>JAPPVO010000016.1:31291790-31891790 GCA_030407325.1 Camellia japonica
AAGCTAACCGGAATCAATGTCGGGACAGTTTACAGAGTCTTGTCGGACCCATGTAGAAGCTAACCGGAATCAATGTCGGGACAGTTTACGGAGTCTTGCCGGACCCTTAAAAGTCGCACCCTCAAAAGGCGTGCCCAATCTATCAAAAGGCGTGCTCGACATTATGGTGTCGAGCGGCGCGCGATGTGCGTGTCAGCCTTGGCTTGCGTGTCCATTTTGTCGTCTGGCGTCGAGCGGCGTGTGAGGCGCGTGTCTGCCTTGGCTATTTAAACCAAGGTTGAGGCTGAGGCTAGGCTAAGGCTGCAGAAAAACAAAACAGGCTGAAAAACACTTCGTTCTCTGATAGAAATACTCTGTAACACTCTGTGTCTCTGAATCTGAAACACTCAGCAACCCATAACATGGCCTCTTCTTCCCGTAGTCCGCTCACCTTCTTCCCAGACCTGAACGAGGCTACAAGAGAGATAACCGGGGCAAATGTCCTTGAACCTCAACCAAACGACCTTCCGCCGTCCCCGGTGCGCAGCTATCCAGAAATGACAATGGAGCAGATAATGGCTACACAATCGGACATTGAGGCGAACTCGTATACGCTGAAGTCATGTATGGAGACTATGACGGCGATCACGAACTTGTCCCGGCGACTGCAGAACAGGACGTTTGAAGCATATCAACTGTCAGCGCAACTCTCCCTGCTGCAACGGATGTATAAAGATGCTCGAGGAGAGATCAGCTCACTGAAGAAGGAAAATAAAGAGCTGAAACGACAAATCACCTCCAAGGCCCGATTCGGAGTGTCCTCATACGCTGCATTTGACGGCCAGCGGGGAGTAATTACATTTGGAAGTGCGGCCAAGGCGGAGGCAGAATCATCAAGAGCTGCGAAGGCGAGGGACGAAGCTGGTGGCAAATGAATGTAGGGCAGAAGCGTCGCTGCCGGGCTGGGACTGGAGGAGACAAAAAAAGCTATTATGGTGGTGGTTGTTGTTGTTGGAGAATTTGTTGTGGTTTTTTTTTTTTGTATGTGTGTGTGTGTGATGCTGTATAAATGTGATCGGGGTTGATCCCTATTATGAATAAAATGATTTTGGTTTTTTTTTTTTTTTTTTTGGTGCAAATCGTATGGCAAGAATGACACAATACGAAGCAGAAATAATAATAATAAAAAAAAAGGATTAAAAATAAGGTGAAAGAAAAATAAACAAATAAAGAAATAATAATAATAATATATTTGAAATCAAAACGAAAGAGTGAGGGAAAAAAGAGATTGGTTCACGTGGGTTTCTTGGCCCACGGTTTTGTTAAAACCTGCAATGGTTTTTTTTTTTTTTTTTTTTGGGTTTAATAATAATAATATATTAATGAAAAAGCATGTGCGCTGGTGTGTTGGAAAGTGAAAAAAAATGAGAGAGAGGGTTTTATGTTTAAATAAAAGAAGAGTGGGTGGATAATATTAAAATAAAAAGAAAACAAAAAGATTGGGACAAAAGTTGGTGTCTGGGTGTGATTTGTATGTGTTGTCTGTTGCTTTATCATCGAGTTTGCAGATGAGAACAAAATTAAGCCACGTGAATCAGCGAGATATCGCCGATGGCGGAGAATCGTCGAACTCTGAAGTCCAACGACGGAGGATAGTCTGATGTTCGAATCGAACAGTAGAGGTTGATTCGAACGAGAAGATCGATTAGATCTCCGGCTAGTGTTCTGCGCAGAGAGTTGTATGGTGACTTTGTTGAGTTCAAAGATGAGGAAAGAGTACCCAGATCAGAAGAGTGTATGGTTCTGGACAATGAGGCTTGGGTCTCCAAGGCTTTTCATTGCCGTAAGGGAAAAGCATATCTTTTCAATAATGCGGTGAATATCACTGTTGGATCTCACATGGAGAGGTTGATGCTCGCAGGAATGATCTTTTCCAATTTCTTGCCAAAAAACGATGTTTTGAAGGTAGAAGCTGAGAAGCTCTTCCTATGTTGGGTGAAACCGAAATCCTGGCAAGTCAAAAACGCAGATGTTGATTCCTGGGTGGGAGGTATCCGGCGATGTCAGCGTGGGTGAGGTCGATGCCGGCGACAACCCGTGGAGAAGGATCGGAGGGAGAAGGAGCACAGAACACTCGACGAAGTCGTTCTTGCACCTGCGACAGACCACGTCGGGGAGGGTTTCGATGGAGACCCGTTTGTCGCAGTGGTAGCACCAGTACTGTAATGGATCAGGACCCGAACCCGATTGGGTTGTCTTTTAACAACAACAACAAGCGGATCCGAACCCAATGGGTTTGTTTTGATTTTGGAAAAAAATGTATGAGCCATTTGAGTTGATTTGGCTGAAGGTGTTGGTGCCATTTGAAAGAAAACCCAGAAAAATTTGAAAGGAAATCTTCAAACTCTGTTCTGGGTTCAGTGAGTAGAGATCTGAAATGAAGTTTTACGATTGAAGTTTTTCCAACATTCTGAAGCCCAATCAAAGAAAGCTCCATTTAGAAGATGCAGCGGAGTGGCGAGAAAGGATGCAGCAGCGGGATAGGTTGAGGTCCAGCGGGCGGCCAAGGTAAGGCTGCCGCCCGCCGGTAAGGCGAAGAACACCAAGAGCTTAACCTATAGCTCTGATACCATGTTAAAAATAATGTATAAAGAAAGAAATACAGAGAATAAATTGTATGTATTATTGATATATTTTACAATGTTCAGATGACTCTCTTTTATAGAGGAGAGAGTGTTACAAAGGGGCCAAAGGTGGCCGAAAGAAGAAATAGGAAAGCATGCACTAAGGAGACAACATTATTAAAGCTAGTTGGTATTTTACAGCTAATGTATATATGCACTAACATATTATATTCTAACAATTAATGGCAATGGCGGACGTAGGGGGTGGCTAGGGGGGACCATCGCATCCATCTGTATAAGCTCAACTAGTATATATAGATTTGTTAGTAGATTTATAAGTTGTAAAGACTTGGCCCCTCCACCCAAGTCTCAACTTTGTCAATTTGTTTGAAGCATTGAGTTACGGTCATGCTATAATACATAATATATATCATATATAATTTTTGGTTTAAATTAATGTTAGTTACAAATTATTGTGGTATTTGGTTATAGGCCATTGTGGTGATGGGGCTAACAAATTATAAAATAAAAATTAGTTACATCTCGTTCTAATATTTTAATTATGTTTCAAAGTGGTATTCAGTATGACTCGTTGGGGTGGTTTTGGTTATGACCAAAATGACCTTCAAGTATGGCTTTAATTAGTGTTAGTTACAACACAACGTGATTATAATCAATGTGAAATGTACTTATATGTTATTATGATCTTATATTTTGTATAAAGTGTAAAAGAAATTTATAATCCTATTTTGATACTTTTTTGTTTTGTAAATGTCCATTGAATGAAAATATTATTTGCAAATTTAAGAATGATGTTTAAGTTGTATACTTATAAAATACCATATACGTGCAAAACACTTGTAAGAATGTGATAAAAATAAATTTTATAGTCAATTTTTATTATACATTTGGCCCCCTCTTTACAAAATTTCTGCGTCCGCCATTGATTAATGAGCCTTTGTTTTTTAAGTGATAGGACCCAAGGGTTGCCACATCATTCTGGGTCAAAATTCTGTATAGATTTTTTGTTTGTACAGCACTACTCAAATTAATCGCTAACTTATCGACCTCTTCAAAGTGGATTATTCCACCTTCTTGCAAGTTTTTGTATTGTATTGATTTTTGAGTTTTTGGATCAAAGGGAAGGGTGCAGGTTCTTTGGAGTTGCGTGGTTCTTGTGGTTTTTTGGGTTTTATGGCTTGAAAGGAATGCTAGAATTTTTTAAGAACATTATGCTGACTTGGAAAGTATTTGGGAGAAAGTGGTTTATATGGCTTCCTTTTAGGCTTTGGCGGTGGCTCCCTCATTTAAAAGAATTCCTTCTTGTTCTTATTTCTAGGGATTGGATAACTATCTGTAACGAGTGAGGATTGGTGGCTTGTTTTCATCTTTTTTTGTTTTATCTTCTTGGTGGACTTCTTGTCCTCCCTCAGTTGTACTTCAACGTTTCTTTTGTTAAAATAATTTTCTTGTTGCTGATAATAAAATAAAATTAAAAAAAGAATGAATAGCTATCTTTCTGAATAAAATTTATATGATCAAAGAGGACATAAAAGGGAATTTTGCACAATCAAGGAATCTACTGAAGGCATAAAAGAATGGACCGGAATTCCACAACCCAAGTAAAGTGCAGCACACCCTGAACTCATCTGAGGAATGAATTGATGTCTCTAATACCTAGGGTTTACACTTCATTGCTCTGTTTTTATTTTTCATTTATCAACTGTCTATATTCAAGAGAATGCTTAGCCTAACCATATTTCATGAAAATTGAAAATAACCAAAGTCATATGAGGAATAACTTTGATGTCCCAAATACGTAAGGTTTACAGTTCATTGTGCTGTTTTTATTTTTCATTTATCGACTGTCTATATTCAAAAGAATGCCTAACCATATTTCTTAGAAACTGAAAATAACCAAAGTTGATTAAACCAAAAATTTACCTTAGATTGGAACCTGGTCAAATCAAACAAGCGTTCAATTGCTGGCTCTCCTTGTTTCAATTCATTGTGTGCTTTTCCCACCCCCTGCGTGATTCTTCAAATTCAGATTGAAAAACAAGACAGCTCCTCAAAGGCTGAACCATAATGAGAAACAGAAAAGGACAATTAGAAAAAGGTATATGCATAGGTTATCAACAAAATATTAGATGACAATAAATTCCAGAACCATTTCCATCTTGTCAATAGAACAAAAGAAACAAATTTAACCCAAATAAGCATTTAGTTTATGCATCTTCTTTTTTCATAAATCTCTGACTCAAATTGGAAATCACATCATATGAAAGGGTATTCTTGTTCCATTGCAACAAAAATAAGAAAAACAAGACATAGGATGCTAGAGAAGTAGATCCACCACAGAAATAAGACTACTAATAAAGAATATGGTGCCTATTTGATTGACTTTACTAACTTGCCTAAACTTCACAATTCCAAAACCCATCCCAAGTTTCAATGTAGAAAATGTTTGAAAATCCTTTTCACCATATGTTTCATTATATCCCTCACATTGGCAATTGCATCGCACAAATGGGTCCTTTTTTCCCAATGTAAAAAAGATATAAAGAAAACATGCAGAAACCTCAATAAGAAGTTTCTGAAATGAACTCCTCAAGGTCATATGTCATAACCTTGCATCTCTTCCACCCTTCCATGAACTAGTCACTTTAAGAGGCTGAAAAGATTGCTTAACATTGTATGCATTGATGTCAGCGGTAATTCAGACTTCTCAACCTAACAAACTAATAAAAGGGAAAGTTTTATCACATCGATACCACAAGAAAGCTTATTGGCATAGTCAGGAGCCACAACAAGCATTTCTCATAATAGAAATATATATATTTTTTTAGATAAATATTTCTCATAATAGAGAAATATATATATTTTTTTGATAAATATTTCTCATAATAGAAATTTGCTAGGACACAACACCAATGATGTTATTGTAGATAGATATGATTACCTGAATTGGCTCAATCAAGAAAACCAATGATGTTATAAAGGAAACCATGCCACAACAATCGAAAGAACCACCGAAAACCACCAGTGAACCAACACAAAATATCAATAATGCCCCAAAATATATTATTTGCACAATCTGAGGAATTAATGCCTTCATTTTCCTCTTTTTCAAATGTTCAGATAGGTTGGCATCAGCTAGCCATCGAAACCTAGCACCCTCAGAGCGTTCTGCATTGTTAGCCTTCACAAAAAGAATCGATGGGAGGACCTATTACATAAAATGTAAAAGCTAATCAGCAAAATTAAATAAATCTTATGTGAGAGAGTTCGATAACTTCATCACACTTTAAAAGGAGACAGAAAAGACACTGACTGGAACTAGTACAAAATCAAGACAAGCAGATGATAAAAAATGAAAAGGAGGTTTTTGAAAGGGATAACAAATAGCATGTGAAAGAATTAAGGCAGGGAAAATCTTGCAAGAAAAGTAGACAAATGAAGGGAAACAGATCTGCAACCTCACTGATGGAGGGAAGAATCAGAAAAGATAATATGATTGGGGTCAAACCATACTCTCTCGCTAAAATTCATCCAGTCGAAGTAACTAAGAACTTCAAATTGAAGGCAAAATATGATTAAACCCGAAATTCCCGGCAGATGGCCAGTAGCCCTGTGTCAGGATATCTTATCAGTCTCTCCAGGAATGAAGGGAGGCTATCATTTCTTCTAATTATCAATAACCCTTGCAAACCCTTTTGAGCCTAACATGAGCCTCCTTTTCAAAACATACTCACTCCAACTCAGAGGGAGAAATGCACTGGAGTACTGATGTGTACCATGCACCAGGGAAAAACTGCCTTGGAGGCTAGAATATAAATAGGCCTCAGATTGGATCCGCATATGCTTGGTAAATAGAATAATCTTCTCCATTCAATAGATTGAAATAGAGAATGTTTGGTGAGCTAGGAAAGTGTAGAAGATTAAGCTTAACTGTTGAAGTACATTCCAACTCTGACGAACCTTACAGTAACAAGAAGGAATGTTTGCAAACGAAGATAGTGACGATCACAAATGTCATAAAACTTAAAAATTATCAGAAGAAAAGTAAACAGTGTTATTGCTTTGTAAAACAAAGTGAAGGATTGGGAAATAAAGCAAATACAGCGAAATCATGACAGACAGCTTTAACAAACCAAGGGCCACCTTTTCTTGGTCCACCAGAAGCTTGGGCATATCCAACTGGGACCTGGGGGGTGCATGGCAAGATCAAACTCTTCAACTGATGGTAAAAAGTGCATAAAGGTCTTGCACTTTCAACAATTAAGCATATCACCCCAGTCAAAGCGTATAATGTGAGATGATGAATGAATTAGAGATGGACCGAAAACAAAAGGTAGGGAGGCAACCAAAGAGCTTAAAATAAATAGTAGCATCCATAGGCTAATTTTGCAAGAAATAATACCGGCTATTCATCTCTTGAGTAATAAATCAAAATATACCTCATTTAGGTAGGCTGACAGAGCAGCAATGCTAAGATTAGCCTTCTTTGATATCTTACGAAGCTTGTCACCAAGATATGCAGTGACAAAAGCCATCAATGGGATCACCTTCAAGTGCACAAGAGAAATTTGACATCCTTGAGTAACTACATGAACCAATAACTAAAGAATAGAGGAGAAGAATTTACTTAATTCATTCCTCACCAAGGCAGAAATCAATGAGAGAACAGGGCTTATAACCAGCATCTGAGTTGCCATTGCTGATAGCTGCAGAATACTAGGTACAATCGTCTGCCATATGAAGGGAAAAGAATTCAGATTCGAAATACCTATAAATAAATAAATATATTGACAAGCTTCTTTCACCTACCTAATAATCTGTAATAGAAGGCTGCCCATTTGGCAACACATAGAAATTAGCTTTTTAGATTATTGGCTTAAAAAACTGAATAATGTGTAAAATTGTAAAAAGCATCTCCAACACACTACACATATGATTCCTATTAGCTAAAACTAGTATAACTCACTTTTTTCAACTCCAACATACTAAGCATATGGTTAGTTATTTTGCCTTAACCTAAATTCATTAGCTAAATGTAGCTAGCCTTCCAAGGCTTGGAAAAATGAAGGGACCTTATGATCCTGTCCTTCTATCTTTATTGTTGATGTGCCATTTCATAAAGTGAATAGTGTTGGGATGAATCTAAAATAAATAACAGGGTTGGTGTAGAAACATGAAAAAGTGGATCAGCAAATTAAAATGTTTACTTTGGATAGGCAAAATGTATAATAGCATTGGAAATGCTCTAAGGACATTTCAAACAGGCTCTCCAAATGAGGCCTGTTAGGCAAAATAGCTAGATCTTCCCACTTTTTGCAACTCCAACTGACTCTCTAATTAGTTAGGCATTTTGCCTCTTGTCAATTTGGTTTGGTACATTTGGCCAACTATTAAAGGGTAGCTAAATTTAGTCAACCAATGGAAAAATGCCACACCATCAAGTCATGTTCAAGTTAGTTTTGATGGATAGCTAAAATAAAACGTAGTGTTGGAAAAAAGTAGCTAGGTAAATTGAATTTTTTTTTTGGGGGTGTGTGTGTGTGTGTCTGTGTGTGTGTAAAATAACTTCTTTGTGTTGGAGTAGCTCTAAGAAATGAAAAGGCAGAAAATCTATCTAAGTAGTTTTTGCTGTGTAAATATACAAAAATGTCCTCAGCTTTTTTCTTTAGGGCACTCAGGCCAGAGATTCATTTATGAAACTCTTGGCCCAAGCTTAAATCTTTTGGACCAAAAAGACATTATTTGTTCAAAACTTACCCATCTGTCTATCTATTTAAATGTCTCATTATCTGTACATGTGTCACCTATATGTGCAACTATCTATTCAAATGTCCAACTATTTGTACACATGACACCCATCTATTCAACTGTCTATTCAAATGTCCTATTATCTATACACGTGTCACCTATCTATCCAACTATTTGTTCAAATGTCCTACTATCCGCACACATATCACCTCTATCCAACTATTTATTCAAATGTCCTACCATCCGCACACATATCACCTATCTGTCCACCTCACTGCACCAGCAGCTGGTGGCAACTTTTCAATGCGTGTCCTTCTCACCAAAAAGATTATACCTTCAACTTTAGGAATGGATTTTTCACCAATTAATCATTTTCTCTAAGCTAACAAATAACAACAATACCAATTGACAACAATTTGACAGATAAAAGACTAATATTGACATGAAATACAGTTGTAAATTGTAGTGAATTTACATTGGAGAAAAGACTCACATCGAGGAGAGCGTAGATAGTATCAGCAACATCAGAAGCCTCGGCAGTGATCCGATATGCGATGTCACCACCAGAAACACCACCACCACCTTCAAAAAACCCTAAATCCCTCTTCAAAACCCTCTCGAACACGAAAACCCTAATCTCAAACACCGCCTTCAACGTCGCGTCCCACAGAAACGCCTGTTGCCAGTAATTGGCCACCAACCTAACCATGGCCATAGCCCCAAGCAGCAGGGCCTCCTCTCTCAGCCTCACCGCATCGACCGCACTCATCACCGCAGAGAATTTGCCAATCTTTGGGACCATCAAGGAGAGAGAGTAGACTGAGACGGCGCTGCAGAGCCAGCCGGCGAGGATTGGCTTCCATTGGGATTGGACGTAGGGGGAGATGGAACCGAGGGAAGAGAGTGGTGGAGAGAGGCGGTTGGAGGGGGAGGGAGTGGTGTGGGATGCAGAGGATTGAATTGGAGAGGTGGGTTTGAGAGTGAGAGTTGGGTGGAGGTTGGTGGTGATGATGAAATGACTTGATTTGGATTTGGGTTTGAAATTGAAATGGAGGAGAGGATTGGAGGAGGAGGGAGATAGTTGAAGAAGTAGGGCCATTTTTGGAGAGGTGTAGGAGCAGAGAAAGCTTTCATTGTTTATTTAGAAAAGAGAGAGAAAGAAAGGTCAACTGCTCGGATGGGGAGGAAGTTATCCTTGTTTTTCCCGGAATACGTGTTTTTTTTTTAAAAAAAAAAAAAAAAATAAGCAATGCTACGTTTCAAGAAATTTTTTTCAGGAAAACGGAGGAGGAGGAACTGGAGGGGGCCATCAAAATGGAAGGAGGCGGAGGAGGAGGTGGGTAGAGGCGGAGGCGTGCGACGGCGAGGCTGGGCAGACGACCAACGACGGCTGCGACGATCGGCCTCCTCCTCCTCCTCCTCTTTCCCTCCTTCTCTCCTCCTCCTCCTCCTCCTCCTCCATTTTCCAGATGGTTTTTCTGGAAAAAAATCCCTACAGCGTAGCATTTTTGAAAAAAAATTATACTCATTTCATATTATCTATAAAGAAAAATAAATAAATAAATAAATTTGAACAATCTAATCCACTATTCCACTCATTTATAATTTTATTTGTTTTAAAAAGTCTAGGGAAAAAAATTAGATAAGATTGTGTTTAGCCCCATGTTGTCCTCCCTTTGTTTGGAAAAAATTAAGGAGAACAAAGATAAAAGAAAGTTGATAAATTTACAAAATGAAATGACTTGTCTCGGGTGAAAGTTCAATTGGACTAGACAGTTGAGGTATTTTTTAATTGTCTAATCCAATTGAAATATTTCATTAATTTTAACCAGTAAAAAAAAATTATTTATTAATTCTGACTGATAAGAGACGTTGGTCCACTTCAAATGTCAACTAGATTTAAGTCATTCCCTTTACAAAAATAACCTTAGAATTTAACTTGGCAATAAATGAGATTCTGATATATTTTTTGTTTTTATTTCATCAATTTGAATCTTGACTTCTAAATTTTTTTTACCGATTTAACCCTATGTTGTTGACTTATTTGAAGGAGAAATTTTTTACAATGCACATGTTGGTCCCTTATTTTTTCAATTTAATTTTAATCTTAATTTTGAAGTTGATCACATCATATCAAAATTTCAATTTATCACACTCTTGACATTCTTGGCCAATGCCATCTCCTTCCAAACAGTGAGTCAACAAACTCAGAAAAAAAAAAAAAAAAAAAAAACAACAACAACAACAACAACAACAACCAAGAATTTATTTAGAATGTGAAATCGATAGCAGAGATTCATTTATGAACAAGAAAATTAAATCAACACCATCAATCTGAAATTTCGGCCCAAATTCTGAGAATTTTTTTTCTGGTTTTCTGAACTTTTGCCTCCCAAATCATGCTAGCAACCCATACGTGAAAAAACCACTATAGGTTGCACACCAAGCAACATTCAAACAAAAAAAAAAAAACTTGAAAGTATTCAAATTTATGATCTTAGTATATAATATGAACTTGGTGAATACAGTTAACAAAGAAAAATAGTATTAGCTTAGCTTCTTTTTTTTGAACCACGTATTAGCTTAGCTTCATGCTTTGATACTTTCCACATAACCAATTATGGACATACCAATTACCAAGAAAAAATCCATACAAATAAATTAAAAAAAAAAAAAAAAAGTAAACAAAATTGAAAAATAAAATAAAATATGGTGGGATTAATGGTATCGCATCGGGGGGGAAGCTTTTCATTTTTCTTTTAATTTCTTGGTAATGGCAAAGATAGCACCAGCCACAGCCACAACAATCCCGGAAACAATAATGGTAGTCTTGAGTGTTTGCAATGCATCCTTCTTTTCCCTTTCTTTCTGTTTTTTAATTTCTGCAGCTTGTTCCTTCAAAAAAATAATAAAATAAAAAAAGGAAAATTATCAGCAATATAAATAGAAACAAAATGACACAAGGAAAATGAACACATTATGAATTTTACAATTAAAATCATTTCATATCTTGCATTTTTACTGTACATTCACATTTATTGGAAAGAACTTTTTATAGAGGCGGAGAGATAAGATCGTTAGGCTGAAGATCCGATAATATTTTGATATATGTTGGATATGAGATTACAAAGATCCGACAATTAGTCAAGATAAAGTTATAGACATAAATAATGAGAGAAAAAAAGCATGATTCCATTTAGTAGGCATTGTTAGAGGGATCGCTAACATTTTGAAGACCAATATGGAATTGATCCCATAATATTACTAATATTCGAAATTTGTGGATTAATGATCTTGTGATACAATCAGTCACATAATTTCAACTAATGCAAAAATAATTTTTCACTACTATCCCATGTTATATGCTAATCTAATCATTATAATCTCGTCCGATATCTTAAAGAGGATCAAAATCACTATAATGTTAAAAATTTGTAAATGTACCTTGTACTCCTTTGAGGCAGCAACTTGGGTTGATATGGGATCAACCACAAAATTCTTGTTCTGGCCAGGATTCAATTCTTGGTGGATGTCGGCTGCCGGAAATTTCGTATCATTTGGAATTCCATTTGTTGCCTCCATTTTCTCGACTAGAAAAATCTTTACCTTCAATATGTTGCTTCTTTCTTAATTTGTTCTTGTCAAAGGACTTGCTGTGAAGAGACAACACAGAGAGAGAGAGAGAACAGATCTATAAGCATGGTTTTCATGGAAATCATGAAGAAGAGGAGAGAATACACCACAAACACGTGTCAGCATACCCAGAAAGTTTACCATTTGGGTGAGAGTGAGAGATTGGCTGGCTCTTAACGACTTTCTTTTCTTTGCTTGCCAACTGTCCGGGAAAAGCTGTTGGATATAACTGACTTCGGATGTCTAAATGACCAAATAACCCTTGAAGGTTACCTTGTAGTAAGAGCTAGGTGTTGCTTAAACTTTGGATTCTTTTTGTCATTTCATCTCTTAACTGTATGAGAGATGTCTTCTCTTCACTTTTGTATGTAATTCCTTACTTTGGGGAGAAAATAGAGGTATATATAATTCAAGAAAATGAGATCTTAAACATTTAAGCATTAATATAAAAATAATATTATAAACACAAAAATCAATTGCAGGACACTTACAAGTTTATGAGATCCACTTGTATGAGTATAATTATGTAAAAAATTATACAAAAAAATAAAATATGTGATATTGTTTACACCACATTTTATTTTTCTGTCTATTATGACTTATTAATAATGGCTAAGTTTAATTATGATCTGTCGATTGAAATCATAAATTATTTTCAAAGAATAACCTTGACCACATTTGTTTTTATTATTATTATTTCTATCAACATGCATACTAAAGTGTCATGACAGATGTGTTAGGGACGTGGCATGATGACATGTTAAATGAAGGGTCAGAAAGTTAGCAATTGCAGCAAATTAAAAATTAGTTGCTGAGATCAAAGAGCCGAGATCAAATCAAGCATCAAATATGCAAAATGGTTCTTAGCAAACATGGGATATGGATAATGTTAAGAAAATCATAAGTTTGTTGAGGAAATCGTGGGCTTAGGGTATCTCTTTTTCTCATGTGACTGAGCCTATAAATAGGCGAAGAGAGATACAAAGATTATCAACAACTATCAATCACAAAAATTATTTAAGAGTAGATTATAAATAGCTTTTCTCAACCCTCACTTCTCTTTTTTTCGTGGATTGATGTATTTTTCAGTTCTTTGTTATTGTTTAAGTTCTTATAACTGATAGCAAGTGACAATTTAATTGAATAAATACATTTTTTGTTTGTTCAAATCCTTCTTTACTTAATTATCTCTAAAGAAGTCTTTAATTTGTTTAAGGCATAAAACTCAACCACAAAACCTGATTTTTTTGTATTTATTAAAATTGGTTGAAGCCGGTAGATCAATCACTGTCGATTGGAGTTAAACTGAATTTTTGCTAACAGATCTAAATTCAAATTTGATATGATATTAATTTTTAAAAAATATGATAGGATATGAATTATATCTAAAATGAATTTTAAGCCACGTATTTCATTTTTTAGTTCAATTTTATATATTAGTAGCATTGTTATTATGTAGTAATTGATTCTCTGTCTCTAATGTTTCTCTTCATACAAATATTACCCATCTCTCTAACCACAACCACGAACGCAAGGGCATAACACACACAAAAATAAATAAATAAATAAATAAATAATGCATTCCACAACCAATATTAAATAAGGATAAATTACAAATACACCCTCAAAATTTGCTTAAAATACAGATTAGTTCTTATGATTTGAAAAATTACAAATATCCCCTTATTAGAATTTTTTATTTAACAGAATTAACTGAAAAAATAAAATTCATAATTGCTCTCCTATACAATAATAAAATTAGTTAAATTATTAATTGAAACATATTTTTAACATCATCAAAAACTGTTATTTGACTTAATGATTTATTAATAAAAGGCATAATTTGTTATGAAATTAGGAATCTCAGGAGGTGGAATATAATTTTCAAAATCACAGGGGGCGATTCGTATTTTAATAAAATCTCAAGAGATATATTTGTAATTTATCCTAATAAAATTGTAAGAGAAATAGGGTGTTGTAGAAGTATAAAATAGGATGATGTATCACTATGTTCATTGGGATTGGATTCTCTCCTCTCCGTAATCAAACTGCACTGTCCAATCTAGTCCAATGGATTCAATTTTGGATACTGTGTCAATAATTCAAATCGTTCATATTTTAGATTTTGTTGAGTACATCATTTCCATAAAAATCAAATCGATCAAATAACAAAAATCACGTGTTCGAACAATTTTGTATGAACCGTTTATTTTTTTACCGTCTATCTTTTTCATTCAAAATTGATCTAAACACATGTGTCGTTATCCGATCAACTTGATTTTCTGCAAGGATGATGTACTTGAACCCTAAAATGTAAACGGTTCAAATTATTGAAATGAGACTCAAAAATAAATCCACAAAGCCCAACAACACCTCTCCTGTTCGATAATAGACTGAGAAAAGTCATAGCCATGTTGATTTTATACTTGTCTTGAAAGTTGTTACTAAAATGCATAATTTTTTTAAGGGTAAATTATACACACAAACCCAAAGTTTACTTAAATTATAAATTACCCCCTATAATTTTGAAAATTACATTATGCCCCTAAAATTTCTAATTTCATAACAAATAGGTTTTTTTATTAATAAATCATCAAGTTAATGAACAAATTTTAATAATGTTAAAATTTATTTCAATTAATAATTCATATAATTTTATTATTGTATAAATGAACAGTTAGAAATTTCACTTTTTCAATTAATTTTGCTAAATAATAAATTCTAATAGGAAAATATTTGTAATTTTTCAAATTACAGAAAACAATTCGTATTTTAAACAAATTTCAAAGAATGCATTTATAATTTACCCTTTTTTTAAAAGACAAGTTTTATCAAAGATATAAATAATTTTTATTTTTGGATCACAAGATATTAATTTATTAGTAAAGTTAAATTATAATTAACAAGGTTATGCTTGTTCCATTAGCTCCAACCCTTAAGCCAAACCCACCTCCCTTAAATAACTCAAGTTATCAACAAGATCAATCAAAGTAGCATTTAAGTAAGTACAAATTTTAAACACCAATAGATATAACACGTTATAGTGGCCTCGATTGACTATTTTAGTTAATTTTTAAACTTTTTAACTATTTTAACTCAACTAAAAAAATTATGCTTAAAAAGTTAATTAATTAATTAATTTTTTTTAGTAATTGATTTGATAATTGTAACAGAAAAAGTAAAATAATTATAATTTAAATATAACATTTTATTTTATTAGTTATTTTAACATATTTTGCCTTTATTAGCTATTCCCAAACACCTCCAGTGAAAAGTCTAGTTTCACATGAGAGATTAATCTAGGGCATTCCCACCATCTTCGAGTTTAATTTTCTTAGCAAAAATGATAAATTCTACCAGCATATGCGATACAAACAGAGCTTTTTAAACAAAATTTTCCTATACAATGATATATTTTTTTAATAATCCTTTCATTTCGACCAAAGCATCTATCGCAATGTTTCATAATTTTAAACATGGCACATTCAAGTAAAGCCACCAATCCTAATAACTGCATCGGTCCCAGAAACACATTTATCTTCAACAAATGGAATTGTCTTCCACACAGTCAACTTCATTGGCCTGCAACCTTTGCCTACATATGTCATGGGAATACAATTTTTAGTATTTATGTAATTTCACATTGTTTAATTCTTATAAAGACAACTTCTCACCTTCAGCAAGACTATTATTTTCCTTGCAAATAGCGGCATAATGAGAACCGGCCAACTCAAAGAGGGCGAATTGGCAATTGCTTGTTAAGTTGGAGGGGTCATCAAAAGAATCAACAACTATTTCAGATACCTGACAACGTAGTTTAGAAATTAGTAGTAAAACAATAAAGTGCCGTTTGGTAATACTAACAGTTTCTTTTTGGTAAAAATGAAAGCAACAAACATGTCTAGTGTTCACATGTTTTAAAAACTTGCTTTGAAAACAAATAAAAAAAGTAGCCAGTGGGAGCTGATTGTTAGATGGTGGTGGGGGATAGTTTTTGGACACCAGAGGTGGTGACTGTAGGTGGTTTCCATCAGTAGGAGGTCGTTGGCAATGGCTAGAGAAGGTTGCCGGTCACGGGAAGTGAACCGGAGGTGATTTGTGTGGTCGAAGATGGTGGCTGGCTAAGAAGCACGGATAGACACGTGACACGAGACGAACACGCAGACACGTAAATTTTCAAAAAATACAGGACATGACACGTTCGGGACACGTTCAAAACATATATTTTATTATATATATATATATATTTAAATATTTAATATGTATTTTATGTCAAATATTTAATTTTATCAAATTTATCAACCTTAGGTATACTACTTTAGTAAACAAATTAAAAATTATAATTTTTTTTTGACAAAAAATAGCACTCAGCGTGTTCCTAGAGTGTCCCTAGCGTGTCCTCAGTGTGTTCACAACATGTCCCTTACGTGTCCGCAGCATGTACAAAGTGTCCCAGGGTATTCAACTCTTTCCAGTGTGTCCGACACGTGTTGGACACCTATACACGACCTCTGGAGAGGTGTCCGTGCTTCATGGGTGGCTGGAGGTGGTGATCAGTGGTGAATTGTGGCCGGTAGGGATGGAAGGAGGAGGAATGAATGATTTTTTTTTTTTTTTTCTGAACACATAAAACCAACTTTGTTGTTACATAAATTTAAAAAAATTTGTGAACTGCTTGTAAGTTTTTGAAAATGAAAATAGATATCAAACGAATTTTTGTTCAAAGTTTTTAAAATTTTCATAAATATAAACAAAAATAAAATGTTAGAATTTGCATGTTTGGATCAAGAAGTAAACGTTAAATGTTCAGTGCAGCAAATTGGGTAAACTTGCATGGCATATTAAAGCAGAAATGTCTTTATGAAAGCTAAAACCTAGAGAAAAATGAATTTGTGAGTTGATCATTGTGCAGACCAAAATACCACAGATGCCAAGTTTTAATTTTATCTATTTCATTCCTCAAGTTTTCAATTCTAGTCAAATCAGTCTAATTTCAGAACAGCCATTTAAATCATTAACGGAATAATCATAAATTTCACCTATGGTCCCTGAAGGTGGTTTTGTGACATACCTCGGAGTTTGAAATCTGAGATAGATGAAAGCTTCCTCCAGTAGCAGCAGCCCTACATCGGATAGTAAAGGTCTTGAAAGGTGCACCTGAAAAGCCCCTTCCCAAAGCTTTGACATATGCCTCCTGAAAGTTAAATAGACACAACCCAAGGAAGGCAAAAATTAATATTCACTTTAATAGATCAACCATGAAAAACCCTCTGTTAGTCTTGATATCACTCAGGGTACATCAAATGACCAAAAGCTCCCCTACATTTTTTGAAATGCATGCGTAACCCAAAGAGGATTTAAGATTCATGTTCCCAAAAATTGAATTTAGATTTGCAGAAGCTTATTTTTGTTGAAAATACAAGTCTTAAGAACCTTCCTTTAAATACATAAAAAATCAATTCCCACCAAATATCAAAACAAGGCTTCTAGACACAGGCATAGGTTAGAGATGACATGCAAAATTCTTTGCAGAACATGCCAAGCTGCGATATTAACAGTCTTTAAAACCAACATAATCATTTGTCAACATATTTTTTTTTTGCAAGGAAATGAAATAAAGAAGGAAAAAACTGCACGAATACAGATCTTAAAAATTTACCTGCATCATTGACAGTTGAAGCATCTCAATTTCACCTCATAAATTTGAAAAAATAAATCCTTTTCGAGCATATTTTAGACTAGCATCTCGTTATTATTGATTTTTCAGTGCTTGCATCCTTTTCCTTCAAAAGAAACTTCTACTAAATATTCAAATATAAACTGTCGTAATTTGGTAGAGAGTCTAATAGGGGTTAGATTGTTTTACTTCCTAACCAAATCAAACATATAATATGGTGCTATAATCTTGTCCATATAAATGAAATGATACTTAGTTCTGAGGCTTTCTATGTATTTTAGCAAACCATATCACAAATAATTTTCTTGGCTAAAATTTGATTTGATTTAAATTTAAATATATGTTGAAAAAACAATTTAATTCTATATTGCCAACAGTACACCTAAAACTAACTATTAAAGAAACATAGCTAACCTTTAGTGTCCATAACTTTATGAACTCCTGGCGCTGAACTTCAGGGTCTGAAATAGCAGCTAAGAAATCCATTTCATGGTGTGAAAAGTACCGCCTAGCAAAAGACAAGATATCATTCCTTATTGTCCGCTGCTTTTCTTCCACATCAATACCAATCTATGATAAGAAGGGTGAATCACATATATTTAAAGTTACTTTAAACAACAGCAGTGGAGAAAAACAAGAAAGCAAAAAATTCAAGGAGAACCAAAGTAGACAAGAGGGAATCATAGTACTAACTTGAGAATCCATAGTAACCCCACAGGCTATCAAAGAAGAAGTATGGGAAAGGTTGAAATGCAATGATGGTGGGTGCCAATCATCACTTTGTTGCCACTCTACCTATCAACATATTCTATAAGAAAACATATTTACCTTTAAAAACATAAAGTTTATGACCCAATGGATAAGAAATTGCATAGCCACTCTCAGTAAGAAAAGCAAACCTCGGGCTTCCCATGGATGTTCTTCCTAAACTTCAAGGATCTCGGATTAACTTGAGAATTGATCTGATCTAGTATGAAAATGTATTTTGCTCAAGTTAACACCAGCTCTATACAATATCTATCTACATCATTGATGGATCACAACAATAATTCTCAAAATAGGAAAGAAAGAATCAAGCAGAAGAATCCCATCTAATAGTTCAAATGTAATATGCTGGTTCATTTAACAACAGACTGTCATACAAGCAGAGACTGCCTCCCTCTCTCTTTTTTATTTTTTGCCCCAATTTTTTTTTTTAATTTTTATTTTTTATAAGTGAGGCAAATTGTATTAAAAGAAACATCAAAAGGGATGTTGCTATATACAAAAAGGTTCAACTGTGATATCCTATATCACTCTCAAATCTCAACAAAAGAGGCCTATATGCTCAAAGACAAAAAGACCTAGAGATTCTTACAAGAGGTCGGCAAAATCTATAATACAATCCAGGTTAGTTTGACCTTCCATGAAATTCAACTATCCAAAATGGCCAAAAAGTTACTTTTGAGCCTAAACATAGGCTCTATACTTTGAAAAGTGCTACTTTGTGGTCTCAAGCCACATTAAGCACAAAAAAACTAGGAACCTGGCCTTCTATCTTTGCTTCCCCACATCTCCTCTAGTACTGCTCCACAACCCCATCAGTAACAACTACAGGAACTCGTCCAAAAGGGCTAGCCGAAGTGATGTCATTTGGGTTCATTGTTCCTACTTATATACCAAGATCACCCATGCAAACTTCAGATGTGTGAACCTCCCACAGTCATGCACAGGTCGGCTGCTCTAATACCATAAGTAACAACTATTCCCTAGTGGCCAGAGCCACCAACACACAAAAGTATATTCCCTATTCTTTTAGGCATGGTTTCCAAGTCAACATGGTCGTGCACATGAGTCAACTTTGATACCACACAGAACAACCATGGGAACTCACCGAAAAGGGAAAGGATGTCATTTAAATTCATTATTACTAGTTATATACCCATGATCACCCATACAAATTTTCGATGTAGAACGGGGTCGTTACCCCATTCCCCACGACCTTAGACATAAACGAAGATTCCAATGTAATCCAGGTATGCAACTGTAACTTGTAAATGCACCAATATTACACCCTCGACATTATGGACTTTTACAACTGAAATCAAAACTAATTTTGCCAAATTTACCATCAAACCTAAAACAGCCTCAAAACATAGGGGAATGCACCAAAGATAGTCCAATTGGACTGGATCTGCCACCTTGAAAATCACAAAGTCATCTGTATGCAGAATATGAGAGACCACAATGAAAGCACCTTCTCTAGCAGACCCACCCTATTGATCATCTAACAAGAACGAAAAGCAAAGTGCCAAATGCAGGCAATATCCAGTACGGAGTCCTTTCAAATAATATCTGGAAAGAATAGCCTCTAAGATGTCAGCAATTAGTACATTCCCAATAAATTTTGTTCTTAATGTAACTTGTGAGTACCCAATGGCTTTTGAAATTCTAAATTTCTATGCGTATGCAAACAATGAAATGGTTTGCAATTGCTTTGTAGCTTAGCAGTGCTTCAAAATAAAATTTCTCTGATATATCCATTAGTTCTCATGTGATTCAGCATCTAAGTGTATCCAATATTGATGTTTATAGATCCAAATCCATTAGATTTTTCCTAAGTCTGACTACCAGACAAACCTAATAAGTGAAGTTTTTCGTCATGGCTGGAATAAGTTTTTGCAGCGGTTAGACATCAAACCAAAAACGTATTTAAATTTAGGAAATCCAAATTATAGGTCTAGATAGTTGTGAACATCCAATTGATATCCAGTTTTTTATTTCAGTAAATAAATAAGAAACAAATATAAGTATGATAAATGGTCTTACATCTCGCTATGGTAGTGCGAACCAAGGCACGAGCTAGCAGGGCTCTTTTTTTGAGGTCCTCTCCATACATGCTGAAAACATTTTCTCTCTCGCACGGTGATAGAAGTTCCAGGTATTGATTTAGAAGGGATGCATTCTTCACTTCATTTGGTAAAATGTACCAAAAATGGGTTTCCCTGGAATTTAAAAGAAAATCTTTCTTGTTTTAGTTCATATGATAAAATTTTAAAGCACTATAGTAGTGGCTATGTTAAAAACAACTCATAAATGCATGAAAGAAGATAAATATTGAAAACCAATGGATTGAGAGTTCATCTATTAAGCAGAAGAGATGGTATATGACAAGGAGAAAGTAGTAAAATACCTAATAGATTCTGGTAAGTCATCAAATTTAAATTCCTTCCACTTACCACAATTACTCTTAAAAATGTTCTTCCTACTTTTCAACTGCACGTAACTATCTCAAAACAAGAGACTACAACCATATGACACCAACACTAATTTTCAACATTTTCCATGAAAGAATAGATACAACTTACAAGACTTAGAAACTGCGCACACGCTAAACCATTTTGAGTCAAATGCAAGGCCAGTGATTGTCTTTTTATCCAAAATAGAGTTGGTTGTATATTGCACAATATAATGAATTTCCAATTGGAAAAAAACCTAAAATGGTATTGAATATTAAGGAATACAGGCTTACATACGTTTGAGATGGAAGTTGTACAGAGACCAGAGGGGATGAAGAATTAAAGAACCTCTGACTCAAGCAATATGTCTTCATCACGGAACTGGCTCTGAGGAGATATGACAACATGCATGCCAGGTATCGCGCTAAATCGTTTTTTCACAATGCTGTGACCAAGGTGTTACAAGTTGAAATCCTCAAAGAAACAACCTGCAATCCAATAAGATAATTAGGTCACCACAATGTTTATATGGAGTAGAAAGAATGTAAACTTTCAGCCTGCTGGTTAAGATTTGGAGCATGTCATGCACTGGTAATCGTTCTAAGTCCTATACTTGTTTGGAAATAGTTGGGTCATAATTAGTTTAGAAATATTTTGTTTAGTAGGATTTAGGTCCTCCTTTTCCTAGTGGGGAAGATAGCATGTTTCTATACAAGGAAAGTTTTGTAAACATAACTAGATCTGTGTTACCGAAAAAACTAATACTCTAGCGAATTACGTATTGGTAGACACCATAGTTGTCAAATTGGGATTCGAATCGTGAATCGAAATGGCCATGTACCGAATTGCAAATCGAATCGAATCGAATTGAATCGTGAATCATAAAGATTCACTTACGTTTTCTAAATTACATAAAAAAAACATATTTATACACTTAAATATTATAAATATGAAATATTTAGATTTAAAGTAATAAAAATGTTACTTTACATGATGATCACGTGGTCTAAATAGGTAAGACGCTTGTATGGCAAGAGATGTGGGTCCGAGCCCCACCGTGATCTATCATCCTATATTATATTTATGTATTTATGTAAATTCACATCACAACATATATGTATGGCAATTCACATTCATCATGAATAAGGTTCACAACTTAACAAGTTCTAAACTTTTCAAAACTCTAATCTATACTTGTAAAGTAACTTGTGTCAAAAAGAGACCATACAAAACAAAAGTTAGATTACACAAAGTTAAAAATTCCAAAAAGTCTTCATTTCTTCATTTCAATCTTCATCATCTCCAAGGTCAATATCATCTTCATCATCTTCATCATCATCTACCATAGTCACTTCATCAAACTCTTCTTCCTCTTCCTCTTCCTCTTCCCCACCTTCAATCAATTCAACTTCATCATCATCATCATCTTCAAATACTTTTCTTTTTACTCTATCGGTGGCATTTAAATTTCTTGGTCCTACATTAATAAAATTAAATAAGGTTATGAATGAGCAAGTAAATGTGAAAATATAGAAACTAAATCTTTGAAATCAACTTATTTAAAAACTAAAATATAAAATTATACCTCTTTTTCTCTTTTTGCTAGTTGTTCCTTCATCATCTTCGAAACACTCTTGGATGTCCATCCATGAATGATCTTCGGGTAGACATGGATCCTCTTTCTCGGTAATCCATTCATCATCGGATTCCATATCCGATAAATAAATAGGATCATAAGTCTCACCCCTTTCTTGTCTCTTAATTTGCCTCAACTCAAGTTGAATGTTATACTTCACAAAAACCAAAGCATTCAACCGTTGTTGCTCCAACTGGTTTCTTTTCTTCGAGTGCACATGATCAAAAGTGCTCCAATTTCTCTCACACCCGGTGGCACTACAAGTAAGACTTAGCACTCTAATAGCTAGCTTTTGAAGCTCTTTGCACTCTTCTCCGTAACTTTCCCACCATAGAGTTGTAATTAAATGATAAAGAGATGTTAAAGAATAATGCATGTCATTGCCAACATAATTGTTGTGAAATTGTGAATATACAATTTCATAATAAAAAATTTTACCGGGTTGTTTCTTTTCCCTTGTCAAGATAGCCATGCTCATACCAAACATACCCTCGGCCTTCTTGAACTTTTCTAATTGCTCATCGACCTTCACTCTATCCTCTATATCCGGATACATCCTCTCAATGGTTCTAAATAAACCAATTTTCACCTCCGTATCCGCAGTGAAGTTTTCTTGATAATGAAACCTAGAAAGAAAGATAACTTCATAAATAAATTTCATTACACATTTTGTATATAAGTCACACAACACAACACAAATAATTAGACAAAAATAGTAAAAAACTTACATCGGATTAAGGTAATATGCCGCCGCATGCAAAGGCCTATGGAGTTGTAAATCCCATCTAGTGTCAATAATTTTCCAAATGCGCTTATATCTACCGCTCACATGGTTCAAGTTTGAAGCAATTTCTTCATTCGCGCTATCCATAGCTTCATAAATAAATCCCATTGCCGGCTTTGCATCACCATCCACAAGCCTCAAAATTTTCACCAAAGGGAGCACACACTTCAAGCAATACTTGATTGCTTTCCAAAATCTAGCATCTCCCAAGATTGTTCCTTGTGCCTTTTTTGCATTAACAGATGTAGAATAGTTACTTCTAGCCCACTCTTCCGATGCAAACATAGCTCTAAGTTGGAGCTTTCTATCTTGGAAACTTTTTAAAGTAAGGAAAGTGGTGGCAAATCTAGTGACCGCGGGTCTTGTCAACTCCCTATTCTTTGTAAATTTTCGGAACAAATCAAGCACCCAAGCATGCCTATAAATGTATACAGCGATTTCCTTGGCTTTGATTATTGTATCTTTGAAAACCGTCAACTCACCTATGTCACTTAACATTAAGTCAAGGCAATGTGCCGCACATGGGGACCAAAACAATTTAGTCCTCTTTTCTTCCAATAATCTACCGGCACCCACATACGCCGATGCACTATCGGTTACCACTTGAACCACATTTTCTTCACCAATTTCATTTACAATGTCATCAAGCATCTCAAATAATTTCATAGATTTTTAATTACACCGGAGGTGTCTATTGATTTAATAAACACCGTTCCACTTGGACTATTAACAAGGAAATTAGTAAGAGAGCGAGACTTTCCATCGGTCCATCCGTCGAACATTATAGTGCAACCCGTCTTCTTCCATTCTTTTCTATACAATTCTAAACTTGAATTCACATGATCAACCTCTTTTTTCAAAAAAGATACTCTCACTTCATGATAACTAGGTGGTTTCAATCCCACACCATACTCACCAACCGACTTCAACATCTTTCTTAAACGAGGGGCTTTTCACTAAATTAAAAGCCAATGCATGCCCATAAATGACTCTACAAATATCTCTAATCACGGGCTCCCTTTGCTTCATCATTTGATTCAAACTTTGTTGCTTTGCCCTCCCCTTTGTGACATAAGCATCCATACTTCCCCCCTTTACTTTTCCCCTCAATATTTTTTTCTTCAAAACAATCAACATCTATAATGTTGTCTTGTTTTTTTCCACTTAAGAGTTGTAAAAACATATTCATAACATCTTCAGAAACTTGACTACAAGCACCAACATTATCATGAGTTCCGGCTAAATGATTTTTCATTCGAATCACTCCACCCCAATAATCTTTTCTACAATAATTACATCTCAAATGCATTCTATTATCATCTTTGACACGGGTACAATGGTCCCATGTGGATCTTGTTTCCCACTTTTTTTTTTGCTTTTCATATTTTCTTTATCCATTAAAAAAAATATTTTTTTTTTTAATGTCCCACCCACACAGCAGCAGCTTCAGTGCTTCTATAGTCCACAATAGACAATAAAGTAATGGATACTTCTACAGTCCACAATGGACAATAAAGTAATGGAAAAGGAGGAGTATAAAGTGAATATAGTATTTTATATTACCTATATGACGATTGTCTGGTAATACCTCAAACAAAATTGAAGACGCAAGAGACGACAAACTTTTATACAGCTTTGAGGACTATACGAAGGGCCACGAAGCAAATTCCAGCAGCAAGGGACCACCAAACAGTGAGAAGAGGGACCACGAAGCTCTGTGTCGAACAGAGAGGTGAGTCTTTCTAGGGTTTTGTCTGTTGGGAGTAAAAAGGGACCATGGGTTACCTTGGTTGGACTGTCGTTTGGTCTTAGAAGACCATGCGACCCATCTTGTGCTAAGAAAAAGCAAAAAAATTGGGCCAAAATTGAATTTTTTCCATTCAGGTCCGAGAAACTTGGTCGACCCACGACAGACAAGAATCGTGCGATTCAGCAATTCTTCGA
The DNA here is from genome assembly GCA_030407325.1 of Camellia japonica. Lineage (NCBI taxonomy): Eukaryota > Viridiplantae > Streptophyta > Magnoliopsida > Ericales > Theaceae > Camellia > Camellia japonica. The sequence continues at coordinate 31,317,055 of JAPPVO010000016.1, forward strand.
TTCGTATCGTGAATCGATCGATTCAGATGTGATTTTGTACTAGTTGCGATTCCATGTACCTGTTCGAATCCAGTGTTTTTAAAGGCTCAAGGCGCACTAAGGCGCTGAAGGTCTCTCGGGGCCTAGGCGCAAGGCGTAAGGCGAGGCGCGGGCTTTATTGAAGTAAGGCGCATAGTCTTAGTAAAAAATAGAAAAATTAACATAGACTAATCATTCATAGTATTAAGACAATTTTTTTTAAAATAAAAAGTAATTAAGATTCAAAACAAAATATAGAATAATTTTCAAAGCTATGAAAGTGCATATTACATAACAATTCAATTTTCAAAGATAAAATAATCCACATTCATAAGTGTGATTAATTGTGTAATGTAATGGAAAATTAATTAATACAATGTAATGCAATGCAATTGTGTAATGCATAGTGTATTAATTAATTGTGTAATATAATGGAAAATTAATTAATACAATTGTGTAATGCATAGTGTATTAATTAATGGAATGTAATGGAAAATAATGTAATGTAACGTGTCAATTTAAAAAATAATTAATGTAATGTAATGTGTCAATTTAGAAAATAATGTAATGTAAAAAAAAAGAGACCAATAGCAGTGTGTTAATTAATTATTTGTAAAAAAAAAATATTTTGTATTTCTTTAATAAAGTACAAAAAGGCATAAATAATTGAGAAAAAAAAATAATTGAGAAAAAAATATTTATTTTGTATATTTTTTTGTATTTATTTAAAAAATATTTATTTTGTTAAAATATTTAATTGACATAAATATTTTGTATTTATTTTGTTAAAATATTTAAGACATAAATATTTTGTTTTGTTTTTTTTTTTTTTGTTTTAACAGAGATGCAAAGGCATAAATAAATAAATAAATAAATAAATAAGCAGATGATCAGTGAAGAAGAAGGAGAGAAGAAGAAGGGCGAGAGAGAGACTGATCGAAGTCGAAGAAGGCAGAAGGGTAGACGACACGAAGCCGAATCGAAGAGACGCAGTCGAATCGAAGAGACGAAGTCGAATCGAAGTCGAGACGAAGTCGAATCGAAGTCGAGACGAAGAGACGACTTCGAAGTCGAGACGAAGAGACGATCCAAGTCGAAGTCGAGTCGAGACGAAGAGACGATCCAAGTCGAAGTCGAATCTAAGTCAAGAGACGAAGAGACGCAGAGACGACACGAAGTCGAATCGAAGTCGAGAGACGATCGTTAGATCAAAGATTAGGGCGTAAACACTGAGTCGCGCCTAGGCGATCGCCTTGCGCCTCTCTCGCCTTGCTCAAGCCGCGTCTAAGGCGAGCGCCTGGTTCAAGTCGCCTCGCCTGGTACCTGTAGAGGCGCAGATGCTACGCCTCGACTCGCCTTGCGCCTAGGCGCGCCTTTGACAACACTGTTCGAATCGATTTCTATGTGTATTGAACCGAATCGTACGATTCGAATCGCGAATCGTACGATTCTATCAACAGAGGTAGACACATTCTGAAACATGGTACACTTTCATTCCAAAATGATAAATTTAGTGATCCGAAATGATTCCAAAAGTTTTTTTCTAATATATTTCCTTAAATGTTTTCTTAGGAGGAAAATTTTCAAATATAATGAACTAAAATCTAAGAAGAGTTAAGTTTTGACAAGACAAAAAATAAAAAATGGGTTATAATGCTCAAAGAAATGTTTTGCTACATGAAAGAAAAAAAATTATGGCTATGTTTGGTTAACCTCTCTAAATATATTTTCACCCCATGTTTTGCACATGGCGTTTGTTTAGAGTTTTCAGTTTTGAAAACTCTGTCAAGGGCGAAAAAATTTGGGCTAACTGGTCGTCCAGCCAGTTGACCGGAACAGTACAATTTTATTTTATTTTTATTTTTTTGCAATTGAAATATGTTAATTTTTATATATTCGAAAAAAATATTTTCTGAATTTTTAATTCTTTTTTGTGTTTTAATAGAATTTTGAGTTATATGTTTGGTTATGAGTTGTAAGTTTTTTGTATCAAATATCATATGTCACATCAAAAATTCAAAACTCTTTTCAAAACTCTTTCACCAAACAAATTTTCCACACTCAAATCATAATTCCAAAACTCACAAACTCAAAATACAACTCCTACTCTCAAATCATAATTAAAAAGCTCTACCAAACGCAACCTACATTTTCTTGGATACCTAATAGTTACAAGAAAATTACTCTAAAAGTGCTTTAAATTTTTAAGTATAATATATACAAGTCTACCCTTATCGTATTACATTTTAGAGCATGTGGCGTACCAGGTTTCCGTTTTCGTTCCCATTCCCATTTCACATACGGGTAGGGGTGTGCGCGGTGTGGGTCGGTGTGTTCAAGAGAAAAATAGAAATCGTACAGCGGGTGGTGGATTGATAAAAGTGTCATTAAAAATTACCATTTTTCTTATCAAAAACCAACGATTCGATTGGCAAATAATGACCATTTTAACTTGGCGGTTCGGGCGGATTGGCGGTTTATAAAAAATATAATTCAAATCGCTGAGATCACTACTACTTACCTCATGAGATGCAAGCTGCTGAGTGAGCAATGGGAACCTAAAGGACCACGAACTGAGCTGAAATGGATCCAAAAAACTAATCAGGAAATTGATTGTGGACATGGTACAAGTTCTGTGCAGCAATAAACTGGTACCTGATAAAATAAAATAAAAAATTCATCTTCTGACTTAACTGTACTATAGCCTCCTCACTGCTATTACTTGCTGGTTCTTTCTGTCCAGCATTCTTATGCTGTAGGTTCAATCAGAAACCCAAAAGAAAGAAAAGGAAACCAATTATAAATCAAAACGGGAACATGTAAGGAACACCATCGCAACAATTTAAAAGAAAATGCCAAGCAACTAAGGAACACTAATAGGTAAATTTTAAAAATGTTTGTTGCTTGCCTTGTATCTTCTCAAGTTAAGAGCAGTAACAACAGAGTAAGGCGTACATCTTCATCTTCCTCGATTTTACCAATTGTCCCTACCGTGGTTTGCCCCAATATTAGGTCCACAAAACCACTTATGGCACTAGTTCTGGACACAAAGTTGTGAGGATTTGTTGGGCTCAATCACAGTGTTACCACTTGGATCATGAATATAGATCTGACATTACATTTGATGTAGGATGGCTAACCAGAAGAAAACAAATGCAGAGAAAAACGAAAACCACACCCGAAGAAATTAAAATAAACCCTAAAATCTCAAACTCAACATCGCAATTTCATAATCCAAGCTGAATAACCCCAAATACAGGCATGGGAAGAGCAAAGAGAGAGAGAGAGCTACGTACCACCAGCGATGAGCAGCGCCGGTGATGAGCGAAGAGCGGCGGCGGCGTGGCGGCAAGGCTAGTGGCGCCAATTGGGGAGACGAAAAGCAACAGACGATGAGTGAAATGAGATGGATTGGGGGTGCCAATTAGGTTTAATGAGAGTTGATTGTGTGTGTGTGCGAGTGTGTGTACAATTAGTTTGATAATGTAAACTGGAATATATATATTAGCTTAGAAGGGAACAGCGGGTCGGGTCGGTATATGGCGGGTTTGTTGTTATAAACTGTCACCCGGACCGACCCGTCCTTCTTGGACCCGCCACCCACCTGTCAAAAGTGAAAAAATGCGCGGTTCAGCTCGGTTAGATGTGATTTTGGTGATATTGTGCACAACTTTAATTGCCACCATAACCCCTAATATCATTATTTTTAAGGCCATGATCAAAGTTTTCTTGAATATATTTTTCAGTTTTTTGTGTAAATTTTTTTCTCATACAATACAAACGAAGTGTAGTGTAAGTCGATATTAGTATGGAGAAATTATACAAACAGGTAAGGAGCTGTTAATATTGAAAAACAGGACATTGTCAGTGAAATATGAACTAAAAGAGTGGTTAAACATCAAACCAAACAAGTTAACAAACTCCACCACCCAGAAACATACATAAACACAAATGAACCATACACAATATCCCCAATTGAAAAACAAATCTGACTTCTCCACCAGTCAGTAAGTACTCCATCCCAATTCCCATTTAAAAAAAAAAAAAACACCCTTCACCGCCATGCTTCAACCCTATCTGTTCTTGAGTTTAAACGGCTAGCAATGGCGGTTCCCCTGCTCTTCTCCATTGGCATTGCTACGTGAACCACGACCCTTTCATGTACTTTTTTGGGTCCTCTCTTGATATTCGTATTACTAGATTGGCCGGTTTTCTTCTTGCGAGTGTTCAGTTGAGCCCCTCCATTTGGACTGCTAGAACCACCCTCTGTCAGGGTGTCATTTGTAAACTCCCGAGGGCAGTTATCAACCGAATGACCCTTTCCACCATGAGTTTCATTTTCAGCTTTTGAGTCACCATCAACACGGTGAGCAGAGCTTTCTGATGAGGGTTCTTTGGTGAAAAAGACTTGCACCTCTTCATTCTTGTCATCAACTTCGTTAAACAATGACTGCGGATAGCTGTGGTGTCCATTTTCATCAGAAGGATCTGTTTGGGATGTATGAGGCTGTTCGACTACAGAGTCTGCTCTTTCTCGCATTGTCTTGACAGTAAGAGTCTTGAGAAAATTCATTACTTGAACTGCATACATCAACGCTGTCAAAGGATCTGCCATCTGCAATTAGCAGTCAATTATTGAAATTCTCATTCCGCCATACACACTAAACTGACCATATCATCAAAACCAAAAGGAATTAATTTAACAGAAAAGCATGCCAAACTCATAAATTTGAACACTTGTCAAGTGAAATTTCAGCATAAATTGAAAGCATAACCTCATTATGTCATTGACAACATTGACACGGATAATAGGTTGATACACTAACTTCAGCTCATAGCAAAATAGTCTTCTGCAATCTCTTTTCAACCAATTCCAAATTTTAATACAAGTCTCTAATACTTATTTTCCTTTTCATGTTCTTTTTAGTATGGCGAATAGTTCATTGAATCCATGTTATGATGACCTTTGAGGAAAAATGAAAAAGTCATCTGACATCATACATTTGTTGTAATTTAAGTGTTTGTTCATACTCACCTGGGTCATGTTTGGCGCAAACACCATAGCAATGTTACGAGCATTCATTTTGTTAAAATTTTCAAGCTGAGCAACATCAGCCATTAGGTTTATTGCCCAATCCAGAAGAGCAGCTTCTGTTGGTGGAAGGCGCCTCGCAAGCCGAGCACACTCCGATTCTGACTGGGCTTGCATTATCTCCTCCGGAGGCAGGGAATCCAAAATCCCATTTGGTAGTTCTCGAAACCAAGCCTACAAAAAATCACAAACTCTCACAAATTAGAACAAAATGTCACTCTTTAGAAAGAAGAGATACTATACAAACAAATTTTGTGAGCAGAATATTATGCACACGATTTCATGGCTTTAATTGAATAGTATTTGAAATAGGGTTTCTAAGAAAACATTGCTTTGGAATTAGAAGAAAATAAGATTTTGGGATTATGAAGTTCAGATTAAACAAAATAGTTCCTCCATTCCCCATTATCTCAGGCTACAACAAACAAAATGAATGAATATTAATGGCGATGGCATTGCAAAGAAAAAAATAATTACCTTTATAAGGCCTGCTAAGCAGTGCACATCAATGTCATTTGGCACCACCCCACTATTCAATTGTTCCCGAACATACTCTTCTTGGCTGTTATCAGCATTTATTCTAAATATTCCTTCTGCCTGCGTGTTGAAGTTCGAAGATCAAATTTTCACGTCCAACAGTAAAACCACAGAGTAGATATTAAGCCATTGTATGCCAAGAGATGCCTAAATATACATGAAAATTCTATTCGTACAGAATTCTTTACCAATTTTGTAATTAAATGCCACCTTCATAGGTTCTTTGTTTTAAAATGGTAGGTTCAAGTCTAGACACATTAGTTTATATTTGATTTCTGTACATATCTTCTGCAGTCACATACCTGTAGGCCACCTTGTTCATACAAGCGTCTCTGCATCATCAGAAGTATTGTCGGCACGCTGTTCCCTCTGGAGTCAAATGAAAGCTGCATCGACTCCGTTGAAACTCCAAAAACACTTGTACTGCAGATAACACACATCATTTGTCAATATTTCCAATAGGAATGGAAATGTGAAACACTACAAAATTTTAATCAGGAATGAAAACAAGGATAGCAAGCAACAAATTTTCACACTCTCATAAACAGGTACCAATGGAAGCAAACAGGCACAAATTCTGTTATGTGTATATATAATAGATTTCCATAAACTGTATCTGATAGACAAAAATATAAAAATAACACAATTGATCGCAAAACTGTAGCAGACTACATTTTTTAAAATATTTTTTTTCTGGACTTGTGAAATTTTATCAGCAGTAAAATAAGTTGCTCACAATCAAACTAAGGTAGAAAAACAAAATCAAAGGAAAACAAAATGCTGTCTACCTAAACTTTTTTTTTTCCCTCTTTGTTTTTTTCTTTCTTTTTGGTTTTTATTGGCAATGAAATACTGATAAATGTGGCATAACAAGCAGTAAAAACAAAAAAGAAAATCATTCTCTCACAGATGAATATAAGAAAATTACTACTCCTATTTGATTCCAATAAAAGAATCCAATGAAATAGTAAAATGAAACCCCATCAAAACATTTCAACCCAGAAAACAATAAACAAATCAAACTGCCCAATGTGAATCCCATTAAAGGATGTTAAAGAAAGAGAAAACCATGACCCATATAATTAATTTTGAAACTCCATCATAAATTCTCATCAAAAAGAAAAAGAGAAAAAAAGAAAAGAAAAGAAAAAGAACCCAGAAAAGATCAAAACTGACCTAGCACTGGGAGGCCTTCTGGGAACTTCAGGTTCAAACTCAACAGGAAGACCAAGAAACCCATTGAATCGATCAAAGGTAACATGGGCTACATGCCTGACATTTGTAGGCTGCCCAATCTCCATTGAAGAAGAAGAAGAAGAAGAAGAAGAAAAGCCTCCAAAATTCTCACTCCTGCAAGCAATCAACGACTTCCTAAACACAGTCACCACAACGGCCAACAAGGACAGCTGATCTCCACCCTCCTCTTTCTCTCTCCTCCTCTTTCTTCTCTCTCTAGTTCCTCCTCCTTCTTCCTCCTCCTCTGTATCTCCTCCCCTGTATACGGGTAGAGAGTACGAGGTGGGGCTGTTAAAAAGGGGGTGATGGTTGAGATGGGCTTGTTGGTGTAACCCATCATTGTGAAGTATGGAGGAGCTTGGAGAAGAAGGCAAATGAGATGGCGATTGGAGTATTTCAGTCATATTTTCCAAAAATTGAATTTTTTTATATGGGTTGTTTTTTATTTTTGAGATGGGTTGGTAGATTAGTAGATTATAGAGAGGAGTGAGGGATTGGAGAACTGGGTACAATTACAAATGAGAGAGAGAGAGAGGTTTGAGTGGAGTTGGAATGAAGGAAAGGTGGTGTGGATGGTGAGAGGTGAACATCAACATTGATTAATGATTTCTTATGCTTTATAGATACACATTTGTACACATGTATGTATACTTTGGATTTTTCAAGCTTGGCTGGCTTTGCTTTGGAGGAGTCTAAAGAATGGGAAGTAGTGAAAGGAAAGGTAGTGGCGAGAGAGAGCAACTTGTGGTACATCATGCTCGTTTGGGAAGAAAGAATCTCAGGTTTTTTTTTTTTTGGTTAAAATAAAATAAAATAGATTTTTTAATTTAATTATTATATTTTTCTCTCACAAAAATTTAAAAAATCAAAAAGTCTATTCCAAACAGTCTCATTTGGGAACATACTATTTTAGTAACTTTTTTCTTTTTGGTTAAAATATAAGGTAAAAAAAACTAATATGTTTAGGATGATTTTTTAATTTTTTACGAAAAGATGTGCAAAAAATAGAGAGAAAATGGAATCTTTAACTTTTTGGTATAAGTTGTTAGCTTTTTGATTTTTTTTGTGACTTTTTAGCTTTTCGGCTAAAATCACCCATTGCCAAACGAGGCCTAAAATAACTAAAAAGTCAACCCATATTCCAAACAAACCCTATGGAGAGAGGACATCTAGGAGTTACGGAAACGAGTATGGGTGTCTACTGTATGTATTTTATAATTAAAAAAATAATACTATAATTTTATATTTTTTAAGTTATAATTTGAAAAAATAAAAAATAACATAACTAAATACAATATAAGGGATTATTAATGAATTTATGAATTATAATTAAAATAATATTATATCATAATTTAAGAAGAAAATTAATCATAATTTTAAAAAAAATGACAACTATAAGTATATATGGTATATCATTTTTAAACGTGCATATATTAAAATTTTCCAAAGGTTCCACGCTAAGAATTTATTTAGAATGTGATCATAAAAAACACGTTGAGTTCCTCTCAAATTTAAAAATTTTAAGAAGTCTGTGAGATATATTTGTCGTTCGGCAAAAACATTTTTAGTTGACTTTTTTGAGTTGGGATTTTTTTAGTTTATGATTAAAAAGTTCATTTGTGTTGACTTTTTTTAGAGAAAAAATAAAATGATTATAGTTTGGATGTGATATTTTGTCTTATTGATATTTTCAGCCTATTTTATCTTTTAGTGACTATTTTAGCCCCAATTGGCTTTGCCAAACGAAGCCATAATTGAATTTTATGCTATGTCATAAGAAGGCTGATTAATATTTTAATCGCACTTACTAGAAATTTTATAAAATAATGAAAATTATTTAATATTTTTCCTAAAAACTTCTTAGTCCAAAAAAATTATTCTCATACAAAACTCAATTTAAAAAAAAAATCCAAAAATTGCGGTGTTGAAATATATATATATTTTTTTTAAAAAAAAAAAACCCTCAAATACTCAAAACCAACTATCAAAATGACACCCTCTAAATAAATAAATAAATAAAAACACTACATGTGATTGTATTCTCAACCCCTTTATGATTTTTAGAGAGAAAAAAAGAGGCTTGAGATATAATAATTGTGTTCATTTATTCAAGCAAGTCCATGTTTATTAATGTCTATCAATTTGCAAAGTTGTTGGATAATGACAAAAGATTAGTGTGGAAACATTAGTGGCATTTTATGTCTAAAGTAATGATTATTATTTCTACCATTTATAGTTCACATTTCCAAAAATAGGGACAAGCCAATAGCTCCCCACAGTAAAATTCAAAAGTTGTGCCCTAAAAAAAGTAAAGTTATGGGCCATGAAAGATATTAAATGTGGCGAATGCAACCTAAAATCATTTTTCCCACTACTACTGTTAACTCATTGTTGATTGAGGGCCAAATCAAGTCTTAAGAGGTCACATATTTTTCTTTTCTTTTCTTATTTTTCACACTATAAGTAAGGGGTGGACATGGACTCGATGGTTTGCTAAATCTGCTTAACCCGTCTATAATTTATACAATTTTAAATTATAATTTAGACTCATAGGGTCAAGTTGTTTAAATTTTTTAAGCTCAATTACAAAATGAATCCTGTTTGAAAAGAGTGCTTCAAATCCTCCCTATTCCTTCCACAAACTATATTATGCAATATATTTTTTTTTATAAATACACATATCTACAAGTACGTTTACATTGTTTAATTTTATTTTTTTATAATCATAAATTATGTATTACTAGATATGTAAAAAAATTAGTTATGAAAATTAAACTACCAGCCTTGAATAAATTAAATTAATTATAATTTTTTATTTTAAAATATGGAAAAACTATGTAAATTAAACAATATTTAAGCCATGTGGGTGGGTTTAGATTTATTTTATTTTGTTTTTAGACGATCTTGTTAATAAATTATAGCCTGATCTCAGGTCGAGTCGAGTTTAAAAAATGACTTCAAATGTTATTATATAATATGGGCCAAGCCCAACCCGTGTTCACCCCGAAAGGTAGGTTGTTAACAAGTTAATAGAATTACATTATTATATTAGGTCGACTCTACTCGACTTAAAATTGAAATCTCAGCTTTTGTTCACCAAAATATTTCTCATGACCACTTGAGTTATCGTCCAGATCATCTACTTATCAAGTCCATTTGTGGATTGACAATCAAAACACAAGATCGATGGTGACAAATATATTGTTACGAGTAATGTTATATAAATAGAAAAAATATATATATTATAAGATAGTTGTATTGGGATTTATTTTTTTAAAACAAAATGCTCACTAAAATAATATATAAGAATAGAGTATTTCCCTATTGGTAAAAGAAACCATTGCTTTGAGGATTGGTTTTATAAATTGAATCCACCTGAAAATCTTGAATTGGTTCTAATGTGGTCCAGAGTAAGAGACACATTAAATAGTGTTTTAAATGACAAAAAGATAGAATAAATAGAAGAGCAAGTAGAAGACAGAAAAAAGAAAAAAAGAAAAAATGTATGGAGTGATTAGGCAGTCATCAATACAATTGTAAAAAAGTCACATGCACTTTAACACCAAACATATAAGCCACTTTACACTCAATATGATCTTTTAGTAATAGCAAGTTTAGGGTTTAGGGAGTCTACATTCAATATGATATTTTACTCTCATTATAAGTCACTCGTTGCAATTGCTTAGTGATTTTTTTTTTCTTCATAATTTTAAAAGTTTGTTAGATATATAAAGCATAATTTCTCAAATGTACTCATAATACATTAACATAGGGGTGAGTTGTATATTGTATCTCCTTTGTCTATAAACCTTAAAATTGTATTTAGTTCGTTAAAATAATTTTAGTTAAGAATAAAATAAACTGGTTATTCCTTCACTGCTCAATAAAATGATCTTTCTCTTAAAGGTTAATGGCGAAAGTTTCTTTTATTTATACCAAACCAAACACTATGAGATTATATATTTTGATTGAATGATCATTTTATTCCTATATTATTATGGTGAATCAAATGCTCCCTAAAGTTTTGTTTGAGTATTAGATTTTATAAGGAATTTGTGGAGGGAAAAATAAATGAAATAAGAATTTATAATTTTTTGTCACTTTCTTTTATATTTTCTTTTTCTTATATAAATCGTTCCTTAAATCCTAAATTCAAAAAACAACCTAACCTTATGAGAACAAGAATTTAATATGTAGATTTTTATGTGTTCTTAACATTTTTGATTTTTTATAGACATTATGAAGAGTACGTCTCACTCTCTCTATGTGAGAGAGAAAATAGTTTAATTTATAAATTTTTAAGTGTGAATATCTTTACTCAATTAAAAAAAATCACTTGAATTTTTTTCTAAATAATCTAGTTTATAAGTATAAAAACTAGAAACTTGGGTAAAAAAAGAAATAATAAATAAAAAGGATGTGAACATGACAAACAATATGAAAAACATAAGTGAACTAAAAAACATATAGCAATCAAATGAGGAAGAAATGTTTAAGAGATAAATAAGAAAAAAAATTAGTAAAGTAGACAGACAACATAAATAAATAAAATTACATAAGCCTCTATGAATATTTCGTGGTGACTCTAATGGATCACATATTTTGTTTGGTTTTGAGTTTTCAATTATGTATATGGAAAAAGATTGGTGCCTCGACAAAGTGAGGCGCGAATGCCTCGACGCGTGTGATTCACGCTCTACGCTCAGCCTTCTCTTCTACTTTACGGTATTCAACCCCACAAATCCATTTACAAAGCTCAAACCCAAAAATGAAGTTTCCATCTCTCTCTCTATTGAAACCCATAAACTGATTATTTTTAATGAATTTTTGATATTTTGATCAATTTTTTTTTCTTTTTTAGATTTATCTAATATAGATGTAAGAAATTTTATTAAAAAAAATTTAAAGAATACAAAAAGTATTGAATTTTTATATTTTTTTAGTATTTAGTGAATTTTTTAAAAACTATTTCACAAATTTTACATTTTTTTAAGTGTATCTAAATTAAATAAATCTAATTTTTTTTAAAAAAAAATTAAATATTAAAAAGTACAAAATAAAAACTCGAAAACTATTTTTAAAAACTTCAAAATCAAACAGAGTGATTCTTCTTCTTCCTTTTTCCTATACTTTGTACACATCATATTCACAACAATGCAGTTTTGTTGCTTGTGTTGGGGTTTGTAGAAAAAGTATGGAAAACATAATGAAGTAAAAGAAACGAAAAGGAAAAATTAGGGTATACCCATGCATCAAAGTTTTGTTCTTTTGGAGAGAAAGAGAGAGCCAAACGGCAACTGTTTAAAATTCAAACACTAATAGGCGGGCAGCTGTCTAACTTTTGCTCTCCACAATACTCATAACTTCAAAAATAAATAAATAAATAAATAAAAGTAAATTATGATGAAACTCCCTAGGATTTGGATTTAATATTAAACCCATGTTTCAAAAATTACACTACATTTCTTGTCAATGTTTATTTTTTAACAGCCGATAAAAAACTTGTAACTCTCGTAACTCTTAAATTGTGTTTGGAGTATGAATTCGGATAGAAATTTTAAAAGAATAAGGAAAAATGTGTGTAAAATATAGATAAAATGTAGTAATATTTTATTTAGGGAAAATTATTGATAAATCCTATTTAGAAGTGTTTTAGCCCAAGAAGTCCATGAAGGAATTTTTGCTCTCCACAATGCTCATAACTTCAAAATAAATAAATGAATAAATAAAAGTAAATTATGAAGAAACTCCCTAGGAATTGGGTTTAATATTAAACCCATGTTTCAAAAATTACACTACATTTCTTGTCAATGTTTATTTTTTAACAGCTGATAAAAAACTTGTAACTCTCGTAACTCTTAAATTGTGTTTGGAGTATGAATTCGGATAAAAATTTTAAAAGAATAAGAAAAAATGTGTGTAAAATATAAATAAAATGTAGTAATATTTTATTTACTATATTTTAACTAGTTTTTCATTTTTCTTTCCAACTCTCTACCGAAATTCATGCTCTAAATACAACATTAAAATATCTCCAACGGATTCATTAGTATTAGTAGTTAGTGTAAGTAGTAAGTCTAACATTTTTTTATTTTTAATTTTAATTTTCAATGGGTGTTTTAAATATATTGTTAATTGTGTCAATAGTCAAAAAAGTTTGCTAATTGTGAGTGTTTTAAATATATTGTTAACACAATTTTAATCATGTTGCGATTTCTTATAGGGCAAGAGTATCATCACTTAACATACATTTTAGCAATACCAGCTCCCATTCACTATCTAGTCCCACTTCCACCATTTTTTTTGTCAATTAACAAATACATCAACACACAATTTCCGCCATGCCAGTAAATTTTAGCCATGTAAGTGGAAATGCTTTTAACCACTTTAAAACAAACTTTTGTGAAAACATCAAATCACTACAACCATCAAAACCAACTCCCTCCCACATGCCACAACCACCTTTTACCCCACCATCAGCCACCACCACTAACCACTACCATCCTTGCCTCACTTACCAAAGCCACCAATTACAGTCACTACCAAGCTTTTGACACAAGCTTCTCTGGACATTGCATGGCTATTTAGATGACTCTTCTAAATGAGGCATTCAAAGAGCAGAAAATAGTCAAATTTCAATCAGAGTATTTCTAAAGTTATTGCAAATGAACAAAAAATCCAACAACCTAATAGGTTTTGATAACAGAGTTCACCTTAAATATGTTATCCCAATTAATAGGATTTGATTAAAGTTCAAAATTAACAAGCTCAAGCTCAACCAAATTAACATACGAGGTGCAAGTATATGCAAGTGCCCATGTAATCTATGTCGAGTGAAGGTAACATAACAACATCCTAATCAAAACAAGTCAGATCCATAAAAAGTTCACCAAATTTATCGTTTCTATCAGCCGCTGAAAATGGTTTGACTCGAACATTCTTCCTTTTAATACTAGCAGCTCTATTATACTAAAAGAGCATGCTACTATATATTACATTCCACCAATAATAATTCAGTCGGCAATCACTGTGCCCTGCTTACTGGTTCAAGTGCTTCAACAGTAACCACACTATTACCTCTGATAACCTGCACAAGAAAAGCAATACCAGTTTCAGAGATGAGATAATGGGAATACAATAATAAAATGGCAATTTCACCCTTTTTTCAAAATTTGAAAAAAGAAGAATAAGATGAGATAAAATGCTTAACAACAGAGACCCACCACCATGCCTATATCGTTTTTCTCATTGCCATTCACTTCCATGGTGTTGTCAACCACAAGATTCATAAACTGATCAAAACCACGGAGTGTCCCAACCACCATCCGATTTGCATTCAACTTGACTGAAATGCAGAATGCCAGTGAAAACAAATATACAAGTTTTTCTTATGTAAAACTATGAAATTTATTGACCGCCAGTTACATAAAGTAAATCCAAATAAAACACAATGCAAGAACTTAACAATGGTTGAAGCTGTTGGACCAAACTGAACTTAACAAAGGATATTTGTCTACGTTAGTTTGCAGAAAGTGGTCACAACTTCACCAACTAGAAGTTGATAAATACTGAATAAGATACACTCAGTGTTACCAAAAATGCTAATAACTAACACTTTAAAACATGGTACACTCTCATCAACAATGGTAAATTCAGTGATCCAATTTTTTTTGGTACTTATTAAGGTATAAATGAGGAAAAAAAAGAAAATAAATAAATAAATCTAGAGAAAGTGGAGTTAAGTTGGACCAAATGTAAAAAAATAGGTCATAATGCTTCTATATATGTGTCACCGCCACCTCCATTGAAACTCATTTTTGGAACCAGTAAAGCCCACCTCATGGAAATTCTAACATTGTTGAAGCACACCTACACCACCATACACATATGTATGCCATACTTCTGCTTGGGTTTACAACACAGTCACATAGTATCCATTAAAACCTACACAAGCACTAAAACTCACCTGCAATCATGATTCATGATCTATTATCATTAATTTATATCATGTTATATACACATGGACGCATACACACAACACAACCCCCAATCCTATGCAAAAAATAATTTTTATCAATTTCTCTTGAATCTTAGCAATTTGTAGAACAAAATTTTAAACTTAAGGCTTCAATTGACATTAGCTTTGCTGTGTGACAATGGTTTCAATACAACTGCCAGTTGGTCTGTGGTATGGGTATGGTCATAATGGTCAGTGTTTAACATGCTAGGGATTCTCGACTTCAATGGTCTAGTGATGGTCTGGCAGTGGTGGATTCAAGATTTTGGCTGAGAAGGGGCAATATTGAGTTAAAACCTTATCAAAATCTATCATTGTGTTTAGAAGGGTGCGATTTATGCAAGCTTAAGCCTATCATATCACATTTTAGAACACGTAGTGTTTAATGTTTCTGATCTTGTTCCATGTACGAGGACGATACATGATCCCATGAAACATATCGTTACACTTTTCCAACAACAAAAGTATAATGGCTATTTACTTTGCTTGTCAAATTGGCCATATATTTTTACTCTCTGATAAAACAAAACCGTAGGTCTGTAGGAACTAAAAATTTATGGCCAAGTTGAAATGCAAAGGGCCTAGTTGCCAAGTCCATAAGTTTTTATGTAAGACGGCTCCTTTTCTTGCCATTGTGATTTTCTTAACCATATATATTTTAATGCTTGTGATTGTGAAAATACTTCTCATATAACATTTAACTCATTTTTTATCCATAATTCGTTAGTCAAATAGATGAAAAAATAATGTTATTATCTCTTTTACATTGAAATGTATATTCTACATTGTTTATCTTTGTATCTTTATACCATCTACATTAATTTCGGTCCTTTTAGCATTACTAAAAGGGAGGTCAGGGTAATTATACCAAAACTGTAGCGCTACTTGTATTTTTTCCAAATCTCAAAGGAGATCTGTGTAATTTACCCAAATTTACTTTTAGGGGACAAAATGCTGAGGCAGAACAACCTACTACTTGGCTGCACATTTGCAGCCCTAACTGAACCTTCTTGTTTATTCTAAATACACTATTCTCTCATTTTTTTTTTTTTAAATTAATTTTTGTCCAAACCATTCCTAAAAATTCTTTCTCATATAATTTCCAACTTCCAAATTATCTCAACCCAAATTCACAACTGAAATCCTGCATCTGCAACAATGATTAGATGAATTAATTTTGCTTCTGTTGTTTCAATTTCCAAACAAACAGAAACACACCCCATCTCAACTAAGTTAAAATGAGTTAAAATAGTTTGTATGGTGTATATATACCGATTTTTTTTGTTTTCTCAGCAACCAAACGGCTACAAATAGTCATATAAAGAAGTAAAGGAGAGAAAAGAATTCAAAGTGCACGAGTATGGGGAAGAGAACTTACTCTGTAGCTTCTTGTCCATGTATCTGTCAACCAAAAATAAAAAATAAAAAAATAAAACAAAATTATTGATGACGAAAGATTGTATGGAAGAAGCCCTAGAACCGAGAAGAAGAGAGAGAGAGAGAGAGAGAGAGAGAGGACTTACTTCTTGAGATCTGGAGGCTGGCCTGACCTGCTCATGGTGAAACCCTAGAGAGAGAGAGAGAGAGAGAGAGAGAGGTAGGTGTTGAAAATGAAAACCACTGAAAAATGTGTGTGGGTTCATACTCTTTGTAGCCCAATAAGGATGGTGGCCCAACGGGCTTTTAGACAAAGAAGAACGGGCTGAAACACAATTTACTCGGCCCTCGTTTGATGATGGGTTAAAATGAGGTTGGTGGCTTTTTTTAGTCGTAAAAAAGAAAAATAAATTAAAAAAATTAATAAAATAAAATATTACATTTAAATTATAATCATTTTACTTTTTTTTACAAAAGTTAAAAAATCTAACCCAGATTAACTTTTTAGCCTTAGACTAAAATGACCAAAAAGTCAATCAACTTCCCAAACAAAACCTTATTATACACCGTAAATGAGCTGAGTTGAAGGTAATTCTATTTGAACTCAAAAATTGTCTCTCAACTCAAATTTTAAAATTTTAATTCTTATTATACCATAATGTGAATTTATTAATAAAGACAACACATATTAAAATAATTTTTTTTCTCATATATACCCTAATCAATTATATGTATTATTCCTATTCAAATTTGTTCATCTTCTTCCCCAAGCTTTAATTATTTTCTCTTCTTTTTTCTCACTTCAAAACGCCAATCCATCCTATAAAACTCACCATTATCATCAATATCATTATTTTTTATTATATTGTTACTTGCAAATGAAAAAATTTTTGAACAAAATCAAACAATGGATGAGAGTAATAATCAAAATATTTTTTGAAACAACTCATCAAAGATGACATAAGTATTCACATAAATATCAAAATACAATTATTGATTTATGTGGTTTTTTTTTTTTTTTTGTTACATAAAAGCAAATATGCACCCTATTTTTTTGTTATTATTGTTCAGACTTTTAGAACTGAACAATTTCACTTTGTTCGGTTTTGAAAGTCCGAACAATAATGACGAAAAACAGACTAAATATTCGTCGTCCTCCTTCGCCATTCTCCTTTTCCTTCACCGTACTCCTTTGCCAGTGCCGAATTTCCTAATTGTATTCCATGTATGTATGTAAACAAAAGAAAAAAAATTTCAAAAGTAATTTAAAATTTAAAATTTGTTTTATTTAGGTGTACCTTAAAAGGGTAATTTGTGGAGAAAAAAAAAAAGAAGATGTACTAAGAATAAATTGTAATCCTAAATAATTTAATAAAGTATACTGAAAAATTAAGCTCAATTAAACATTTTATGAGTGTAAATAGAATCCACTGAGTTGAGGTTTGTAGTATTCGAACTTGGTTTATCGAGTATGAAATTCTAGGGTGATTCTATTTACACCAAAATAATAACTCAGTACATTCAATGCTCTTCATCTTCTTCTTTAGGTTTCAATTATTTTTTTTTTATCTTCTTCTTCACTCTAAAACTCCAATCTATTCCATCAAAACTCACAATTACCATCAATGTCATTATTTTTTATTGTGTTGTTATTTACAAATAGAACAAACAAGAACAAAATAATATGTGCCACTGTATATATATAAAATAAAATAAAAAATCAAAACAAAAAATCTAGAAATTGTCAAGAACACAATAATTTTTTTTATTCAATTAATCAAATCAAAAAATAAAAAATAGTATATTGCTCAATTAATCAAATCGAAAAATAAGTAATGTCTCGTTCAATTAATCAAACATTAACTAGTATTATCCAGGAAAGCTTTTGTTTTTGGGAATTGTTGGATGGTCATTCAGAGATGCCATGGAGGTTCAACAGCAAAAGTGTTTTTTAATCTTCATGGAATTATCATGGGGTTTTACAACCAAGTGTTTCATAGGGTTATCACTAATATAATAGGAACACATATAAGTAAATATGATGTCATATTGAATAACTCACACCAATCGTTCTTTATATGTGAATAAAATGGATAGTTGTAATGAGAAATTTGTTTAAGGGTTTATGAATGGGTTTTTCAAAGTGGTGTAATTTGAAATTGTTTATCATTTGAATGTATTTTGAAGGGTAATTTGTGAAAAAACATAGGGTGTATTGAGAGAAAATTATAATCCTAAATAATTTAATAGAATGTACTAAAAAATTAGGCGTACTTAATGATTTTTTAGGTGCAAATAGAATCTCCCGAAATCCCAGCAAAGTGTGTGGGTTCAGACTTTTGGTAGCCCAATAAGAATGGGGCCCAAACAGGTTTTTAGAAAAAGAAAAACAGGCTCAAGCACAATATATATTATTATACGTCACAAACAAGCTGAGTTGAATTTTGTAAGATTTGAGCGTCGTTGGTTTGTTTATCTAGTACGAAATTCTAGCACAAGTTCAGCTCAAAAATTATTCAAACTCGAGCTGGTCTCGTAACTTGATAGGCCTCTTTTAAGAAATAATAATGATATTGTAACAAGCCCGCGAGGGACCTCGCTACAGTTCGGACTCGATTTTGTTGCGGTTCTAAATCTCGAACCAAAGAGTCCAAATCCGGCAAATCGTTTTGAGAAAAACTGATTTTTTTGAAAGAAGTGCCAAACATGGACTGCTTTGCCAGATAACAGAGTCGCCACCTAAATATTTTTTAAATGGGAAATTTAGGAAACCCTAACTCAGTGCCAAAGGCCACGTGTCCGTCATCACCAAAGTTGGCTCGGGAACTCGGGTACGATTGGGGAAGGTCACATCGTGAGCACCCCCGCTCGCCCGGTCAAAGACCGGCCTCTACTAACCATGATATCTGTTTTTGAAAACATTGTATGCTCTTATTCCAGTTATTAGCCTAGGTTACTATGTGATGCTCGCAGCAAACAAGTATAGACTGGGCCGCCTGAATTGGAACAAAACATTTGAAAATGGTTTGATGGTGCTACCCGCAGGTAGGCTAAAAACGCGGATTTGCCACCCTCAGGTAGGCTTAGAAAACATGATTGATGAATTGTCCCAATTCAGATAACTCAACCTCCACCCACAGGCATTCAAGGCAGTTATATCACATAAGCACATAGCCTCATGGCAAGCATGCTATCATGGCAGTCACTCACACGCATGCAAGGATGCTAAAGCATAAAACTCACCTAGTACTCCGAGCCAAAACAAAAGCTGATTAGAAATCAATGCATGATCCTAAATATACTGTAATGCCTAATGCAACACATGCAATAATGCAACTATAACAGGCTCGACTGTCCTAAACATGGGATATGAAATGCTACAGCTAACATGTATTCAATTTGGAATTGAAATACAAATGCAGTTTGTATGATGCGCCGAGCCCGGTGCGTGCAAAACAGATGAATGATGCAAACATGCTGTCATACTGTATGCTAATTGAAATATGCCCTATATCTAACCATCATAAGCGGGTAAATAAAAGGGAGAAAGACGTGGGGTTGGAAGACATACATCACACACACCCACACTTATTACAGTTGTGCCCTCGCGCAGAGGGTCCGAATAAATATACAGTCCGAAATAAAAGAATATTACAGTCCGAAATATACAAATTCTAATTAATTAACAAATTAATTACAAAAGAAGTAAAACTGGCATGCAAGCCAGGGACTGCCTTGCTTCTGATGTATGATGTATGTTGGGCTGCTTGGCGCGAAAATCCACTGGGATGCCCCGATTAGCCTCTGTGTGCACTGTTTCTTGAAATGCGTGCCGGACTCTGAAAAGTTGCCGATTCTGGATTTTGCTGCAACAGAGAGCAGGAAAGGGGCATAGCAATGTATTTCACAAATATATGCATGCCTCGATCCTCGTGCCACCAATCACGCATACCAATGCATGATGGCCGAGGAATCGGATTGCACAACTCACTATAGAATGAATGCATGAATGCTACAATGAAAACCTAACTCCATCATGGGTTATCCGGAGTGTCGGTGACTGGGGAATTGAGACCCGTTCCGTCGTTCGGAGTACGAAACGTGCCTCGTTTCCCGTGCAATATGCATGATATGCATGAAATGCAACTAACATACAACCTAGCATGCACGATGCTATGAGAATGGGATGCCTCGAAATGCGTGCCCACTGGCACGCGAACCGAGGTGATGACATAAAGGCACGAAATGCAATGATGGGCTTACACCAACATGAGAAGGCCTCAGCCACACTCATACGGGATGCCGGAATGATAAAAATGAGGTGCCTCGAAGTGCGTGTTCACGGGCACGCAAACTGAGACGATGATGAAATGCAAATCGGATAAAACAGAGGGCCTCGAAATACGTGCCCACGGGCACGCAAACCGAGGCAGAGGCATACGCAATGCAAACCGGATAAAACAGAATGTCTCGAAATGCGTGCACACGGGCACGCAAACCGAGGCGGAGGCATACGCAATGCCAATCGGATAAAACAGAATGTCTCGAAATGCGTGCACACGGGCACGCAAACCGAGGCAGAGGCATACGCAATGCCAAGCGGATAAAACAGAGTGCCTCGAAATGCGTGCACACGGGCACGCAAACCGAGGCGGAGGCATACGCAATGCCAATCGGATAAAACAGAATGTCTCGAAATGCGTGCACACGGGCACGCAAACCGAGACGGAGGCATACGCAATGCCAAGCGGATAAAACAGAGTGCCTCGAAATGCGTGCACACGGGCACGCAAACCGAGGCGGAGGCATACGCAATGCCAATCGGATAAAACAGAATGTCTCGAAATGCGTGCACACGGGCACGCAAACCGAGACGGAGGCATACGCAATGCCAATCGGATAAAACAGAATGTCTCGAAATGCGTGCACACGGGCACGCAAACTGAGGCGGAGATGTGAAGTGCAAATCGGATAAAACCGAAGTGTCTCGAAATGCGTGCACACGGGCACGCACACCGAGGCAATGATACAATGTGGAAATCGGATAAAATCGAAGTGCCTCGAAATGTGTGCCCACAGGCACGCACACCGAGGCGATGATAAAATGAGAAAATCGGATAAAATCGAAGTGCCTCGAAATGTGTGCCCACAGGCACGCACACCGAGGTGATGATAAAATGAGAAAGTCGGATAAAACCGAAGTGCCTCGAAATGTGTGCCCACAGGCACGCACACCGAGGCGATGATAAAATGAGAAAATCGGATAAAACCGAAGTGCCTCGAAATGTGTGCCCACAGGCACGCACGCCGAGGCGATGATAAAATGAGAAAGTCGGATAAAACCGAAGTGCCTCGAAATGTGTGCCCACAGGCACGCACACCGAGGCGATGATAAAATGAGAAAATCGGATAAAACCGAAGTGCCTCGAAATGTGTGCCCACAGGCACGCACGCCGAGGCGATGACATACGGGCATGAAAAATGTAGATTGGGCTTACACTAACATGAGAGGGCCTCAGCCACACTCACATCAGATGCCGGTGACGAAAACGGAGCGCCTCGAAGTGCGCGCCCACGGGCGCGCAAACCGAGGCAAGGCGGAATGACAAGGGAAATGATATGCAAGCATGGCAATGGAATTTCAGCACTCATAAATGATGTAAAACAGCCCCGAAATGATACGGAATAACAACCGAAGCATGCAATCATCCCGAAAATGTGAAATTAAGCCCCGAAATGGCCTACGGCCATGCTAAACATGCAAAATATGATCATGGCAGCAATAACAGTAGCAAGGCAGTCCCGAATATGGCATTTTTTCAGTAATAAACATGGCCAAAATGCAAGCACAGATATGGCAACAATAGCTCGCAAGATTAATGGCCAAAAGAGCATTATAAAGGGAGATGGTATATAGAAAATGCAAATGGACAAACTTTCTTCTACAACATCAAAGAGGAACCAAAAATAAGCATATATGCAGAAGATGGCAGCCTCTAAATCATAAGACAAACATGCCAAAAATGGAAGGCAAAATGGAGCCGCAAAAGGGTATAACACAAGACATGCAATCTATACATCAAATGACCAAACCTTCTTCATGAAACATGTAAAGGGGGTCAAAATAAGACCAAAACCAGTAGGGGTCGAAGTCCCAAAAACAAACACAAATAGGTCAAAAATTGGATACAAAATATGGCATACTTGATGAAATTGAAGGAACTAGTGTATACAATGGCCAAATGAAGTTGAGCTCCTCTACAATGTTGTAGAGGGGCTCAAAATAAGCAAGAAAGCAGTAGGGGTCGGAGCCCCAAAAACCAACACAAATAGGTTAATTTTAGCATGCAAAAATGTGACAATCTCGATGAATATTGAAGGAACTAGTATATACAAATACCAAATGAAGTTGAGCCCTTCTACAATGTTGTAGAGGGGCTCAAAATGAGCACAAAATCAGTAGGGGTCGGAGCCCCAATTCTCAACCAATTAGAATATAAAAAAGGATCAAGAAAAAGCCCCAAAAGTTGGTTTTGAATACTTACCCTTGAAGACTTGTCTTTCTTTGCTTCTTGGCTTTGATTTGTAGCTTCTCAACCTCTGAAATTCACTTCCTAGCTGCTGGAATGGTAGTGTTGATGGTGGAGCTAAGGGTTGATGAAGAGGAGAGCTAGGAACTTGGAAGTTTTTTAAGGTTTTGGCTATGGAAATGAAGCTTTGAGAGAGGGATGTCTTGAGGCAATTTTTTCTAACCTAGGCAAAGGAGCTGTTGGTCCCTTTAAATAGGCCAAAAAGAGTGTAAAAGGGGAGGGAAAAGCACCCAAGCTTTCCCTCCCAAAATATCCCCCGGATGGGGAGATATTTTGGCAAAAATATCCGGACAGCTGGCTGAGCTGGAAAGCAAGAAGCTGGCCGGCCAGGTGGTTTTCTGCAAGGTGGCCGGCCGGCCACCCCACCTGGTCGGCCAGCCACTCCCCCTGGCCGGCCGGCCATGCCCCAAAAATGAACTCAAGAATTTCTGGCCGACCACCATACAGTAGTGTCCTCCCATGTGTGTAGAATAAGGCCCTAGGGTCGGAATCTGGCAACTCTGAAGCAGAAGTCACAACATAGAGCTTGAAGAAGAGGCTCAAAAATGAAATCAACAATTGCTGGCCGACCACCAACTTTTTGTGTCCTCCAAGATGTGTAGAACAAGGATCCAAGGTTGAAATTTGGCAACACTGAAGCAGGAGCCACAACATAGAGCTTGAAGGAGAGGCCCAAAAATGAAACTCACAGTTTCTGGCTGACCAGTAGTTTTTAGGGTCCTCCCATGTGCCCTCATCACAGATATGTAGCTTTGGTCGGAAGAAAATGGGCCTAGGGTGTTCAACATTGGCCCGGAAGTGAGCAAAACGGGCGCCGGAGGAGCGAAACTGGTTATCTGGGATAATTGCTGGCCTCCTACCCTCCAGTGATCTTCCCAATGTTGAAACAGAGGTACCTGCCAAAATTGAACAAAAACTAATGAGAAATGAACGCTCGGGGCCAAAACCGAGCCATTCGGGATCCCGAAAATGGGCTGCGGGTGCCGGAAGTGGTGTTCGGCAGCGAAGTGGGTATCTGCAACTCCAGTGTCCCTCGGAATGACAAAACAGAGGTTCCTGCCAAAAATCAGAGAAAACCGATACAAAATGAATGCTCGGGCCCAAACCGCGCAATTCGGGGTCCCGAAAACCGGCTATAAGCACCGAAAGTGGCATACGGCCACGAAGTGGGCATCGGGGGCCCCAGTGTTCCTCAAAATGATAAAACAGAGATACTAGCCAAGAACCGGAGAAACCTGATGCGAAATGAAAGCTCGGGGCCCAAATCACGCAGTTCGGGGTCCCGAAAACCGGCTGTAGGCACCGGAAGTGGCATACGGCCACGAAGTGGGCATCGGGGGCCCCAGGGTTCCTCGGAACTATAAAACAGTGGTGCAAGCCAAAAACCGGAGAACTCGGAGATGGTTGGGCGGTTCCGAGCCGAGGCACACGGCCTAACGGTCCCGAAAACCGGGAACCGGGCTCCGAAATGGGCAAAATGGCCTACGGCCACGAAAAGTAGCTCACGGCCACCGGGAGATAGTCTACAGGACCACTCCCTTCCCTCAGGAAAGAAAACAGAGAAAACCGAGTCTGGTTCGCAAACCGAGACAAGGCACAGAAGAGAGTTCGGAAGTCCGGAGGCAAGGCGCACGGCCGCGACTCTGGGGCTTCTGAACGAGCACGATATGCAACACCACCGAGCGCTCAATCGGTGACGTCTGAGTCTTAAGGTCGGTCAAAAATGGGGTGTCTACAGATATATCTCTTTAGCGAGGTGGAAAATCAAAAAAGAAAAAGAAAAAAAAGATAAGATCAAAACATCACATCAAATGGACCCCACATATATATTAGAGCTATTAGAGCTCCAAAACAGTATTCATAGTAAAAAGTTATTTTTTGACTTTTAACATATTTGTGTCACACCATCTCTTTACTTTTTCATACATTTTTTTCAAAAAAAATCTAAAAAATCAACTTTTAACAAACTTTTCAAAACGATTTGTAATGAATTTTTTATATTTACATTATTTAAAAATATAAATAATATATTTATTCTATAAGCTTTTCAAACCAAATTTATTCGAGCTTGAGTTTAAGCTTACTAGAAAGTCCAACTAGAGCTCTTCAATCAGTCAATTCATTTACAATCCTACATGTGCTACGACTGATGAATGTAAATTGATGTTGAAGGGTGTATTTAGTAGTTTTCAAGAGCACAAGTGGTACATTGGGGTGACAAAAAATCTTATCACACTTGTAAATCCGGTAAATTGATTTTTAAAGAACGGTTTGGTTGCGACTCAATCGAGCAACTTTAATTACAACTCAATTTACAAATTAAAGTTTAAAACAATCAAATTAAATTAAATTAAATTGAATCGTTTGATATTTTTGTTAATTTTCTTATGTGTGGAGTCTTTCACATTTGAGTTCAAGCCACTCATTAACAAGGGTGGTGAAAGTACCTTAGAGCAAATATGGTTGTAGAAATATTTTTTTTGAAAAAAAATATCGCTCTATTTAGAAGTTGTTTGAGATTTGTTTGAAAAGAGTTGCAACAAATTTGATTAGTGTATAGAAGCTGACTTCGAGCTTTAATTATAATATACATTTTTTTTGAAGAAAAAAAAAATGTATAGAATGACAAGATTGCATTAAGGCCAAGTTTGAGAAGTTGTCAAAAAGTTAAAAAGTCAAAAAGTTACTCAAAAAGTTAAAAAGTGATCACTATTTACCAAAAGTCAAAAATTACGGCTGCACAACTCTCAATCCTAATTTCCTCTACACACTAATTTATATAATTTTTTAATATACATTTTTTCATAAAAAGTCAAAAAGTTAACCCAAACAACCATATTTTTTTTCTCAACTTTCAAAATATTAGTGTCTCATTTTATTTTTTTATTGTCTTAAAATATTAATTCTTTTTAAAAAATAAAGATCTAGAATAACAAAAAAATTTAATTTGGTTCTTTTTTTAAAAAAAAATTATTAATATCTTTTTGAAGTGTAATAATTGTATTATGGAAAATTAATTTTAGAAAGTTAATATTTTTGAAATATAATAATTATATTACAAAAAGAAAAATGTTTGGAGTTCTAATTCTTGAATTTTAAAGTCAACTCTAATGAGTTGGCAGTGAATCCCATTTACTGTGATGTGAAATTTTGGTCTTGATTTATTTATTTATTTATTTTTCTTCTTGTCATGTTATTAGTATGCTATTAGAGTATTCAAATTAGTACTTTGAATCATTATTGTTGTAAAAAAAAAATGAATTCTTCAAAAAAAAAAAAATATTTTAAGACAGTAATAGTTGTTATCAGACATTTAAAGACCTTGAACCGCAATGGGAGAGAGAATGTGTGTGAAGGACACGTCGATTTGATTTTTCAGAGGAAGTTGACAATAATATCACATCAACGATGGAAAACACCTCTATGAGATTGGTTAGTTTTGAGGTATGCTATGTTGTGATTTTTTTTGTTTTGATTCAAAAGAAATAGAACAAAGTAGGAAAGAAACAAAGAAACAAAAAAACAAGGGACATTACACATGATGCCCCCACAATGTCTGCTATCAACCAGGAATGGCAAAGGGACGGGACGGGGCTGAGAATCACACTCTCTGTCCCCGATCCCTGACGGTGGAAATTCCTCCGTCTCCGGCCCTGATCCCTGACGAGGAACCTATATCCGCCCCCGCCCTCTAACCGGGATCGGGTTTCTTCGGCTAAAAAAAAAAAAAAGATCCAATAGATCTGTTCATCATCATCAACAACAACAACGTAAAGAAAGAGATATGTTCATCATTATCATTCAAATCTGTTCATCATTATCATCGTCACCATCACCATTAACAGATCTGATTAGGGGTGAGCAGCGGATATACCGATCCGCCAAAACCGACCGAACTGAACCGATCCGCTGCATTTTGGATGGATGCGTGATGACGAGCGGACGGTTGCGGATTGATTTTCTCCAATCCGCCAATTTGGCGAACGGATGGCGGATTTGAGATTTCTTTGGCCGCAACCGAACCGCTAAACCGCCAAATCGCGAGCACCCCTAGTAATTTATACGACTTTGTGTTTTTAATTTGTTTAAATATTATGTTTGTGTTTTCAATTGAAAAAGAGTTTAAATATTTTGTTGAAAAAAAGTTTTCAACTTGAATATATTTTTTGAATTGAAAAAAATAAACGTATTATTTATCTATATTTTTGGGTTTTTAAATCTAACTCTAAAAATAATAAATAGAAAATATGATATATGCTGGTTGGTTTTTATTTTCAAAAACATATATAGATGTAACAATACAGAGACATAGAATCTCTACTACTGCTCTGTTTATGATTTTGGTGGTTTGAATTGTTATTATATTTTAAGAATCACAGATTGTAATACTTTATGTGGATGAATCATACTGTGATTGTAATATGTAGATGAGGCATGTAGTGATCGTGATATTCTAAAGTTTTAAATTTCTTTCTTTAGATAATGCATACAATGATTGTAATACTTTTTTAAGTCATTGACTGTAATACTTTCTTTCTTTTTTTTTTCTTTTTTTTTTTAAGGAAGTGCACAAGTTGAATTATGTTGAAAATTTATAAAATTTTAAACCGCCAAACCGATTTGCATCCATCCGCCAAACCGCCAATCCGCTCAATCCACATCCGCCGGATTGGCGGACGGATGCGGATTGATTTTCTCCAATCCGACAATCTAGCGGACGGATGACGGATTGGAGGTTCTGTGGCCGCAACCGACCCGCGCCCACCCCTAGATCTGATGAGCTCAAATGTTAAAAAAAAAAAAAAAAAATCAGATCTAACAGATCTATTCATCATTATCATCATCATCAACAACAACATAGAAAGAGAGATCTGTTCATCATCATCATCAACAACAACAACATATATATATAGAGAGAGAGATCTGATTCTCAAATTTAATATATGTATATATATAACAAATCTCGAGAGAGAGAGAGAGAGAGAAAGAAGGAAAATTCCAGATCTAAGGCGAGAGCTGTGGTGGAGATCGGCGAAGCTTGGCCTTACTGCCGTTGGAGAAGAAAAAGAGTGAAAGGGTTGGTTTATATATATATATATATATATATAGAGAGAGAGAGAGAGAGGGGGGGGTAAAATGGCAATTTTACTTCGGGAAAATTCAGGGCCGGGGACGGGGACGGGCCGGGGCTTGAACACTGATAACCATCCCCGCCCTGAAACTGATCGGGGATTTAATTTCAAATACCATCTTCGTCCCCACGGGGGTATTTTTCAAGAAAAAATCATTCTAATCGGGGTCGGGAGATCCGGTCTCCGTCGGGCTGGGTTCAAATTGTCATCCCTACTATCAACAGACTTACAATGGCACTTGGTGGGTCATCAAAGTTGTAATATTTTAACGATGTTGTTAAGATGAGATTCATGAATTTATATTAAATAATTATGAAATATAAAAAGATATGATAAAATATAATTGGTAAGAAGCATGATTATGTAGTACCTTAAATCAACCAATAAGAGTTTGTTTGGAAAGTAAGTTGACTTTTTAGTTTTTTGACTTTTTTAACTTAGGGTTATAAAACCTCATTTGGAATAGGCTTTTTGATAGACGTACTTAAAATTTTTTAGGTGTAAATAAAATCTCCCGAAATCCTAGCAAAGTGTGTGGGTTCAGACTTTTGGTAACCCAATAAGAATGGTGGCCCAAACAGGCTTTTAGAAAAAGAAAAACAAGCTCAAGCACAATATATATTATTATACGTCACAAACAAGCTGAGTTGAATTTTGTAAGATTTGAGCGTGGTTGGTTTGTTTATCTAGTACGAAATTCTAGCACAAGTTCAGCCCAAAAATTATTCAAACTCGAGCTTGTCTCGTGACTTGATAGGCGTCTTTTAAGAAATAATAATGATATATCCCTCTAAAACTAGAGCTCTAATAGAGCTCTAGTGAGGTGGAAAATCAAAAAAGAAAAAGAAAAAGAAGATAAGATCAAAACATCACATCAAATGGACCCTACATATACATTAGAGCTATTAGAGCTCCAAAACATTATTTACAGTAAAAAGTTATTTTTTGGCTTTTAACATATTTGTGTCACACTATCTCTCTACTTTTTCATACGTTTTTTTCAAAAAAAATTTAAAAAATCAACTTTTAACTAACTTTTCAAAACGATTTGTAATGAATTTTTTATATTTACATTATTTAAAAATATAAATAATATATTTATTCTATAAGCTTTTCAAACCAAATTTATTCGAGCTTGAGTTTAAGCTTACTAGAAAGTCCAACTAGAGCTCTTCAATCAGTCAATTCATTTACAATCCTACATGTGCTACGACTGATGAATGTAAATTGATGTTGAAGGGTGTATTTAGTAGTTTTCAAGAGCACAAGTGGTACATTGGGGTGACAAAAAATCTTATCACACTTGTAAATCCGGTAAATTGATTTTTAAAGAATGGTTTGGTTGCGACTCAATCGAGCAACTTTAATTACAACTCAATTTACAAATTAAAGTTTAAAACAATCAAATTAAATTAAATTAAATTGAATCGTTTGATATTTTTGTTAATTTTCTTATGTGTGGAGTCTTTCACATTTGAGTTCAAGCCACTCTTTAACAAGGGTGGTGAAAGTACCTTAGAGCAAATATGGTTGTAGAAATATTTTTTTTTGAAAGAAAATATCGCTCTATTTAGAAGTTGTTTGAGATTTGTTTGAAAAGAGTTACAACAAATTTGATTAGTGTATAGAAGCTGACTTCGAGCTTTAATTATAATATACATTTTTTTTTGAAGAAAAAAAAAATGTATAGAATGACAAGTTTGAGAAGTTGTCAAAAAGTTAAAAAGTCAAAAAGTTACTCAAAAAGTTAAAAAGTGATCACTATTCACCAAAAGTCAAAAATTACGGCTGCACAACTCCCAATCCTAATTTCCCCTACACACTAATTTATATAATTTTTTAATACACATTTTTTCATAAAAAGTCAAAAAGTTAACCAAAACAACCATATTTTTTTTCTCAACTTTTTAGGCCTTGTTTGGGGTACCCTATTTTAGTCCATCTTTTTATCTTAGCAAAGTGTGTGGGTTCAGACTTTTGGTAGCCCAATAAGAATGGTGGCCCAAACAGGCTTTTAGAAAAAGAAAAACAGGCTGAAGCACAATATATATTATTATACGTCACAAACAAGCTGAGTTGAATTTTGTAAGATTTGAGTGTGGTTGGTTTGTTTATCTAGTATGAAATTCTAGCACAAGTTCAGCCCAAAAATTATTCAAACTCGAGCTTGTCTCGTGACTTGATAGGCGTCTTTTAAGAAATAATAATGATATATCCCTCTAAAACTAGAGCTCTAATTGAGCTCTAGTGAGGTGGAAAATCAAAAAAGAAAAAGAAAAAAAAGACAAGGCTAAAACATCACATCAGGTGGACCCCCACATATACATTAGAGCTATTAGAGCTCCAAAACATTATTCATAGTAAAAAGTTATTTTTTGACTTTTAACATATTTGTGTCACACCATCTCTCTACTTTTTCATACGTTTTTTTCAAAAAAAATTTAAAAAATCAACTTTTAACAAACTTTTCAAAACGATTTGTAATGAATTTTTTATATTTACATTATTTAAAAATATAAATAATATATTTATTCTATAAGCTTTTCAAACCAAATTTATTCGAGCTTGAGTTTAAGCTTACTAGAAAGTCCAACTAGAGCTCTTCAATCAGTCAATTCATTTACAATCCTACATGTGCTACGACTGACGAATGTAAATTGATGTTGAAGGGTGTATTTAGTAGTTTTCAAGAGCACAAGTGGTACATTGGGGTGACAAAAAATCTTATCACACTTGTAAATCCGGTAAATTGATTTTTAAAGAACGGTTTGGTTGCGACTCAATCGAGCAACTTTAATTACAACTCAATTTACAAATTAAAGTTTAAAATAATCAAATTAAATTAAATTAAATTGAATCGTTTGATATTTTTGTTAATTTTCTTATGTGTGGAGTCTTTCACATTTGAGTTCAAGCCACTCATTAACAAGGGTGGTGAAAGTACCTTAGAGCAAATATGGTTGTAGAAATATTTTTTTTTGAAAAAAAATATCGCTCTATTTAGAAGTTGTTTGAGATTTGTTTGAAAAGAGTTACAACAAATTTGATTAGTGTATAGAAACTGACTTCGAGCTTTAATTATAATATACATTTTTTTTTGAAGAAAAAAAAAATGTATAGAATGACAAGATTGCATTAAGGCCAAGTTTGAGAAATTGTCAAAAAGTTAAAAAGTCAAAAAGTTACTCAAAAAGTTAAAAAGTGATCACTATTCACCAAAAGTCAAAAATTACGGCTGCACAACTCCCAATCCTAATTTCCCCTACACACTAATTTATATAATTTTTTAATGCACATTTTTTCATAAAAAGTCAAAAAGTTAACTCAAACAACCATATTTTTTTTCTTAACTTTCAAAATATTAGTGTCTCATTTTATTTTTTTATTGTCTTAAAATATTAATTCTTTTTAAAAAATAAAGATCTAAAATAACAAAAAAATTTAATTTGGTTCTTTTTTAAAAAAAAAAATTATTAATATCTTTTTGAAGTGTAATAATTGTATTATGGAAAATTAATTTTAGAAAGTTAATATTTTTGAAATATAATAATTATATTACAAAAAGAAAAATGTTTGGAGTTCTAATTCTTGAATTTTAAAGTCAACTCTAATGAGTTGGCAGTGAATCCCATTTACTGTGATGTGAAGTTTTGGTCTTGATTTATTTATTTATTTATTTTTCTTCTTGTCATGTTATTAGTATGCTATTAGAGTATTCAAATTAGTACTTTGAATCATTATTGTTATAAAAAAAAAAAAAGAATTCTTCAAAAAAAATGATATTTTAAGACAGTAATAGTTGTTATCAGACATTTAAAGACCTTGAACCGCAATGGGAGAGAGAATGTGTGTGGAGGACACGTCGATTTGATTTTTCAGAGGAAGTTGACAATAATATCACATCAACGATGGAAAACACCTCTATGAGATTCGTTAGTTTTGAGGTATGCTATGTTGTGATTTTTTTTGTTTTGATTCAAAAGAAATAGAACAAAGTAGGAAAGAAACAAAGAAACAAAAAAACAAGGGACATTACACATGATGCCCCCACAATGTCTGCTATCAACCAGGAATGGCAAAGGGACAGGACGGGGCTGAGGATCACACTCTCTGTCCTCGATCCTTGACAAGGGACATTATACATGATGCCCTCACAATGTCTGCTATTAACCAGGAATGGCAAAGGGACGGGACGGGGCTGAGGATCACACTCTCTGTCCCCGATCCCTGACGATGGAAATTCCTCCGTCCCCGGCCCTGATCCCTGACGAGGAACCTATATCCGCCCCGCCCTCTAACGGGGATCGGGTTTCTTCGGCTAAAAAAAAAAAAATAGATCCAATAGATCTGTTCATCATCATCAACAACAACAACGTAGAGAAAGAGATATGTTCATCATTATCATACAGATCTGTTCATCATTATCATCATCACCATCACCATTAACAGATCTGATCTGATGAGCTCAAATGTTAAAAAAATAAAATAAAATCAGATCTAACAGATCTATTCATCATTATCATCATCATCAACAACAACAACATAGAGAGAGAGAGAGAGAGATCTGATTCTCAAATTTAATATATGTATATATATATATATATATAACAAATCTCGAGAGAGAGAGAGAGAGAGAAAGAGGGAAAATTCCAGATCTAAGGCGAGAGCTGTGGTGGAGATCGGCGAAGCTTGGCCTTACTGCCGTTAGAGAAGAAAAAGAGTGAAAGGGTTGGTTTATATATATATATATATATATAGAGAGAGAGAGAGAGAGAGGGGTAAAATGGCAATTTTACTTCGGGGAAATTCAGGGCCGGGGACAGGGACGGAGACGGGCCGGG
The DNA here is from genome assembly GCA_030407325.1 of Camellia japonica. Taxonomy (NCBI): domain Eukaryota; kingdom Viridiplantae; phylum Streptophyta; class Magnoliopsida; order Ericales; family Theaceae; genus Camellia; species Camellia japonica. Next base: position 31,349,895 of record JAPPVO010000016.1, read on the forward strand.
GCTTGAACACTGATAACCATCCCCGCCCTGAAACTGATCGGGGATTTAATTTCAAATACCATCTTCGTCCCCACGGGGGTATTTTTCAAGAAAAAATCATTCTAATCAGGGTCGGGAGATCCGGTCTCCGTCGGGCTGGGTTCAAATTGCCATCCCTACTATCAACAGACTTACAATGGCACTTGGTGGGTCATCAAAGTTGTGATATTTTAACGATGTTGTTAAGATGAGATTCATGAATTTATATTAAATAATTATGAAATATAAACAGATACGATAAAATATAATTGGTAAGAAGCATGATTATGTAGTACCTTAAATCAACCAATAAGAGTTTGTTTGGAAAGTGAGTTTGACTTTTTAGTTTTTTGACTTTTTTAACTTAGGGTTATAAAACCTCATTTGGAATAGGCTTTTTGATAGACGTACTTAAAATTTTTTAGGTGTAAATAAAATCTCCCGAAATCCTAGCAAAGTGTGTGGGTTCAGACTTTTGGTAGCCCAATAAGAATGGTGGCCCAAACAGGCTTTTAGAAAAAGAAAAACAGGCTGAAGCACAATATATATTATTATACGTCACAAACAAGCTGATTTGAATTTTGTAAGATTTGAGTGTGGTTGGTTTGTTTATCTAGTATGAAATTCTAGCACAAGTTCAGCCCAAAAATTATTCAAACTCGAGCTTGTCTCGTGACTTGATAGGCGTCTTTTAAGAAATAATAATGATATATCCCTCTAAAACTAGAGCTCTAGTGAGGTGGAAAATCAAAAAAGAAAAAGAAAAAAAAGACAAGGCTAAAACATCACATCAGGTGGACCCCACATATACATTAGAGCTATTAGAGCTCCAAAACATTATTCATAGTAAAAAGTTATTTTTTGGCTTTTAACATATTTGTGTCACACCATCTCTTTACTTTTTCATACGTTTTTTTCAAAAAAAATCTAAAAAATCAACTTTTAACTAACTTTTCAAAACGATTTGTAATGAATTTTTTATATTTACATTATTTAAAAATATAAATAATATATTTATTCTATAAGCTTTTCAAACCAAATTTATTCGAGCTTGAGTTTAAGCTTACTAGAAAGTCCAACTAGAGCTCTTCAATCAGTCAATTCATTTACAATCCTACATGTGCTACGACTGATGAATGTAAATTGATGTTGAAGGGTGTATTTAGTAGTTTTCAAGAGCACAAGTGGTACATTGGGGTGACAAAAAATCTTATCACACTTGTAAATCCGGTAAATTGATTTTTAAAGAACGGTTTGGTTGCGACTCAATCGAGCAACTTTAATTACAACTCAATTTACAAATTAAAGTTTAAAACAATCAAATTAAATTAAATTAAATTGAATCGTTTGATATTTTTGTTAATTTTCTTATGTGTGGAGTCTTTCACATGAGTTCAAGCCACTCATTAACAAGGGTGGTGAAAGTACCTTAGAGCAAATATGGTTGTAGAAATATTTTTTTTTGAAAAAAAATATCGCTCTATTTAGAAGTTGTTTGAGATTTGTTTGAAAAGAGTTACAACAAATTTGATTAGTGTATAGAAGCTGACTTCGAGCTTTAATTATAATATAAATTTTTTTTGAAGAAAAAAAAAATGTATAGAATGACAAGATTGCATTAAAACTTATCATTATTATACTAACATTTAGTTACAAAAATATTACTTTCACATCATTTTGGTGATAAATTCTATATAAACAATATTTTCCTCAATGTCATGCCAAAAAATGCTAAATGCACAAAATTAGAACAAGGAAAACGTGTATATATATTGCGTGATTGAGATTTATTTTAGATGTAATGCAGACTATAATTGAAATAAATTTGAAGAAATGACAAAAAGAAAAAGAAAAGAAAATTCACAGAGTTTGACCTTTGTGTCACAATAAACCTTCAGTTTTTAATTTTGTCAATTAAACTCTAATTTGTTAATTTATTTTCAATCTAAATCATCAGTCTATTTTTGTTAGACAAAATCGACGAAAAAATAATATTTTAATCATTAAACTCAATGTATACTAAATGTTTAAAATAACATTTTTTTGTTAAATTTAATAATTAGAATATCATTTTTTTCTATAAGTTTTACTTAGCAGTAATAGACAAATGATTTAAATTGAAAATAATTTTAAAAATTTAGAATTTATATTGATAAAATAAAAAATATATATTTTATTATACAGGCCAAACTTTGCAAAAATTTTTTTTAATAATTATCTCAATAAATTTTTATCACATAAAATTTATATTTATATTTTTTTATTTTTTTGTGTTTCATGGTCAATATCACAATAATCACAAATTCGAACTCCAATCCCTCCCTTCTGAGGACCGTTTCTCCTCTTATATAGAAGCTTGGATCATTCTTTCTATGAAAGTTTTTTTAATCTTTTTTTGAGATCTTATGATACCAATGTACTAAATTGATTCGATCTTTTATCAATTTTATAATGAAAATCTTCTTCATTATAAAAAAAAAAAAAAATTTTGATTATTTAATCCTGTCGAAGCAATAGCATGAATATATTTATAAAAAAAAAAAAATCTTCTATTTATGATTTGAATATTTAATTTGTTTGTTGTTTGTGGGCAATGCAAACTTGAATGTTGGTTAGTACACAGGAAGTTATTTTTCTTATAAATGTGATAGAATGTGTGTGTGAATTATTCTGTTTATTAAAATTTTTGAAGTCCTCACTATATGAGGGTTGATCTTAGATGAGTCCCACATGTGTGAGCCCACCTTCATGTGAGGGTTTCTGTACATAAATTTTCTGTGCATGTAATGTTACTCTTATTATATATACATTAACTTTGAATGTATCATTTATTAACAAATGACTTTTCCATTAAGCACACAAAATGCATTTCAATAATCATTTATACTAATATTACAATTTAGAAGCAAGAAAATAGAGAGGGCCTACAATCATTTCAATAATCATTTATACTAGTTTAATAAGACCAAGTAAAAAAAAGCATCCATGAATATGCAAAGATCATATTTTAGAGTTTTCAGACTAAAATACAAGTAGTCAATATCCCACTTTAATTTTGACGTAAAGTTAGTAGGGTGCCCAAATTGAACCGTTGAATAAATTAAAGGGCATGGCTTCTGTCCAGTCCTTAATCGGATTGGATTGTGTTATTGGGCCCGTGGGGGCCTACCATGGGTCCTGTTTTAATAATCTGAACCGTTCAATGTGTAGAACTCGTCGAGTACTATATGTCCATAAAAAATCACGTTAATCGGAAATCGATAGCTATGTGATCAAATCAGTTTTGTATAAAAAAGTGGACGGCGAATAAATTAACGGTTGACAAAAATCTGTTTTGATCACATAGCTATCGATATCCGATTAAGGACTGGACAGAAGCCATGCCCTTTAATTTATTAGTAATATTATAAATAGTATTAATATATAAAATTAATATTTTTTAATTTTTAGAATTTTTTTAAAATATAGTTATTTTTTTGTTCTAAAAAATATAAATTTTGCATAAAAATCATTTAAATATTCACTATTCCTCTCACTCAATTTCTAATCTCAATTCCTCCATGGGATTGGTAGTCCTACCGATTAGGATTGTGCAAAATACCATCCAATCTGCTAAAATCACATCAATCTGCATCAATCTGCACCGCTCTATCCGCTAACCGCGAATTAAATTTTAAAATTTATAATCTGTCTCGCAAATTGTTCTCCTCTACCATAGTTAATGAATATATATTTTTTAACTTCCAATGAATTATCAAAGCAAAAATGAGTGTAAGAGAGAGATTTAAGATGTAAAATTTGTTACAAATTAATAGTTATATATATAAAACATATTATGTAAAATTAGTTTATGTTATATATATATATATAAAATTATGCAAATTAATATTATATATTATGCAAATATTTCATAATTGATTAGAATATTCTTCAATTCGTCAATTCGCCTAAAACCATCCAAACTGCGATTTGCCAATCCATTAATCCGCCAATACGTCATTCGATTTGTAATTTTACTCTCAAATCGTCCAAATCGCACCACAACGCACACTCCTACTACCAATGGGAGGATTACTAGTCTAAGGAGATAGCTAATCCTCTAACTTATGTCCCTAACCAAACACTCTTTAAATAGGTCCAATGAACTATTAGTCTAATCTCTCTCTCTAAAGGGCTAAACTAATACGACCGAGGGAATAAATGCATAAATAAGGAAATGTACAAACCATAATTTGTCAATGGCATAATTTTAAATGTACAAACCACAATCAATCATTTTTTACTTGAATTTCAGCTTATAAATCATGTAAATAAAAATTAAATAAGATGTTTGCTTTGAATTGAACAATACTGTAGTCAACCCGAATTTTGGTTTAAAAGTCAAGCACGAGAGACATGCATGGTGGTAAGGTTGTGTTTGATTAGTAAGGGATTGTTTGGGCTATTTTAAATAAGTGTATTTTTTATCTTTTTAGACTAAAAAGTTGAGGAAAAAAATATGGATGTTTGGGTTAACTTTTTGACTTTTTATGGAAAAATGTGTATTAAAAAATTGTATAAATTAGTGTGTAGGAAAAAATTAGGATTGAGAGTTGTGCATCCGTAATTTTTGACTTTTGATGAATAGTGATAACTTTTTAACTTTTTGAGTAACTTTTTGACTTTTTTTACACTTCCCAAACTTGGCGTAAGATTAATAGTAAGAGATTTAATGATGTATATAATTAATGTCAGATTGGTTATTCAACAAGATTAGTGGGATATATGGAAGTGTTTGTTTGGTGGGATTGGACCATAGGATTAGACTCTATGTCTAACAAAATAAATAATCTAATGTTTAGTTGAAAAAACTGAAGGTCGGACTAATAATCTGATCAGATTTATAGGTTTTGATATGTGAGATAACTCAATCCCATGAGGAGGGTGTGAGATAGAAATGAGCGGATTGAGTCAACTTCCGAATTAGATAGTTAATTGCCCTCAAATATATAATATTTATTTATTTTTTAAATATATTTTTTAAACATATTGAATATTTTTTAAATATGTATAAATTAATCTCATGATTCTTTTTTGTTTTTCTTTTGTATTAGCAAAATAAAAAAAAGGAATATACATCTAATGTTCAAAAGGAAAATAATATATAACATCTTTTTTTTTTTTTTTTGAAACATATTGGATTTTTTAAAATATGTTTAAATTAATCTTATGATAAATAATAGTCTTCTCTTATTTATTTTTTCTTTTTTTGCATTAGCAAAATCACAAATAAAAATATAATTCTAATGTTGTATTTGAATAAAATTAAAAGTGGTCAGTAAAATAATATAATATATTTCAAATAAAAATAAAATAAATTAAAATATACTTCAAATTTAGTATTGCTATTATAAACAATTCAAAAGAACATAATACGCTTTTTGAAAAGTTATCATTCTTCGTAATTTATAATCAAATGAGATTCACAATAATAAGTTATTTTCAGACATCTATTCTCATAACAAAACAAACATAAGATACACATAATTTTGTCAAATAACCCAGAGGCTATTTATCCCACTACTATCAGTTCATTGTGTTTGCAATTTCTCTTTCTCTAATCCATTTAAACAAGCAGGGCCTATAATCCCAACTTATCCATGCTTATTTTACAATGCATGTGAAAATATGTGATCTTAATTACTATATGTTTATTTTGCATTACTAGTTTTAAGATTAAAAAATTTATCAATTTTGTTAGATCAATTGTCCATTGAAATTTAATCCACATAACAAAAATTACAATCAAATACTACTATACTAGAATGTGAGTCCTATAGATTAATAATATTAATCCTATGTATAATTTGCTCAATCAAACAAACCATAAGACTATGTTTGGATCATAGATTTTGATAGAGATTTGAAAAGAAAAAAAAAATAGATAAAATGTAATTATATTTTATTCACATTTCGCTCACATGTCTATTTTTCTTTTCAAATTCGTACTTAAATTTCATAATTCAAACACTACCTAAACGAAGCAGCCATTATATTCAACCGAAGAATTCCGAATCTCACTCAAAGGAAAGAAAAAGATTTGCAAAATGGTCATCCAAACGGTCCCCCACACAAAGTTGAAAATTTTCGAAATTTGATAGGGAATATATATATATACACATATATATCCATGGGATAGAAAGTTCTATTTTGGAATATCATATTGAAGAATTTTCTCAGAAATTTTCCGTCAAACTCACACCCCCCCCCCCCCCCCCCCCAAGAGCCATGTCCTCCTGTGGATGGAGCCATTCTCATGTCAAATTATTCCATTTTGACGTTCTCCCTCTACATGTGACAATGCCACCTTGCTTGCTACTTTTAATGAGTAATGTTGGGGATAATGAAAAAATGTCATGAAAATAATATTCTCTATCTTTGAATTATATATACAATAAAATATTACACACTAATTAAAGGATGAAAAATTTTCATTTCATAATATTTTTTTGATGATTCGTAATATTACTCTTTTCAAATGAATAATGCTAGGGATCATAAAAAAAATGTCATGAAAATGATCATGAAAGATTCTTTACCTTTAGATTACACATACAATAAAATACCAATAAAATTTATTGATCAATATAAAAATTAAACACAATATATATATATATATATGTATGGATGAATTAAAATTTCATAAAAATATTTGGTAGGTTTTATTTTAAAAAAATCTTATTCGTTCATATACTCGGCTGAGACAATTTCCTCTAATAACGAGTCAAAAAAAAAAGGCATGTGGCAAATTTTGTCAACAGATGGTGGGTCAGGTCGAGTTTTAATAGATTAAATATTTAATAAAATAATACATAATATAGGCCAATTAATGTAATAAAAAACTACAAAAAAAAAAAAAAAAAAACTAGTCTCAATTTAGATATGCTACTCACTCTCATATGCCTATGTAATTATTTGAATATTATTCAATATATTTAAGCTTGTAAAGCTTCACAAGTTATTTAAATAATTAATTATAAGAAAACCAATCTATTTACTCTAACAAAATTTCGCTACTTTTTACCCAAAAATGTTTTGTTGAACATGATTTCACACGAATCAAATAGACTATACTTCTAATTAGAGAAAAAGAAAAAAAGAAAAAAAAAAGAGTAGATTATATTTTTTGTTTACCGTAAGGTTTTTTTTTAACATATGGCTATCAATAGATTTTTAATTGGTGTTCAAATTAAGTTTTTTGAGGCGTTCAAAAAAAAAAAAAATTTTAAGTTTTTTGAGAGTATTACACGGGACATTAAATTTTGATAAAACAACCCTTATACAAAGTACGCTTTCCAAAAAATTTGAGAATGTTGAATTTAATTTGGGGGAATTACATGAGGTACTCTAATTTTTAAACAGTTGCACTCATATTAAAAAAAAAGAAAAAAAGAAAGAGATTTTTTTTTATAGAATTTTTTCTATATCTCTTAGGGCATGTTTGATTGGGTAAATTAGAGCATGTGATTGAGATTATTAATCTGTGGGCCCAATTATCCCATGTTTGTTTTAACATTTTGGTTTAGGATTATTAATCCAATGGATAATTAATCCAACAAATTTGTAGGATTATTAGTAATGGGGTAGGGGTGGGATTATTAATCCAATGGATATTAATCCAATTGGATAGTGAATACTACACTAATTTAATAGGATTATTAATACTTCACTATTAATCTTTTGAATCAAACATGACCTTAATTCTTTGTAGTCTTTGTACAAAAACAAATCACATAATCAAACTCATTGGAATTAATTGATCACGAAAACTTTTCAACTTTCTACTTCCCTCCACGCACGTTATGGGTCACATACTAAAGTTGACGATTTACCCTAGAGGTAAATTACATGATAAACCCTACAAGTTTCCCGCTTTCTTCATGTTAATCCATCATTTTCAGCCCTCCACTTTCTTCATGAGGTACTTCTCTCTCTCTCTCTCTCTCTCTCTCTCTCTCTCTCTCTCTCTCTCTTAATATTGTGTAGTAGGTTTTGAGGATTCTCTCTTTGGTTTATAGAGGGAGGTGGGTATAAGGATTCTCTCTTGCTTGGTAAATTAACTTCTTCATTTTTTTGTTAAATAATTATTGGTAGAGAAGAGAGGGAAGCTAATTAGGTCTTAAAATATGGCACTTGACTCAATTATATTGAATGGTTATGACAAATCATTTTTTTTTTTCCGATTAAAAGATGATTGGATTCACCATATTCCACTTCTCAAAAAGATTAGAAATATATCAAAAAAAGTTTTTTTTATTATTATTTAAGGTTTTTTTTTTTTTTTTTTGGATCAGATTTAAGATTAGACATATATTATTTAAGTGGTTGGTATTTGAATCTTCTTTTTTACTTATATAGTAAGTTGAGAGTAAGAAAAAAAATTATAAAATTCGGTCTGTTTTTATTTTAAATCTTTTTGCATAAATATTGATTGAAATATTATAATTATAATATTTAAATATTTTATATTAAAAGATAATTAGCCAATACTTTACATTTTGCATAATAGTGAAGAAGTGACATTTATAGAGTAACTCCATACCTTCTTTAAAAATTTTATAGATTGAAATATTTTATATTAAAAGATAATTAGCCAATACTTTACATTTTGCATAATAGTGAAGAAGAGACATTTATAGAGTAAATTTGAAATCTATAATTGAGTGGCATTTCATCATTATAAGCAATCCTTATTTTTATTTAATTGAAGACAATTCCTAAAGACAATGGAAAACCCATCTAAAAAAAAGACAATGGAAACCACCGCAATCATAGAACCAGGGATTTTGCCACCAAATTTTTTTCCCTTTATTTTGATGCACTATTGCTGATTGAATCATGGGATAATTTTGACATGGCAATATTATATATACAAAATTTATATATAGAAACTCTATATAGAAAAATGTCTTATTTATAAGTTAATCTATTTGTTACTATAATTTATAATCACAATAAATCAAAATCACATGCACCCTTTATCTCTTATTCTTTATTTCCTTATATTTTATTAGTTTATAAGATTGTTTATATCAACAAAACTAATCTTATGAATCAATAAATTTCAAGAAAATATAAAATCTATCTGCTTAGAATTCCATTACATAAGACGTAGATTTAATCTTCTAGTTGCGGAGCCATTTCATGAATGATTATTAACCATAGATTTTAAATTCTAGGTAGTTTTTTAATTTCTTCCCTCCTCTCCCCCCTCCCCCCAAAAAAAAAAAAAAAAAAAGTACGTAGACCTGCTGGATACAAAATGATGCATAAAATGGAACGGATGATTTAAATTCAATTGAAAAATGTTATTAGGGATAATGTTACTTTAGTTCAAAAATTAGACACACTTTTCAAATCTAATAATGCGACAATCTATAAGAATATCTTTCTCTCTAATCAATCATCTCACTTGCACATTATTAGATTTAGAAAATGTGTTTAAAAATAAACTTGAATATTATTTTTCATGTTATTATTATATCATTTCAGTCTTAAATTCTACAGGAAAATCATATGTATTATTGAAATTGCATTAAAGCAAAACAAATATAAATTTAGGAATTGTTTGAAAAGATTTAAATAAGTGGTGTTTTGGGAAGTTAAACCTCGTTTGGGAGTAGACTTTTTTAGTAACTTTTTGAATTTTTGACTAAAATGTGATGTAAAAAAAACTAGAAAAATGAGTTGGACCCCCTCAAGGAGGCACCCCCTTTGACCCCCTCTATCTCTGATTGGTCAGTTTTTCTTTTTTCTTTTTTCTTTTTCTTTTTTTCCTTCTCCTCCAATCAGCACCCGCCACGTGTGTGTGGGGGGTGGGGGGGGTGGTGATTGGAGGAGGTCTCAATCACTTCCCAAAAAATTAGTATATTTGGGATGACTTTTTGACTTTTTACAAAAAGATATGCAAAAAATAAAGAGAAAAAGGGAATCTTTGACTTTTTGATATGGGTTGTTGGCTTTTTGATTTTTTTAGTAAATTTTTAATTTTTTTGCTAAACAAGGCACTTGCCAAACGAGGCCTTAGTAAAAAGTTGACTTTTTGACTTTTTTGAAACTTTTTGGCTTTTTTGTGCTAAAAAAGCTAGTTTTTTGTGATTTTTTTTTTTTTTTTTTTTTTTTTTTTTGGGTGACTTTTTTGACTGAAAAGGCTAAAAAAGCCAAAATATTGACTTTTACTATATACCCAAAACACCTATTTTTTAGCTTTTTTTTTAAAAAAAATGTGCACAAAAATAAAAATATAATATAATCCATATAATAATAATAATAATAATAAAATATGCTTATATAATATATTCCAAATATTCCCCAAATGACAAGATTCATACCCAATCATAAATTCTCTTCATTATTTTAAAAGTTAAAAAGGTATCGTATCAAATATTTGAGACATTCCTCCTCTTAAACCCACAATTCACAAATCCACCCCACACTCACCTCTCCCCCGCAAGCCATTTGTCCCCCTCCACCCCTTCTCTCTCCAAAAATGCTAGGAAAGAAAATAAGTTCAGTCAAGAAACTAGTAAAGAAAGTGAAAGTACGCGGCAACCCAAATCCATCCCAAAAAGAATGTCTTCTCCAAACCAAATGTGACGACCACGAAGAAGAAGGATCATCATCGTCGCCGCAGACAGCGTCGCCGTGGACACCAGCTGGGCATTTTGCAGTCTACGTGGGGGAGGAGAGGCGGCGGTTCGTGGTGCCGATAGGGTTTCTCTCTCATCCGCTGTTCAAGATGCTGTTAGAGAAAGCTTATGATGAGTTTGGGTTCGAGCAGAGAGGTGGGTTGGTAATTCCTTGTAGCGTGGCGGCGTTTCAAGAGGTGGTGAGTGCTGTTCAATGTTGCAATGCCAAGTTTGATTTTGGACACTTGGTTGAAGAGTTTATATAAAATAAAATTTAGTTTTGTGATTTTTTTTTTATTTTTTAAAGGTTTTGAGATGATTATATACATGGGTTTGTATTGAAATGATGTAGACGATGATATGGATTACTTGTACATATTGGTGCGGTAGTTTTGATAAAATTGATGATGTGAAGGAATTATTCTATATTTTAAAAATTTTAGGATAAATTATATTGACGACCCTTGAGGTTTGGTTCAATTACTATCCACTCTTTGACGTTTTGGAAATTATGGGTATGTTTGGTTTGCATTTGGGAGATGAGTTTTAGAAAAAAATTTCTAAAAAATTGTTTGGTTTGAGTTTTTCTCAAAAAATTTTCAAAATCACTCTTTCTCTTACACATCAATCAATCACTTTTTCTCTCTCCTCTCTCCTTCTCAGTCACTTTTCTCTCTCACACACATCTACTCAAATTCTCCCAAAATATCAAATAATCCCAAACACCCAAAAAAACAACTCTTCCAAAATATACAACCAAACAAACCAAAAAAAATTCTAAACTCTTTCCCCAAATTTTTTTTCAAAAACAACTCTCCCAAAAACAAACCAAACAAGCCCTATATTCTCACTTCTGTGGTTAATAGTCTCATTTCACAAACCCCCTACTTACATAAAAGGCAACAACTTTTAGTAGAAAAACAGAGGAAATTACATTTAAAAAAAAAAAGTAAGGAAATAGAAAAAAAAAAGAAGAGAAAATAAAGCAAAGCAAAAGAAGAGATAGTGCATGAGTTCAATGTTTTCATTCCGTCTAAATAATTACAATGATAAGGGGATTAGTGTAATTTTCCAAATATCAGGGGTGATATATATTAAACCAAAATCTCAGGGGGTGTAAGCATAATTTACCAAATTTTTAATTAGGCTATGTAATGCTTATAACGACATACCACAATATGGAACGATCTATGTAATAATTTTTCGATGATGAAATTGTTTTTAGCTTTGTCACTTTGTCTGTCTTTCTCTCTCATATTCTTTGGGCTTTCTATGAAGCGTCGTCCTTCATTTCATTTTTGGGATAGAAAAATGATCCGTAGCTCGAGTTCGGTGGCCCGAATTCGGCTTGAAATCCAAAACGACGTCGTTTTGGATTTCGATTTTTTTTTTCTTTTTCTTGCGTTTGTAATCAGAATACACAGAGAGAGAAGACAGAAAAGAGAGAGAGAAGGAGAAAAGAGGAAGAGAGAAAGAAGAGGAAGAGAGGAGGAGAAGAAAAGAAGAGGAACCAAGATGATGATGTTGATCTGAAGATGATGATTTGAAGAAGAAGATGATGAAGATCTCTGTTTTTTTTTTATCTGTTTTTTTTTTTTTTTTGATCTGGAGATGATCTCTGCGTTGTTGTTGATGAAGATGTTGATATTGATGAAGATCTCTGTGTTTTTGATGATGAAGATGAACTCGGGTTTGATGAAGAAAAATGAAAAAAATACCCAAATGGGTATTCCAGATTTTCTGTGCTGCTCTCAAATGGGGAAGAAAATCTGGTGTGAGAAAAATTGGTTCCTCTTCATCATCTTTTCTGGGTATTTTCTCACAGAAAATCTAGATGGTGTCGATTCTTTTCTGGGTACTTTTGTTGAACCAATTTTGGATGTGAGAAAATACCCAAAGAAGAGGAACCAATTTTGTATTCCAGATTTTGGATGTGAAAAAAAATAAATAAATAAATAAATAAAATTGTTGATGATGATGGTGATGATGATGATGTTGATGAAACCCAGCTTGTGAATCTGTCTGCATTTTTTTTTCTTCTTCTTCTCTTCTTTTTCTTCTTCTTCAGCTTCAAAAATGGCAAAAAAAAAAAAAAAAAAGAGACACCAAAACGACGTCGTTTTGGTGTCGAGCCAAATTCGAGCCTCCGAATTTCGAGCTACAAATCGGAACTGTTTTGGATATATAACATGAGAGGGTCGGTTTGATAAAGGAGAATTATGAGGTAGTTTCCAAGGTAAAATTTTTGTTAGAGGATCAAAGAATTATGCGATAGTGTTTTTAGGTAATATTTTTAGTAATTGAAAATTTGCAATATATGTTAAAATGGATATCTTTTTTTTCTTCAATTTCTTAATAAAAATGAGTAATCATGAAACATCTATAAATTTTTTTGAAATATGATTAATTTGGAACACTTCCTAATTATTGTGGTATGGCATTCTAAAATTATTAAATAATTATTTGTTTTGAAGTATCATGTTATTTTTTGTCGGGTGCACCCAATAAATGAGAAATTATAGAATACTCTTACAATTTTCTGTTATGTTATTGGTTGAGAGCATTACTGGCATGTTTGTTTATACAAATAGGACTTTGAGATTGAATTAATAATCTAATAAACTACATAATTTGATGTTTGACTAGGGAGAAACAGAATGGTTAGTTAAATTACAAAATTGATAAAATTTGTTAGTCCCTCTCCCATAATTCTATGCCTATCCAAATATTGGGATGTGATAAAGGAATTGATAATCCGAAAACTAATAGTCCATGAAATGCCTAATTATATCTAATTGGAGAAATGTTTGGATGCCCAACCCCTTAAGGGTTGCACACCATATGCAAGGGCATATGCAGGGCCGGCTCTGACATTTTTGGGTCCCAAAATGACCTCCCGATAAAGGATTGTTTATATGTTTAAAAAAATAATAATTGAAATCAAAAGATTACCTACTAATTATTTTTTTTTACAATAAAATTACTTAAATATATAACAAAGTTTACAATAAGACAAATAATCAAAATAATCTAAACTCAAGTATTAAATAAAAAGTACACAAATTATAATAAAATATCGCTTAAACACCACAATTTTCACATTTTAAGTTGCAAAATTGCTAATCAAACTTGCATAATTCAACTTATCAACTAAATATTTTTCAATGGCTACAATTACTAATCCATTTAATCTTTATTGTGACATAGGTAAGATATTTTAAATTTGCTTTTTTTCTCTCTAGAAACAATTATAACTGGCATAATTAATCGTATTTTGAACACAATTCATAAATTTAGAAAACAATCATCCATTAATTTCAAATAATTCATCAAATCAATAGGCTTTTCAATTTTTTAGAATAAAAACAATCATTTATTAGTTTTAAATAATTCATCACATTAACCAATTGTTAGTTTTGAATTTTCATCAAATTTTGTTGAAGCCTTTTAATTTTAAGTAGATTTCTTTTATGAACTAGTACAATAGCTAAAAATATCTTGGGGTCTTTTTTTTAATCAATTTCTGGGGTCCAAAGTGACGGTTTTGCTGGCTTTGGGCCAAAGCCGGCCTTGGGCATATGTAATTTGCGTAAGTTATCACAAATACACATAAGTTATTTCACAAAATCGCATTGTTATCTCAGGTAGGCAACACAAGAGGGGGGGTAAATTGGGTTATTAAAAAAATTTACAATATTAAAATTAACACAATATTCAGAATTTTAACAAATAAAAAAAAAACAGAATAATGATTATCAATATAAAAGTAAGAGAGATAGGGATAGAAAATTAAACACTGAGATTTTATAATGGTTCGGCACGCCAGGCCTACGTCCACTCCCCAAGGAACCTCCTTGAGAATTTTTTTACTATCAATTGAATAAATACACTACCAAGCTTGTGGATTTGGCATAGGACTTACTCTTATCTATTGAGCCTCACTCAACAATAAATGTCTCACCCTTACAAAATCTCTCACAAAAATAATGAATAAAAATAAGTGGTACTTAAACTCTCTTTTACAATAATTCTCTCACAAAGAGTAGATATGAAAGTGTAAGAACAATGGCTACACTTAGATTTGAAAGCGAAAGAGCAGAATACAATATACTCAGAATTTTAGAGTACACAGGAATTTTTCTCTTCAAGTTCTTGATTTTTCTCCACACACAACACTTTTATTTATACACAAAAATATACCCATTGAACGCTCATTAATTACATAAGCACGCTGCTGACATCATGGCTTACATAAGCACGATGCTAATGTCCTGGCTTACATAAGCACGCTCCTTGATTTAAAATAGTTAGCAAATGTTAATAATTAAAAAGATAAAAGTAAGACTAATTTTTTCTTTTCATTTTTTTGTTTTTTTTTTCAAACATGGAGCCACCGTTTTTGTAGACAATTTAATACAAAGTTCACAACTTTCAAATAAGCAAATGATTTGCTCTATCTTGTTTTATTATAATATATATATAATCAATGTAGTGTAGTGTGATATGATATAATTGTTAGGGAAAATATGTGATTCCCCACAAGTAAATCAATCAATGGGAATAAAAACTAATGCGGAAAAATTAAATCAAAGGCAACACAAGAATTTTTACGTGGTTCCCTCAATGTGAGGTACGTTCACGGGATCGAAATCCGATTCCACTATCAACCAAATAATTTCCAAACGATTACAAACGAGACACGAATGGTCTCACAAAACCACCCTTAGGTGAATTCCAAATAATCACAAATAAACAAGAGGAAAGACCTCACCAAATAGATGAACAAAAATATTCGAAACCAAAATTGTAGAAGATCCAAAATAATCGACCCAAATCAGCACCGAAAACGAACCAAACGAAGCAGCCGAAACCACACCACCGAAGCAAGTATTAATCTCACCAATAATAATGATCAATAGTTGCTCACCTTGTAAAACCAAAATATGGAGTAGCCGCACAACCCCTTTTCCTTGGGAAAAACAATACTAATAATATGTATTGTGAATCTAGGGTTTTTTTTTATCAAAACCTTAGTTGTTTCCAAACTGAATTGGGTCTTTACAAAATTAGATATAATATATAAAAATATATTATAACTAATACCAAATCAAATTAAACTCTTTTTTCAAAACCAATTGGGTCCCACACTCCAATAAGGAGGTATACCCAACAATTCTCCCCCTACCGACTTAGGTGGAGACATCAACCATACCCTCCAAAGTTCGACACTTCAAATGTTTGTCCCTCGACAAAGTCTTTGTCAACATATCCGAAATGTTATCATCCGTGTGAACCTTTTCGAGTTGTAACAATTTCGAATCTAACACATCACGAATCCAATTGTATCTCACATCAATGTGTTTCGATCTCGAATGAAAAGTAGAATTTTTACTCAAGTGAATAGCACTTTGACTATTACAATAAAGCACATACTTTTCTTGCTTCAAACCCAACTCTTGCAAAAATTTCTTCAACCATAACTCTTCTTTACAAGCTTCTGTAATGGCAATAAATTCAGCTTCGGTAGTTGAGAGAGCAACACATTTTTGTAATTTAGATTGCCATGCCACAGCTCGCCCTACAAAAGTCATCAAATACCCCGAAGTAGATTTCCTAGAATCAATATCACCGGCCATGTCAGAATCTGTGAACCCATCAAGCATCGGCTTACCATCCCCAAAACACAAACACACCTTCGAAGTCCCTCAAAGATACCTTAGAATCCATTTTACCGCTGCCCAATGTTCTTTACCCGGATTAGAGAGAAAACGACTCACCACACCAACGGCGTGAGCAACATCCGGCCTTGTACAAACCATGGCGTACATTAAAGAACCAACTGCTGAAGCATAAGGAACTTTCAGCATCTCTTCCTTGTCTTTCTCACTTGTAGGACATTGATTCGAACTAAGCTTGAAATGACCCGCAAGTGGACAACCAACTGGCTTTGCTTTACTCATGTTGAACCTCTCAAGAACTTTCTCAATGTAGCATTCTTGAGACAACCAAATTAGCCCCCTCTTTGCGATCATGAACAATGTTCATACCAAGTATTTGCTTTGCCGGTCCCAAATCTTTCATAGCAAAATATTTACTCAACTCTAACTTCAACTTGTTAATCATGGTAGAATCTTGACCCACAATTAACATGTCATCAACATAAAGCAAAAGAATAATAAATTTGCCATCCGGGAAATTTTTCACAAACACACAATGGCCGAAGTGGTTTTAGAAAAACCAATATTCATCATGAAAAAGTCAAATTTTTTGTACCATTGCCGCAGGCTTGCTTGAAACCATATAAACTTTTCTTCAATTTGCAAACAAATTTCTCTTTCCCTTTTTCCACAAAACCTTCCGGTTGCTCCACGTAAATTTCTTCTTCAAGATCACCATGAAGAAATGCGGTTGTAGACACCCCATTTTTGACCGTCCTCAAGACTTGGATGTCACCGCTCGAACACTCGATGATTACTCATGTTTGTGTTTTGTTTTGAGTTCCCGGAGGTCTCGGCTATGCGCCTTGCCTCAGGATCTCTCAACTCGACTGTTCTGTGTTTGGTTTTGCACCAAACACTTGTGTTTTTGTTTCTAAGGGTACAGAGTAACTTGTTAGCTACCCTTGGAACCCACCGGCCGTGGCTTGAGGCCACCGGCCATGTTTTGAGGCTACCGGCCATTGGTGAAGTATACCATTGGCCGGTTGGCATTAAGTGTGGCCGGCCGGCCATCTGTTTGGCCGGTGGCCTCCTTTTCTGGCCGGTACCACTTTTTTGCCTTTTTCAGGCATGGTGCATGCCAGCTGTGCCAGCTGGAATGCACCAACCCTGCCCCCGTGCATAAGTGTGGCTGTTTTGCCCCTTTTGCACCCTTTTGGTCTAGCTTCTTGAGGAAGCTTGGACCTTTGTCTTAGCTTCCTCAAGAAGCTTGCCAGCTGTCCCAGTTTCCTCAGGAAGCCTTGCCCCCCTTGCCCCCCTTGCCCCCTTTGACCTTTTTTTGTTTAGCTTCTTTGAGAAGCTTCAAGTCATTTGCATTGTCTATATAAGAGCCCCTCCTCCTCCATTGTTAGGGGTTGAACAAAAAACCAGGGCTTATACATATACACTCTGATATATATCACCCTCTCTCTCTATATTTCCCTCTCTCTCTCTTTGTGTGTGTTTTTTGTAGCCTAAAAGTGTGTTTTGACCTTAGTTTTGCACTAAGACACACACCATTACACCATACTTCGACTTGGGAGGCCTTGAGGGTTTGTTCTTGAAGTTTTAAGCTGGTTTTGATCACAGAAAGGGGCCTGACCTTGCTGTTCTTGGACTGTTCTTCAAGGGTAACAATCTTGCTTTATTTTCCCCAATCTTGCACTAGATTTTTGCCTATCTTGCTTACTGTTTTAGACCTTGTGTATAACTAAAAAAAATCTTGTATTTGCATGCTTAAGACACTTCATTAAGGTCATTTTGTTGTTTGGGGTCGACCTCCCCCTCCTAGGCCTTGTTTGGCCCTTTTGGTGCTTCCTTTGTTGAGCTTTGGTTACCTTGGTGTATTGATCTTCTCACCACTGAAATCCAGTGGATTTTCAGTGGTAAAGAAGGAGATTTGAGGTCTTTTATAGAGGAGGGACACCCCTCTCCCCTTTGTGTCCCATTTGTCCATGTTTTTGGCTCATAAGGGTAGCATGTATGCTTGTTTGTTTTAGGCCCCATTTCAGAGGTTTTTAGTTGTTGTTGAGTCATATATTGCCTCTGTCTTTGGTTAGATTTATGCTCTTTTACATGCATATTTCACTTGCTTTGTATTCCCTTATTTTGCCTAAAAGTGTATCATGCCATTTGACCACCATGCTCTCATATTTTGACCTTGCTTCGTGAAGTTCTCGGTCATATTTTGCCATACTTGAGGTCTGTTAGGTGCTGGTTTGGTCGTATATGGCTCCTTAGCATTCTAGCATGTTAGCATCGGGCGTGTGAGTCATTAGCATGCATTGGCTAGGCTATTTCAGTGATTTAGAATCACTTACCATGCCATTTCAGTCCATGTTTTGTGCTTAAATGTTAGCATCTATCATTCCTTCCATGCCTTGAAGAAGTCTCCTTCTATGCCTTGAAATGAAGCATTGTGCATGCCTATGTGTTTGGGTCATTTGAGCTGCCATATCACTGGTTTTTGGGACTTATTTTGGTACCCTAAAACTCTGTTTTGGTTGTATAGCTTATGCCATGTTTGCTTAGGGTAGTGGTAGTAGAATACTCTTTTGTTATGCCTTAGTCTTGAGCCTATTGGTGTGCATGCTTACATGAGTATTTATCCATCACTTTAGGCATCTTTTGTCACTGTTTTGGGGGTGGGCTGAGGTCTGCCCCTTTGTGTTTTAGGTCCATCATTGCATGATTATATTGCATTACTTCGGTTTCATGCTTACATTGTACGATAGGATGTATCACATTGCATTTTGTATGATAGGTCACTTCGCATTTGGCATGCTTTGTACCTATTAGCCTCATGTTGCATGTTTGAGTCATGTTCATCATACTTGAGCCACCTTGCATACATTGCATTACATTTTGCTTGGTTTTGGGTGTCAACCAAGTATGAGAATCGAGAAGTGTTCATACTCCAAGTGATGTAACACGTCTTAACCCTCGGTCGTCAATCCCCTTGACCTCAACATGATAGGGTGTTTGCATTCATTCTCTTTTGCATTGCAATTTACATTATTGGAAAGTTTGGCCTCTTAGGCCATCATGCATCAAAAATGCATCAAAAATGCATAATTGATGGCCGAGGGTCATGCTCTCTTGAGTCCATGCATTTACATTGAATTGGAAAGTTTGGCCTCTTAGGCCATCTGCATCAAAAATGCATAATTGATGGCCCGAGGGTCATGCTCTCTTGAGTCCATTGCATGATAGGGAGTGTGTCATGCTTACATTTGCTTAAAAATCCTGCCATACACTGCATGCCCTCTGTGCTGTCAAAACCAGTTTCTGCAGGAAGCTTTGGCCTGCCGCCATCTCCAATGCCGACCGGTCATCCATAAATGGCCGATAACTTCATCAGCGGCCGGTGACCATTTCCCATAGCTGGTGGCCATTCCTCCTAGCCGGTGGTGGCTCCACAGTGTGCAGAAACCTAACCCAAGACTTGTGCAGTCTACAGAGGAGCTAGGCAGTGTAAACAGAGACAAGCAATGCTACAGCAGCAGCGAATTTCCGGGCAGTACGAGTCAGCATGCATCATCCAACATTTTGAAGTAGGGGCTGTGGCCACTTTAATTCTGCATTTTAATTTGTTAATTAAATAGGAGTTCTGTAATAATTAATCAAGTAGTTAATTATTTATTCGGTTGTGTAATATTTATTCGGACTCTCTCCGAGCGAGGGCAATTGTGTAAAAGTGTGCGTGAGTGTGTGTATGTCTTCCAACCCACGTCTTTCTTTTCCCTTTTATTTACTAGCTTTCAATGGTTAGATTAGGGCATGTTTTAATTAGCATACAGTATGATAGCATGTTTGCATTCATTCATTCATGTTTTGCATGCACTGGGCTCTCGGCGCATCATTCTAACTGCATTTGTATTTCAATTCCAAAATGAATACATGATTAGCTGTAGCATTTCATATGTCATTCTAGGATAGCCGAGCCTATTATAGTTGCATTCCTGCATGCGTTGCATTAGGCATTTCTGTAGTAGTTAGGATCATGCATAGATTTTAACATAGCTCTTGTTTTGGCTTGGAGTACTCTGTAAGTTCTTTTTGCTTTAGCATCCTTGCACGCGTGTGAGTGTTGCCATGACAGCATGATTACCATGAGGCTAGTTGCTTATGTGATATAACTGCTTGAATGCCTGTGGATGGAGGTTGAATTACCTAAATTGGAATGATGCATTAAAACTGCGAGTTTTAAGCCCACTTGAGGGTGTAAAAATCTGCATTTTTTAGCCTACTTGCGAGTAGCAAACCATTTTCAAAACAAACATGAAATGTTTTTTTCCAATTTAGGCGATTTGGTCTATACTTGTTTGCTGTGCGCATAACATAGTAATTTTAGGCTAATAACCAGAATAAGAGCATTTAATGTTTTCAAAACAAGATATTACGGTTAGTAGAGGCCGATCTTTGATCGGGCGAGAGGGGGTGCTTATAGCTGACCTTCCCCAATCGTACCCAAGTTCCCGAGCCGAGATAACTTTGGTGATGACGGACACGTGGCCTTTGGCACCGAGTCAGGGCTTCCTAAATTCCCCCAAAATAAAATATTTAGGTGGCGACTCTGTATCTAGCAAAGCAGTCCATGTTTGGCACTCATTTTCTAAAAATCTGTTTTCTCAAAACGATTTGCCGGATTTGGACTCTTCAGTTCAGATTAAGAACCGTGACAATCGAGTCCGAACTGTGGCATGAGGCCCTATGCGGGCGCGTCCACAGTTTCTGGCGACTCCGCTGGGGAGTTAGAGAGCTTGACTCGAACTTGTGATATCCTGTTTTGACTACACTTATGTGTTTCTTTGCATTGCATGTGCATTGGTGCGCCTAGGACACCGTGTTGGCCATCTGCTATTCCTGAGCGGTTTGCCGGAGGCTTGACTTTGTCAAAGCATGCCATAAGGCTGACCGGTTGCGGGCTCTGCCAGTATGGGAACACAAACCCCGGTTTTACCGGGGCACCCTTTTCGACCATTCGACCTAGTACATATTCGGAATCCATAGTGACCATTCCAAATTAGGACAGGTTGCTTACCCGATATAGGTTGTTTGAAACCGCTGCGTGTGTAGTGAAACCCTAGCTCCTGACAAAATAGGACAGGGAAACCCTACCCCAACATAGGGGTGTTTTGGTTCTCACTTATCTGCTATGTGCTTTAGAGTGTATCTTTACAGGGAATGCGCATATCAGTTTGCAAGTTTGGGCATCAGGCCTGCAGGCACCAGTGTTTTGAGGATCAGTTATCTGCGAGTATCAGACTTGGTCTTGGGGGCAGTACATCTGGGAACAGAATCAACATTTGAGAACAGTATATTCAGTTTATCAACAGTGTATTTGTGATACCCAACGTGTGTGTTGTGTGTTTATTTTTTGCGTTGTTATGCTGTCCATTTATCTGTTGTTTTATTTCCTTATTATCGCTTTATTTATCTTTTTGCGAGGTAGTTTAGCGCGATTGCTTCTAACCCAGTAGATATTCCCCAAGCACTCTGGACTAGAGGTCGTCGACTCCATCGATCTGAGGATCTGGTAGACGGACAACCAGTGTACCACTCTTTACCCCCAGTTACTAGGCGGAGGGCAGTTAGGCAGAGGGCATCAGTTCAGCAGTCAGTTCAGAGGGCCTTATCTACCCCACCTGAGTACAGTAGGGATCAGGGTTCTGTTTCACCTACAGAGAGGGAATATATACCGATAATTCAATCAGATCAGAACAGTATGGCCAGCTTAGAGGAGATGGTGCGCCAACTCCAAGAGAGTATGAAAATGATGCAGCAGGATGCTGTCTAACAGCAGAGTTCGCCAAGCAGCAGGCCACGGTTATGAATGAACAAGCAGAGTTAATCGTGAGGTTACAGCACAGCAGCCGGAGCATCTGCTTCGCAGCAAGCTCCTCCCCCGCCAGGAGTTCCAACCCTCGGGGAGACAGCTAATGTTCAGAATGATACAGACATTCCCACAGGACCGCCTCCCCCCCCGATCCTACCCCCAATCCCACCCCAGTTATCCAAAACACACCACCAACCTACCGGATTCTCCCTTTGAGTTCGAGACAGATCCCACAGCACTGAAGTTGAGCAAGCTTGAAAAGCTGTTCAAGAGATCCCAGGGAGTCAAGACCATCCCTGACATTGAAGATGGATATACCGACGCAGCTGTGACGCTGCCTGACAGATTCAAAATGCCTCATATCGACTGATTTGATGGATCCGGGGACCCCATCGTGCACCTGAGGTTATTTTCGGATATTTTAAGGCCGATGGGCCTCACCAGACTGCAGAAGCTGTCTTTATTCGGCCGGACCCTATCGGGTGTAGCGGCCATATGGTATGCCAAATTAGAAGATGACGTCAAGAGAAATTGGGACGAGATGGCTGAGGCCTTCATTGCGCAATACTCATACAATACACAAATCGAGATTACGACTCGTGATCTCGAAACAACAAGGCAAGAGCCTAAAGAGAGCTTCTCAGAATTCGTGACCAGATGGAGGGCCAAGGCTTCGATGATGACCTTAAGGCCCACAGACAAAGATCAGATTCGGATGATTGTGCGCAATCTTCAGCCGAAGTTAATGCATAAGATGATTGTACTCCCCTTTCCTACCTTTTCCGATCTACATGAAATGGGGGTACAGATTGAGGATGCCTTGAAGCAAGGCTTAATTGATAATGACCGGGAGCAACCCCGAAGAACTTTCAACCGCAACACTAATGCGGGCCCGAGCGGTGCTACAACTACAAGAGCCTCCGAAGTGAGCATGGTCACCACCAACCTCCCTCCAAGAACCATGGCAGCTACGCCATTCTCCGGCGCGTCCGGAAGCCATACACAAACAGCAAAATACCCACCCAAAAACACAAGAACCTTCGCTCCACTGTATATGCCTCTGTCCAAAGCTCTGGGGGTTTTAATCAGAAAAGGGCACTTGAAGCCCCTAGAGCCACGGCCATTATCGGAAAAACTTCCCCCTACCCACAATCCAGCCAAATATTGCGCATTTCACCAACAGCACGGTCATGACACCGATCTGTGCTACCGATTACGTCATGAGATTCAAGATCTCATCGATAACGGGGTGATTCTGCCTCCCGAGAAACCCAATGTTACAACAAACCCTCTCCCTACACATAACCAAGCTCCACCTCCCAAAAGAATCAATTTCATCCAGACTGGGGTCGTGTCTTACGATTCTAGCATCTATATCACTCATTCCCATTTGCCTAAACCGGAGGTACTCCTTCCTGATTGCACCGACTTGTGCATTATGGACATCTCCATAACCCAACCTAAGCCCATGGTGGTGACTGTCGAGGACGGAAGAGGGGAGATTTCAGAGGAGAAGAGGGTTGTTGAGCCAGAGTTTGAAAAATCTGGGAGTTCTGTTGAGAAAGTGTACAGTCCGAGCGACTACATTTCGTCAATAGGCCAGGATGGGCTAGATGTGGAATTGCCGATGGAGGCAGAGCTGTGTGCGATCCAAGGGGATGGTTTGGGACAGAGGACGGATGACTTGACGGCTGTGGAAGAAGACCTTGCCAATCTCCAGTTTTACAGTGACCAAGATCCAGGGGACGCAGCAGTCAACTGGTTTGATTATGAGGAATCGGCAGAGGCTACCGGGTGGTTGGATGATCAACCGGATGTGGTGGAAGAGTTCCAACCAGAACAGGGCCCGGCAGGGGCAAGAAGGTCAGTGACGGCCGGAAGGGTCGGAGAACAGAGTACATCGCCGGAGAGCGCCGGTGTCAAGAATTTCGCTCAAGATTGGAGCATTTTGAATACAGGAATTATTGAACAGCCAGCGGTATTGACACAGTCAAAACAGGAAAGATTTGAAGATTCCGAGAGAATCAGGAAGGCAAAGTAACATACGGGGACTAAAACTACTCTGAGCACAGAAACAGAGAATGCTGCGAGCATAGGGATGGAAGGTACTGCGAGTACGAGAACAGTCATACCAGAGCCAGACAGGTGTCTGTCGGCTATGGATGGAATGTGGTGGGAGGACGATGATTTATGTCTTGCCCACACGGATAAAGATTGGGGGAACAACCAACCCGACGACACCTGGTACATTGGAGAAGTCGACCATATGACAAGGAGCGGGCGGTACTTCAAACCCCCGCACCTAGATCAACCAGAGGCTTCTGGGAAAGATAGGGAGACTGAGAAACAGAAAGAGAAACAACTTGAAGAGGAGGCTGTGCTCAGACAGCTAAAAAAGATACAAGCAGACATCTCCATCTGGGGACTGCTTATGGCGTCGCGAGTGCACCGGCAGGCTGTCTTATCAGCCAAGGACAAGGCCAAGCTTTCGATAGAAACCACGCCAGAACAGCTGGTGGGATTAGTCTTTCCGGGAGGAGCTACCCCGACGCTAACTTTTTCCGACAAGGAATTGCCACCCGAGGGGGTAAACCACAACAAGCCAAGAATAAATGGATACCGGTGGTTCTTGTTGATACCGGATCCGCCATCAACGTCTGCCCAGCTAGGACAGCGTATGCAATCGGTTTGAAAACCGCGGACTTTGTACCGACAGCCCAGGTGATTAGAGCATACGACAACACGAGCAGAGAAGTCATGGGGATGGTGAAAATTCAGACTAAAGTTGGGCCAGGACAGCATGAGATAGATTTCCATGTCTTAGAAGTTCCGGCAACTTTTAACCTGCTTTTGGGGCGGCCGTGGCTGCATCAGGTAAAGGCAGTGTCGTCCACTTTGCATCAAATGGTGAAATACCCCCATGGGAAGGAAGTAGCCATTGTTTTTGGAAATTCATCGATTCATCCACCACCGGAGGTATCTACGCCTGTTCTAGAAATTGAGCATGGTATGGAGGATGTGTTCATATCGGGTTTTACCCTGGTTGAGGCTTGGGTTGTACAGAACATCATGGCTGCTAACGAGGGGATATATGTCAGTGCTCAAGCAGTATACCTCATGAACAAGTTCCAACACATCCCCGGGATGGGATTGGGAAGGAGTGGTCGGAAGGGCGTCGCAGCATTGGCCGAAGTGCCACACAACCCTCATACCTTTGGCTTGGGTTATCTACCCACCAGGGAGGATTGGGTAAAGAAAGGAAAGGAGATGGCCGGGAGAGCCAGAGTGAAACAAATGGGGAAACCTTTTGAGTTGATGCACTGGCCCATCCGGGGTACCCTAAACGGACGCTTCGTCCGGGAGGGGGAGGACTTTCCATTCTGTGGCTTTCCAGAGCCATGGTTGAACGCAGAGAGGAGACGTGTGCCGGGGTTCGAGATTTTCTTTGACCTACAGTTATCTGGGGATGATGTTGCCGAAGAGCAGACAGACCCGACAGTTGAGGTTGAACAGAGCAAGGAAATGGAGTCTGAGGACGTCGAGATTGAAATGGGGGTAGCACTGGCATGTCTACTTTCAGATCCTCTGATCGAACAGAAGTGCTTGGGGGATAACTCCTCGGTGTCCATGATCGGGAATGAAACGGCTGTGGGCCTACCAGCAAATATTTTGGATGCATCCATCGCACCCTCTCTCGTTTGGCAGTACGAAGAGGGATTTTTGTCAAACAGCACCGGGTCAGGTAGTGAGCCGGAATCTGATTCCACCGAGTCTTGTGAGTCGGAATCAGGTTCCAGCTCAACTGAGTTTGAGTCCGGTATTCCTGGGGGTGATAACCCGGATGCCACAGTCCTGTCCAGGTCGTCTTTTTCTTTCTCTTTTGAGTCTGTTGTAACAGAAGAATCGGACGGTTTGGAAGTACATAATGAGAATGATATGGACGTGGTTTCTGAGTACTTTTCTGTGCCTTTGATTTATTGCTTGAATCAGGACTTTCAAAATTTTGACAAAAACGACGAGGAAGAAATTCCTCTGGTTTTGCAACGATTAATTGATCAAGAGCAGGAAAGATTTGTTAAACCTTTAGTTGATGAAATCACTACTGTGAATATTGGTACTGAGAAGGACCCGCGGTTGGTCCAGATCGGGTCCACGTTGTCTTCGGAGGAACGCGAGCGCTTAGTCGCATTATTAAAAGATTTCAAAGATGTTTTCACGTGGTCCTACGAAGACATGCCTGGAATCGATTTTGAGATTGTACAACACCAGATCCCTCTTGACCCCGAGGCCTGACCTGTCAAACAGAAACTCAGAAGGATCCACCCTGACTGGGCTATCAAGATTAAGGAAAAGGTCACCAAGCAAATCGATGCAGGCTTCCTGCTGGTATCCGAATACTCGACTTGGTTGGCCAACATTGTTCCAATGCCGAAGAAAGATGGCAGAATCCGAGTATGCGTGGATTTCAGGGATTTGAACAGAGCTAGTTCGAAGGACGACTTTCCCTTGCCACATATTGATAAGTTGGTGGATTTCACAGCGGGGCATGCTTTGCTTTCGTTTATGGATGGCTTCTCAGGCTACAATCAGATAGTGATGGCACCTGAAGACCGGGAAAAGACTGCCTTCACCACCCCGTGGGGGACCTATTGCTACAGAGTGATGCCGTTTGGGCTGAAGAACGCTGGAGCTACATATCAACGGGCCGCGACCACGATATTACATGACATGATCCACAAAGAGGTTGAGGTGTACGTGGACGACATGATTGTCAAGTCCAAAGAAAGAGAGGGCTACTACACCACCTTGCAAAAGTTTTTCCAAAGGATCAAAGAATTCCCATTGCGGCTGAATCCGCAGAAGTGTACGTTCGGTGTTACAGCAGGAAAAATGCTAGGGTTTTTGATTACACAAAGGGGCATCGAAGTCGACCCTTCCAAAATCAAGGCCATCTTAGAAATGCCACCACCAATGACTGAAAAAGAGGTGCGAGGCTTTCTGGGTAAAGTGCAATTCATAAGACGGTTTATCTCAAAATTAACCTTGACTTGTGAACCACTTTTTGGTCTCTTGAAGAAAGGAAAGAAATTCCAATGGGACGGCCGATGCCAAGCTGCTTTTGAACAGATCAAGAAATACTTACAGAACCCACCCGTGTTGTCACCACCAGAACCAGGGAGACCGTTGATATTGTACCTTTCGGTGACTGAAACTACAATGGGCTGTATGCTCGAGCAGGAATCAGAGGACAAGGTGGAGAGGGTCATTTACTATCTGAGCAAGAAGATGCTGGAGTATGAGACTCGTTACACACCGTTGGAGAAGGCTTGCTTAGCCTTGGTATGGGCTACCAGGAAGCTGCGGCACTACCTGTTAACCCACTCCGTAATGTTGGTTTCACGATTGGATCCTATCAAATATCTTTTCGAGAAATCGGCACTTACGGGTAGGCTAGCTCGTTGGTTGCTGTTGCTTTCCGAATTCGATCTGAAATATGTAACACGCAAGTCAGTTAAGGGAAGAGCAGTAGCAGAATTCTTGGCCGATCATCCAGTGGAAGGGGGTGAAGCAGTTGAGTACTTATTTCCAGATGAGGCCATTTTGCACATCGAAGATGAAACTTGGACGATGTACTTTGACGGAGCATCAAACCAATACGGGTATGGGATAGGGGTGTTACTGATAGCACTCGACAATTCCCGTATCCCTCTAGCCTTCAAACTCCGGTTCAAAGTTTCGAACAACGAAGCAGAATATGAGGCATGTATTGCCGGCCTAGAAGCAGCCCTAGAACTAGGGGCAAAACGGTTGGACGTCATTGGGAACTCGAACCTTGTTGTGTCTCAAGCAAAAGGAGATTGGAAAGTCAAGGAAGAAAAGATGATAATGTACTACCAGACCTTGGATTTGTTAATTCCTCGGTTTGAAAAGCTAAACTTTACCCATCTATTAAGGGAAAACAACAGGTTCGCAGATTCACTAGTAACTCTATCTTCCATGATAGACATCCCGTTTGGAGTCCAGATGCGTCCAGTCATTATCGACCAAAAATTTGTGCCGGCTTATGAATCAATTGCTGCTATAGATGAGGTTCAAGATGAGAACCCCTGGTATTACGACATTTTGAACTTCCTGGAGAAAGAGACGTATCCACCAGGGGCAAATGCCAAGGATAAAAGGGCAATTAGAAGAATGGCTGTCCAGTTCATCATCTGCGGAGGTAAGCTGTATAAGAGAGGTCATCTGGGAATGCATAAGCTGTGTGTAGAAGCTGAAGAATCGAAGCGCCTGATGGAGGCCATCCATGGAGGAGAATGTGGTGCACATATGAACGGGGTAATGTTGGCTCGGAAGATCCTCAGACAAGGTTACTATTGGTCCACCATGGAGGAGGGTTGTATCGGCTTTGTTCGGCGATGCCACAAATGTCAGATCCATGCAAACCGCATGAACATCCCGCCGTCGAAACTATACAACATGATTTCGCCATGGCCATTTTCAGTTTGGGGAATCGATGTGATCGGGGCTATCACTCCGAAGGGGTCGAATGGGCATGAGTTCATCTTGGTCGCGATAGATTACTTTACAAAGTGGGTCGAGGCCCAATCTTATGCAGTGTTGAAGGCTTCACATGTCGTGAAGTTTATCAGAAACAACATCATCTGTCGTTATGGGGTCCCAAACGAGATCATTTCGGATAACGGTTCCCATTTCAAGAAGGAAGTGATTGACTTGTTGGAAAAATACAACGTGGCTTTTCATAAGTCATCCACATACCGGCCGCAAACCAATGGAGCGGTTGAGGCCGCCAACAAGAACATCAAGCACATACTGTAGAAGATGGTGGAAACCTACCGGGATTGGCCGGATAAGTTGCCGTTTGCTCTGTGGGGCTACCGGACTTCAATTAGAACTTCTACCGGGGCGACTCCGTATTCCTTGGTTTATGGGATGGAGGCCGTTCTACCTATCGAAATTGAGGTTCCGTCTTTGCGAGTGTTGGTTGAGTGCCAGATAGCCGAAGCAGATTGGCAGCAGAGCAGATTTGAGGAACTCATGCTCTTTGACGAGAGGAGATTGAAAGCACTGTACCATGTTCAAGGTTATCAGCGCAAAATTGCCCGGGCTTTCAACAAGAAGGTTAAGTCCAGGAATCTAAAGGAAGGAGATTTGGTACTCAAGGACAACCGAGCTCCCATCCACGACCCAAGGGACAAGTTCAACCCAATTGGACTGGTCCCTACATCATTAAGTCTATTTGGTCGGGTGGAGCTGTCGTTCTGATGGACCTAGATGGCCTAGAGTTCTCACAACCGATCAACATGGACAAGTTGAAGAAATATTACCCCTGAGAGGCTCGCTAGGCCGAAAACGCGAAAGGGCGACCTAGGCAAAAGTTAGAGCACGAAAAATTTGAAATTATAAAAACTGAGCTCGCAAGGTTGAAAACCCGCAAAGGGCGGCCTTGGCAAAAGTTAGAGCGCAAAAGGAGAGTGAAAATACTCGAGTGAACCCAACTTGATTCCCATCTTTGGGATACGTAGGCAACTTCATCCTGAAGTTCAGCCATAAACTTTTTCCCCGATCAACTTTGTCCATTTGATCAGCTCGGTCATCTTTGTCTATTCAGCATTCAAGAGTTCGGTTGTAATCTCCGGTGCAGTGCCGTGCTTTTCAGACTAGGGGCAACTTTCCAGTTGCTGGAATCCGGGGTTGTACATCTTAGTGACAGATCTCAGGCGTGTCCAGTTCTGATCCATATCGAAGATAGTTTTGAAAAGTTTTAATAGAAGTTGACTTTGTTCAAATAAATCTTTTTACAACTAAGACCATTTCTCGACCAAAACGGAAAATTTTCAGTACCACAACCTTCAATTTCATTGATTTCAATACAGAGTTCTCTTGCTCTTGCATACAAATTGAAGTTGCTTTTTATTACATTCATAAAAAAAAAACTTGGGAGTACTAATAAAGCAATAAATCCGGGGCATAGTTAAGTCAGGTGTTCCTGCGCCCCCTCTCCGAGCTGGTCGAAGCCTCTGATGCCAAGCTGGGCCTGGCCTGTGCCTCCTCATTAAGCCAATCTTTGCACTCATCAGACAAAATACAACTGAAAGTGGGAGCGGGGGCCAGGAGCTCTCTAGTCCTCCATACTGTCGTATA
This sequence comes from Camellia japonica, assembly GCA_030407325.1. Lineage (NCBI taxonomy): Eukaryota > Viridiplantae > Streptophyta > Magnoliopsida > Ericales > Theaceae > Camellia > Camellia japonica. The sequence goes on from JAPPVO010000016.1 coordinate 31,380,278, forward strand.
CCGGGCAAGCTGTGCACCTCGGATCAGGAATGCAGCCGGATACTCTATCCCCTCTGGTGGGCAAGTCTGATCATGACCAAATTGGCGTTGGAACCGGAATGGGAAGTAGAACACATAGTGAGTCAAGCCAATCAGCTGAATCCCAGGTTGGCGGGTTATGCTATAGCCCATTGCCGGTAGATTGAGCCAAGGGCACCTCCAAGCAATACGGTCTGCGGACAAGCTACACATCTAATCAAACCACCAACCCTCATCAAGGGTATCGACTAGGCGTTGCCTAAAGAAGTAACCTCGAGCTGAGTATGTTGGGCAAGAGTCCACAACCTGCAACTTGTCCATCAACCACACCTGGGAAGGGATGAAAATGAGAAAATGAAGAATAGAGAGATGTACGATGAGAGAAAAAGTGAGAAAAGGGTTTTGTGAGAAAACCGAGCTTGAGGGCCGAGTGATGTGAGCAATACATATGAGAGATTGGGTGGGAAACTTTACCTGTAGTAGTAGTGGACTCCCCGCAAATTTGGTCGTTTCGCGACGATAGAAAGCATCCAAGCCCATCAACGTCTCAGCCAGAGTCATGGCGATGCAACTCTTACCCTCCTTCAAACCTTGGGCAACCTCAATCAACTGAACACTAGATCCTCCGGAGCTTGAGGCAAGTAAGAAATGAGATAGCATGCACAAACAAAGTGCGTGTTGTCGAAAACCTTGCCAATGACGGTCACCGCGGTCACCGGTATCAGAAAAATGGCAAATCAAACTCGGAATATCCAGCATTCCGTCACAAATCAGAGATCGAGCGTCGGGTATTGAGAGCCCACACATTTGTCCTAAGGCTTGGGCATGGCCAAAACGAAGTTGGGGCAGGATCTCTTCGTTGCGCTCGGACTGTTGCGCTCGGACTCCATTAAAGCTTGAAAATCTTCAAAGGTAGGACATACCTCTTACCCGCCGAAGCTAAAAACATGTGTCACCGGATTCCAAAACCTTGCCGCGGCATGGAGAAACGGAAGGTGTAGCGGGGTACGACCCAAAGTGAATAGTGCGTTTATGCCGAAGCCCCGGAAATTCAGCTTTTCCGAGCCATCCAAGTTGTTAATCCAAGTTGTGAGATTTTGGGCAAGAAGCGCTTCCATTTGAGGCAAATCAGTGTTGAATTGAGAAGAACCACGAAGCTGAGGCCTTTTTGTAGAAGATAAGGTTGAGTGGAGGACAGATGTCAGCATTCTGCTGGTTCTGGCAATTCATGGCCGGCCGGCCAAATATAGTGCCGACCGACCACCATTTTTGGCCGATTGATCAAAGTTGCTGGCCGATGGCCATTTCTCATGGCCGATGTCCTTTACCCCCGGCCGGTGGTCTTCCTCCTTGTTCTTTGAGCTATTTATGCTGAGGATTGGGGAATGCCACCACTTCCAATGCCCTCCGGTGATCGATTCTTGCGGAGTCACACCTATTTGCTTATCGAGTTGTTGTACATTTGCTTATCGAGTTGTATTTTACTCTCTTTAAGTCTTTGATTTACTTATCGAGTTGTGCTCGCACTTGGTTGGTTATGTCGAGTCTCTCTGTTTTGCTTATCGAGTTGTAGATTGGTTTACTACCTGATTATTACGATGCGAATGCTCTATTTTCAAACGAATTTCATTCACATTGTTATGTGATGCCATGCGATGCAATGCATAGAACGTACAAAATAGCAGTTTCATTTCCATCATGTATTTTGCAAAAATACGCAATTTTTTTATAAATAAAACCTACCTGAGACAGTGCAATATGCTTAAACTACCAGTAAAAAGGAAAGTAAAGCAAAAAGAAGGAGCAAGGCAGCAAAGTATCAGGGTTGATACCGGTAGCCCCTCCCTTGTGGTCAATACATCTCTCGCGCCCTTGTTTGGATCAATTGTATGGTTTGGCACCTTCATTTCTCGAGGCAGTGCAAGGAAGTACACCTTCAGAACATTCATAGACCTCCGAGGTGACCTCAAGTTGTGTCTGCTATGAGCGATGCTCTGTACGTACGAGGAACATCCCTTCCTGTATCCTTTATGTATCTTGTGAACTCCACGAATCACTTCAATCATACTATGTCGTAGTGCTCTGCATTTCAACATCATGAATAGCTTGTCTTTACCATGCTTCAAGTTTTTATACACATTGCGTGCATACGTGCATTGCTTTACTTACATGTGTTCAAGTTTCCTTTTATACACATTGCATGCGTTGTCGTGTTATGCTTTACTTACATGTGTTCAAGTTCCTTTTATACACATTGCATGCGTTGTCGCGTTATGCTTTACTTACATGTGTTCAAGTTCCTTTTTATACACATTGCGTGCATACGTGCATGCTTTACTTACATGTGTTCAAGTTCCCTTTTATACACATTGCATACGTTGTCGCGTTATGCTTTACTTACATGTGTTCAATTTCCTTTTTATACACATTGCGTGCATACGTGCATGCTTCACTTATATGTGTTCAAGTTCCCTTTTATACACATTGCGTGCATGCGTGCATTGCTTTACTTACATGTGTTCAAGTTCCTTTTATACACATTGCATGCGTTGTTGCGTTATGCTTCACTTACATGTGTTCAAGTTTCATTTTATACACATTGTATACGTTGTCGCGTATACTTTACTTACATGTGTCTACATCTTCACACATTGCGCACGCTGTCCCGTGTTCTTCACTTACATGTGTTTGTGCCTTCACAGCATTGTTATGCTTCCCACTTGCTTTGTGTCGTCACGCACTTTCAATTGCATTGACATGCATGTTGCTAACAATATTGTACCTGTTAAGTTACTTTCTTTTGCAGGCACGATATTGTATGTACGGTTCATTTGAGGCTGGCACAACCAGACGAACCGCACAGGTATTGTACTCTCCGCGTGAAATGTAGCGAGAATTGCATAATTCTCTTACATCCCCTATACATTGTAGTGTAGTTGGATTTGTGTATGCTAGCTTAAAACTGTCGCATGTTATGCTTCATTAAGCTTTCTTTGCATGATCATAAGTTATGTTCGGCTTGTTGTGCACTTTGGCAATCACTCCCGTCTATGACTTTCGAGTTCTGTCAAAGAGGACAACTGTAGACACCCCATTTTTGACCGTCCTCAAGACTTGGATGTCACCGCTCGAACACTTGGTGATTACTCATGTTTGTGTTCTGTTTTGAGTTCCCGGAGGTCTCGGCTACGCGCCTTGCCTCAGGATCTCTCAACTCGACTGTTCTGTGTTTGGTTTTGCACCAAACACTTGTGTTTTTGTTTCTAAGGGTACAGAGTAACTTGTTAGCTACCCCTGGAACCCATCGGCCGTGGCTTGAGGCCACCGGCCATGTTTTGAGGCTACCGGCCATTGGTGAAGTATACCATTGGCTGGTCAGCATTAAGTGTGGCCGGCCGGCCATCTGTTTGGCCGGTGGCCTCCTTTTCTGGCCGGTATCACTTTTTTGCCTTTTTCAGGCATGGTGCATGCCAGCTGTGCCAGCTGGAATGCACTAACCCTGCCCCCGTGCATAAGTGTGGCTGTTTTGCCCCTTTTGCACCCTTTTGGTCTAGCTTCTTGAGGAAGCTTGGACCTTTGTCTTAGCTTCCTCAAGAAGCTTGCCAGCTGTCCCAGCTTCCTCAGGAAGCCTTGCCCCCCTTGCCCCCTTTGACCTTTTTTTGTTTAGCTTCTTTGAGAAGCTTCAAGTCATTTGCATTGTCTATATAAGAGCCCCTCCTCCTCCATTGTTAGGGGTTGAACAAAAAACCAGGGCTTATACATATACACTCTGATATATATCACCCTCTCTCTCTATATTTCCCTCTCTCTCCTCTTTTGTGTGTGTTTTGTAGCCTAAAAGTGTGTTTTGACCTTAGTTTTGCACTAAGACACACACCATTACACCATACTTCGACTTGGGAGGTCTTGAGGGTTTGTTCTTGAAGTTTTAAGCTGGTTTTGATCACAGAAAGGGGCCTGACCTTGCTGTTCTTGGACTGTTCTTCAAGGGTAACAATCTTGCTTTATTTTCCCCAATCTTGCACTAGATTTTTGCCTATCTTGCTTACTGTTTTAGACCTTGTGTATAACTAAAAAAAATCTTGTATTTGCATGCTTAAGACACTTCATTAAGGTCATTTTGTTGTTTGGGGTCGACCTCCCCCTCCTAGGCCTTGTTTGGCCCTTTTGGTGCTTCCTTTGTTGAGCTTTGGTTACCTTGGTGTATTGATCTTCTCACCACTGAAATCCAGTGGATTTTCAGTGGTGAAGAAGGGGATTTGAGGTCTTGTATAGGGGAGGGACACCCCTCTCCCCTTTGTGTCCCATTTGTCCATATTTTTGGCTCATAAGGGTAGCATGTATGCTTGTTTGTTTTAGGCCCCATTTCAGAGGTTTTTAGTTGTTGTTGAGTCATATATTGCCTCTGTCTTTGGTTAGATTTATGCTCCTTTACATGCATATTGCACTTGCTTTGTATTCCCTTATTTTGCCTAGAAGTGTATCATGCCATTTGACCACCATGCTCTCATGTTTTGACTTTGCTTCGTGAAGTTCTCGGTCATATTTTGCCATGCTTGAGGTCTGTTAGGTGCTGGTTTGGTCGTATATGGCTCCTTAGCATTCTAGCATGTTAGCATCGGGCGTGTGAGTCATTAGCATGCATTGGCTAGGCTATTTCAGTGATTTAGAATCACTTACCATGCCATTTCAGTCCATGTTTTGTGCTTAAATGTTAGCATCTATCATTCCTTCCATGCCTTGAAGAAGTCTCCTTCTATGCCTTGAAATGAAGCATTGTGCATGCCTATGTGTTTGGGTCATTTGAGCTGCCATATCACTGGTTTTTGGGACTTATTTTGGTACCCTAAAACTCTGTTTTGGTTGTATAGCTTATGCCATGTTTGCTTAGGGTAGTGGTAGTAGAATACTCTTTTGTTATGCCTTAGTCTTGAGCCTATTGGTGTGCATGCTTACATGAGTATTTATCCATCACTTTAGGCATCTTTTGTCACTGTTTTGGGGGTGGGCTGAGGTCTGCCCCTTTGTGTTTTAGGTCCATCATTGCATGATTATATTGCATTACTTCGGTTTCATGCTTACATTGTACGATAGGATGTATCACATTGCATTTTGTATGATAGGTCACTTCGCATTTGGCATGCTTTGTACCTATTAGCCTCATGTTGCATGTTTGAGTCATGTTGCATACTTGAGCCACCTTGCATACATTGCATTACATTTTGCTTGGTTTGGGGTGTCAAACCAAGTATGAGAATTGAGAAGTGTTCATACTCCAAGTGATGTAACACGTCTTAACCCTCGGACGTCAATCCCCTTGACCTCAACATGATAGGGTGTTGGCATTCATCTCTTTTGGTTGCATGCATTTACATTGAATTGCGAAGTTTGGCCTCTTAGGCCATCATGCATCAAAAATGCATAATTGATGGCCCGAGGGTCGAGGGTCATGCTCCCTTGAGTCCATTGCATGATAGGGAGTGTGTCATGCTTACATTTGCTTAAAAATTCCATGCCATACACTGCATGCCCTCTGTTGCTGTCAAAACCAGTTTCTGCAGGAAGCTTTGGCCTGCCGGCCATCTCCAGTGCCGACCGGTCATCCATAAATGGCCGATAACTTCATTAGCGGCCGGTGACCATTTCCCATAGCCGGTGGCCATTCCTCCTAGCCGGTGGGGCTCCACAGTGTGCAGAGAACCTAACCCAAGACTTGTGCAGTCTATAGAGGAGCTAGGCAGTGTAAACAGAGACAACAATGCTACGGCAGCGAATTTCCGGGCAGTACGAGTCAAGCATGCATCATCCAAACATTTTGAAGTAGGGGCTGTGGCCACTTTAATTCTGCATTTAATTTGTTAATTAAATAGGAGTTCTGTAATAATTAATCAAGTAGTTAATTATTTATTCGGTTGTGTAATATTTATTCGGACCCTCCGAGCGAGGGCAATTGTGTAATAAGTGTGCGTGAGTGTGTATATGTCTTCCAACCCCACGTCTTTCTTCCCTTTTATTTACTAGCTTTCAATGGTTAGATTAGGGCATGTTTTAATTAGCATACAGTATGATAGCATGTTTGCATTCATTCATTCGTTTTGCATGCACTGGGCTCGGCGCATCATTCTAACTGCATTTGTATTTCAATTCCAAAATGAATACATGATTAGCTGTAGCATTTCATATGTCATTCTAGGATAGCCGAGCCTATTATAGTTGCATTCCTGCATGCGTTGCATTAGGCATTTCTGTATAGTTAGGATCATGCATAGATTTCTAACATAGCTCTTGTTTTGGCTTGGAGTACTCTGTAAGTTCTTTTGCTTTAGCATCCTTGCACGCGTGTGAGTGTTGCCATGACAACATGATTACCATGAGGCTAGTTGCTTATGTGATATAACTGTTTGAATGCCTCTGGATGGAGGTTGAATTACCTAAATTGGAATGATGCATTAAAACTGCGAGTTTTAAGCCCACTTGAGGGTGGTAAAAATCTGCATTTTTAGCCTACTTGCGAGTAGCAAACCATTTTCAAAACAAACATGAAATGTTTTGTTCCAATTTAAGCGATTTGATCTATACTTGTTTGCTGCGCACATAACATAGTAATTCTAGGCTAATAACCGGAATAAGAGCATATAATGTTTTCAAACACAGAGATACACGGTTAGATCCTGATCGGGCGATCGGGCGAGAGGGGTGCTCATAGCTGACCTTCCCTAATCGTACCCAAGTTCCAAGCCGAGGCAACTTTGGTGATGACGGACACATGGCCTTTGGCACCGAGTCAGGGTTTCCTAAATTCCCCCAAAATAAAATATTTAGGTGGCGACTTTGTATCTGGCAAAGCAGTCCATGTTTGGCACTCTTTTTCTAAAAATCTGTTTTCTCAAAACGATTTGCTGGATTTGGACTCTTCGGTTCAGATTAAGAACCGTGACAATCGAGTCCGAACTGTAGCATGAGGCCCTACGCGGGCGCGTCCATAGCGGTCTTCACATCAAGTTGCTCAACTTCAAGGTTCATACTTGCAGCCATGCCAAGTACAACCCGAATAGAAGACATCTTTACAACCGGTGAGAAAATCTCGTTAAAGTCAATACCTTTCTTTTGCCCAAAGCCTTTCATAATAAGACGTGCCTTGTACCTCAGATTCTTGCCATCATTCTTCAATTTGAAAACCCACTTATTTTTTAAAATTTTCCTCCCCTTAGGCAACTTCACTAAATCATAGGTGTGATTTTCAAGTAAAGAATTCATCTCCTCTTCCATGGCCTTTTTCCAATCACCTTTCTTTGTATGCTCAATTGCTTCTTGGTAGCTCTCAGGCTCCCCTTGATCGGAAATCAACACAAATTCATTGGGAGGATACTTTCTTGAAGGTTGTCGGTCCCTTGTAGATTTCCTCAACTCAAGTTGTGGTGGCGGTTCTTGAGTTGGATGCTTTTCCTCAATTTCTGGCTCAACTTCATTAGGATTAGCATCATCCTCTACATCTTCAATAGATGACTGCACATCTCCCCCATTTTCATCATCCACCAAAGATGAAGGAGATGGATCCATGTCAATGAGATCACTAGTTTTTGGCTCCGGTTGATCACCTTTGCCAAAGTCTTCAATTGTTTGGTCTTCAAGAAACACAACATCACGGCTTCGAACGATTTTCTTGTCGACTGGATCCCACAATCTATACCTGAATTCATCACGCCCATAGCCAAGAAAAATACATTGTCTTGACTTGCTATCAAGCTTGGACCTCTCATCTTTTGGAATGTGAACAAAAGCTAGGCAACCAAACACTCTCAAGTGCTCATAAGATACATCTTTACCGGTCCAAACTCTTTCTGGAACATCACCATTCAAAGGATAGAAAGGAGACAAATTGATTACGTCAACCGCTGTCTTCATTGCCTCACCCCAAAAGGATTTTGGCAATTTAGCTTGTGAAAGCAAACACCTTGTTCTTTCCACAATGGTGCGGTTCATCCTCTCGGCAACTCCATTTTGTTAAAGAGTCTTCTTAACTGTCTTTTGATGCCGAATAACTTGGCTGCGACAATACTCATCAAATGGCCCAATGTATTCACCACCATTGTTTGATCGGATGCACTTTAATTTCTGCCCTGTTTCTCTTTCAACCATGGCCTGAAAATGCGAAAATACTTCTAGAACTTGATCTTTAGTTTTTAGTAAAAAAGCCCAAACTTTCCTTGAATAATCATCAATGAAAGTAACAAAATAAAGTGCACCACTATATGTTCTAACTTTCAAAGGACCACAAAAATCCGAATGAATCAACTCCAAAACGTTTTCTTTTCTAGAAGCAACATTTTTATGAAAAGAAACTCTATGTTGTTTACCCGCCAAACAATGAACACAAGTTTTGAGATGTGTACCTTTCAAACCGGGTAGAAGCTCTTTCTTGAACAAAACTTATAGCCCCTTTTCACTCATATGGCCAAGCCGCTTGTGCCACAATTCGGTAGAAGTATCATCTTCAAGTGTATTGACAACACCTTTACAAATTTTTCCTTGCATGGAATAAAGTGTATGAGTCTTCTTACACTTAGCCACCACCAAAGAACCCTTTGTGAGCTTCCATATTCCATCACCAAATTTGTTGTTGAAGCCTTTATCATCTAGCTTCCCAGTAGAGATCAAATTGAGGCGAATGTCGGAAACATGCCTCACATCTTTAAGCAACAACTTGCAGCCCAAATTTGTTTCCAAGCAAACATCACCCATACCAATAATCTTGGACAAACCTTCATTACCCATTCGAACAGAACCATAATCTCCTTTGGTGTAGGTAGTGAAGAAATCAACTCGAGAAGTCACATGAAAAGAAGCACCAGAATCAATCACTCAATTGCTCTCTTGGCCTACAAAATTGATACAATCATCTTCACAAACGACCATGAGATCATCGGTAGCAACTGCTGTTGTGTCTTCTTGCTTGTCATACACACTTTTGTCACGTCTTTTCTCCTTGTTCTTGAGCTTTCGGCATTCTCGCTTCATGTGCCCTTTCTCATGGCAATAATAGCACTCAATGTCTTTCATACCTTCGGGTTTGCCACTATCACCCTCAATAGGTCCATACAACTCTTTACAAAATAATAAGTCCTCCATTTTAGTTTTCCAAGTTACCCAATTGTTTCCATTGAAGCTAGACACGCGACCCATATTCCCCTCCATTGATGTACACAAATAAATAGACTCAAATAAACAGTAAGCTCTGATACCAGTTGTTAGGGAAAATATGTGATTCCCCACAAGCAAATCAATCAATGGGAATAAAAACTAATGCAGAAAAATTAAATCAAAGGCAACACAAGAATTTTTACGTGGTTCCCTCAATGTGATCGAAATCCGATTCCACTATCAACCAAATAATTTCCAAATGATTACAAACGAGACACGAATGGTCTCACAAAAACACCCTTAGGTGAATTCCAAATAATCACAAATAAACAAGAGGAAAGACCTCACCAAATAGATGAACAAAAATCTTCGAAACCAAAGTTGTAGAAGACCCAAAATAATCGACCCAAATCAGCACCGAAAACGAACCAAACGAAGCAGCCGAAACCACACCACCGAAGCAAGTATTAATCTCACCAATAATAATGATCAATAGTTGCTCACCTTGTAAAACTAAAATATGGAGCAGCCGCACAACCCCTTTTCCTTGGGAAAAACAATACTAATAATATGTATTGTGAATCTAGGGTTTTTTTTTTTATCAAAATCTTAGTTGTTTCCAAACTGAATTGGGTCTCTACAAAATTAGATATAATATATAAAAATATATTATAACTAATACCAAATCAAATTAAACTCTTTTTCTAAAACCAATTGGGTCCCACACTCCAATAAAGAGGTATACCCAACAATAATCAATGTAGTGTAAAAAGTTTAATTGCTCACGTGATGTATTCTATTTATATTATATGCATTCTATATAATATTCTAATCAAATATTTGCATATATAGTAAAATCCTTTTAAGTAATATCTATAATAGATCTGATCATATATATTGTGGTAGCCGAATAATTGGCAAGGATAAAGGAGGTATATTTTAGAAGCTAGACGCTAGCCGGTAGATATCCCGCAAGGACAAGGGGCCGAATAGCTTAAATAGGCCGAATGGGGAAGGATCCCTAGAGCCGAATATTGGAAAAAATAATGATTGAAAAAGTAGGCCCTGGCCCCGAGGATCAGAAGAAACGAGTATAAATATAGTGGCAATGGACTAGAAAAGGTAGGTAAGAATCACTTCTGAAAAACTTAGTGAACAAGCTTTCTTGAGTAGAAGAACTAACTTGTCCGTCGGAGTGCTAATTCCGGCACCCCCGACCGGAGTATTTGTATCTTTGCAGGTGACTAGCTGAGGATCATTGGCGTCTTCCAGGATTCGAAGAGTATTTCCAAACCACTTCCCCACAATTGGCGCCGTCTGTGGGAATACTCGAATACATCTATGGAAGGCGTGACCGAAGATCCTCCGATAGCCACCGACGAGACCACACAGGCAGACGACCTCACCCCAGCCAATATGCTCGGAAAAGAAACCATCGCGGCACGACGTGCCTTGAACTTCGATTCGCCAACAACTTCAGCGCAAGAAACAATGCAGGCTATTATAGAACAAGCAAAGCAGAACGAACAAAGGCTCGAGAACATGATCGCTGAGAACGAACGACTCCGTCAGGATTTGGCCCTGGAGGTAGCAAAATCTAGAGAGGCCATGCGCGAGGAACCAGAGCGACCTCCGAGGGCAGACGGGCAAAGACCTCGGGCCCGACCAAAAGATACCAATAGCAACTCCAACTCATCATCCACGGAGCTCGACGCAAGGGGACGATCCGAAACCTCCAGCTCCTCCGAAAAGGATCTGCGAACAAGGAACAAGCGCAGGAGAATCAGCTCAAACGAGGAAGACCAGCACGATCCTTTCGTTCGACGGATCGCAAGGGCATCCCTACCCAAGAAATTCAAAGCTCCGTCGTTCACTCTTTACGACGGAAAATCAGACCCCACTAATCATATCCGTCATTACAAACAGGCCATGACGCTATACGCAGACAATGAAGCCCTCATGTGCCGAATATTCCCTAGCAGCCTAGGTCCACTAGCCGTCAGGTGGTATTACAAGTTGGAGCCAGCTTCGGTTAAAAGCTTCCGACAACTGCTGTAGACACCCCATTTTTGACCGACCTTAAGACTCAGACGTCACCGATTGAGCGCTCGGTGATGTTGCATATTGTGCTCGTTCAGAAGTCTCAGAGTCGCGGTCGTGCGCCCTGCCTCCGGACTTCCGAACTCTCTTCTGTGCCTTCCTCGGTTTGCGAACCAGACTCGGTTTTCTCTTTTTTCTTTCCTGCGGGGAGGGAGAGGTCCCGTAGACTATCTCTCAGTGGCCGTGGGCTACATTTCGTGCCCGTAGGCCATTTTGCCCATTTCGGAGCCCGGTTCCCGGTTTTCGGAGCCGTCAGGCCGTGTGCCTCGGTTCGGGACCACCCAACCATCTCCGATTCCTCTGGTTTTTGGCAGGTACCTCTGTTTTATCATAATGAGGGACACTGGGGTCTTAGATACCCACTTCGTGGCCAAACACCACTTTCGGTGCTTAACGGCCGGTTTTCGGGACCCCGAACTGCGTGTTTTGGTCCCCGAGCTTTCGTTTTGCATCGGTTTTCGTTCATTTTTGGCAGGTACCTCTGTTTTATCATCAGGAAGGTCACTGGAGGGTGGGAGGCTAGTAATTGTCCAAGCAACCTGTTATGCTCTTCCGGCGCCCCCCAGTGCCCGTTTTTCTCACTTCCGGGCTAATGTTGAACACCCTAGGGCCATTTTCTTCGAGCCAAAACCACATATTCGTGTTGTACACACATGGGAGGACACTAAAAACACATGGCCGGCCAGTAATTCTTCTTTTCATTTTTGAGCCTCTCCTAAAAGTGGATTGTTGTTTCTCCTGGTTCAGAGTTGCCAATTTCCAGCCATAGGGTCTTGTTGTACACACATGGGAGGACACCAACCTTTGGTGGCCGGCCAGTAATTGTCACTTTCCGTTTTTGCCCTTGGCCGGCCGGCCATGGGGGGTGGCCGGCCGGCCACCTCCAATAAAGGTGGCTAGCCGGCCAGCTTCCTTGGGATGTGAGCTTTCCAGCTGTGCTTCGAATTTCCCCCAAAAATATCTCTCCGGGGGACCCCCTGTGGAGGGAAATATAGAGCTCATTTCCCTCCATTCCAAAAGGGACTCCTCTCTTCCCTTCTTGCACATATTAGTGTCCTCCCACCTCAAGAACACAAGCCACAAGGGTTGATTGAAGGATACACATACATACAACTCCATTTTCTTCAAGTTTTGGGGCCTTTTCTTCATCATCTCCAAGCCCTATCATCACAACTCCATTCCAGCAGCTAGGAGAGCTTTCCAGCAGCTAAGAGGCAACAAATTTGGTCCAAGAAGCAACCAAAGTCTTGATCTTCAAGGGTAAGTACACTTCACCCTCTTTTGAGGTCATTTTTGCTTCAAGTCTTAAGCCTATTTTCTTATTGTTTTGAGCTCCGACCAATACTGAAAGTGGTCCTCTTTTGAGCTATTCTTGATGTTTGTTGAAGGGCTCAACTCTGTTTGAGCCCTCCATCTTGCACTTGTCTCAATATCCTCTTATATGCCTTTATTTTGCATTGAATATTTGGCCTGTGTGTGATCTGAATTGGAGCATCTCATGAACTGATATTGTGCTTATTTTGAGGCCCTCTTCAACATTGAATAAGGGCTCAACCTTGTTTTCATGCTCCATATGCAAGTTGCTTTGAATCCATGTTTTGCCCTTATTTTTGCATGCTTTTTCTATCCTATGAGTGATCTGTTTTCGAGCACAATGTAAACTATGAGTGGGCCTATCTTGATCCCCTCTTCAACATTGAAGAAGGGCTCAACCCTGTTTGGCCTCTCCATCATGCACTTGCTTCATAATCTCTCATATTTACCGTAAAATTGCATGATTTGTTTGACTCACATGTAGTCTGTTTTGGAGCATATCATGAACTGTGAGTAAGCTTATTTTGTGTTCCTCTACAACATTGTAGAAGGGATCAACCTTGTTGGGGGTCTCCATGTTATACTTGTCTTTATACCTCTCTTTGACCCCCATTTTGCATGCTTTTTTAAGCTTATCTAGCTTCTGTTTTCGGCCATCATCAGTACTGAAAATATCCATATTTTGATCTTCTTGACATATTTCATTGAGGATATTTTCTGGTTTGATGAATGTTTAGGGTACCTCATGTTATAGCCTTGTGTATCCTAGTTCTTGCATGGCATTTTTAGCATGTTTTCATACTGAGTTGGGGGATGTCATCTACTGTAAATGTTCATATTTTTAGTCCCTCATCAGTGTTGTAGAAGGGTATTTTTCCATTTGGGCATTGCATGTATCACTTGCTTCAATACCCCTCTCTTGGCTCGTATTTTTGCATGCTATTGTTGCCCTATCCATGCTTGCTATTTAGCCCTTTTTGCGACTGAAAAATGCTATTTTGGGGGCTGCCTTGCTACTTTTTTGCACGTCATGAACCAATTATGCATGTTTAGTATGGCTGTAGGCCATTTCAGTTGCTTAATATCGCATTTCGGGACCATTCCGTACATTTGGTATCATTTCCCCACCTTTCGGGACTGTTTTGCATCATTTGTGAGTGCTGAAATCCATTTGCATGTTTGCATATCATTTCCATGTCATTTCATGCCTTACGGCCATTGCCTCGGTTTGCGTGTCCGTGTGCACGCATTTCGAGGCGCTTCTTTTTTCTCCGACGGCTTCCTACGTGAGTGTGGCTGAGGCTCTCTCATGTTGGTCTAAGTCCATCTTGCGTTCTGTATGCTATTTTACTCTCATCACATTCCGTATGCCATTTTCTCGGTTTGCGTGCCCGTGGGCACGCATTCCGAGACATCTCATTTTAGTCTCATTGCATATCATTTCCATGACATTTTATGCCTTAGGATCATTTCCTCAGTTTGCGTGCCCGCGTGCACGCATTTCGAGGCATCTCATTTTCATAGCATTGTGCATGCTAGGATTGCATATTAGCTACATTTCATGCATATCATGCATATTGCATCGTGTTCGGGATAGAAGTTAGCCTGGGCACGGGAAACGAGGCACGTTTCGTACTCCGAGTGACGGAACGGGTCTCAATTCCCAAGTCACCGACACTCCGGATTACCCATGATGGAGTTAGGTTTTGTTGTAGCATTCACCTGCATTCATCCTATATTGAGTCGTGCAATTCGACTCCTCGGCCATCATGCATCAAGACGTGTGATTGGTGGCACGAGGATCGAGGCATGCATATATTTGTGAAATACATTGCTATGCCCCTTTCCTTCTCTCTGTTGCAGCAAAATAGAGAATCAGCAAACTTTTCGGAGTCTGGCACGCATTTCGAGAAACATTGCAAACAGAGGCTAATCGGGGCGTCCCAGTGGATTTCCGCAAAAAGGCAGGCCAACATACATCATTTATCAGGATCGAGGCAGCCCCTAGCTTGCATGCCGGTTTACAGCTTTCTTAGTTTAATTTGTATATTATTCGGACTGTAATTTCGGACTGTACTATTCTTTTATTCGGACTGTATTATTTATTTGGACCCTCTGTGCGAGGGCATAATTGTAATAAGTGTGGGTGAGTATGATGTATGTCTTCCAACCCCCACTCCTTTCTCCCTTTTATTTACCCGCTTACGATGGTTAGATATAGGGCATATTTCAATTAGCATACAGTATGACAGCATGTTTGCATCATTCATCTGTTTTACACGCACCGGGCTCGGCGCATCATACAAACTGCATTTGTATTTCAATTCTAAATTGAATACATGTTAGCTGTAGCATTCCATATGTCATGATTAGAATAGCCGAGCCTGTTATAATTGCATCTTTGCATGTGTTGCATTAGGCACTTCCTGTATATTTAGGATCATGCATGATTTCTAACCGGTTTTCTGTTTTGGCTTGGAGTACTCGGTGAGTTTTATGCTTTAGCATCCTTGCATGCGTGTGAGTGTTGCCATGAATAGCATGCTTACCATGAGGCTATGTGCTTATGTGATATAACTGCCTTGAATGCCTGTGGGTGGAGGTTGTGTTACTTGAATTGGGACAATGCGTTGACTGTTTGTTTTAAGCCCACTAGACAGTGGCAAAACCATGTTTTTCTAAGCCCACCTGAGGGTGGCAAATCCACGTCTTAGCCTACCTGCGGGTAGCACCATCAAACCATTTTCAAACAAGCAAACATGAAATGTTTTGTTCCAATTCAGGCGGCCCAGTCTATACTTATTTGCTGCGAGCATCACATAGTAACCTAGGCTAATAACCGGAATAAGAGCATACAATATTTTCAAAAATAGATATCATGGTTAGTAGAGGCCGGTCTTTGACCGGGCGAGCGGGGGTGCTCACGAAGTGACCTTCCCTAATCGTACCCAAGTTCCCGAGCCGAGGCAACTTTGGTGATGACGGACATGTGGCCTTCGGCAACGAGTCAAGGTTTCCTAAATTTCCCATTTTAAAAATATTTAGGTGGCGACTCTGTATCTGGCAAAGCAGTCCATGTTTGGCACTTCTTTCAAAAAAATCTGTTTTCAAAACGATTTGCCGGATTTGGACTCTTTGGTTCAAGATTAAGAACCGTGACATTTTGAGTCCTTCGAACTGTAGTGACCCAATATCGAACCGTAACGGAGGGGACTCGCACTCCTCGCCCGGGATGCGTTCGGGGACGTCTACAACTGCAGAAATCCTTCAAGGCCAGGTTTATCACCAACGAGGTACAACCGAAACAGGCCGACTCCCTCTGGGCTATGCAGATCCAGTCGGGAGAGACGCTCAGAGCGTATTCGGCGCGATATTGGGAGTGCTTCAATCTTGTTGACGACGCTTGCAACGACTCCATGGCCATCACCGCCTTCAAAATGGGTTTACATCCTGACAGTGCTCTGCGCAGTTCCCTGACCAGAAGGCCCCCCAAAACAGTCTGGGCACTGATGAAGAAAGTTGAAGAATATTGTAAAGTCGAAGATGATGCCCTGAGAATAAAAGCCGGACAAATCTCCAGCAAAACGGCCCTCCCCGAAATCGCTCGACCAATAAGCTCCGTGCCGCCACCGAGTCCTGAGCCCCGGCAACGAACCAAGCGAGACAAAAGGCGGGACTCCCGCCGATCGAGCGATCAGTGCTCCCACCGAACGAACGAACAACTACAAGTCGACAGCAGACGCTCAAGGCGAATCGACAAAAAGTACACGGAGTTGACAGAGCCGATCGCGGCAATAATGACCAAAGTCCAGCACCTTCCGTTTTTCAAGTGGCCGTCGAAGATGGTGGGGCCTCCCGACACACGGAGGAGGGACAGACGATGCGAATACCACAAAGATCACGGCCACGAAACCGAGAGTTGTTATGCGCTAAAGGATCATCTGGAGGAACTAGTGCAAGATGGTCGACTGCAGCAATACATGAGCAAGGGGAAGCCAACCAAAGCATTAGCCTTGAGACAGGATTCGCCTCCGCTTGGTGTGATCCACATAATCTACGGTCTGCCGGCATCCCCGACCGTGCATACAATCCAATCACACCCAATTCTCCAAAAACATAACATGTCAACCGGCAGGCCCAGAGAAACTTCGACAATTAAGTTCGATGACTCTGACCTCGTCGGAACGGTGGCCAGCCACGTCGATCCTTTGGTCGTCAAATTACGCGTACGTCAGTTCAGCGTTGAACGCATTCTCATAGATCCAGGAAGCACTTCGGAAATCTTGTACTACAGAACTTTTGTTGAACTCGGCCTCAACGAGTCGGACCTATCGCCGTCGTCTCAGCCACTGTTCGGCTTCAACACGAATCCAGAGTACCCGTTGGGGAAGGTCGTGCTCCCTGTTCGAGCGGGCTCAAAAACGGTTGACGTGGAATTCTTGGTTGTTAAGCTTCCGTCGCCGTATAACGCCATCATAGGACGTCCCTGGTTGCATATCATGAAGGCTGTTCCAAGCACCTACCATCAGCTTATGCGCTTCCCAACAGACCGTGGCATTGAGGAGATCCGTGGCTCACCGCAATCCGCGCCAACGTAGACCTTATGAAGATCCATTTACGGACCCGACTTGTGGGATCCGATGCTTGTACTGGTACCACGTTTTAATGAAAAATCGACTTTCTTTGTCACTCTCCTTCAAGCCTCTTAGGCCCAACTAAGCCTCCGGATTCGGAGCGCCCTTCGTGGATGTCACGATTGGCCAAGTTAAGTCTCCGGATTCGGAGCCCCCTTTGGTGCATGACACCTTAGGGCCGAATAAGCCTCCGGATTCGGAGCGCCCTTCATGGATGTCACGATTGGCCAAGTTAAGTCTCCGGATTCGGAGCTCCCTTTGGTGCATGACACCTTAGGGCCGAATAAGCCTCCGGATTCGGAGCGCCCTTCGTGGATGTCACGATTGGCCGAATAAGTCTCCGGATTCGGAGCGCCCTTCGTGGATGTCACGATTGGCCCAATTAAGTCTCCGGATTCGGAGCCCCCTTTGGTGCATGACACCTTAGGGCCGAATAAGTCTCCGGATTCGGAGCGCCATTCGTGGATGTCACGATTGGCCAAGTTAAGTCTCCGTATTCGGAGCCCCCTTTGGTGCATGACACCTTAGGGCCGAATAAGCCTCCGGATTCGGAGCGCCCTTCGTGGATGTCACGATTGGCCAAGTTAAGTCTTCGGATTCGGAGCCCCCTTTGGTGCATGACACCTTAGGGCCGAATAAGCCTCCGGATTCGGAGCGCCCTTCGTGGATGTCACGATTGGCCGAATAAGTCTCCGAATTCGGAGCGCCCTTCGTGGATGTCACGGTTGGCCCAATTAAGTCTCCGGATTCGGAGCCCCCTTTGGTGCATGACACCTTAGGGCCGAACAAGTCTCCGGATTCGGAGCCCCCTTTGGTGCATGACACCTTAGGGCCGAATAAGTCTCCGGATTCGGAGCGCCCTTCATGGATGTCACGATTGGCCCAATTAAGTCTCCGGATTCGGAGCCCCCTTTGGTGCATGACACCTTAGGGCCGAATAAGTCTCCGGATTCGGAGCCCCCTTTGGTGCATGACACCTTAGGGCCGAACAAGTCTCCGGATTCGGAGCCCCCTTTGGTGCATGACACCTTAGGGCCGAATAAGTCTCCGGATTCGGAGCCCCCTTTGGTGCATGACACCTTAGGGCCGAATAAGCCTCCGGATTCGGAGCGCCCTTCGTGGATGTCACGATTGGCCAAGTTAAGTCTCCGGATTCGGAGCCCGTTTTAATCAACTAATTAAGCCGAATCACTAGTATGGTTCGCCGGACAAGGCGTGCCTTAGTCGGCCCACGAGTACGACCCATTCCGGTTTAATTCGCATCCCGCCTAAGGCAAGGGCCGATTCCTGAATACAGGAAAAATATTTAAGCAAAAATATTTAAGCTACACAAACGTTCCGGTAGCAAACTTTCCGATAGCAAACTATTAAACCATACGAAATGATTTGTTTAACCATTAAAAGTTGGAATCAGGAACATTCATCTGGCATAGCTAAACAAAAGATTTTCAGAGTGAGACTCAACTATATGAAATAACACTTTTGAAAGATTTTCAGAGTGAGACTCAATTATATGAAATAACACTTTTTTATTTGATTTAAAAGTTGTTACATAGACGCAATCCGCGTTCGAACATTACAATATCTATCTCTAACTTCTAAGACAAATCACGCATCGATGTAACCGCGCCCGAATCGGCATATCGCCGGGCCTCTGACACCATCGACAATGTCAAGGCCAAGATCCAAGACAAGGGAGGATAGGGGCAGCGGTCGTTGTGTCTCCTTTCGGGGCGATCTGCTTCAACGACTTGGAGGCTGACGTGTTTCCAGTTTCTCCTTTCAGCGGTCCACCTCCCACATCGGAGAATCCCCCGCCGCAAACCGTCTGAGCGCCAAGTTCGGCCGGAATTTGAGCTCCTGCAACTATCATCACCATCTGATGGTGAGAACGCTTGACCATCCCACGCAATAGATGCTGTTTGATTGCATGAGGCGCCTGCCGCTTTTATTCTCAGTAATGGCCGCGATCTCGAGGCCCAAATCCCGAAGTGATTTTATCAATACTAAACCCCACAAGACAGGCATCGGTCAACATTCTCCATGACCTAGTTAACCCAACGGTTGGCCAAAATGCGCGCGCACAGGCTGCACAAGGGCAAAAATTACCTAGCTTGATCGGCGAGACATCTGGCATTCGAGCTAATTCAGAATGCCGTAGCCCCTCCGATCTCTGGCTCACGGCTTCTTCAAATTTCAAACAACACGCCGCAATGGCTTTATCCAAAAGTAAACGGCCATTACGTCTATCCAAACATTCATGCAATCAAATTAAACACGCACACGCCGAATGCGGGAGACAATTTGATATTTTCAAATAAAGCGTCTTTTATTCAAAAAATAAAAATAAAAAATAAAAAATAAAAAATTACATACTTGCAAACGGCGTTCGAACCTTACAATAATTAAAGTCAAACGGCGTCGCCCTCATCCTCACTCTTCTCAACCTCAAAAGCAGAAAACGGAAAATCCTTACTTTGGTAGAGAGGTGACGCCGAATCGATGCCTGACAAGTGAAGAGATTCGGCGACTTGAGATGCCTTGATCCAACCATGCCTGAACCCACGATTCTCACATCGGCAAACCTCTTCGGCAAGCTTCTCCTTTGTCTTTTGGATTCCTACTACGACGTCGAGGAGATTGACGCCTCTGTCGACCCATAGAACTCTTACTCCCAGCACGCAAGGGCGCACCACGGTGTTCACTTTGATTCATATCACCGCCAAGCTCAGCCAATGTCTTGGCTTCCCCTTTGCTGTTAAAGAAGAGTTTGTTCGACATTCGTACAATAGATTTTCTCTCAAGAGTCTGAATCAGATAGCTACCAGACTCTTAAAAGCTATACCTTTGATCGTTTAACACTCACAGAGGCAGCACGATCGAGGCAAGTTCATTAATCGCGACACCCAATCGACTGACGCCGACTAAGTTGATGGCAGGACAATCTATTCGGCTCAAGTACCCCAGCCGGCTCACGAATTGATTCCTCAGAACCAGAGTTCTTATCATGAACCCCCTGGGGCAAGGGCAGATTCATTAATCTGTTCGGCCAAACTACCCCAGCCGGCTCACGAATTGATTCCTCAGAACCAGAGTTCTTATCATGAACCCCCTGGGACAAGGGCAGATTCATCAATGTGTTCGGCCAAACTACCCCAGCCGGCTCACGAATTGATTCCTCAGAGCCAGAGTTCTTATCATAAACCCCCTGGGGCAAGGGCAGATTCGTCAATCTAAGGGCCGAAGATCAGTAGGCAGTGAAATTGCAAATGGTGATTTTGATGGGATATGTATTGAATCTGCAGGAAACTAAAGTTTGGATAAACGATATTCTATGTACGGCTTGTTTAGAAGAGTTCTAAATAAAATCACTCGGACCAAATACCCCAGCCGGCTCACAAGTTGACTCAGAGCTAGAATTCTTTTTATGAACCCCCTGGGGCAAGGGCAGATTCACAAATCAGGGTTTCTCCACAGTACATGCAATCCCATTTTACCAAATGCATTGACAAACACAGAATTCTTTCATTAAAATTAAACCACAGAACTCTTTTATACAAAGTGTGTGGTGGTAGAGCAAAAATTACAAGGAAATTTTCATCAATAAATTGCGCGCAGATGTTAACCAATTTATACATGAAAACTACCCTGAACCAACAAAGCACTATCCAAAAGAAGAAAAACAAAAACAAAAAGACGCCTGCTCAGTAAACGGCCCCCAGATCATTCGTCGGTATCGGATTCAAGTGGCTCAACATCCACCTGCTCATAAGGAATCGGCAAGTCCAATGTAACCTCAGCGGCGGCAAGGGCTTTGAGCCACCCATGTTTGAACCCGCGATTCTCAAACTTGGACACTTCTTCAACATATTCTGTCAGAGCGGCGCCCCTCCCTGCTTCAAAGGCCTCCGATTCAGCTTTCTCGCGGGCCGCCTTAAGCTCCTCTAACTGAGCTTCCGCTTCAGTAAGTGCTTCATTGGAAAGTTTGAGCGATTCCTCGCTCGCATTTGCTCTACCCTCAGCATCAACACGAAGCTGTTCGGCGACGCGAACCCTCTCTTTCTCTGCTTCGGCTCTCGCGCTCTCCATTTCAGCTCTCATAATTTCGAACTCAGCCCTACTTTTCTGACCCTGCACCTCTGTTTGCAAATGGTCAATTTTCCGAGAGCATCACGCAGGCGGCGACCCAAGTCGGTGATCCTTCCGACCGTCTGCAAAACAATTCGGTATGATTAGACGCCTTTAACAAACAAGAGCGAAATGAAGGTGACCTACTAGGAGTGCCGATTGAGCAGTTAGGGCAACGACCATAATGTCAGGCACGGCACCGAAGGCTTTGTTGTCAGCCGGCAGAGAAATCGAAGCCGCCAAGCTCAGAGCCACGGCCGGATCCTCGATGGCTGAAGCGTCGGATAAAATCGGCATATCTCTCATCTTTGGCTGAATAACGAACGGAGCGACCACGTTCGGTTCTTCAAGCCGAGGCCGTTTGCTACCAGGGCCAGCTTCTGAACTCGTTTCCCCCTCGGCACCGCGCTTTTGGCCTTGCTCCGGAATCGGCGGTTCCCCATCGGCTTGTTCTCCACCCTTTTTTTCCGTATCGGACGCAACAACCACTGTCCCCTCCGAAACGGGTACGAACGGCTTGATCAAGCTGGGATCTGATGCGGCGCATTCAACCTTCTTTCGGGCGGCCATCCGCTCCGCATTTCTTTTACGTGCCATCTGCGTTAGGCTTTCCTTCGCCATACCCTCAAAGAAATCGCCGGGTAGATCCCCCAAATTCGCAAAAATATCCCCGGAAGAGAAATCTGTTCGTCCTGAGGCGGATGGCTCGGTGGCTTCAAACGCCGAGCGTACGGCCTCGTCGCCTTCTACTACTCTCTCAGTAGAACCCCCAGCCGGATCGGCAACCACCTCAACGGTCGGCTCGGCGTCTTCCCCCGAATCAGAAGCTACGAGACCGATCTGCCTAAGGTTTTTGAAGCTGGGGAAGATAAGGGCCGAGAGCTGTTGATTGCCGACTGGAATCGGAATGTTATCTGCAGCCGAGAAAGTAGTGTAAGTGGGTTCGTACCGAAGGAGAATATGGGCGGCTCTCCCTTGCTGTTGTACGTTTGGACGGCCGAAATATCTGAGTGCAGTCTTGATTTCCCCAAGAACCGCGTCGTCAACCAAAGTTAGAATTTTCTTCAACCTATTACCTGCAAAAGATGAAAAGCGATTTAGAGAAAAGAGCCGAATAAGAGATAGACCAACAAACAAGACATTGCGTGGCAACCTGGGTCGCCCTTATGTCTGGGAACAGGGTCCAGGCGATCCTCCCCTTCAGCGAACTCCCAATTACCTCGGACGTTGACCATCACGTCGTCAACCTGTTTACCAGAACTGGCAAGCATAGTCACCAAGTGATGGTCAGTATCTTTGGCCCTGAGAAAATATCGCCCCAGCCGACCGGAGGATTTGGCTAAGGCGTAACAATGCCGAATGGCCGGAATCCCAAGGTTAATCCTAAGGCGTCGATTCAACTCTAAAACCCCCATGATGATTCGAAAGAAATTTACATTGGGTTGAGAAGGAATCAAACCCCAATAGCGGAGAACGGCCCTAAGGAGTGGGTGTAGGGGGAAACGAACCCCGCCCTACACAATGGATAAAAGAGGGAATACGATCGTGTTTTGATCTTCCCTCTCCATGTCGAGAGCATTGTCCGTTACAAGGGATAAATGGACGTCGTCAGGAATAGAAAAATGTTGCCGGAAATCGGAGATGCGATCCTCAGAAAGGAGGTCTTTCAAATGTTTGGCCATCTTAGCAGAGAACTAAATATTCGCCGAAGCTAAAATAGAAAACAGAAAATAGGATTACAAAGAAGGGATAAGAAAAACTTACGAAGAACAGATGAGACAAGGGAAGACGGGAAGAAGTTGCAGAAGACGCGAGTCACGGAGGGATATGCACTGGCGATCCAAAAGTCTCAAAAAATCGATGAAATATGAATCCGAAAGGACCAAAGTTTCAAATCGCAATAAATGCTGAGATACACATGAATAGAGCGGGAAAGCGTAATGATGAGCAAAAGGCGCGTGCCTCCTGACATATATTGGGGCACGCGAAGCCGCCTGACGCTAAACTCCTCAAATTCTGAACCAAACACGCCGATTGACTGCCGTCAATAGGGAGTTCGGAGGGCAATTGTGGTAGCCGAATAATTGGCAAGGATAAAGGAGGTATATTTTAGAAGCTAGACGCTAGCCGGCAGATATCCCGCAAGGACAAGGGGCCGAATAGCTTAAATAGGCCGAATGGGAAAGGATCCCTAGAGCCGAATATTGGAAAAAATAATGATTGAAAAAGTAGGCCCTGGCCCCGAGGATCAGAAGAAACGAGTATAAATATAGTGGCAATGGATTAGAAAAGGTAGGTAAGAATCACTTCTGAAAAACTTAGTGAACAAGCTTTCTTGAGTAGAAGAACTAACTTGTCCGTCGGAGTGCTAATTCCGGCACCCCTGATCGGAGTATTTGTATCTTTGCAGGTGACTATCTGAGGATCATTGGCGTCTTCCAGGATTCGAAGAGTATTTCCAAACCACTTCCCCACATATATCTTTTTTTAAATTTTTGTAGAAATTTTCAACTAAACATAACCTACCATTACATTTAGATATATCACTTTTGTCAAAAGAAGACAACTCGTCAATATCACATTTGTCAAGATAATACAATCAATCAATCAATCAATCAATTTCGTCAAAATAATTTAATTAATCAATTTTAATTTTGTCAAAAAGTAAATAGTGATCAGCCTAATTTTTCAAAAAGTGAATAGTAGAGTTTTCAAAAATATTTTTATTTAAATAATATTTAACAAATATATATATTTTAAACAGATAATATTTTGTGTCAAATAATATAATAAAAAATCAAAATTTGGCGTAAATTCTCACAAACATACTCAAGTCACCTCACAAAACGCATATAATCTAAACACAAATTCACGTAAGTTAACCTATAAAAAATTTGAGAAATCACAAGTTGATATAAGTTTTCACAAATATACGTAAATTACCTCATAAAATTACTTAATTTTACACCTCACAAAATTACGCAACTTAACACTAATTCGCGTAAGTTAATCTATTAAACGTGTTGTAAATTCTCACAAAAATGTATAACTTAAGTCACAAAAACATGTAAGTAAAAGGCCTTATACACTAAAAAATTATCCATCTAGTTCAATCCATCCAAACAAATATGACATTTGCAAACAATACCATATATTACTTCAAAACTTTTTAAACACTCGACTTCCTAATAAGGCATTATGATGTACCAACAAACAATTAATACAAAATTTTGTATATAAATTGATTTGGCTCAACGTGAATATTTTTCGGTTAAAAATAAAAATGTTAAATTTTCACTCTAAAACGAAATATCCACAAAGATCATTTTTATTTACAAAAATAGTAGGGTAAATTACCTAACCTCACTTAGAGTTTAAAAAAGTACATTAAGCTCCACAAGTTTGATATAATTACATTGGGTGCTCTTAATGTTTTAATTCAAATAACACTTTGTTCCTTTGTCATCATAAATTCATTAGTCGTTTAGATGAGAAAATGATGATGTCATCTTTTTTTACACTGAAATATATATTTTACCTTATTTATCTCTATATTTACACACGTCAGTATTATTTTTGATTATTTTAGTCTTATTAAAAGAGATAGATATATAAAAAACTTGTGGAGCTTATTGTATTTTTTAAAAACCTCAAAGGTGGTCAATATAAGTTACCTAAAATAGTATTGTCATGTCATTCTTATAGTATTTTCTGAATATATCAATATTAAAATTTCATAATCATGAGTTTGGATTAATAAAATACAAGTGAACTGAATTATCTTAGGTGGTTTTGAACTTTCTTAGTCAATACTTCTTGTGAGCTGAATGATGACATATCATATAGGGACGTTTTGGTAAGTTGGTAAAAAGATAATTTTTTAATTTTTTGACTTTTTTAGATCACATCACTTCTTTGCTTTTTTATCAAAAAAAAAGTTTAAAAAGTCACAAAAAAAAGTAAAAAAGTAAAAAAGTTAACTTTTTACCAACTTTCCAAAACACTACATAGGAGCAATTTGAGAAGAAGCTAAAAAATCTGACTTTTTAGCTTTTTTACACAGAAAAAAAGTTACAAAAAAGTCAGCTTGTTTAACACAAAAAAACCAAAAAAGTAAAAAAAAAAAAAATCAAAAAATTCTCAAAACACCACAGTACAACTATAAGCTGAAGATTGTGTTTACTCAAATTAATTTACAAAGTTTACATATTGAGACAAGTCAATTGTGTTTTCACACACCAAGTGGCACGATATGGAAAAAAAGAAGTCCCAAGTAAATACTGATCATAAATTATACAGTCTTAGAAAGTTTGTCATAAAATTTACGGTAAATTAATATTACATTTTTGAGTTTTTTTAAAATACGAATTATTCTTTATAATTTTTAAAATTATATTATGATTATATTCTTTTATGTCAACTCGATTAACAATTTGTAATGATGTTAAAAATATATTTCAATTAATAATTTAGGTAATTTTATTATTATTTAGAAGAATAATGAGGAATTTTATTTTTCTATTTATCGTATTAAATGAAAAATTCTGACAATGGGATATTTTTAATTTTCAAAACTACAAAAGACTATTCGTATTTTAAGCAAATCTCAAAAAATATATTTATAATTTATCTTAAAATTTATTTAGAAATTAGATGTATCATAGAAATTGAACTTAGGCCTTGTTTCAAAACTTAGTCAAAAAGTCAGTCCAAAAATCATTCGCTCTACTTTTTACAAGTTTATTCGTAAAAAAATCGAAAAAAATTACAAAAATGTCAATTATCAAACAAGTGAAAAAAAAAATGGCATTTTTATAATTTTTAATGGATAAAATTATAAGTTTAATCTTTATAATTATTCGGCATTTGATATCCGAATTATTTTAAGTTGTTGGAAATGGTTATAAAATTCTGGGTAAAACCAGAATTTTTTCCTTAGTTTGGTCTAATTTTTAGGTGGGCCTCGTGCATCGATTTACACGGGTCAAAGTGGTAACGCGTTCTATGCCGCGTTGTGATTCACGTGGTATATTTGGTTGCTTAAAACCATTACCGAGTGAATGGGAAATTGAAGCCAAAGTAAGCTCCATGGAAATGGAGTTTTGGTGGAAATTCCTTAAAGGTTAAATAAAGCTTGTCCCACATTGATTTGGTGGGAGGTTTTGGTGGAAATTCCTTAAAGGTTAAATAAAGCTTGTCCCACATTGATTTGGTGGGAGGTTTTGAAAGGGTTTATAAGGCATTTGGTACTTGGGGTGTGCCCCAAGGGTACCCAAGTGTTTTAGAGGGAGAGGTTATGGGCAAAATGGGCTAGACCCATTGGACTCAAAAACCACCACACGCGCGCCGCCGCCGTCCGGTCGGTGGGCTGGGCTGGGGCGGGTGCGGGTGCGTGGTGTGAGGTTGGGCTTGTTCGGCCCAATACTAATCTTTTTGGGCCAAAAACATTTGAATTTAATTCAAATAAACTGGTTTGGATTTTTTGTTCATCCAAACAGGGCCCTTCCCGTTTTCAAACAGAATTAAACTGGTCCGGTTTTTCCTGTTCATCCAAACAGGGCCCTTCCCAGAATTAAATTGGTTTGGATTTAATGTTCATCCAAACAGAGCCCTTCCCGTTTTTTATCTGTTTGAATGGTTAACCCAACAGATTCAAATCTGTTTGAATTTAAACCCAACAGGTTTCATACCTGTTCAATTCAAAACCAAGAGCCACCTTTACATCTATAAATAGACTAGCCTCCCATTTGGATTTTCACTCCAATTTTCGTACTCCATCCTCTCTATAATTCTCTCTGCATTTTGCTGCATTTTTATTCTGAAAGAAAGAGTGTAAACACTTAGTGTGTTCGTAAGGCAAACAATTTGTAGTGCTGCTATTGTTTGTGGTAAGATCATTTCATCCTGGGAGATAGACGTCCAGATTCTGAAAGCACCGTGGAGAGGACGAATCTGTCTTAAGGACACAGTGTTAAACACTGGACTTGATCAGAAAAGTAATTCAAAGAAATTAACCAAGTAAGTTGTTTAATTTTATTCTGTTTTTAATTTGTTTATTTAATCAGATTTTAATTTTGTTTTTGTAACAAAATAAAATCTGTTATTTATTTATTTATTTTTATTTCGAGTTTGATTTTTGTAATCAAACATATTCTCTCATTTTCTTTATTTCTTTAATTCTAATTGTTGTTTTGTACACAATAGAATTAAAATCTTTTAAATACAGTGAAGATTGCCTAACAATCTTAAGACAGATTCCTTTTTGGTATCTTCATTGTATTTAATTTTCTGTTTTTCAAAATAATATTCTGGTTGGAAAAACAAATAGTGATTTATGCTATTTGACAGATAGTAGTAATATACTGTCTCTTTTCTTTGACAACTAGTAGTACGATACTGGTGTCATTAACAATTTCAGAATATTATTTGGTATTACAGAAAATTATTTTGGTATTTTATTTTTCCTGTTTTAGTAACAAGGAAAATAAAATTATTTTGTGTTATAATTTATTTTCTGGTTTTAGTAACTAGAAAATTAATTTGTGTTTTAATTTTTTCTGATTTTTGTAATCAGAGATTATGGCTACTACAACTGAAACTGCATCTGGCAGTGGTACTCCTGTTGTTACACCAACATCAGTCCCTATTCAGAACCATGTTCATGTACCAATCAATCATGGAGAAAAACCGGAAAAATTTAACGGTACCGAGTTTAAGAGATGGCAGCAGAAGATGCTGTTCTATCTTACAACTCTTAATTTGGCCCGGTTTCTCCATGAAGAGGCTCCAGCACTTAAAGAGGGTGAAAGTGATCGGCAAGTTGTTGCCGCTGTAGATGCTTGGAAACATTCAGATTTCCTGTGCAGAAACTACATCCTCAATGGCCTTGACAACATGCTGTATAATGTATACAGTCCTCTGAAGTCAGCAAAAGAATTGTGGGATTCTTTGGAGAAGAAATACAAGACAGAGGATGCCGGCACAAAGAAATTTGTTGTCGGTAAATTTCTGGATTTTGTAATGGTCGACTCCCAAACGGTAATATCTCAAGTTCAAAGTTTTCAGATAATTTTGCATGATATTCATTCAGAAGGTATGACTCTTAGCGAATCTTTCCAAGTCGCTGCTTTGGTGGAAAAGTTACCACCGGCTGGAAAGATTTCAAAAATTATTTAAAACATAAACGCAAAGAGATGACCATGGATGAGTTAATTGTAAGATTAAGAATTGAGGAAGATAACCGAAAGGCTGAAAAGAGGAATGGGAAAAATCCCATTGAGTCCAAGGCTAATGTGGTTGAACAAGTTCAAAAACCACATAACAAAAAGAGGAAGTTTACTGGAGATGGTCCTAAACAAGGCAACAACAATGGCAACAAGAAGTTCAAAGGAAAATGCTATAACTGTGGCAAGACTGGACATCGAGCTTCTGACTGCCGCCGCCCTAAGAAGGATCATGGAAGTACAAGCAAGAAGACCACCAATCAGGCCAATGTAACAGAATTGGATTACATCTCTGACGGAGTGAATGACATCAACCTCTCTGCTGTGGTGTCTGAGGCTAACTTGGTTGGAAATCCCAAAGAGTGGTGGGTTGACACTGGAGCAACTCGTCACATATGTGCGGACAAGAAGATGTTCACTACCTACAAAGAGGCTGCAAATGGTGAACAACTTTTCATGGGAAATTCTTCTACTTCTACTGTGGCTGGACAAGGGAAAGTGATCTTGAAGATGACATCAGGGAAAGAACTGACCCTCAACAACGTACTGCATGTACCTGACATCCGGAAGAATTTAGTTTCTGGTTCTTTGTTAAGTAAAAATGGTTTTAGGCTTGTTTTGAGTCTGATAAATTTGTATTAACAAAGAGTGGTATGTATGTTGGTAAGGGATACATGAGTGATAGTCTCTTTAAGCTAAATGTAATGACAGTTGTACCAAAAGTTGCTATGAATGAGAATAACACATCTTTTGCTTATATTCTTGAGTCAAATTTATGGCATGGTAGATTAGGTCATGTAATTATGATGCTTTGCGTAGATTAATTGGTTTGGATTATATACCAAAGTTTGAAATTAATCCTAATCATAAATGTGAAGTTTGTGTAGAAGCAAAACTAACTAAGGCTCCATTTAAATCGGTTGAAAGAAAAACCGAACCTCTAGAATTAATTCATACTGATGTATGTGATCTAAAATTTATTCAAACTAGAGGAGGCAAAAAGTATTTCATAACATTTATCGATGATTGCACAAGATATTGTTATGTTTATTTACTTAGAAGTAAAGATGAAGCCTTAGAAATGTTTAAACTCTACAAAACAGAAGTTGAAAATCAACTTGGTAAAACCATCAAAATGGTTAGAAGTGATAGGGGTGGTGAATATGATGCACCATTAAATGAATTTTGTGCACAACATGGCATTATTCACCAAACTACAGCCCCTTATTCTCCACAGCAAAATGGAATTGCTGAAAGGAAGAATAGAACTCTAAAAGAAATGATGAATGCCATGTTACTAAGTTCAGGCTTACCACAGAACTTGTGGGGGGAAGCAATATTGTCTGCAAATTATGTTCTTAATAGAATACCCCACAAGAAAACCAAAAGCATTCCTTATGAATTATGGAAAGGTCGACCACCTTCCTACAAATACTTAAAAGTGTGGGGGTGTTTGGCAAAAGTGGAAGTTCCTGTTCCTAAAAAGACTAAGATTGGACCAAAAACAGTAGATTGTGTGTTTATTGGTTATGCTCAGAATAGTAGTGCATATCGGTTTCTGACTTATAAATCAGAAATACCTGATATAAATGTGAACACTATTATAGAGTCAAGGAATGCTGTGTTTTTTGAGCATGTCTTTCCTCACAAGAAAGGACAGGAATTAAGTTCACAGAAAAGAACTTATGATTGTACACAAAGTCAAGAGACTAATGACAATCAAACACAAGAGACTAGTAATGGTCTCAACCAACAGGATTTAACTGATGATGAACCAAGAAGAAGTAAGAGAGCGAGAACATCAAAATCCTTTGGTCCAGATTTTCTGACATACTTGTTAGAAAATGAACCTCAAAGCTTTAAGGCAGCAATGACAGGTCCTGAAGCACCTTTGTGGAAAGAGGCTGTTAATAATGAAATTGAATCCATTATGCAAAATCATACTTGGGAATTGGTGGATCTTCCACCAGGTTCTAAACCTCTTGGATATAAATGGATATTCAAGAGAAAAATGAAAGCAGATGGTTCAATTGACAAGTATAAAGCAAGACTTGTAGTTAAAGGTTACAGACAAAAGGAAGGTCTGGACTATTTTGACACATATTCCCCTGTGACAAGAATAACATCCATTCGCATGCTTATTGCTATAGCAGCGTTGTTTAATTTAGAAATACATCAAATGGATGTTAAAACAGCTTTCTTAAACGGTGATCTAAATGAAGAGATCTATATGGAGCAACCCGAAGGGTTTGTAGTATCAGGGCAAGAAAAGAAAGTTTGTCGACTTGTAAAATCCCTTTATGGATTAAAACAAGCACCTAAGCAATGGCATGAAAAATTTGATCATGCAATGCTTACTAATGGGTTTAAGATAAACGAATGTGACAAATGCGTCTATGTTAAAAACACTGACCAAGGATATGTCATAGTTTGTCTTTATGTGGATGACATGCTTATCATTGGAAGCAGTCAAAACATGATCAAATCAACTAAGCAAATGCTTAACAAAAGATTTGATATGAAAGATATGGGGGTCGCAGATGTTATATTAGGAATGAAAATTACTAAAACATCTGACGGATATGCATTATCTCAATCTCATTATATTGAGAAAATTCTTGATAAATTTATCAAGGATGATTTGAATTTAGCAAGAACACCTGTAGACATCAGTCTTTATTTATCGAAAAATAAAGGTGATGCAGTGTCTCAGTTAAAATACTCCCAAATCATTGGAAGCCTAATGTACCTAATGAATTGTACTCGTCCTGATATAGCTTATGCTATCAGTAAATTGAGTAGGTACACTAGTAACCCCGGAGAAGACCATTGGAAAGCGATCATTCGGGTTCTTAGATATCTAAGATTCACCCGTGATCATGGTTTGAACTTTACTCGATATCCAGCAGTACTTGAAGGTTATTGTGATGCAAATTGGATATCGGATACTAAAGATTCAAAATCCACAAGTGGATATGTCTTTACTCTGGGAGGCGCTGCTGTTTCTTGGAAGTCCACGAAACAAACTTGCATCGCACGATCCACAATGGAATCCGAGTTCATTGCTTTAGACAAAGCAGGTGAAGAAGCAGAATGGCTTCGTCACTTCTTAGAAGACATTCCAATGTGGCCAAAACCTGTGCCAGCTATTTGCATTCATTGTGATAGTCAATCTGCAATAGGCAGGGCACAGAATCATATGTATAACGGTAAGTCACGACATATTCGTCGTCGACATAATACCGTAAGGCAATTGTTGTCAAACGGAATAATCTCAATAGATTATATAAAATCTAAAGAGAATATTGCGGATCCGTTAACAAAAGGTTTGACAAAAGAGCTAGTGTATAGTTCATCAAAGGGGATGGGATTAAAGCCTATTACATAAGAGTCGTCATAATGGTAACCCTACTTAAATGACTGGAGATCCCAAGAACTAAGTTCAAAGGGACAACTAAGTTATGTATGGCTCGCCAGAAATCACCAAGGGATTAAAAAACCCTACCCATTCCTATGGTGAGAGTGATATCTGCAACATATGTTGTCTGCAGGGGTATAAGGATAAGCTTTGCTTTTAATGATTACTTATATCTTGATTAAGGCATAAAATCAAGACGAGTATGAGGAGATACTCACAATAAGAATCACCTATATGAGTGTTGAACTGGGGCCGGTTCTATGAGAATGAAAGAGGCTACATTCTCTAGAAACACTCATGAAAACCAGGAGCGTTCAAGGCCAAAATGAACACAACAGTGAGAACCACGATGTGTTAGAAGATATTTTGTGTGAAATCTATTGTCTTGGCTTACACAAACGGCTGAACAATTCAAGGCATCACGTCCATTGGTTAGCCAGTAAGTCCGATAGGTTATCACTAGGGAAGGTTCAAGGCCGAAAACTACCTATCCTGATGCAAGATATTTTCGACTTATACTCTTTCGTTAAGTCTGCATATTGTTGCATTTCCGTTGTCATCAAATTCCATTCATGTGGGGGATTGTTGGAAATGGTTATAAAATTCTGGGTAAAACCAGAATTTTTTCCTTAGTTTGGTCTAATTTTTAGGTGGGCCTCGTGCATCGATTTACACGGGTCAAAGTGGTAACGCGTTCTATGCCGCGTTGTGATTCACGTGGTATATTTGGTTGCTTAAAACCATTACCGAGTGAATGGGAAATTGAAGCCAAAGTAAGCTCCATGGAAATGGAGTTTTGGTGGAAATTCCTTAAAGGTTAAATAAAGCTTGTCCCACATTGATTTGGTGGGAGGTTTTGAAAGGGTTTATAAGGCATGGGTTTGGTACTTGGGGTGTGCCCCAAGGGGTACCCAAGTGTTTTAGAGGGAGAGGTTATGGGCAAAATGGGCTAGACCCATTGGACTCAAAAACCACCACACACGCGCGCGCGCCGCCGCCGCGTCCGTCCGTCGGTCGGGCGGGCGGGCTGGGCTGGGCCTGGGCTTGGGGCGGGTGCGTGG
Source organism: Camellia japonica (assembly GCA_030407325.1). Classification (NCBI taxonomy): domain Eukaryota; kingdom Viridiplantae; phylum Streptophyta; class Magnoliopsida; order Ericales; family Theaceae; genus Camellia; species Camellia japonica. The sequence continues at coordinate 31,413,315 of JAPPVO010000016.1, forward strand.
TGTGAGGTTGGGTTGGGCTTGTTCGGCCCAATACTAATCTTTTTGGGCCAAAAACATTTGAATTTAATTCAAATAAACTGGTTTGGATTTTTTGTTCATCCAAACAGGGCCCTTCCCGTTTTCAAACAGAATTAAACTGGTCCGGTTTTTCCTGTTCATCCAAACAGGGCCCTTCCCAGAATTAAATTGGTTTGGATTTAATGTTCATCCAAACAGAGCCCTTCCCGTTTTTTATCTGTTTGAATGGTTAACCCAACAGATTCAAATCTGTTTGAATTTAAACCCAACAGGTTTTATACCTGTTCAATTCAAAACCAAGAGCCACCTTTACATCTATAAATAGACTAGCCTCCCATTTGGATTTTCACTCCAATTTTCGTACTCCATCCTCTCTATAATTCTCTCTGCATTTTGCTGCATTTTTATTCTGAAAGAAAGAGTGTAAACACTTAGTGTGTTCGTAAGGCAAACAATTTGTAGTGCTGCTATTGTTTGTGGTAAGATCATTTCATCCTGGGAGATAGACGTCCAGATTCTGAAAGTACCGTGGAGAGGACGAATCTGTCTTAAGGACACAGTGTTAAACACTGGACTTGATCAGAAAAGTAATTCAAAGAAATTAACCAAGTAAGTTGTTTAATTTTTATTCTGGTTTTTAAATTTGTTTATTTAATCAGATTTTAATTTTGTTTTTGTAACAAAATAAAATCTGTTATTTATTTATTTATTTTTATTTCGAGTTTGATTTTTGTAATCAAACATATTCTCTCATTTTCTTTATTACTTTAATTCTAATTGTTGTTTTGTACACAATAGAATTAAAATCTTTTAAATACAGTGATTATTGCCTAACAGTTCAGTCTATTAAAGTCGAATGTGATTTAGTTTGTTTGGCATTGATTATCCGAATAAAATTTGAATATAGAAAAAGAAGAGTGCAAAAAAAGTTGTTGGGGGTGAGGAAGAGATGTTAGAAAGGGGGCTAGAGTGGCAACAAGAGTTGGGGAAGAGCATCCGGATGTAGTGGTGGCGGGGAAGAAGAAGCAAAAGAATTGACAAGAGATGGAAATGGCTAACCAAAGCCTTGTTGGTGCTGGAAAGAGGACGGTTGGGACTAGGGTCAAGGTTTGGTTATTTTGGTAATTTGCTTCAGAGGTAAAATTATATTAAAATAAAAATAAATAAAAATTGGAGTACTCATTAAAATTTTTGAAGTATATTTAAAATATTTCGGCCTTGGTTGGTTTGTCTCTATTGAGAGATAATTTTTGAGGAAAAATTTTAAAAATTTGTCTAGTTAAAAATTTTAGGAAAAAAAAATTCAAAATTATTTTTTTCTCTCTTACCCATCAATTAATCGTTTATTCTCTCTTCTCTTGCATTCTCTCACATCTTATACATCAATCAATCATTTTTTCTCTCACATTCATCTATTCAAAAAAAAAAAAAAAAGATTATCCTGAACTCTAAAACTTAAACTATTTTCAAAATATATAACCAAACAAATTTTCAAATTTTATAAATTTTTTGAAAAAATTATTTTTCAAAATTGTTTCACAAATACAAACCAAACAAAGCTTCTATTGTTTCTAAGAATTTGATAATACATTTTGACCTTATTTGGGAAGTTAACTATTTTGGTTGACTATTTGTCTTTTTAACTATTTTAACCTGGTTAAAAAAATTATGTTCGGGAAGTCGGTTGGCTTTTTTTGTAGTTGATTTGATGGTTTTGAGAAAAAAAAAGTAAAATGATTATAAGTTGAATGTGATAATTTATTTTATTGGCTATTTGAACTTATTTTGTCTTTTAGTAGACTATTTTAATCCAATCCCCTTCCCAAACAGTATTTGTTATATTTATAGACAATTTTATCATTTTATATATGAACTATTTGGCATGGACTGCATAAGTGCCCTTATTTAGATAAATGTACTTATTTAGATCATATTATCTCTGTATTTTTATATATATTTTTTTTATAAAAATTTAAAAGTTATATATATATATATATATTTAGATCATTTTAAATATCTCCTAATTTTAATTTGTTCAATGAGAATTTTTGAATGGATAAAAAGAAATAGACGGTGGGTCGTTGGTCGCCGCCATCAGCATAAGTCAGGCCATCGTCTCTTTTACTATTGGTCGCTTGAATATTCTAAGATTGACATGGTTCTAAAATTATTCAATAGGGGTGATTCAATTATTAGATGGCTTGTTGGTAATTATATATCAATAATGTTTTAGAGCTCTAATTGGGAGCACTAGGCATCACTAATGATGTGGCACAGGCTAAAGTGATGTGATGTTTTGGCTTGAGTTTGTTTGTTTTTTTTTTTTTTAGTTCATTAGTGCTATTAGTGGTCCAAAATTAGTGGGATGAATCACCACCCATTATATATTCAATGTTTTGTGGCACTAATCTGATGGGCACTAATGCCCCTAATTTTTATTCTGGGTAAGTTTTTTTTTTTTTTTTTTTTACTTGATATGGAATTTCGGGGCTTTAGTGCCCTTTTTTTCGGGGCACTAATCAGTGCTGTTATATATTTTAGTTAAAAAGTTAAAAAAATTATTATATTATATTTTTTATTTTTTTATATATATTTTTATAAAAAATTAAAAAAATATTAAAATAATTTATTTTTAAACGAGACCTTAAACTATCACTTAAGATCTATATAAAAAAAAAAAAAAAAAAAATTTCCAAACTTTAAATAACATTTTTTAAATAAGACTTGTTTTATTCTCTTTATTTCAAAATATTAGTGTCTTATTTTATTTTTTTATTATCTCAAAATATTAATCCTTTTTAAAAAATAAAGAACTAAAATAACATAAAATTTTAATTTTGTTCTTTTTTTAAAATTTATTAACATCTTTTTGAAGTGTAATAATTGTATTATAAAAAATTAATTTTAAAAAGTTAATATTTTTAAAATATAATAATTATATTATAAAAAAATGAATTCCTCAAAAAAATTTTTTTTTTTTAAGACAGTAATAATTGTTTGAGACGCTCAAAAACCTTAAACCAAAATGGGAGAGAGAATATTTTATCTTTTTATGTCTAAAATAATTCAAAACCCAACCCAACTCAAGTCAAATTGTCAAAGGAAGGCTATTTTTTGCACGATGAGGTGTGCCATGTTTTTCTTTGGAAAAATGTTTGGGCTTTAATTTTTGTGGCTCAAATAGTTCAAAATTATCAAAACGACGTCGTTTTGGCAATTTTAATGTTATTTTGTACTCAAAACGACGTCATTTTGGCAAATTCAAGCAATTTAAGCCACAAAAATTAGAGCCTCTACCATTGCTGTTTTCTTTGTTTCAACAAATGTTCTGTACAAAACAATTTCCACTATCCAATCAAAACTTATTCAAACGTGTGAGTATTTCCACCAAAACTTTCAAAATTGTGTTAAATTTATTTTAAAAAGTTTAAGTTGAAATTAACTTATGTAAATTTGACATATTTAAAAAAAATATTTACCATTGAAAATTTATTATTTTAACATTTTTACCTTTTTTCTAAGAAAAATATATTATAGATTCTTATTATTAAAATAATAAAAATAAAAACTCAACTTGTTTTCAATCATATTTTGTACTATTCTTATTTTCCAAGATGACCAATTGCTGAACCAATTATGCTTATTTCCACAAAAAAGAAAAAGAAAAAGAAGGGCTCCTGATAGTGATAAATGTTTAGCTCAAAAAAATCAGCAGACCACCCATTCAAGTCAATAATTCCATTGTAGATTTTTTGCCATAATAGTTGTGATCTTATTCTATTTTTTTTTTTTGCATAATTTCAGCCTGTAAAGTTGTAATAACTCCCTTATTGATTGTAAATCATTGACTATATAACTAAAGAATCACCAAAGGAGTGGGGTGAATTCTCTTTCATAAATACTCTTTTCTACTGTTTTTTTTTCACTTTCAACCCATAATACATGTTTGTGTGTCATTGGAATGTGCTCAATCTATTGTTGATTTTATCTTATTGTTTCATGTTGCTTAAATGTTTAATTTCAAAATATTTTGGATTTTATCTTTTTGGGTTTTTCTGGGTTCAATTTGAATTCTTTTTCATGCATTTGTATTTTATGATTTGTAGCTAGAAATTTAAGGAAAAGTAAAGAGGAGAAGAAAAATGTTTCAAGTTTTATGCTTCATGTTAGTTGTTGATTCTTAAAAATGAAAATTTTGTTTTGGAAATCAAAATTTCTGTGTCTGAATATATTATGTATATATATATTCATTATATAATATAAGCAAAAACGTTGTAAAATTTTTGTGATTCAAATCTCCAAACTTTTTTCTCAATTTGTTGAATTTAAAAAATATAAAAATACATATGTCAAGAAATTATTGGTCATTGGTCATTTGATCACTATGGCAATACATTTACATTTAAACTTAACTCTTTTAAATTTTTTTTTTTTTTATGGAAATCAAGTAAAACTTTTTTATATTTCAAAATACCAAAATTCATGTCATTATTAATTTATTGATCAATAAGGTAATATATTCCCTAAAATCATGATACTTTTTTTAAATTTATAGTATGAAAATACACATGTTATAAAATAATAAAATTAATAAATAATAGATTTTATTAATCATGATATTCTTTTTAAAATTTATTTACATATCTACTATCTATTTAACAAAATGTTATGGGCTCTTTAATTATATTATTAGTTCTTCTTTGTTTATTATTTTTCCATTTAATTGAAAAATTTTGTTAATCAATATGGTGGTAACACTTACGTTTTCAGTTTTCTATTTATATTTACAAAAATTTTAAAAACTCAAATAAAACTTGTTTGGTAAAATTTTTGATTTATAAATCAGTGGTCTCAGTTTATAAATTTGGTCAAAAAATGAAAATACAAAAAATGTGTTTCCGTTTTGAGTTTTTTTTTTTTTTTACCACCCAACACTAGCCACCACCGGCCACCATTTTCCACCACCGTCTTCCGCCACCACCACCCACCCCCACCACTCACCACCACCTGCCACCACCTGCCACCCACTCGCCACCACCACCCACCCTTCGCCGTCGCCACCACTACCACCACCCATCACCCACCTGCCATCCACCCACCACCACCCACCACTCGCTACTACCATCCGCCGCCCGCCACCTACTTGCCACCACCACTCACCACCCACCTGCTATCACCATCCACCACCTGCTGCCACCAGCCACCCACCACTACCAGCCACCTGCCACCCACCCCCACCACCCACCACCAACCACCACCACTACCACAACCACCATCACCCCACTCACCACCCACCTACCACCACCACCACCCGCCACCACCACCACCACCCACCACCACCACCACCACCACCCACTCGCTACCACCTACCACCTGCCACCGTCACCCACCCACCCACCCACCACCACCGGCGGCACCCGCCACCACCCACCACCACCCGCCATCCGTCATCTGCCACCCACCTGCCACCACCACCCACTCGCTACCACCCACCACAACCCGCCATCCGCCACCTACCTGCCACTACCACCCATCACCCGCCACCACCCACCACCACCACTACCCACTCGCTATCACCCACCACCCGCCACCGTCACCCACCCACCACCCACCCGCCACCACCCACCACCACCACTACCCACTCGCTACCACCCACCACCTACCACCGTCACCCACCCATCACCCACCCGCCACCACCAGCTACCCACCACCCACCGTCACCACTTTTCACCACCATTTTTCGCCGCCACTTGCCATTTCTCACTCTTTTTTATATTTTTAAATTTTTTTAAATATTTTATCAATTACCAAACGCGTTTGTAGTTTATGTTTTTCTAAAAATAAACAAAAAATAAACAAAAACCAGTTTATAAAATTTTTATAAATATAAACTGAAAACGTAAACGTTACCAAACACACCCAGTATTTAAATTTTTTTTGATTATGATCCTGAATCTTTAATGAGCAGTAATCCAACTTTAATTTCTACAATAGAAAACATACATATTTAGAAATTATCACTTTATTTTTTATTGACAAATTAAACTATACTTATTGTTAATAGTGAGTGATAATTTTTTCAAATCTATTATTATCTATAGGTTAACACAAAATGACTTTCTATCTAAAATGTTTTAAGAAGTTCAAAATATTAATTTAAATTTATAAAAATTAATAAATACATGTCTCATAAGATTATTAACTCATCCAAACCTATGTAATTTAAAGTTTAAAAAATAATTAGATGAAAAGTTCATATTTAGGCCAAATCTAATTTAAACAATAACTAATAAAATTTGAAGTTCAAATTTAAAATTTAAAAATATATATATATATATATATGAAAAAAAAATATATTTTTCATATAAATATTCTATAACATAAATGAAATTTTCATAAGAAACACATTTGTGAAAGAATCTATGCATAGTAACATATATCTCTTCTTGCTTAAGATTTAGTTATTTAAATTTGCAATCTACAAAAAGAATGTTCAAAATATAATGTTAATAATTTTTTTTGATCACATTTGACATAACGCTTTACATGAAACAAATTATATATATATATATATATATATTATGTGGAGCCTATCAAATAATGTGATTAATGTTATGTAAGATGCAACACATGATATCCAAATATGAAAATTGACATAACTCAATTTAAAAATCTATTAAAGATACATAATTTAAAGTGAGTTATGCATAACAATGAGTAAAAATATATGTACTTAGGCTTGTTTTGAAAAGGAAGAAAAAAGTTAATTTATTAATTTTTTTTACTGCTTTTTAAAATAATATAAAAAAATAAAAAGATAATATAATCTAAATTAATTAATAAACTAATAAATTGACTTTTTTCAACCTCGAAAAAAGAGCCTTAATTTACTGCATAGCATTCTAACCTACACTGGTGTGAGAGTGTGTAAATAAGATATTTTCATCCCCAAATTTCAACCCTGGATCAAATGAGATGTCCAGTTCGATTAAAAAATTATAAAGACTGACTAAACTTTTTATTAATGGGCTAGGTATTGACTAATGAAATGCTCTAAGATAGTTCATGGTCAGGAGGATCTAAGCCAAATATGTTTGGCTATATATGTAGGTTAGCTAAATTTAATATTTTATATATAAATATAACTGAACTTAAGGATTTAACAAAATGGTGGCGATAAGGCAACGATTATTGAAAGAAAAGTTATAATGCCTAGTAAGGAAAGCGGTGATTATTCAGTATTTTCAGAGTGTGAATACGTAGTGGTCTATTAGGTTTTGATTGGTAAAAAGACATAAAAATTTATAATTTATATTGGAGATAAAAGAACAACATGAAATTAAATAATTAATTATTAATTTAGAGTATGACTACGTGATATTCTGAGATTATTAAGTAATTTCCCGTAAAAGAAAAGGTTAAAGAATGATTGGAGTTGTGAAAATTACAAAATGAATATGGAGTGAGGATAAGAAAATGATCTGCCAGAGATAACAAGTGTTAGAAAATCTGAAAGTTATAATTCATGGGTCGCTGGTATTTTGTTGTTTATCCCTCTCGTTTCGTTACTTCTCATTTCGAATTTGATTTTGATTTTAATTTTGATTTTGATTTTGATTTAAATATACTATGCTTGACCGAGTTCTAAAAAAAATAAAAAATAAAACATTACTACAAGAAACAAATAAAATCAATTATTATATACACAGTCTACTATATCATTAGATGCATCTAATATATATGGCAAATTAAAATTATAAAATTTTTAGGAAAAATAGTAGTTCAGTTTGGTTTAGTTTTAAAATTGTAATTCTAATGAAAAAAATTTAAAATTTATGACCAAATATACAACTTAAAACTCAATTCAAAAATTATTTTTAAAACTCACAACCAAACACATAATTCAAAATTCAATCAAAAACTATTTTCAAAACTCATAATTAAACACACAACTCAAAATTCTTTTCAAAACTCATACTTAAATTCTTTTCAAAACTCTATTTTAAAAAAAAATTAATTTTTTTTTAAAAATTATTTTTAGAATCATGATTTAAGTGTGGAGTTATGTTTTGAGTTATGAGTTTTGAATTGAATTTTAAAAAGAGAAAATTTATTTTGTTATAAATTTTGAAAAAGAGTTTTGAGTTGTATTTTTTTAATATGTATCGTATTTCATAACATTGTGCGCTATATTTTTTTAAAATATTTGAGTTGTATTTTTTTAAATATTTAAAATTTAAAAAAATTTATTTATTTTTTAAATATATAATTTTTATTTTAAATATTTTTATTTTTTATTTTAAATATTTTATTTTATTATAAATAATTTTAAAATTTACTTTTTTTAAATTTACTTTTTTTAAAATTTACTTTTTATTTACTTATTTTATTTTAAATTTACTTTTTTTAAAATTTTAAAAAAATTTGAAACACTATATATATATATCTAAATTATAACAAATTATTTAGCCAATACTTAAAAAAACAAATAATATTTTTTGAAAAAATAAAAAAATAAAAAAAATTATAAATAACAAAATAAAAAAATGATTTTTTTTAATAGAATTTTGAAAAGAGTTTGGTTATGAGTTTTGAAAAATAATTTTGAGTTATATATTTGATTATGAGTTTTGAAAATATTTTTTTTAAGGAGTTATCTTTTGAGTTTAATTTTTTTTTTTAAAATAAAATAATTTCAAAAAATTCAAAATACAACTCAAAACTCTTTTCAAAATTTAAAAAAACTCAAAAACTCTTTTCAAAACTCATAACCAAACAATTTTTTTTTTTTTCAAAATTCAACTCACAACTCCATACTTAAATCACAATTCCACACTTAAATTATGATTATAAAACTAAGCTAAACAGAGCCAATGTATTTATATTTTATCATAAGTGTAGTTTTTATTCCTAAAAAAAAAAAAAGTTTACAATTTTTTGTAATTTATCATATTTTCTATTTAAGTTATGATACATTATTTGTTATTTGGAACTCAAAACATAGCATTGATTGGAGGGGGAAAATGATTGAAAAACAAAAACACCCTATAAGTCAAATTTTAATGAAAATATTTAAATTTACTCTAACTTTTTTATTTTTGTATATTTTAATGTTGGGCGTTTAGTTGAAAATTCTAATTTAAATTTGTTTGGTGGAATAGTCACCTACTAAAATATTTTTTCTAAAAGGACAAACTTAAATAAGATGACCAAAATATATCTCTCTCCTCCTCTCTCTCTCTCTTCACCTCCTCTTCCGACGTCTCCCACGTCGTTGCCTCCTCCTCCGCCACCGTGACTGCCGCGTAACCTCTGTGCTTCCTCTGCCACCGAAAATCACTGCCATGTCCATCAGCGTCTAGATGTGTGCTCCGAACCACCGCCGCGACAAAAATGATGAACTGTCCGATATCCGAACCCGACAATGCACGGTAGCAATCGACTTCCAGAACTGCTGTCTCGGTTGAGTCTTCAGATCCGATACGATCAAACCTTGTGAAGATTTCTCTCTGCGTCCCTTCGATTGCGACGATGCCTTGGCCTCTTTTTGAGATCGAAATCCCTCTTTTCTAAGTTCTCCCTCTCTATGTAAATGTATATGTATATGTATATATATATAATATATATATATTTTCTTTATCCATGATAAATCTCCATGATTGAAAGATTGAAAGAAACAGAGAAATCGATCAATGACAGAGAAGATGATCAAAGTGGGTTTTGTTGATAGTGGAGATGTGATCTGAAAAATGGGAGTCTGAAAAATGAAAAAAGTGGTGTTTTTCTAGGTTCTCTCTCTCTGTGGTGTGTTTGTTTGATTCAGTAATTTAGGGTTTGAGTGAGATCGAATAAAGAAATTGAAAAGAGGAATGGTAGTAGATCCAACACAGATCTGTGGGATTTTTAACAGATAGTAGGAATCCTGTTGGATTTGAATACAAATCTGTTGGAAAGTTTTGACCAGCTAATAAAATATGTTTAAAATTTAAACAGAATAAAAAAAATTAAATAGATAAAGAAAAAACAGATAATAAAATTTGGAGAACAAATATTTAAACAGATAGGGAAATTTTTGAACAAATATGAAAATTTTTTGAATATATAGGGAAATTTTTTTGAACAAATAGTCAACGAAAGTCCACAGAAAAATTAAGGAGTAAAATTAAAAACAAACGTTCTCCCAAACTAACAAAAGATTTCTCGCCAAACAATTTCACAAATTGTGGATCTTTCACTAACAAAAAATATTAACTGAAACTAATGTCTTATAACTTCCTTAACATAGACTTTTCAACAATTTTCTTTTTAATTTTACTATTTAATTTCAAATTTAAATTTAATTGTTAATTATCTAGTTCTTTATTATTGTATACCATATTTGTATTTTTCATATTTATCTCCTCTAAAGGAGTCATATTATAACACTTTGAATTGTGTGTTCTTTTCTTAGCATAGCATTTGAGTTTGACGACAAGATTGAAGTGGAATAATAAAAATAATTATTTCCTTCGTTTAATCAGATATTTTTTTCCTTTGGAATTGAAAAATCTTACCTTTCGAGAGTAAAAAAGTCTCCAAATCTGAAAGGCAAATAATGTGTATTGTCACAGTTATTTGCATGCCATCAAAAAAAGAAAAAATTTCGTTAAAAAGATAAGCGTGACAATTCATATTGGATGTAATCATAGGAGTCTTTACTTGCTTGAGCATCTTTTTTTACAAAACAATCTAAAAATTTTGCATCATATGCTAATAATAATTGATGATGGCAATTTGTGCCGTAGAGAGAGAGATTGAAAAAAATTTATTTAGGGAAAATCTACATATTACCCCTTAGAGAACATGTTCACTACCACAACCAAATGAAACAAGAATTAGCTTCCACCCTCCACAAGAATCCTCTTCATATCCTCAACCAGCTCTTCTCTCTGCTCCCTCGAATGCAATGGCGAAGGATACAAGCACATGCAATCCAATGCCCCATCGCGTATAGTGTCAAATATAGCAATGGACGGCCCAACTCCGTGCACAGAAGCGCACCCCATGTAGTCCTGCAATCCGATCTCTCTGTGCATTTCACTAGAATGGTCGATCACAGGGTCCTCAAACACAGAGATGAATGAAGTCCTCATGGACGATGAAGGAGTCAAACCAGGGTTGTCAATGACCTTGCACATGAGGAAATTAATGTCTGCCATGTCAGAGAAATGCTTATTGTTCTTCTTTGAATTCGCAAACGCATTGTATCACTACAAGAAATTGCATTTTTCGCAACGCAACAAAATATGTTGCTAAAAGGGAAAATTCGTTGGCAAAGAGTTTTGCCGACACACAAAGTTACGTTGGCAACCCGTAGGCAAAAGTGAGTTGGCAAAAGTTTTTGCCGACGAAATTATGATTGCGTTGGTAAAAGTAATGCCTTTAGCGACGAACATAGTCGTCGCTAAAAGCCTCTATCCATCGTCGGCAATTTACCTTGCGTTGGTAAAAGTCATTCAAATATGATGATTGTGTGGCACTTTTCGCGACACAAATTTGCATGGGCAAAAAATATACTTTTAGCAACAACATATGCGTCGGCAAAAGTAAACTTTTGGCGACACATTTACGTCGGTAAATGTTGCCATTTGCCGACGATTTGTTTGTCGCTAAAGCTTTACTTTTGGCAACAACAAATTGGCATTGGCAAAAAATACACTTCTACCAACACATATGAGTGGGGAAAAGTAACTTTTAGCGACACATTTACGTCGGTAAATGTTGCCATTTGCCAACGATTTGGTTTGTCAATAAAGCTTTAGTTTTGGCAACGACCAATTGGCATTGGCAAAAAATACACTTTTAGCAACACAATATGAGTGGGCAAAATAAACTTTTAGCTACACATTTACCGACAAGTTATTTGTCGAGAAAGCTTCACTTTTTAACAACGACAAATTTGCAACGGCAAAAATAATTGAAACTCATTTATAATTTTTTAAAAGATTTACAGATTTACAAGAGGCATCCCTCAGGCACCACTATAAAAAACAAACTAATAAAATGGATGGATATGAAATCAAACAAAATACCCCCTCCATACCCTCTCCATACCCTTCCAGCCAAAACACCAGCAGTTGCCCGAACTTACACCTAATGACAACCCCCATTAATGAAAACCTGATATTACAGATTGGACAAAAAGTCCTGCACCCTTCAAAACATCAACAACACCAGCAACAAACATCAACAACAACAACAGCAAGCACCTCATCGTAACAAACACCCATCTCAGCAACAGCAGCAACATCCAGCAGCACCAGAAGAATAGCAGATCAAGCAAACTGATTCAACATAGATCATCATCAGTTCAGAAAACCATTTCAACTTGGCAGTTGTAATGAGGTAAAAGTGTCACATGAGTAAAAGTGTCATATGAGTAGAAGTGTTAGTGCTTCTTGCATTAAGGTCTGGTTACTTGTTAGACAGATTTGAATTAGACATAAATTCAGCAAATAGGAAAGCAAAAGCATGAAAGGAGTAGCCTACTCCACAAGGGTGGCTTGAGATACACACACAAGTCAACAGGGAATTTCCACACTGGCTCTTTAATTCCAACTCTAATTCATAATCAAGCAGGGGCCTCTTTATGTGGACACTAGTAAACCATAATGAGATATAAACTTTCTAAAAATTACCCCATTTAGAGACTGTAAAATATTCAAAAATTTACCAAAATAAGTAATTCTAACAAGTAATTGGCTGGATTACAGCCCAAGAAAAGTCTACTAACAACACAAAAAACTATAGCAAAAGAATCCCTAAAAAATAAAATACATCCACAACATTCTGAAGCTCCTAATAGGGGACTAACAAATTCTAATCAAGAATAAAATAAAGACTCATAAATAAACAAACTTCATACTAACTAGACAAACTTGACATTATTTGCTGGGATTTGTCCTCTTCTACTTACTGCTTCTGCATCACAATGTCACACATTCATGTGAATAATTGGGGCTTATGTTTTCAATGAAAGAACTGAGATTTCAACTATATTACACTGAAAATCAATTGTGAGAACAAGATGGAAAAATTTGTTACTAGCAACGTAGTCAAGCAAGACGAACTCAACACTAGAAATAGTTTTGAGGCATGAGAGTTAAATAATAGGAAGGCAGTTTTAGCTCCTGAGACATTTACGTAAGATTTTTCTACAAAATTACACCTCAGAACTTAAATCTGTTTTCTTATGTTATAGAGCTTTTTAAAAAATTACCTTTGGATACTTCAGCTGGAGAGCTCCCAATCAAGCCACCCTCATTTGCAAACCGAGATAACATCGGTTCATACACCTACAATCCAAAGACAAAGCAACTACCATTAATTTTGAAGATATCTTTTACTTCTATTTAGCGTGAAAGAATATCCAATACAAAGTATTGTGCTTCAGCCTTCAGAGTGGGACAAGTGCAGGGATACAAAGAAAATCATGAATGAATACTTGAATAGTATAACAAACAAGTAAAAAACCAGTAAAGTTATGTATATAGACTTAGAGCACAAAACTCAGCAAATAAACAAAATACAAATGAAGGAATGACCATACTTAGGGCTGGTTTGGCATAGTCTAATAAAGACAAAAGCCAAAAAATTATCACTATTCACAAAAAAAAATATAAAAATAATAAATTTATACAAAAAAAAAAAAGTACAAGTCAAATTCAACTTTTGTAATGAAGTGATGGTGTTGTCTGCAGACTGCAGTGATGGTACAAACAATCAAGCGGATGCACTTCTTATGTCAAGATACACAGGACAATGCTGTTGGGCCCGTGGGGGCCCATCACGGGTCCTGTTATAATAATCTGAACCGTGCAATGTGTAGAACTCATCGAGTATTATATGTCTGTAAAAAATCACGTTAATCGGATATCGATAACTATATGATCAAATCAGTTTTGTATCAAAAAAATGGACGGTGAACAAATTAACGGTTGATAAAAAACTACTCCGATCAGATAGCTATCGATATTTGATCAATGTGATTTTTTTTAGGGCATATAGTACTGGATAAGTTCTACACATTCAACGGTTCCGATTATCAAAACGGGACTCATAGTGGGCCTCTACGGGCCCAACAGTACCTGTGAAGCCTCATCCTATATACATATATGTTCTAAAGTTATCACCATTGTGAAAGCAATCTGTACTGTCAGTGCGCATAGGAGAGAGGGGTAATAACGTAATTTTGCTATTTTATACAATATTTTAATACACATTTTTTTGTAAAAAGTCAAAAAGTTATCCTAAACAACCATATTTTATTCCTTTATTTTTTTATCCAAAAAGTCAAAAAGTGCACTTATTTAGAATACTCCAAACAACCCCTTACTATTCATACTACAAGACTCGGTAATCTAGATAAAAATAACCATGTGTTCCTTTTTCATATAATGCAGACTCAGTCAAAGTAGTCAGACCTTTCATAAAAGAATGTATTGTGGAAACAATATGTGGCTTTTGCAGTCACAATTTAGGTAAAAATTTCATTTTCTTGGAGAGATCATTAGGAGTGACATCCTTCTCAACAGATAATACCAAGTAAAGGTTTCTCAGAGGCAAACACAAAAATATCTATATTTCATTATTTATTATTTCCAATTCTCTAAAGGCAATGGCTTTATTTTCTACTGATCTCAGCAGTCCCTCTGAGGATGTCATTGAAATTCCTAATAAGTACAATTATTGCACATAATTCAAGAAAATATGTAACTGGAGATATTATGAATAAAACATGGACCAAGACTGCAACCAATGGAGTATTTCAATTTCCATTTTCAGGTAATAAACTGGAAGCTAATACCAAATACAATACTAAATGGAGGCAAAACATTACATCATAAGCAATAACGCAGAAATTTGATCTCAGCAGGTGAGTTGCCATGCCAAACCCCATTGCTCCAAGACCAATAAAACCAATTCGGTTTACAGATTTTGATTCAGTAGTTATTTGATTTGCCAGTTCCTCAGGGCTATAAGTTTCTGCTTTGACAGCATTGGTAATGTTCACCCCATATACTTTCTCCCAAGCCTGTGCAAGAACAGGTGTGTCTACTTAGCAAATGGCATGTTAATATTTACATAACCTCAAAGCAAGTAAAAAAGCCACATAATATAACTTTTATAAAAAGAAATTAGTTCATGAGAACAACCTTGATTAATGTGTCATCACCATCATTTCCATGACCATGAGAGGAGCCTGTGAAAGGACAATTGGAAAGTAACAAAGTGAGTATCAGGTTGCTTCAAAACATTAATAGCTGCCACCTACAGATTATGGTTGTGAGAAACTGTAAATCATGCAGATACATACCTGCTATTAGTTGTTGAAAAGCAACTGCCAGAAGTGGAAGAGGAAATGTACATGATTTGGCCATATCCAAAACAATACCCTTCAAGTTGGACAAAAACCCATCAGGCATAATTGACTCATCCACCCCTTGATAGAGCGAAATACAGGAAAATGATTCATGTAACTGACGCCACTTGATTGGGGACACAAGGCTTAGTTTGGTTTGGTTTGGTTTTAGCTTTGCAGTTCACAAAGAGATCTCTATTGAATAAGAGTTCAAAGATTTGAACAAGAATTTGTTTAGATTAGAATGACAAAGCTGTCCACTTAAGGTCTTTCCAATAAAGTGATTAAGTTGAATAGGATTTTAGTATTTAAGATAACTAGCTTATTTTTTTCTCACATTAACACTTCTACACTTCAATGCCTAGCCAAATAAGTCTTTTCTATTTTCTACTTCATAAAAACATAAGTTTTCTTAATGTGAACTTTTTTCGTACATTACTTTATTTTATCAATAATGAGTTCTTAAAAAAATAAGTGGATAAGAGACCCATTTAAGAATGTGATTCTGAATTGAGGTCTACCTTACAGTATCAATATCTCAAAAATCATTATTGAAAGTCTCAATGTGTCCAAATTCATTGATGAAGAAATGATTACCGAGTGGTGTTCAAGTCTAAAATTTTAGTATGCATTTAGCAGATGGTCCTCAAGTAAATGTCCTAAATGCTAAATCCACCACAAGAAAGGAAGCATAATTTGAATGGAATTATAAAACTGCAGTTAGCATTTAATTCACCCAAAACCCCATTTAACTTAACTTCAAAGTCAAGAAGAAAAGAAATTACTCATAATACATTTGAACAACACTAAGAAACTTACAACATGAGAAGACTTACCAAATTTTGAACAAAAGTATTCAGGAGATGTTTGGTTTGATTATCGCTTAGCAACTGGGGAACATGATTCTTGAAAACCCTGTAAAATTGAATCCAACGGAAGGATGTCTAGTAGCAAGGTAACACAGTATCTACTTAAGAAAACGCTAGCAAATTCCAGGAATGTCATGAAAAAAAAAAACTAACTACGGCATTTACATATACCAACACCAACCACCAAAGCCTTGAATACCTATTGAGTTAGTATAAAAATGCACAGATCTTTGAAAGTAAACAGATGTTCCCATGTATGTGTATACATGTAAGCACATAACAAGAAGGGCTTTCAGTGTTCAATAAACTTTGCAGCTAATTTCTTTAAAGGCATGGGTTCTACAAAATCAGTTCATTATCAGAAACAGAAAGTGCCAATCAATGCCATGGTCTCAACTGGTGCCCATGGTGCAAATCAGATTATTAGCAGTCTCATCTATCAAGGTTGTGGCTGATCTAGAATTGGCAATTTCAGATCAGAATGCTTATAAGGAATGCTTCAGGACTAGAAATATTTAAATTTTAAACACACAACATAATCCTCAGTAAAGAATTGTGAACAATAATTTACCATGAATTTCCAGCAGCATTAGAAATAATGTCATAAATTATCCATGGATGAATACCAGCTTGGGCACCAAGAGAAATGGCCTCCACAGAAGAAACAAAATGAATGCCCTCAAGCAGCTCTATTACCATTTTAATTTTGCTGCAATTTAAAAAAGAAAAGTAGACATTAACAATAACATCATCTAATATGATATTAGAACACCTAACATAAATAAACAAAGAAAAAGGGCCATTCCCCTGTGCCAATCCTTGTTAAATTGGGTTAAACACCTAGCACAAACAAATTTACTATCAAGTGGCACAACCAAGACACAATTAAATTATCATTTGAAAAGCATTGTTTAGAGATATGAAATTACTTAAATTTGTATTGGAATATTCAAGAATCATTTAGTTGTAAGTTTATAGTAAATTAGATTTGACTTGGTTTACACAATCACTAGTGTAATATTAGGTCAAGTGTTGTTTTCTGCGCAAAGCCATTAGTTTTTTTTTTTAACCAAATTTTAATTCCACTTTTTGTTTCAAATATTTACATGTTATCAAAGCCATATCACTACTAAGAAGCAGCCTATCAGTTCTTGTATTCCTGTCAAGTAAAAAAAATCTCCTATGGTTTCCTGGTGCTGTCTTGTGAATTTTCTAGTCTTCAATGGTTCAATAGCTACATGCTGAATATTGTTATAATTTAGCAATAAAAAGAGACAAAATGCTATATATTAGCAATGTTGCTCCAATGATGACTTTGCTCCCTCCATTTATTCTCCCATTTCAACCATCATTTCAAAATAACAAGTACATGCTACTTAATCAAACTTTATTAACTTAATTTAGAGTTACATACTGCAAAATAAAATAACATAAGACATAATCATGGAAGAGGAAGAACATAATAATCTGAGTTGCTTGATCATGCCAAAATTTTTGTGCCTGATCGTTCATTTAGAGGTATCTCAAGTCAACTCTTGTGAAATGGATCCTGTGCTCTAACCATGATCACTTAAAATTGAAAGCATTTAGTGATGCAAATTGGGTTGGTTCAGTCGATGATAGACAAAATGCAAACATATGTGTGTATAAGAAGAGAACATGTGCCTACTTTTGGTGTCTCTCATTAGCCTTTTCCTGTATTTCTCTCTCTCTCTCTCTCTCTCTCTCTTCTTGTCTTCATCTTTTACCCTAAATTTAATTGTCACCAATTTTATATGAAAATTTGTCTCAACAACACAATTCAAATTGTTCTAAAATCTAAACATGACAAAGAAATTGGTAAGATTGTGAAGAAAGCCCACCTTCCAGCACCAAGTGCCCCCTCAAAAACATAAAGTTTCTCACTCATAGCTGTTTGAAAAACACAATAGTTTGTCTTAGAGATGAAATAGAAAATTTAAAAGTAGTGATCAAAAAACCGAATCCTCATGCAAGTGTTGCAGAGTAGTGACATAAGTAGATTGTACCAGAGAGAATAGGGCGTGCCCTTGTAATGGCATCCGACTGTCCTGATGAAATAATCTGCGTATTATAGAAATATCAGCTTCAGCCAGTTATAAAATAGCAAAACAAAAGCAAAATGATCCTCTACTTATGTGAGGAAGAAATAGGATATGAGATATATAATCTTACCATTATTTTGCCATTCAAAACCTCTGACATTCCCTTAGAGACATATATATCAACTGCAAAAACTCTCTCCAAATCCTCTGCTAGAGTAGAAACAGATTAATGATTAGAGGAGTTAGAAAATGTTCAATGCAGATGTAAGTTTAGCACAAGCTGAGCAAACACCAAATTCTTTCTTTTGCTTTTCCATTAAGTTAGATGTAACCAGTAACCAGTAGGCTTCTAAGGCATAAAATTGGTATAACAGTAAAGAACACATTATTATTGAATGTTTTACTCTCTTCTCTTTTCTTTTCTTTTTTTCTTTTTTGCTTTTTTTGATAAGTAAATAAAGTATAGATTCATAGAACACAAAGGGTCATCACCCCTGTACATTAGAGATTTGCAGACAGAAGAACAAAAAACAAAACAAAAAAAGAAAGATAGAACCCATCGGTGGCTAGGCCCAACCTAACATTGCGAGTCTCTGGGCAAACTCTGGATAATGCAAATCAAATTCCTTCCACTCTTTACAATCAGCCGGATGCCTCCCTACACCATCATCCACACGCTTATCACTATGCCATCTCATGTCTTTTGCCGTCTTCCTAGACATGTACAATCTTCTCAACCTAGGTGTCAATGGGAAGTAACGCAATATCTTGTGAGGGATCTTCTTACCCTTGCCATCATTTACTCTGTACCTAGATGCTTGACATGTGGGACATTTTTTCAAGTGAGCATTCTCCTTCTAGAATAGTACACAATCATGTTTACATGCATCGATGGCCTCGTACCCCAAGCCCAAGTCACGTAGTAACTTCTTGCACTCGTAAATTGACCCTGGCACCACGTGGCCTTCTGGTAGGAATCGCCTTTGTATCTCCAAAACCTTGTCAAAAGACTTATTGCTCCACCTATTTTCTACCTTCACATGTAGCATCTGAATAACGAATGATAACAAAGTATCCGAGTTTTTGCAACCTGGGTACAAGCAACATTGGGAAGCATCTAACAATTTATCAAAGTGTCGTACATCCTCTCTTTCTAGAGTATCACCCTCCATAAAATTCCCCCTTTAATAGTCCTCTATCAGTTCATCATATTCATCTTTATCCTCATCATTCTCCCAATTGCTTTCATCAAGGTTATTGTGTTCTGGAAGTTCACCGTGTTCTAACCAAGTGGTGTATGATACTATCATCCCACTTATGAGCAAATGAGCCTTCACAATATCATACTCCTGCTTATAAAAGTTACAACAATTGATGCATGGGCACTTAATCTCCCTAGCCTCACCCAAATGAACCTTTGCAAATTCAATAAATGAGTTCACCCCATCTACATATGGCTGACTGAATCTATCAGAAATTAACATCCAACTCCTATCCATATCTGATAATAAGATAGTAGTTAATACCAATAGGACACAACCGGTACTATTCCCTTTTGTTACAACAATATCTTAACTGAAATAAACTAAGGAACTACACAAAGTAGGTAACCCAAAAAGCAAAGAAAAGAAAAAAAAACTCAAAGGTAAATTATGTATCTAATTTATCTTTCTTAATTCTTCACATAACTAGTAACTTCAGAACTTGATAATTTCCAACTTCTTTGAAGGCCACAAAACCTGGGATAATAGTAGAAACAGAGAGCGAAAATAGCGCTCCTTTACTAAAGGAACAACAAATGAATTCGACACTAGACACAACCACTACAAGAAATTACACTTTTAGCGATCAAATTTTTAGTCACCAAAGGTTATTTTTTGGTCGGCAAAAGTCAATGGCGACTAAATATATTCGTCGCCCCGTTGGTCGCCAAAGCCTAGTCGGCAATAGTCAACGGCGACTAATATAACGTTGGTCGCTAATTATCTTATATTTGGCTACTAAAACAGACTTAGTCGCCAAACATAACGTTTTGGCGACCAAATATTTAGTCGCCAAAAGTAATTAAATCAAAATGAAATTCTCTTTTAGCGACTAAAATATTTAGTCGCTAAAATATTTTAGTCTCCAAAACTAACTATACGGCGACCAAATATTTAGTCGCCAAAAGTAATTAAATAAAAATGAAACTCTCTTTCAACGACTAAAATATGTAGTCGCTAAAACATTTTAGTGGCCAAACATAACATTTTGCCGACCAAATATTTAGTCGCCAAAAGTAATTAAACCAAAATGAAATTCTCTTTCAGCGACTAAAATGTTTAGTCGCTAAAACATTTTAGTCGCCAAACATAACGTTTTGCCGACCAAATATTTAGTCGCCAAAAGTAATTAAATCAAAATGAAATTGTCTTTCAGCGACTAAAATATGTAGTCGCTAAAACATTTTATTGGCCAAACATGACATTTTGCCGACCAAATATTTAGTCGCCAAAAGTAATAAAATCAAAATAAAATTCTCTTTCAACGACTAAAATATTTAGTCGCTAATAATAATATGTTTAGTGACCAAATAGTTTAGTCGCTATTAGTTTTCATGACGAAACATTTTAGTCGCCAAAATATTAGATATTTTCTTTTCATGGTATTTTACGACCAAATATTTTAGTCGCCGAAGGATGCCATGTTCTTTCGTGACTAAAATCTTTAGTCGGCAAAAATTTCTTCCCTCATCTTCATTTATTTTAGCTACTAGTTATTTAGTCGCTAAAAGTCTTTTGTTTCTTTTTACTACTAAATATTTAGTCATGAAAAATCTTTACTTGCATTTTTGGCTACCAAAATATTTAGTTGTAAAAAATTTTATAATTTTTTTTAATTACTTTCTCAACCACCTGCATTTATTCCATTATTAGTACAATCTGTAACCTGTATATATATAAAATTATCCATATACTGATAAAATTAGCAACCATTCCACAACATGCACACATTTTACTTTCAACCATAAAAAAAATTCATATTTAACATCAAATTAATATTTCCAATTGAAATTCCACACAAACCAAATATAATCCAATCTGAAAAATATAATTCCATACATAACATAGGATTAAACAAAATTAATATCCAATTGTTAATCTGTACCACCAAAAACTAATTTGTACTACGCCAAAAGGTATTCTGTACCATGCCAAAAAAGTAATATGTACCATGTGAAAAAGTAACTTGTAACACATCAAAAATTAACCTGTACGACGTCAAATTCAATCTCCTGTACCACGCCATAAAACTAATATGTACGAACTAATGCTAATTTTTAGACTAAAAACAATGTCTTTCGTACTTGTAACAAAAAATCGTTCACTGCAATTCCACGCCAAAAACCATCTGTAAAACAAAAAATTAATCATTAGTATTGACTACATTTTGCCAAATTTAAAATTAAAAAAATATATATACATACAACTCTGATTACATCAAGAAAATGATACACTCCAGGAGGATTTAAAGCCAAGGACTAACCTGACCTAATTTCATAAATTTAATTGTAAGAACTTGACAACTAAATAATTCGTAGGGAACTCCCCCACTAGAAGAATTATACTTACACTAAGGATGATGATTGTTTCATCTTTGGTCATCAAGCCATACTTACACTTTACACTAAAGAAATGGCTCCTGTATTTACAATGCTTAAAAATGAAGAATAATGTTATGTATACCTTATAAACCAAATTCAACTGCTAGATTATGGTCTAAATCAAACCAAAATGATATCATAAGTTCATAACTCAAATGGTACACTGAAACTGCATTTTGAATATAGACTGAACACCTACACTTGGGACCAGGGGTGACCTGGGGTTCAATCCCATGAAACCAAATTCAAAAGCAGTTGGATTCAATTAACAATTAATATGCATCAATACACTCCCAGATCCCGGTACTAATACCGTCACCATCTCAACAGCCATCATTGCCACAGCATCACAGCCCCCAAGTTCAAAACTACCACACTACAACCACTTCCCAACCACCACTGCACCATAATCCTCAATTATAATGACATAAACCCACTGCCTGGACTTGTAAATAAATCAAACTATGATACGATTGCACAGCTCAAACAGCAGTTCCTTATTTGACAGACCACTTTACAATTTACATCTACATACCTGATAATGAACCAAATTCAGAAATATCCTCAACCTAGCCAATTAAAAATGATAACATAATCGAGAATGCATGTAGATTTAGTCAGACCTTAATAATATTGACAAGCTTACTGAGCCAGATAAATAACAAATCAAAATAAAACAATACTACATGAGATCGAATTTTAAATCATCCCTAAGTGGACCAAATTTGGTGGTGGTCTACTTGAAACCAAACAGTACACATAAGGAGACAAGTATAATATTAATATCACATTAAGGTTATAAACTTGATGTGATAAGAATGTCTTTAAATTTTGTTCATTCATAATGTTCAAAGGACCAGTTCTAAATTTTGTTCATTCATAATGGCTTTTGGGAAAATTGTAACTCAACAAAGTATAGATGTATATAACTTCTATGCATAAGAAGAACATTCTTTAAAAATCAATTCTTTGCACAAATAGCTTTTGTTTCAATATGACATCCATTCAAAGGAAAACAACCACAAAACTAAATTAAATGCAAAAAAATAAAAAATAAAATCTAAATTACATATTAAGGGCAATGCCGCAACATAACAAAACAGTTTCATTAATACAGAATGTCTATCTCCCATGCCACATCAACTTTTTATCCTTTCTAACTTCTTTGAGTCAATCAGTGGGTTTTGAGGGGCCTTGTTAAAATTCTTGATAAATTATTTCCTTTATTTTTCCTCTTTCTCCAAGGTGGGATTTTATTATATTTCAGCATATGGAGGCCGTTTGTAAGAGAACATGCATCCAAACCATGAGAATAATGTGTTAATTACCAACCTGAACACTTTGGAATATCCCAAACAGCAATAGATGATGGAGTACATTCTGGTTCACAAAGTTGTCGGTTGTCCTCATGGTTGACATTCATTGCAAGCATCCATGCACCAATCGTAACATCTTCATTGCTGAACATACGGAAACTGTAAATTCAAGCAAATCTGAACACATTATATAAAAAATATGGACTCCAAAAGGAGTATCAGTGAAACGCTTTAACCTTTAATATCTATCTTGACACATACGATACTGTAAGTTTTTAACTATTTCTTATATGAGGTCATAGTAATTTTTGCTTGGGTAAGAATCAATAAATACTACAGAAGTTTAGATTTAAGTACTTTCACTTCTTAATTATTTTCCTTTTCTCTAGGTCAGGAGATAGGATTCAGATGTGAACAGTAAAAGGTCTTTTTCTATGAAATGGGTTTTCCTTGGTGTCAAACTCTGTTATCGGGTGTTTAGTAGTTGAATTTCTATTTGATTTGAGAATATATAAGAGGAGCAACATTTTTCCATATACTTTTGCGAAAGGCCATAGACTGCTTTGGTTAGTTCTGAAAATTATAAATTCTTTAGCTGTTCAAAACCTAATTGAGAATCTGGTAAAGGATGTCTTGGGAAGGATTCTTGCATGAATTGTCTATATTTGTAACAAATCAAATTCCAGTCTTAAAGCAAAAAGGGTATATACTTTTGTGAAGCATTATTATATTACTTAGATTAACAGTCTAGTCAAGTCCTTCATGGGTGATTCTGCGCTGATTTGTTTGGATAACTAATGAGGGCTTTCACACTTGATGGTTGTTGGGTACTAACCCAAATGTTTAAATGTATATTAAGGGTGTGTGATATGGAATATTCTTTGAATGCCTATTTCCTTTATTTCTTTCTGTTGTTTCTTTGGTTCTTTATTGTTTTTATTATTGTTGTTATTATTTAGGTGTCCGAAAGGTTTCATCTATATCTAATGGAACTGGCAACAAGGACACTATTGCAAGTTTATTAGCTTCATTAATGGAAGTGGTGCAAACAACTGTTGCATGTGAATGTGTTTATGTTCGGGCTATGGTAATTAAAGCATTGATCAGGATGCAAAGTCCACATGAATCCTTTGATGAACTAGAGTCCATTATTGCCTCAGAGCTCTCTGATCCAGCCTGGCCTCCAACACTATTAAATGATATTTTGCTCACTTTGCATGCTCGTTTTAAGGTACCTATCAGGCATCAAAGAAAAATTCTCTGTTTTAAAGGTGTAAAAGATCTTTGTTTTGGAGCCTTCATTTATATATTCTTCGTAGATGGTAGACATTGCATTGCAGTTGGATAATGGGTGTTTTTTAAGTAATATTTGTCTGCCACTTTTTTTTTGATCAGCAAACAAAGGAAATATATAAATATGAAAACACAATAACATAAGATACATCCAGCATAGTTAATTGAAACCAAATAAAAAGGCATCAAAAAGCTAGCCCAACACCCATTGACCATACAACAGTTGGTGAGAAACCAACTATGAGCCACAGCAAACCAACCAAAATCAGTACAACAGAGGAAAAACCCCAGAAAAACAGAGGAATCACCAATACAGTACCAACAGCAAGCCCCAGAAAAACCAGCAAATCTGTAGCAGATCAAAAGCAGAAATACACAGGAATACACAAGAAGAAAACCAGAAAAACCAGCAGGAATACCCAGGCTGCAGAGCAGAATAAAAAAACAGCAGCATCAGATGCATTCTCGGGTACGATAATATTTGTCTGCCACTTGTTACGATAATTTGCACTATTCTCTCTTCTTTCAATTGTTTTATTCTTACATGTATGTTACATGGACTCAAATGCAAGTATTCGGTGTGGGTGTGTGTCCAAGCATCTAACCTTCCTAAACTCTATTATTCTACTCAAACTTTACATCCCTTAACACTGAATCAATATTTAACTATTAGCCACCCTCCTCGAAGTTAAAATTTTGCAACCAATAATATAATTATTTATATGCCTAACATGTGCTTGTTAATGACATAATTTTATACATTGCTCTATAATTACATCAGAACCCAGAGAAGTCAATATTCAGTCACCCTCGAGCCTCAACGGTCAGATTTGGCAATCAATAATAGAATTATTAACACCATTGAAAAGTGCTTATCTAAGATATTTTATCATTCCATCCCAATCATCCAACAAAAGCGGTACCAAATACAACAGAAAATGCATAAAAACACATAATAATAATTACAGAATTATTAATACCACTAACAAGTCTTAATCAACATATTTTATCATCAGAGAGCCCAATCAGCCAACAAAAGCGGCAACAAATCCAACTTAAAGAATATGAATATATACAGAAACATGTCTTGTATAATTATATTTACAAATATACACATACATGTATAACATCAGATGAATAACATAATCTAATCTACTGCTAATTTTACATTTCATCAAAAATCCACAAATTGACAGGTTTCATATTAATAACATAGTTCAATATGTCAAATTTCATTCAAACGTGTTTTACTTTATCCAGAAATTTTGATTAATAGAAGAACAAAACAGATCAATCGAGAGAGCCAGATCCAGTAATGTGGATTAATTGAGATGAGTTATTCATTTTCCGAAAAAAATACGAAAAGAAATGTAATCCTCGAAATTTGACTCTATCTATTTTATTTCCACATTTTCTCAGCTTTTCTCAGTAACCAAACGGATGCTAAAACGGGAGAATACAGTTCGAGAGCCATAAAGAAATTAGAGACTCATAATTACCTAATATAAAATAATAAAAAAAAATAATCAGAAGGGAAGGGAAGGGACCCATAAAATATGAGAAGGGATAATTTTCCTATGGCATCAAATCGATTTGGGGCTGGGTCGATTTGTGGGTGGGTCGATTTGGGGTTGGGTGTGAAGGTATACGCGAATGGAAGAAGACATAGATAGGGAGACAGAGACACATACACACACACAGAGGGCGGAATAGAGGACATACCTACCCGAGACAAAGCGACGGCGGTGCTTCTGTAACCCTTGCGGTGTGCTCGTCTAACAGCGGTGGTGCTCCAGTACAGAGAGGAGGGCAGAGGGATGAGGCGTGACAGAGAAGAGACACAGAAGAGTGAGGCGTGAGAGATTTTTTTGGGTGAGTAAGAAGAGGCGTGAGAGATTAGATAAAACATAATCGTGGGTTTATTCGATGAATGGACTATGCATCCATTCCCGACCTCCTCAGAATTTTTAGTCACTAATTTATTTAGGAATCCCTCCAATTTTTGAAATCTTATCTCCAAAAATTAAATTACAATTGCCGTCTAAATGTCAGTCGCTGAAAGTAAGAGAAATTAAATTACAATTGGCACAACAGTCACAATTAGCACAACAGTGACTATTGTGCCTCATTTTAAGGTGCATTATGAGCTAATGTTTATGATATGAACCATTCATATTGTAGGGTTTGTTAAGTACTTCATACTTATCAAAAATCATATTAATCGGATATCAATTACTCTATGATTGATAACCAAAAAAATAAACAACAAGTTTTTCTTTTGAGAAATAGCATAAAAATATGCAATTCGATCATATAGTTATTGATATTCGATTAATATGATTTTTTTATAGGCATGAAGTACTCAACAAATCCTACAAAATGAACGGTTCAGATCATAAAAATAAGCCTATAATGCACCTCAAAATGAGGCACACCAACCATTATTGTGCCAAAGGCACAGCAGTGACACCATTTCCTAAGAAAAATGCCAACTAAATTACTTTTAGTAGATACACATTACTTTTAGTAATTATAGATTAATAATTCTAATGGTAACCTGTTCTATACACGGGACTTTATAAATTTATAAAAAAAATCATTATAAAAATGTTAAACTAATTTAATATTTTGTCTTGTTCTATACATGAAATTTATAAATTAATTTTTATGTTTATAACATTTTAAATTATTAGTAACCAAACAGATGCTAAAATGAGAGAATACAGTTCGAGAGCCATAAATAAATCAATTAGAGACTCATAATAACCTAATATAAAATATAAAAAAATAATCAGAAGGGAAGGGAAGGGACCCATAAAATATGAGAAGGGATAATTTTCCTATGGCATCAAATCGATTTGGGGTTGGGTTGATTTTCGGGTTGGGTGTGAAGGTATATGCGAATGGAAGAAGACATAGATAGGGAGACAGACAAACACACACACACACACACACACACACACACACACATAGGGCGAAAATAGAGGACATACCTACCCGAGACAAAACGACGGTGGTGCTTCTATAACCCTTGCGGTGTGCTCGTCTAACCGCGGTGGTGCTCCAGTACAGAGAGGAGGGCAGAGGGGTCAGGCATGACAGAGAAGAGTGAGGCGTGAGAGATTTTTTTTGGGTGAGTAAGAGGCGTGAGAGATTAGATAAAACATAATCGTGGGTTTATTCAGTGAATGGATTATGCTTCCATTCCCGACCTCCTTAAAATTTTAGTCACTAATTCATTTAGGAATCCCTCCAATTTTTGAAATCTTACCTCCACAAATTATATAACAATTGCCGTCTAAACGTCAGTCGCTAAAAGTAAGAGAAATTAAATTACAATTGGCACAACAGTGACTGTTGTGCCTCATTTTGAGGTGCATTATGGGCTTATTTTTATGATCTGAACCATTCATGTTGTAGGGTTTGTTAAGTACTTCATACCTACCAAAAATCATATTAATCGGATATCAATTACTATATGATTGATAACCAAAAAAATAAACAAGAAGTTTTTCTATTAAGAAATAGCATAAAAATCTACAATTCGATCATATAGTTATTGATATTCGATTAACATGATTTTTGGTAGGCATGAAGTACTCAACAAACCCTACAAAATGAACGGTTCAGATCATAAAAATAAGCCCATAATGATCTCAAAATGAGGCACACCAATTACTGTTGTGCCAAAGGCACAACAGTGACCCCATTTCCTAAGAGAAATCCCAATTAAATTACTTTTAGTAGATACACAACACTTTTAGTAATTACAGATTAATAATTCTAATGGTAACCTGTGCTATACACGGGACTTTATAAATTAAAATTAAAAATCATTATAAATATGTTAAACTAATTTAATATTTTGTCTTGTTCTATACATGAAATTTATAAATTAGCTTTTATGTTTATAACATTTTAAATTATTAGTAACCAAACAGATGCTAAAACGAGAGAATACAGTTTGAGAGCCATAATAAATCAATTAGAGACTCATAATAACCTAATATAAAATATAAAAAAATAATCAGAAGGGAAGGGAAGGGACCCATAAAATATGAGAAGGGATAATTTTCCTAGGGCATCAAATCGATTTGGGGCTGGGTTGATTTCGGGTTGGGTGTGAAGGTATATGCGAATGAAAGAAGACATAGATAGGGAGACAGACAAACAGACACACACACACACACACACACACAGGGCAAAAATAGAGGACATACCTACCCGAGACAAAACGACGGTGGTGCTTCTGTAACCCTTGCGGTGTGCTCGTCTAACCGCGGTGGTGCTCCAGTACAGAGAGGAGGGCAGAGGGGTCAGGCATGACAGAGAAGAGTGAGGCGTGAGAGATTTTTTTGGGTGAGTAAGAGGCGTGAGAGATTAGATAAAACATAATCGTGGGTTTATTCAGTGAATGGATTATGCTTCCATTCCCGACCTCCTTAAAATTTTAGTCACTAATTCATAAATTTTTTGTTTTCCATTCGGCAACTAAATATTTTTAGCAGCCAAAACTAACTATACGGCGACTAAAATATTAATTGGCCGCTGAAAATAAAATTATTGGCTACCAAACCTTCGGTCGCCAAAGATGAAAATAAATTTTTTGTTTTCCATTCGGCGACTAAATATTTTTAGTAGCCAAAACTAACTATACGGCGACTAAAATATTAGTTGGTCGTTGAAAATAAATTATTGGCTACCAAACCTTCGGTCGCCAAAGATGAAAATAAATTTTTTGTTTTCCATTCGGCGACTAAATATTTTTAGCAGCCAAAACTAACTATACAACGACTAAAATATTAGTTGGTCGCTGAAAATAAATTATTGGCTACCAAACCTTTGGTCGCCAAAGATGAAAATAAATTTTTTGTTTTCCATTCGGTGACTAAATAATTTTAGTAGCCAAAACTAACTATACGGCAACTAAAATATTAGTTGGTTGCTGAAAATAAATTATTGGCTACCAAACCTTTGGTCGCCAAAGATGAAAAAAAAATTTTTGTTTTCCATTCGGCGACTAAATATTTTTAGTAGCCAAAACTAACTATACGGCGACTAAAATATTAGTTGGTCGCTGAAAATAAATTATTGGCTACCAAACCTTTGGTCGCCAAAGATGAAAATAAATTTTTTGTTTTCCATTCGACGACTAAATAATTTTAGTAGCCAAAACTAACTATACGGCGACTAAAATATTAGTTGGTCGCTGAAAATAAATTATTGGCTACCAAACCTTTGGTCGCCAAAGATGAAAATAAATTTTTTGTTTTTCATTCGGCGACTAAATAATTTTAGTAGCCAAAACTAATTATACGACGACTAAAATATTAGTTGGTCGCTAAAAATAAATTATTGGCTACCAAACCTTTGGTCGCCAAAGATGAAAATAAATTTTGTGTTTTACATTCGGCGACTAAATAATTTTAGTAGCCAAAACTAACTATATGGCGACTAAAATATTAGTTGGCCGCTGAAAATAAATTATTGGATACCAAACCTTTGGTCGCCAAAGATGAAAATAAATTTTTTGTTTTACATTCGGCGACTAAATAATTTTAGTAGGTAAAACTAACTACACGGTGACTAAAATATTAGTTCGTCGCTGAAAATAAAATTATTGGCTACCAAACCTTTGGTCGCCAAAGCTGAAAATAAATTTTTTGTTTTCCATTCGGCGACTAAATATTTTTAGTAGCGAAAACTAACTATACGACGACTAATATATTAGTTGGTCGCTGAAAATAAATTATTGGCTACCAAACCTTTGGTCGCCAAAGATGAAAATAAATTTTTTGTTTTACATTCGGCGGCTAAATAATTTTAGTAGCCAAAACTAACTATATGGCGACTAAAATATTAGTTGGTTGCTGAAAATAAAATTATTGGCTACCAAACCTTTGGTCGCCAAAGATGAAAATAAATTTTTTGTTTTCCATTCGGCGACTAAATAATTTTAGTAGCCAAAACTAACTATACAGCAACTAAATTAATTTTAGTCGCTGAAAATACATTTTTTGCTACCAAACTATTGGTCGCCAAAGATAAGAAATAAATTTTTTGTTTTCCATTCGGCGACTAAATAATTTTAGTAGCCAAAACTAACTATACGACGACTAAAATATTAGTTGGTCGCTGAAAATAAATTATTGGCTACCAAACCTTTGGTCGCCAAAGATGAAAATAAATTTTTTGTTTTCCATTCGGCGACTAAATAATTTTAGTAGCCAAAACTAACTATGAAACGACTAAATTAATTTTAGTCGCTAAAAATATATTTTTTGCGACCAAACTGTTGGTCGCCAAAGATAAGAAATTTAATTTTTGTTTTTCATTCGGCGACTAAATAATTTTAGCAGCTAAAACTAACTATACAACGACTAAAATAATTTTTTGCGACCAAGCTGTTGGTCGCCAAAGATAAAAATTAATTTTTTGTTTTTCATTTGGCGACTAAATAATTTTAGTAGGCAAAAGTAACTATACAGCGACTAAAATTTTTGGTTTGTCGCCAATTGTGGAATATTTAGCGACTAAAAATTATTTTCATCGCCAATTGTGACATTTTTAGCGACTACATTTTTTTTTAGTCGGCAATAATCAATATTGCCTGACTAAAAAAAATAGTAGCTAAATCTTGTACTTTTGCCGACTAATATAATGTTTGGTCGCCAATTCCACCACTTTTGGCGACTAAATTTTTTTTAGTCGCCAAATTTGGTCGCCAAAAGTTTAATTTCCTGTAGTGAACCACATGGTTATTTTGGCGCAAAAGCAATCCCATAAAAAGGTAAGAAACGAACTTAGCAAGAAAGGTTGACAGTTTGTGTTGAGTACCTTGTGTCCTTGTCTTTTCAACTCTGTAAGATTTACAAAACCCAACAATGAATAGTATACCGGCAAAAGTAAGCATAATTTGGTTATTATATTTTCTTCAAAAATCAAAGTTCAAAAGACAAGGACACAGGGTACTTAATCTACCAAACACATCCAATAAGAAGCGAATTTGTAGAGATCTAATTCAAAGACAGGAATGTTGAAGGCAAACCAAAGTTAGTGTAGATTGTCACTTACTGAAAATTGTAAAACCACATCAGAAATAACTTTAAAGGAATATCCCCGAGTAAACTAAGATATCAAGTCCCCAAGACTTGTAAATGTCGATATAGCATAGCACATCATGAGCACTAAGTCCTTTAAAAGCTTTTTACACACATACATCCAGAGAGATGCACACATACACACACACAAAAGAGAAAACATGACTCCATTAAATGAATTAGACTTTAAATTTTTTTAAATTGTACTCTAAGGACCTTACGAAATTCCACTGGTATCAAATATAATAGCCACATGGGAATATTGAGAGACATGAAGTCCACTACTGTGTGTTATGAAAATAACAAGTCAACTCAATAAAGCATCATGATTCATGATTGCAATTTTTTAGAGTAGATAGTATATCCTTCTACACATGCATAAATCCCAACAAGCAAATGTAAGCAAATTATGCATTTCGTCACTCAAATAGAAAAATGAACATGAAAGTAGCTGCAGATTTGATAAAATTGGTGTTGTTCATATGTCAGAGTAGAGTATTACAAGTCTGGGAGCAAAAATTAAATCGGATCAACATGGAGGCCTACGTTGGTCAAATGAGAGAAAACAACCAAGAGGGTCTCAATCTTTACAAGAAAGAACAATAAGCCATAAAACTTTCTAACATGCTTGACACAAGTAACTGCTCGTTCTGTCAAGAATGTTAGATAGTTTTCTATCAGTAAATAACGATAACGATAACATGATACATATCAGTATCGGCGAAACGGTCATATATCAGTAAATAATGGCAGCATTGGAAGTACAAAATCCCAAAACATATTGACCGATATAATACGTAAAGATCAATATTTAAAAGGGCAAATTACATATACCTCCCTCGAGGTTTAGCTAAATTACAGATACCCCCTGAGGTTTCGGGAATTACAAATACCCCCCCTGAGATTTATATTTTTATAACAAATTGCCCCCCGAGGTTTATATTTTCATAACAAATTGCCCCCTAATTTGTTATGAAAATATAACCTTCAGGGGGTATCTGTAATTTCTCAAACCTTAGGGGGGGTATTTGTAATTTTGCTAAACCTCGAGGGGGTATATGTAATTTGCCCTATTTAAAACCGTAACATTAACATTCAAGTACTGCACAAAAAGATGAACCTTACTCTTTACAATGCAACCAACCAATGTAACAATGCAAGCTATTACAGAATTTTACGAAACTAATAAAAGAATCTGTTTTTGTATGTCAGTGGTCCTATTGTGCATGGAGTGATCCTACTGTTAAGAGTTTCTCTGTCAAAATGACTTCCATCAATACAAACTCTGGTTCTACTCTTGCATTTTATTGTTTTGCTTGTTTAAATCAACTTATAAGCAAAATTTTAGTTCCCAATTCTTCTCTCCAAATATCAATGCAATATCTCATTAATTTTCAAATTGGGTGTTCTTCATGAATTCCAGAAAACAACAAATTAAAAAAATATATGTTGTCTGATGGCAATAAGAATGTAATAGATAAAGATTAAAAATTCCTTGCAGAGAAACCTACAGCTATGGAGTCTTTAATGTCAAAAGCATTGTAAAGAAGTCAATTACATTATTACAGTACAATTTTCTTCTTTATCTCCATTTCTACTATTTCTATATGATGAAGCAACAAATGGGTATACCTAGCAAAAAAAATCTTAACCAGCAATAAGCCCCAAAACCAAAAGTATATACCCATTTGTCGAAGTGTATGGTGCTTCATAGCTAAGTAATCACTTATCCAACTGTTCTGGGATTTCATGGTCTTTAATCTTTATTACAATCCCTTCTCACATGCTTGTTTATCGTATTTTTTAAGGTAATTTGTTAAACAAAATTAGGGAAGAGTTGACTCGAAGATGAGTACTTTCCACAAGGACTAAATTAAGCTATTAAACACCATAATAAGATACCATCCATCAGATTTTTATTTTTCTCTTCTTTTCTTTTTTTTCACTTGTTTTCTCAGTTTTCACACCCTTTTTCTTTTTTCTTCTTGTACTGGATGCCATACTAGGATACCACTCATCACTTGTTTTCTCACTAATTTTTATCATATTTTTTTCTTTTTTTTCCTCACTGCCAATTTGAACCTTCCTTTTCCATGTCACTGGCAAAGATTAGTTCATCAGTTCTGAATAACCTGATACACTCTTCAAATATTATGGGAAGGAGAAAAAATTTTGAAAATAAAATAAAATAACATATAGGTTCTTTCCACCACATGCTTGAGAAACTTAATAGTAAAAAAAAAAAAATTAAAAATAACTTCATTTTGTATCCAGGATTTATGGACTGCTAATAATCTTCAAAATCTAAATAAATCATTAAGTATATCCCCTGCAAATTGCAAAAACGTACATGGGTCTGTGGTTATATGCATCAATTAGACATAACGAATTGGACAAGAAGAAAAAAAATTATTCTACCAATTCAAGTCAAATTTAGTTAAATTACCCATAAGGAATTGAACCAGGAATGCATGCGATGGATCAATAGTCCATAGGTACTACATTTGCAATTGGTGTTAACATAACTTGACTAAATGGATGGTTAATATATGCACTAGAGGTCAGACTCCCGAAACTCGTAATAGTGAAAATAGACAAGCATAGATTCATTTAAGAAATTGAGAGAGAGAAGCAGGGGCATTGAGATACAAAGCAAAAGGGAACAAACTTGTAAGGGCAGACTGAAGCACCGATCTCGCACGGCAGCAGCAAACAGCACAAACCCTACGATCAAGAGTGAAATCGTGAGGGAGAGAGAACTATGAATTCTGAGATAAGGATGCGCAAGAGTGAAATCGTGGAGATTGATTTGGGGAGATTTGATGAGGGAAAAAAAAAGGAGGGAATTTTAAGAGGGAAAATATCCACCGTCGATCAGCTTCTACCCCAAAAAAATAAATAAAATAAAATAAAATAAAATATTCAAAACAATTTTTAGATTTGTTTTTTTTAAAAAAAATTAAAAATAATTTCAGAGCAATAAAAATCAAAATTATATTTTTAAAATTTTAAAAAGTATTTATGACCTAAAAGATTAAAAAAAAAAAAAAAATTAGATTTGTTTTTTTTGAAAAAATTAAAAATAATTTGAAAGCAATAAAAATCTAAATTATATTTTTCAAATTTTAAAAAGTATTTATGACCTAAAAGATAAAAATATACAAAAAATATTAAGTTTTTTTTTTTCACCCAATTTTTTTTTAGTTTTTTAGGAAAAAAAAATTTGAAGCTAGTTTCTGAAAATAAAAACAAACATATTGAAATTGATAATCTAACCATATTCTTTGAAAAAGTTTAAATTATCTCAAATTAGTCATCTCAACTTAAGAGTGTGTTTGGGCTCAATGAGTTCATTTTGTGATATAATTCAATGATCATTTTAATTTTACAATTCAGTAACTAAAATATTTACAACTCTTTCAAAAATTATAATAAAAAACATAAATCACTAAATCACATCATTCCACTAGCAAAACTTTTACCGACGAATAGTGTCATCGTCGCAAAATGGTTAACTCTTTGCCCACGCCAACTTGTCGTCGCCAAAAGTAAGCACACTAATAGCAACGCTCATTGTGTTGCTAAAACATAAGACGCGTAGATAAAAATTTTGAAATTTTGGCGCCAACCAAAAAATTTGGCGCTAAAATAATGTTATGCCTTTTTAGCGACGGCAACAAATTGCGTCGGTAAAGGTATACTTTTACCAACGAAATTGATCACTGTGTCGCCAAAAGTATACTTTTGGCGATGAAAAATTGACGTCGTCGCCAAAAGTAGTCGCCAAAAGTGCAATTTCTTGTAGTGATATGTTCTCATTGCTAGATCCCAAAGCGTTTCTCCCCCTTTTATGTCATGTGTGTTTAGGGTGGCAGAGTGGTAAAACCCTGAATCATTCAGGTGCACCAAAATCAGTAGATCAAAGTATATAAGTTGGATGATATATCAAAGTATCAAGAAGTTAAGCCTTGTATGAAACACAAAAGTAAATAAAATGGTCTATTGTACTTTGCTATCAAGAAAGCCAAAGATGCAGTGAAAATAGCTGCTGCCTAGCCTAAAAATAGTTTTACCTGCAAAACTTGATTAGGGCCCATTTGGAAAAACTTATTTGCAACATATTTTGCTTAAAATTTGAAATTTCATGCTTAAGCAGCTGTACATTGAAAAGTAAATGTTTTGGTAAAACTAGGGATGGCCATTTAAATCCGATCCACGGGGCGCTCATGCCCACCCAAATGGGGCGGATTTTACCCACCCGACACTTATGTGGGGCGGGAGTGAATTATGTTTTGGTCACCCGCAACGGGGGTGGGTTAGGGATGGGTATCACTTCCCCCGATCCAAACCCAACCCAATATAATTAATAATATATAAATAAATAATATAATTAGATATAAAAAAATAATATTAAAAGTTTATGATTTTGTTTAAATATAAATAAATAATAATCTTAAAAATCTCACTGTTTATATATATGAAAATAAAAAATTATTTAGTGTGCTAAGAATTTAAATGGTTTTTAATTTTTTTGACTATTTGAAATGTGGTCGGATATCCGCGGATATCGGGTATCCACAGGGGCGGGGGTGAGGTTGAAAAATTCCACCTGTAGCGAGGGTGGGGCAATGGCGGGAGTGGGGTGGAGTTGGTCGGCGGGGACAGGGGCGGGGAATGACAAACCCGTCCCGTGGCCATCCTAGGTTAAACTTATCAAATTTACAATTTATTCGTTTTTTCAGCTCAAAACCAGCTTTGCAGTTTCATGCTTGAGTAGTTATACATTGAAAGGTAAATATTTGGTAAAATTAGCATGCTTTCAATTTATTCGATTTTTTAGCTCAAAAAGCTGCTTCTTGTCTTTTTTTCCTTTTTTTTTAAAAGCTCGGTTCAAGATTTTTTTTAGTTACAAATAAGTTTTGCCAAACAGACGCTAAACATGTTGAATGTTGCAGAGGTCTCAAACTAGAAGCGCCACAAGTGTCATAAAAAATTAAAAATAAAAAGAGTAATTTTAAGGAGTGAGAACAGGGGATTGACAGTCTGATAGAAGAGTAAGGTTGGGAGCAGGAGCGCAGCAGGTGTGGGCTGGAGCGGGGTTCAGGAGTGAAGAGTGAGACTCAATAAGAGTTTTAGCTACTACCGTTATGAAAGCAACTATATATAATATATACTTTTAATTCAAAGCTGGGGAAAATGTCCAAGATTTAGTTTTTACATGCTTTGTGTAGTGAAACTCCCATTGTATCATTTCCCAAAAATGATATTTACGCAATTAAAGTTCTCAATCTCCATCAACAGAGCTTTTCACATATCAAATCTGTACAGGAAAGAAATAAACCTTCTCGTATAATCCTGTTGATCAAGTCTGCGTTCCTCCGTACGACGTCGCTTTATCACCTGAAAATACGAACGTGAGCTAGCCGACGGATGTGTGCCGGAAACCTCTCCGATGCCTAAGTCAGTAAGCTTGACAAATAGACAAAAGCTCTGTGTATTCAGAAAACAAAGTTGTGTTACCTCTCCAAAGGTGATGTCTGTGAGCTTTTATAGGTTCCTTGTGGCACAATCCTAGTAGGACTCTTACTTCTCCATGTAGAGTCCTTCTAGGATTCATACTCCTGAAGGATAATGCTTATCCTTCAATACCCCCCTCACTACTTAAACCAAGTGAGATGGTTTTATCACGGTCGAACTTCCACAGGACCGAAATAACATTGCCATGTTGGACTAACTAGCGTGACCGATCTAGCGGCTACCTCGGCCCTTCCTTTCCTTACTCCTACCTCGACCTTATATGCAAAGGCCGAGCTATACGTAGGAGAATTAAGCCGAGGTAACCCTTACTCAGGTCCTAGAGCAGGCCCAACATACCTCGGTTCCGAACAGCACGACTGAGCTATCCCTGGCCATGGCGACCGAACTAAGTCCACTCCTTGATCCGGCGGCGAACCTCTTCCTTTGGACCGGACTGCCACTTGTCCGAGGCCCTTCTTCTAAGCTTCTTTAATATGGCCCATAGAACGGCCCAAAGTCCTAGCTCGGCCTAATTTATATATAAATTACCCTCTCAATTGCCCCTTAATTCCATCTGCATAGCATGATAGGGATTATCTGTTCATCAGCCGAGCTAGAGTCCCTAAGCCTTTCCAGCCGAGCTACAGTCCCTAAGCCTTTCCAGCCGAGCTACAGTCCCTAAGCCTTTCCAGCCGAGCTACAATCCCTAAGCCTTTCTAGCCGAGCTACACCCATTTAGCTTATCCAGCCGAGCTAAACTTAAGCCGAACCGTTCTTATCCGGTCACAACGTCTTTTCAATCACCAAAACTGAATCGCTTCCTATTCCGTATACACGTGGCATGCTCCCATTGGCTGAAGGCAGCTGTCAACGCCGTCTTCGTATTTCGCACTTTTTGAATAGTTCCCGCCCTCTTATTTTTGTCTTTTTTACAAAACAATCGCTTCATCTTTGGATTCATCACTACGTTTTCCATTTCACTTACTCTCTCTCTCAAGCTCCATTGCTCTCCAACTTTTGCAACTGTGAAGTGTGCTTCGTGTTCTTGCTGCTGCCTTTACTGCCATTTCCATCCTCTCGTGCTCTGGTAAGTCATTTAGATCTCTTTTGTGTTTTGTATTTGCTTCAACCACTGCAATTTGTTTCGTGTGTTTTTGCAAAACACATTTCTGTCTCTACTTTCCACTAGTCTTGTATTTTCTGGAAATAATCTTCATAAGAACACTATGAATATCATGAACAATCAATAGAACGTAGTTTTGATCCAAAATCAAAATGTAACCGCACTAGGGTACTGTTTATGCTGTATGTAGACCTTATTAAGTCATAACCGAACTAGAACTTGTGAAAATACTAGTAATTTAAGTCACTATCTTCCGATTGACCTTTAGCCGAGATAATCGCACCGAACTAAGTTTTGAATTTAGAATTTTAGAAACTTTGACCTCCAACCGAGCTAAGTCCTTGGGGCTAAGCCAGCTTTCTTAGTGTTTAAACCGAACTCAAAAAGCTGCCCCTAGAGGCTTAACTGAAGTAACAAACCTCATAACTCAAACCGAGCTATCAAACCCTCCGCTAGGCCGTGCTACCAAGCATATTGTTAGAACCGAGATAAAACTTGTAGCATCCCCTAGCCGAAGTAGGACTTCTTTATCTTTGTTTTCTTTTTGTAGCACGGTCAACGATCTGTGCTTAACACCTTGTTTTCCACTTTGCAGACTTAGGTTGCCAGGCACTCCACTGCGCGCTCAACCGAGCTACTGAGCACAGTTTTTCAACCGAAGTAATTTATTCATAATTTATAAAATAAATGGGGAAGTATAGGTTCTTGGTAGAAACCCCTGGAGGTCTAGCCGAATTTTGTAAGGATTACAACATTCCAGCCGATGTGCACCTTACCCTAGCCAAACAGGATACCATTCCCTGGGGGAATGAAGGCTTTGTGCCATTCGCCCTTCTCTCCATAATAGAAACCAGACTGAGATTTCCAGTCCAACCCTTAATTTGTGAATTCCTTAGGCAAACCAGACTATGCCCAACCCAACTATCAACGAACTCATACCGTATAATAATGGGCATCGCGGAACTAAACCGCCAAGCCGGTCTGAACCTCGGTCTAGCCGAAATATTCCACCAATATTCCTTGGGATCCAAAGAGGATGGGTGGGTATATTATTTAAGAATACGTCGTGGCCGAGAGAAAATAATCAAAGATACACCGGACAAAGACTTGAACGATGACGATTTTTTCTGGGTATCTGGGAACTTTGAAGACCACCAAGCCCAGATCCCAGGCCGAAGTGTAAACTGGAACAAAGGCATACCCGGTATAAATATTTCGGTTCTATTTCATGCTTCTGTTTACTTCGGTTTTCTCCTTCTGAACCGAACTAACAGTTGTCTTCTTTTACAGATAAAGCCCATCTTCGATCAGTATACGGTTATCCGAACTTGGGTACGCTCCGCGCCGCACTACGACACAAAGAGAGAAGTTGGATCAAGCTGTTAGATTTTGAACCGACCTACAGATACAGCGGTCGCCGAAAAGTGAGAGTGACCGACTTCCTCCTTGAAAACGCACCAGAACCGGACCCATCCTTGCCCCAGATAAACCTAATCCCTCTCACGGCCGAACAAGAAATGGCCAAAAGGAGCAGGCTGAAGGCAATGCTGACCACGACAACCAGAGCTGAGGTACCATAAACCGGTCAGACCACTGAGACCGTGGTAGCTCTCCCCTCTCAACAGCCATCCTCATCTCGTCCAGGCAAGCGCGCCCGGACTAGCCAAACCGAGCGTCGCCTTGCTGATGAGGATGAGACCGTTTTGCCACCAAGCCTTCCTTTAAGCCCTCAACAAAGCCACCAACCGGAGCACTCTGACCGAGCTGCCAGCTCTAAATGGGTCCCTGAACTGACCTTCAACAACCGAGATATACTGCAATCAGATTCGGTGGTCACCGAGAAGGACCACTTAATGGCTTTTAATCTAGCCAAGAGTGTGTGCCTTCCACAAGACATGGAGCACCACTACAAGCAATTAAACACCGAGTTGAAGTCCATCCGGTCTTCGACAAAGTCTATGATCCTGGTAAATAACTTTCATTTTTCTTTGTAATTTTTCCAACTTTCAGTCTGGCTAAAGGAAAAGTTACTACTCCTTTGCAGGCCATTCAGAAAAACAACGTCACACACAGGAGAGTGATGGAGCTAAGGAGAAATACAAGGGAGGCCATGGCAGAGGCCGAAGCAAAGACAGCCGAACTGGAGGAGGCAAGAAAACAAATTGCCGAACTGCGATCTGAGAACGGCCGACTGACCGAACTGGTTAGTTCGGCCGAAGTCGAAAAGCAGAAGGTTGCCATTGAGGCAAAGGACAAGTACCTGCGCCTGCTGGTGAAGATTGAAAAGAAGAAGGATGCCGAGATAGACCAATTAAAGGAGGGCATGAAAAAAGCCGAAAAACGAGGCTTCAAGAAGGCTGAGGACGCCTACACCCTCCAATGTGATGCCGCCAAGGATCTGTTCTTCAAATGCGGCTGGAGGAGTGCTGTGGAGCAGCTCGGTTGTTCACCCGACACCGAGTTCTACAATGCTCCACAGTATTCCATTCCAGCTTCACTGGCGCAGTACGCTGCCGATCTTCAGAGGCAATTTCTTGAAGGGTCTGATGATGATGAAGACGATGATGAAGATGATGATGAAGTTGAGCCAACTGATACTCCGGCCGTTAATGAGCAACCCAACGATCAAACAGTTCGGTTGGAGCCGGTAGTTGAAGACCTAACTGATGAGCTGCTGACTGACAACATTCAGCCGATTGATACCGAGGTTCATGCTGAAACCGAGCTCCCACCTCAAACCGTGCTCCCGTCCAAAACCGGACTTCGGGCAAATTCTGATGTTGGACTAGAAGCAGAAATTGATGATCTCTTCAACTGATGTTCATTTTTCTTTTTTTTTGTTTTTGAACTTGTAACCGGGCTGCGGCCCTGCCGTTTGTACTTATTTTGCATTTTCAATGAAAAAATCTTTTGTGCTAAACTCTTACTCCGGTTTAGTTCTGTATGTTTGTACTCGTAATGAATTTTCAATGTCTTCAACTGTGATCTCGGTTTGTTTCTAACTGCTATTTGAAATATTTCTGGGCCGATATACCGTATTCCGGTTTTAGCTATCTAGCTTACTAGCCAACCACTCTTTAGCCGGTGTCCTTACTTCGGCTAAAGAGTACCCAAAGTTGGTTTAATCCAGCCAACCACTCTTTGGCCATAAACTTTACTTCGGCTGAAAAGTACAAAGAGTTGGTTTAATCCAGCCAACCACTCTTCAGCCATAAACTTACTTCGGCTGAAGAGAACAAAGAGTTGGTTTAATCCAGCCAACCACTCTTCAGCCATAAACTTTACTTCGGCTGAAAAGTACTAAGTGTTGGTTTTAA
The DNA here is from genome assembly GCA_030407325.1 of Camellia japonica. NCBI lineage: Eukaryota > Viridiplantae > Streptophyta > Magnoliopsida > Ericales > Theaceae > Camellia > Camellia japonica. Next base: position 31,454,974 of record JAPPVO010000016.1, read on the forward strand.
TCCGGCCAACCACTCTTCAGCCATAAACTTACTTCGGCTGAAGAGTACAAAGAGTTGGTTTAATCCAGCCAACCACTCTTCAGTCATAAACTTATTTCGGCTGAAGAGTACTAAGTGTTGGTTTAATCCAGCCAACCTCTAAGTTGGTTTTTCCAGCCAACTTAGAATACAGTGTTTGGTTATTCCGACCAAACGTCCTGCAGCCTGGATCCTTATCCTGGGCGTAGGACGGGTGTTGGTTTAATCCAGCCAACCTCTAAGTTGGTTTTTCCAGCCAATTTAGAATACAGTGTTTGGTTATTCCGACCAAACGTCCTGCAGCCTGGATCCTTATCCTGGGCTTAGGATGGGTTCATAGTTGGTTATTCCGGCCAACTATGTTTACAATGCTCCTAACTTACTGAAGTTACCTTCTACTGAAAACAATTATGCTGAAAAGAATCGACTTGTTTTATTGAGAAAGTAAAAAATTACACATACTTAAAAGAAAAAAAAAGCTAAAAATAAAACAACTTGAGATTGGCAGTGTTCCATGGCCTGGGAATTGCTTTGCCGTCCTCATCTTCTAAGTGGTATGTCCCTTTGCCTGCTAATCCGACCACTTTGTAAGGTCCTTCCCAGTTAGGTCCTAGCTTGCCATCTCCTGGTACCAAGGTATTTCCCATCACTTTGCGCAGTACCCAATCTCCGATCTTGAATTGCCTTGGATGCACTGTTTTGTTATACTTTCTGGACAATTCTTGTTGGTAGGAGGCGATGTGAACCAATGCTCTATCTCTTCTTTCTTCTGCAAGGTCAAGCTCCAATGCTATGGCTTCGCCATTTAGGTTTGGGTCAAAGTTTTCGCTTCGAATTGTGGGGAGGCCAACTTCTAATGGGATGACTGCTTCCATGCCATAAGCTAAGGAGAATGGTGTTTCCCCTGTTGATCGGCGAGGTGTGGTGCGGTAAGCCCATAAAACATGAGGGAGTTCTTCTGCCCACTTGCCCTTCGCTCTCTCTAACCTTTTCTTCAACCCATCCAGGACCACTTTATTCGATGCTTCTACCTGACCATTTGCTTGGGGATATGCCGGTGTAGAATTGTAGAACTCGATCTTGTATTCTTCACAAAAGCCTCTGAAGATTCTGCCGTCGAACTGAGTGCCGTTGTCTGATATCAGTGCCTTTGGTATGCCAAATCGAGTGATGATATTCTGCCAGACAAACTTTTTCACATCTTTTTCCTTGATTGACGCCAAGGCTTCTGCTTCCACCCATTTTGTGAAGTAGTCGGTTGCCGCAAGGAAGAACTTCCTGTTGCCGGGTGCTGTTGGAAGTGGCCCTACTATGTCTAAGCCCCACATTGCGAAAGGCCATGGGCTAGTGAGAGGTAGAAGTTCTCTGGCAGGTTGATGTATTTGATGTGCGAACTTTTGGCATTTTTCGCACTTTTTGACATACTTCTCTGAATCCGCTTGCATGTATGGCCACCAGTATCCTTGTGAAATTGCTCGGTATGCCAATGATCTTCCTCCTTGATGGCTGCCACAAACACCCTCATGTATTTCGAACAGAAACGCTTCCACTTTGCTGGGGTGAACATATTTTAGGCAAGGTCCTGAGAATGACTTTTTGTACAATGCCAAAGATGGGGAGAGCCAAAATCGCTGCGACTTTGCTCTTATTCCGTTAAGGGTGCCGTCTTTCAGGAATAATATGATGGGATCAATCCAAGAAGGGCCTAGATCGGCGCAACATACCTCTTCTGCTTCTGGGTCTTCAATGCTTGGCCTAGGCAGATAGTCGATCAGTAGTGGATGAGGGATGGAGGTGTCTGCCATTGAGGCGAAGCCTGCCAGTTCGTCTGCTCTGCTGTTTTCCTCTCTGCCGATCTGCTCTATCCTGACTACTTCAAATTTTTTGATCTCTGTTCTGACCAACTCTTGGTACTTGGCCATACTGTCATCCTTTGCTTCGTAGTCGCCAGATATTTGGTTTACCACCAGCTGTGAGTCGCTATAAACCATTAGCTCGGTGGCCTTCATGTAGAACGCTGACTTGAGACCTGCAAGAAGCGCTTCATACTCCGCTTTGTTGTTTGATGCTGGAAAGCCAAGGTTGATCGCCTGCTCCACTACTAGGCCGTCTGGAGAGATGAGGACTATGCCAAGCCCTGCTCCATGCCGGTTGGATGCTCCGTCTACAAGGAGCTTCCACATCTCTCCCACGAACAATTTCCAGCAAGTAGTGGGATCAGATGATGCCTTGGGATCTTCCTTGTTGCTGGTGCCTTCTTCAAGGTCCATGCTTGCTGTCTGCCGCTCGCCATCTGGTTGTACCAAGTCTTGTTTTGTTGGTGAGTCTTGACTTGGCGTAGCATGGTCCTTCCTACACTGGTCTGCCTTAGGGCCTGACTGAGTAACCAGTACTAGGGGTTGCGTTATTCCGACGTCAACTTCCATCCCTAGTTCGGTTGCTTCAGTCAGGTCGACTGGGCAGATATGATGACTTCCTGGGGTGAACTCTGCGACGAAGTCTGCCAATGCTTGTGCCTTTATTGCGGTTCTGGGTTGGAACTTGATGTCGTATTGCCCCAACTCAACTACCCACTTTAAGATTCGTCCAGAGAAGTTAGCCCTTTCAAATAGAGCTTTTAATGGGAAGACTGTGAGGACAACTATAGTGTGGGCGTGAAAGTAATGCGACAACTTTCTTGAGGCCATCATTAAGGCCAATGCCAGTTTCTCCAGTGGCAAGTACCTTGTTTCGGTGCCCAGTAATGTCTTACTGACATAGTAGATGGGCAGATGATGGATTCCTTCTGCTCGGACCAACACTGCGCTGATTGCGTGCTGGGAGACTGCCAGGTATAGAAAGAGTTCTTCTCCAGGTACTGGGGTGACAAGTAGTGGTAGAGAAGACATGTATTCCTTCAAGCTTTCCAGAGCTCGGTCGCATTCGTCGTCCCATTCAAACTTGGCCTTTAGAGCATGGAAGACTGGTCGTAATCTGTCGGACGACCGGCTTATGAACCGATTGAGCGCAGCGGCCATGCCGGTGAGATGTTGCACTTCTTTGACTGAGTTTGGTCTCTCCAGGTCCTGAATGGCCTTGATTTGAGATGGGTCTGCCTCAATACCCCGGTTGGTCACCAAGAAGCCCAGGAATTTGCCAGATCCTACTCCGAATGCACACTTCGACGCATTGAGGCGTAACTTGTGCTTCTTTAGGATCTGGAACATCTCACCTAGGTCCTTGAGATGGTCATTCTCATCCTTGCTTTTGACCACCATATCGTCGATGTAAGCCTCCATTGTTCTGCCTAACAATGGCTCAAACATCTTGGTGATCATTCTCTGGAATGTCGCCCCTGCGTTCTTTAGGCCAAAGGGCATGACCTTGTAGCAGTATAGTCCTCTTGGAGTTGTGAAGGACGTCACTTCTTGATCTGGTTCGTGCATGGCAATTTAATGGTAGCCTCTGTATGCATCCAGAAAGCTAAGTCGGTTGTGCCCCGCCGTTAGGTCTACTAATTGATCTATCCGTGGTAGAGGAAAGCTGTCTTTTGGGCACGCCTTGTTGACTGTTTTGTAGTCGACGCAGACACGCCACTTGCCATTCTTTTTAGGCACTACGACCGTGTTGGAGATCCATCTGGGGTAGTGCACCTCTCTGATTGCCCCAGCCTCCAGCAGGTTTCCTACTTTTTCCGCCACTATCTCGGCGTGGTGGAGTGCCGATCTGCGTGTCCGCTGAATGATTGGTCTGGCGGATGGGTAGACATTGAGTTGATGGCAGATAAAACTTGGATCAATGCCTGGCATGTCGTATGGAGTCCAGGCGAACACTTCAATGTTAGAGGTCAAGAATTCCAAGACCTCTAATCTCTCAGTGCTGGACAACGACGAACCGAGTAAAAAGAACTTATCCGGGTTTTTTTCATCTATTCTGACCTCCACCAAGTCTTCCACCGCTTTCTGACTGGCCGCTTTGCCAACATCTGCGAACAGTTCATTACTCTCTGGTTCCTCCACCGAATGAACATATCCTTCGGCAGCGCGGCTGCCATTCACTGTGACAAAGCATTGTTTTGACATGATCTGGTCGCCATAGACCTCCTCAATTACTCCGGCGTCATTGGGGAACCGCATCACTTGGTGGTAGGAGGACGCCACCGAGCGCATGGCATGCAGCCATGTCCTGCCCAAGATAATGTTGTAAGTGGAGGGGACCTTCAACACCCAGAACTCCACTTGTTTCGTCACACTCCCTGCTCTGACTGGGAGGATTATTTTGCCGACGGGCCATTCTGGCATGGAGTTGAATCCAATTAGGGGAGATACGACAGGCGCCAAGTCTTTATCTTGCAACTTTAGTTGTTTGAAAGTTTCATAGTACATGATTTCACATGAACTACCCTGGTCAATTAGAATCCGCTTGACGTCAAAATCCTTGACTCGGAGAGTGACGACCAGGGCATCATTGTGAGGGCAGTATATCCTTGCCAAGTCTTTATCCGAAAAAGACATGACATTTGTGGCCTCTGTTTTCCCCTTCTTGATGGCTGGTTGGGCACTTAGCACCTCTCTTAAGTGCTCAGCCTTTTTGATTGATCCTCTGAGCTCGCATACACGCTCAGGTTCAAAGACTCCATGTATCACGTTGATAATGCCTTGAGGTGGGGCGTCGATCGGCATCCCGTTGGGGTTGTTATGGTCCTGGGGGGCTGGTTGCGCCCCTCCTTCGATGTATTTGTCGAGGTGACCTGCTGCAACCAACTCTTCCAGGTGCTGCCTTAATGGCGTGCAGTTCTCGGTGCGGTGCCCCTTTTCTTTATGGAAGGTGCACCGTGACCTGTCGTCGTAATCCTTCTGTGCCTCGCCTAACTTGGCTGGCCACTTGACGAAAGGCTCGTCTCGAATCTCGCTAAGTATACGGTAGATCAGTTTCTTAAAGACCGTGGTTATGGCAGTGCAGACTCTCAACCATCTCTTGTCCTGGTCTTCTCCGTTGTCTCTTCTGTCACGTTCGTTTCTGTTCGGACGGTCTACCGCGTTGACCTTTGCTGAGGCATTCTTTTCTGATACTGCGGTCGTGCCAGATTTTGCTTTGGCACGTGCGCCATCCTCTTCTACCCTGATGTGCTGATGCACTCTCTCCATCAGGGCTTCCATGGTGAGGGGCGGTGTCATGGTGATAGAGTCCCTCAGTCTGTTCCCTACTGGAAGGCCTCTTTTGTACTGCGCAATGGCGAGATTGGTTGGGCAGTCACCAATCTGGTTAAAGGTCTCCCAGTAGCGACTGTTGTATGATCTTAGGGTCTCCTTGTCACCCATGTCGATGGAGAGTAACTGGTCGATCTCCACCGGGGTTTTAGTATTTGTTCTGAATCGCGTTACGAATGCTTTCGCCAATTGCGCCCAGGAGGCTATGCTGCCCTTTGGAAGTTTCTCAAACTAAGTCAAGCCTAGGTCGCCAAGGCTTGAGGGGAAAATGATGCACATCAAAGCTTCATTGCGCCGATATACCGCCATAACCTGGCGGAAGTGGCTTAAGTGTGAGTAAGGGTCCGTCTTCCCCTCGTACGTGGTGAATTTGGGCTGTAGGAAGCCTGAAGGTAGGAGCGCATTCTCAATTGCTGGGACGAATGGTGAGGTCTGCAGCCTCGCCAACGCCTTGTCCGTTGGTTCGTAGGCGGGGCGCGGTATTGGCATTCCAACCTCGACGCTTCCATGCGTCCGAGTAGCCAACCGCTGTAAGGCAGAAACTCTGTGTGGATCGCGCGCCCTGGCGTCCTCCTTCCACCGTGCTTTCTCTTCTAGCACGGTCCGTAGGTCGGACGATCTGGGCAACTCTGTCTGTTTGGATCTCGTTTGGTGTGTATGCGATGGCCAATATGTGCTGCCCTCAGTGTTCGACCTGGAGTGATGAGTTCTGGAGGATCTGGATTGCGTATCGCCTGTCCTGAGGCTTCTGCTCTCTGCTTGAGAGGGTGTAGTATTCCGACTACGACTTTCCGAGTGGCGAGGGGGCGTCTTGTTTATGCGCCCCTCTCCTGTCGCCACTCCTTTTCCCTTTACCTGGCGCTTAAGAGACTCCATGTCCGCCGCCATCCGACGTATCAATTCATCTTGTTCCCTGACGCGATCCTCCAAGGCTTGGGGATCAACCCTGCGCCTTTGTCTTTCTGGGCTCTGTGAACGAGAGTGACGAGGGCTGTTAGTCCGCCTTCTCCCTCTTGTATCCCTCTTGGGATTCTGTCTCTGTGGTTCCAGGTTTGCCATGGGAGTGACCAAGGGTAGGCCTTCGCGCCTCGCACCTCCTTCTGGGGTTAATCCGTCAATGGCGGACTGTGGTAATTCTTCGTTGTGCGCCATTGATTCTTAAGAAGAAAAACTTGATCAAGAGGTTTGTTCTTGTCTGAAGTTCCTACAGACGGCGCCAATTGTACGGGAAAGAAATAAACCTTCTCGTATAATCCTGTTGATCAAGTCTGCGTTCCTTCGTACGACGTCGCTTTATCACCTGAAAATACGAACGTGAGCTAGCCGGCGGGTGTGTGCTGGAAACCTCTCCAATGCCTAAGTCAGTAAGCTTGACAAATAGACAAAAGCTCTGTGTATTCAGAAAACAAAGTTGTGTTACCTCTCCAAAGGTGATATCTGTGAGCTTTTATAAGTTCCTTGTGGCACAATCCTAGTAGGACTCTTACTTCTCCATGTAGAGTCCTCCTAGGATTCATACTCCTGAAGGATAATGCTTATCCTTCAACACCCCCCTCACTGCTTAAACCAAGTGAGATGGTTTTATCACGGCCGAACTTCCACAGGACCGAAATAACATTGCCATGTTGGACTAACTAGCATGACTGATCTAGCGGCTACCTCGGCCCTTCCTTTCCTTACTCCTACCTCGACCTTATATGCAAAGGCTGAGCTATACGTAGGAGAATTAAGCCGAGGTAACCCTTACTCAGGTCCTAGAGCAGGCCCAACATACCTCGGTTCCGAACAGCACGATCGAGCTATCCCTGGCCATGGCGACCGAACTAAGTCCACTCCCTTGATCCGGCGGCAAACCTCTTCCTTTGGACCAGACTGCCACTTGTCTGAGGCCCTTCTTCTAAGCTTCTTTAATATGGCCCATAGAATGGCCCAAAGTCCTAGCTCGGCCTAATTTATATATAAATTACCCTCTCAAAACCCAATCTAAATTAACAAGTTCATCTTTCTTTCATCATTTAGCATGACAGTAGGTGAGGTGGAGTATAAGAAGCTCAAGAAAGATTAAATTTAAGAAAGTCATGATACTTAGACATTGGCATGATTATAGAAAAATTGATAGAAATCTTCTATAATTATATTTCTAGTATTATTGTAGTTTTATTTTATTATTATTTTTATGTTTTCTAGGATTTTAAGGTTAGGGGTATTTTAGTAATTTTATATTTACTGACATGAGATGTATGGATCACCCATGGTCTTATGGATCAAGTTATTTAATTAGTTTTTGTTTTTGTTTCCTATTTGGTCTTAAATTAGTTTTAGAAATTAAAGATATTTTAGTAGTTTTCTTTTTTTATTGTAACTGGCTTAGGAAATCTCCTAATCCTATATAAAGTCATATAATACTTATAATTTAAGGGAGTTGATATTTTATAGAATTTTGAGAGTTTTGAAGCCTCTTTTGGTTTGCGTGATGTAACCCTAACCCTAGTTATGATGCCTAAGATATTCTATAAGTGATTTCTAAAGTTGTGTTTGGTAGAGTTTTCTAAATATAATTTGATAATAGAGTTTTATTTTGAGTTTGTGGGTTTTGGAATTATGATTTGAGTGTGAAAAATTTGTTTGGTGAATGAGTTTTGAAAAGAGTTTTAAAGTAAATGTGAAATTTTTGATGTGACATGTGATATTTGATACAAAAACTTACAATTCATAACCAAATATACAACTCAAAATCTCATAAAAATTTTTAAAAAAATTCCGAAATTTTTTTATTTAAAATATAAAAAATAACAGGTACCAATTGTTAAAAAAAAAAATTTAAAAAAAATATACGCTATTCTGGTCAACTAGCTGGATGTCCGGGAGGACGACCGGCCGGACGTCTAGGGAGACGACCGGTTATCCCAAATTTTCCTGCCTTGGACAAAGTTCTCAAAAGTGAGTGTAAAATTAATTTTTGAAAACTCCAAACAAACAATACACTCAAAACATAGAGTAGAAATATGTTTGGAGAGTACAACCAAATACACAGTAATCTTTCTTTTTCTTCTCTTTCTTCCCTTCTTTCATTTCAGCTCTTTTAACAGTCCAAAATAGTGTTCACGAGTACTGTTTACAGTACCCAAAATTCAATCTTCCAACTTATTACATTGAGCCCCTAACCCTAATTCTTCCGTATACTAGTAGAATCCCTAATTTTTGTTACTTTTCAGCTTGAAATCACAATAAAAACCCGCAAAATCCAGCTTTACCGTTCTCACAGAACTGTCCATAATTGTCCTACATCAATAATTGAACTTGAGTCCCTAACATTAAGATTGAGACACCAATCAAGTTCTAGTTAGGTCCTACTTGGCTTACACCAATCAAGTTCTTTGTTGACTTGATGCCTACTAATTTAAGACTAGATTTTCTGTTTTTGTCCCAATAGACCCTTAATTATCTGCCAATGTTATTTATAAAAAAAATAGTTTCGCTTCTAAGATGTTCATAGAACAAACTTCAGTTCCAGCAATAGCATGCAAGCAATATATATATATATATATGAAGCCCAATAAATCCCTGTTGTGAAGTGACTGAGGAGTGATTAGGGTGAAACAATAATTTGAGTGAGAGAGAGAGAGAGAGAGAGAGAGAGAGAGAAAGAGCAACTGAATGGCTCTGTATATCTGTTATTGTGTGTATGTTTACAATGAAGAATGAGCTCTCTTTTATAGAGAGAATGGGGATACAATGGAGCAATCAATGGAGCACCGAAAGCATATAATTTACATTAAATAATATACGCACTAAACTAAAGCGGAAAGGTGCTAGTGGGTGTGGTTGCCTTTACAGAACGAAAGTATACAGCTATAATGAACTAAAGTAATGAACTAAAGTATATGATATATTAACAGCCCCCGCAAACTCAAGGAGGGTAGGCATTGACCAAGTTGAGTTTGGAAACAAGATCACGGAAGCGCCCAGGAGGATGAGCCTTGGTGAAAATATCAGCAGGTTGATCAGCAGAAGCAATAGGGAGAAGATGAACAGTACCCCGTGTAACATGCTGTCTAATGAAATGACAATCAATCTCAATATGCTTTGTGCGATCATGAAACACATCATTGTGAGCAATTTGAATGGCGCTCTGATTGTCACAATAAAGAGAGGTAGCACCAGAAGAGGAAACACCCATATCAGTGAGGAGCCAACGAAGCCAGAGAAGTTCCTAAGTAGTATCAGCAAGAGCTCGGTATTCAGCTTCGGTGCTAGAACGGGCAGTGAAGGATTGTTTCTTGCTACGCCAAGTAATAAGAGAATCCCCTAAGAAGAAACAAAATCTCATGGTGGAGCGTCGATCCGTAGGATCCCCAGCCCAATCAGCATCAGAAAAGGCACGCAGTTCAAGAGAGGAGGAAGCAGAGTAGTGAAGGCCATGGAACAGAGTGCCTTTGAGGTATCGAAGGATGTGGAGTAGAGTAGTATAGTGGGGAGTGCGAGGAGCCGACATGTACTGACTAACAATGTGAACAGTATATGCAATGTCAGGACGAGTCACTGTGAGATAGACAAGACTACCGACGAGCTGGCGATAAAGAGTAGCATCATTGAGGAGATCCCCATCGAGAGGAGTGAGACGAATCTGAGGATCAACTGGAGTAGAGGTAGTTTTGCAATCGGTAAGACCAGCACGAGCCAGAAGATCTTATGCATATTTGGCCTGAGATAAATAAGAACCAGTAGAATCATGAGAGACTTCAAGGCCTAAAAAGTAGTTAAGAGTACCAAGGTCCTTCATCTCAAATTGACGGTGGAGAAAACGTTTGAGTTGGAGAATACCAGCTGCATCATTGCCAGTGATAATCATATCATCCACATACAGAAGGAGAAGAGTGGTACCATGAGGAGTAGTCCGTATAAAAAGAGCAGAGTCATAGGAGCTAGAGGTGAATCCAAAGTCATGAATGGTAGAACTGAATTTAGCAAACCAAGCGCGGGGTGCTTGCTTGAGGCCATAGAGGGCACGCTGTAGTTTGCAAACCTTATGAGGTGGAAAAGTGGACCCAGGTGGAGGTTGCATGTAGACCTCCTCAAGAAGATTACCATTGAGGAAAGCATTTTTGACATCCATCTGAAAGAGCTCCCAGTGGCGAGCAGCAGAAACAGCAAGTAAACTGCGAACAGAGGTAAGCCGAGCAACAGGGGAGAAGGTTTCCTCATAATCAATCCCATATTCCTAGTTGAAACCCTTGGCAACAAGACGAGCTTTGTAGCGTTCAATAGAGCCATCAGAATGAGTCTTGATTTTGTAAACCCATTTGCAACCAATCGCAGTTTTGCCAGGAGGAAGATCAACAAGATCCCAAGTATGAGTTTTGTCCAAAGCTTGGAGTTCATCAGTCATAGCTTGCTGCCAAAGAGGATTAGTACAAGCCTCACGATAGGAGGTAGGTTCATAAGTAGAAAAGGCAGCAGATCCAACAATATAATCACGAAGATGGATAGGAGGTTGAGTTACCCGGTGTGGTCGACCCGGAGGAGGATCGGTGGGAGGAAGAACCGGTGGAGAAGGAGGTGGTGTAATGAGAGGTGGACCTTCAGGGAGAGCAGTCTGGTCGGGAGCAGGAGTGAGCAAGGGCGTCTCAATGAAGGAGGAACCTGTATCAAAATCATCAGAGAAGAGATCTATGGAAGGATTAGTAAACAATACATTAGTGGAAAGTGCGGGTAAGTGAAAGGAGGATAGGGAGGAAAACATTTTGTGCTCCCAGAAAACGACATGGCGGGAGATACGAAGACGTTTAGAGAGAGGGTCCCAACAGCGAAAGCCTTTATGTTCAATTCCATACCCAAGAAAGCAACAAAGACGAGAACGAGGTTCAAGCTTGGTGTGTTCATGAGATTGAAATAGAACAAAGCAGGCAGAGCCAAAAACCCGAAGATTAGTATATGGAGGGGGAGTGCCATGCAGACGTTCAAAGGGAGTTTGATTATGGATGACAGGGGTAGGAGCACAATTGATAGTGTAGACAGCAGTGAGGGCAGTTTCACCCCAAAAGTTTTCAGGGCAGGAAGAAGAGAGAAGGAGAGCGCGAGTAGTGTCAAGAATATGCCTATGTTTCCGTTCAGCACGGCCATTTTGCTGGGAAGTGCCAGCACAGGAACGATGAGGCAGTGTACCATGACTCAGAAGAAAAGAAAGGAAATCTGAGTCCCGATATTCCATAGCATTGTCAGAGTGAAAAAGTTTGATGGTTTTGGAAAATTGGGTGTGGATCATTTGGGCAAAGTTATAATAAAGGGTTTTGAGTTCAGACCGAGTTTTCATGAGAAAAATCCAAGTAAACCGTGAAAAATCATCAATAAAAACAACAAAATAACGAGATCCCCCCATAGTAGGAGTAGGGGAGGGGCCCCAAATATCCGAATGTATAAGATCAAAAGGTGCACAGGAATGTATAAGTACTTTTCTTGAATGATAAAGCAGGTTGTTTGGCAAGTTGACAGGGTATACAATCGAAAGTATCCGGAAGTACATGACCGAATTGTCCACTAGAAACCAAAGACTTTAAGCGATTAACAGAATATGCCCTAACCGACAATGCCAAAGATGAAAAGGAGATAAGGAGGAAGTAGATGCAGGAGCAGCGATCTGAGGAGAGTCAGGAACATGAAGGTGAATGAGCTCATAGAGACGTCCGTGCTTACGGTCGATCCCAATAGTCTGCCCCGTCTGAGGGTCCTGCACCAAACAATGAGTAGTAGAAAATGTGACAGTTAGACCAAGTTCACATAATTGACCAATAGAAATAAGGTTTAAAGTAAGAGCAGGGATATGATAAACTTGAGGCAAAGATAAAGAAGATGTGGAAACAGTACCAATATGACGGACAGTCATGAGAGAACCATCAGCAGTTTGAATTGAGGGAATATGAGGAGATGAAGAGATAGAAGAAAATATAGTAGAACTGGAGGTCATATGATTACAACAGGCAGAGTCAAAATACCAAGAAGAATTACTTGGAATCACAGACAAAACAATAGGAGGAGGTGTACCGGAAGGGAAGATAAGGTGTTTGAACATGGCCTCTACATCCGTTGGAGAAAAGAGAGGGGTAGATGGAGCAGGAGACTCAGAAAAACCCTACAAGGCAGCAGCAGCAGTGTGATGAGACTGATTCCCAGAATGAGACTGATTCCCGGAACGATGAAAGCTCCCTCGGGAAGAACCACCGCGAGAAGAGTGGTTGTTGGAGGATGAGCGGGATGGATTGCGAAAACAATCCTGTTGCAAATGACCAGGACTAAGTTTGTTGCAGTATCGGCAGGTTCTGACAGGGCAATTGACCAGGAGATGTGTTGAAGGAAGGCCCCGATTCTGACAATAGAGGCAGGCAGTGGTCCGTTGGGTAAATGATGGCCGGTACGGAGGAGTGGCAAGAACAGAGTCCACATGATGAGTTTGGAGAGTGCCAAGGCGAGTCTCCTCTGATAGCAGCTCAGAAATGGCTTGTTCCAAAGTGGGCAAAGGATGGCGATGAAGAAGAGAGGTACGTACGGGCTCAAAAGATGAAGTGAGAGCCATGAGAAAGTGCACCAACCTTTGCTGATTACGATAGGCAGTAAATAAGACAGCATCTTCTCGGTGAGGCCAAGTCGGCTCGGAAAGAGTAAGCTGGTCCCAAACGGAGTACATTTGAGAAATGAAGTCATTGATGGACTGACTAGATTCTTGGCGCATCCGATGAAGTTGGCTCTGAAGTTGATATTAATGAGCAAGACCAATAGTCTGGTATCGTTCTTTCAAAAAATCCTAGATGTCCTTTGCAGGAGTAGTGACAGAGTCAAGCTGAAAGCGACCAAATTGAAGACTGATAGAGGTAACAGATGTATTTCGAAACCAGGTAATGATTTGGTAATTTTTACTGTCCCAGTCCTCAAGTCGGTCTTCATATGTAGTAGTAGCAGTGGAAACAGTAGTTTCAGTAGTGTCTTTCACTGGGTGGGTCACATCCCCGGTGATAATTCGCCAGAGCTTCTTTCCTTTTAGGAAGGAAGACATGGCTTGGGCCCACAGAACATAGTTGGAACCATTCAAAATAACAGAAATGGGATGAGAGGCATCATGACGATCCATAATAAAGGTTGAATAGGCTAAATCAAGAGGAATAGACCTGTAGGAGCAAAATTAGGTAAAACAGAGTGTACCAGTGAGTCCGGAAGGTCGAAAATAGTTAGGAAAGGTATGCTGGACAGAGAGGATGTTAGCAATGATGTCAGCGGCGCACGTTAGCAGAGTGTAGGGAGGAACACGTTAGCAGGAAGGCGGCGGCGCACAGTAGCAGTTTTGGCGCACGCGGGTGTACACTAGTGAAGCGGCGCACGAGGGGCGCATAGTAGCAAGCGCGGTGCACGGGAGTGGCAGGGCCGACGTCAGCCGCGACTGTGTGGGCGCGTAGCGGATATGTGCAGCAACAGATGGTGCGTGCAGGCGCGTGTGAGAGTGGTGGCGGAATTGGTGACGCGCCGAGGACAAAGACGGCGCGTGTGGGCGCGTGAGAGGGTTTCTGAGGACGGGCTTGGTGCCGTTGGAATCGTGAGGAAATTCCGAGCGGTTTGGTGTAGTGCCACTATGTACGGGACTAAACACCAAAATTGAAAATTGCCAGAAATGTAACACTGGGCTCTGATACCATGAAACAATAATTTGAGAGAGTAAGAGAGAGAGAGAGAGAGAGAGAGAGAGAGAGAGAGAGAAAGAGCAACTGAATGGCTCTGTATATCTGTTATTGTGTGTATGTTTACAATGGAGAATGAGCTCTCTTTTATAGAGAGAATGGGGATACAATGGAGCAATCAATGGAGCACCGAAAGCATATAATTTACATTAAATAATATAAGCACTAAACTAAAGCGGAAAGGTGGTAGTGGGTGTGGTTGCCTTTACAAAACGAAAGCATACAAGCTATAATGAACTAAAGTATACAGCTATAATGAACTAAAGTAATGAACTAAAGTATATGATATATTAACATAGGGAATGAAGATTAGGGCATACCTAGATCGTTGCTACTAAGAACTGGATCAAGAATCGGACGGCAGTCGATGAGGGTAACAACTGCATACTTCTCCCACTGATCATCAGGCAGGCCTTTAGAGGAACGAGCTGCAATCAATCCAGCAGCTGCCAATGGCCCGCATAGTCCAATACCTCTTGACTTGCAACCCTGCAAAATTTGTAACCATAGTCTTGGTGCCCAAGTTTATGCACTCATTTTGTTTTTCTTTTTTTTTACAGGAGTATCAAAATTGAAAATGCACTTGACCTCTACCATGTCATATAGCCAATGTTCTTATGTTAATATATATTTATTGTGGATGTAAATTCCGAGCTACCACACTGCAAGGATGAGCAGGACACGCGGCAGCATCTTCGAGCAAAGTAGCCAACCAGGCAGTCAAGCTACATAGTTGGTCAGTTGAACAGGCCCGAGCCCAAGCAGTGGATGGGCCAGGTTAAGGGAAAGTCCACATTGAGTAGGAACGAGATTATCCTTACTTGGGATGTTACGTACATGGGACATGATCGACCAAAAGCAGAACATAAAGGGAAATGGTGTCTAAAATCTCACAACAGTAATGCACACTCACACTATAAGTAAGTTGAGAACCCAGCAAACCATGTACACAACATCTAGCATTCTAAGTTAGAACATTTGACTTAGGCATCTAGCTTTTGCTGAGCGTTCATATTTTCCGGCGGCCATCTCCACCCCCACACATTTATGTAAATTAAATTGTCTTATACTTTTTATCTACAAGTTGTTTTGTATTTCACATGTGGTGGAGCATCAAGATTGACAAGAAAACATCCTCATCCACTATGGAAGACTTCGCAAGTGTTCCAAATTGTAAAGCATATTTATCACTAAAATCTAAAAATTGACTGAAAAACGAGTCTTACTAATTTTAAGTGAAAGAGAGACTTGACTTAACACGGAATGTTGGAATATGCTTAGGGGAAGGCAATTTTCACTTGTATTCTTAAGTAACATAATTATCTGAAAAAAATCTGTATTTAAATATTGCAACAATAGAATTTTAGTTTTTTTTTAAAAAAAGTAAATAATTTTCAATCATATCAAACAGGACATATTCCTTGGTATCATGTACGTCTATTAAGTTTTTAGAATGTGTGTTTGTGAATTATTCTGTTTATTAAAATTTCTGAAGTCCTCATTATATGAGGGTTGATCTTACATGAGTCTCACATGTGTGAGCTCACTTTTATGTGGGAGTTTCTATGCATAAATTTTATGTGCATGTAATGTTACTCTTATTATATATACATTAACTTTGAATGTATCATTTATTAACAAATGACTTTTCCATTAAGCACACAAAATGCATTTCAATAATCATTTATACTAATATTATAATTTAGAAGCAAGAAAATAGAGAGGGCCTACAATCATTTCAATAATCATTTATACTAGTACTATAGTTTAATAAGACCAAGTAAAAAAAAGCATCCATGAATATGCGAAGATCATATTTTAGACTTTTCAGGCTAAAATACAAGAAGTCAAAATAATACAAGTTAAATGATATCCCAGTTTAATTTTGAGGCAAAGTTAGTAGGGTGACCAAATTGAACCGTTGAATAAACTAAATGAACTTGCACGAGAAAAATGAGGAGAAAGAAAATTATAATGTCTTGATAATTTAAAATTTATAATTTTGATGGCCAGTTTAGATTAAAAAATATGAAAATATATGACATGAATCTATATAAAAAGGAAAAAAATAAATAAAATTTAACATTCCTAGAGTGCATAAGGCCCTTTTTAAGTGAAATCCCAATATCACCATCCAGGAAAAAGTTTGGTGGCAAGTTGGAAGAAGGGGACATGTTTGAAATTAGGCCACATATGTTGATTAAGAGTACAACGGAATTAAGTGAGAAAATTATTAATGTGGTGATATTAGATTGAAGATGTAAGATAATGAGTATTTATTTACATACAACGGATTAGTAATATTATAAATAGTATTAATATATAAAATTAATATTTTTTAATTTTTAGAATTTTTTTAAATTATAGTTATTTTTTTGTTCTAAAAAATATAAATTTTGTATAAAAATCATTTAAATATTCACTATTCGTCTCACTCAATTTCTAATCTCAATTCCTCCATGTGATTGGTAGTCCTACCGATTAGGGTTGTGCAAAATACCATCCAATCTGCTAAAATCACATCGATCTGCATCAATCTGCACCGCTCTATCCGCTAACCGCAAATTAAATTTTAAAATTTATAATCAATCTCGCAAACTGTTCTCCTCTACAATAGTTAATGAATATATATTTTTTAACCTCCAATGAAATATCAAAGTAAAAATGAGTGTAAGAGAGAGATTTAAGATGTAAAATTTGTTACAAATTAATAGTTATATATATAAAACATATTATGTAAAATTAGTTTATGTTATATATATAAAAAAAATTATGCAAATTAATATTATATATTATGCAAATATTTCATAATTGATTAGAATATTCTTCAATTCGTCAATTCGCCTAAAACCATCCAAACTGCGATTTGCCAATCCATTAATCCGCCAATCCGTCATTCGATTTGTAATTTCACTCTCAAATCGTCCAAATCACGTCATTCGATTTGTAATTTCACTCTCAAATCGTCCAAATCGCACCACAACGCCCACTCTTACTACCAATGGGAGGATTACTAGTCTAAGGGGATAGCTAATCCTCTAACTTATGTCCCTAACCAAACACTCTTTAAATAGGTCCAATGAACTATTAGTCTAATCTCTCTCTCTAAAGGGCTAAACTAATACGACCGAGGGAATAAATGCATAAATAAGGAAATGTACAAACCATAATTTGTCAATGGCATAATTTTAAATGCACAAACCACAATCAATCATTTTTTACTTGAATTTCAGCTTAGAAATCATGTAAATAAAAATTAAATAAGATGTTTGCTTTGAATTGAACAATACTGTAGTCAACCCGAATTTTGGTTTAAAAATCAAGCACGAGAGACATGCATGGTGCTAAGGTTGTGTTCGATTAGTAAGATTAATAGTGAGAGATTTAATGGTGTATATAATTAATGTAAGATTGGTTATTCAACAAGATTAGTGGGATATATGGAAGTGTTTGTTTGGTGGGATTGGACCATAGGATTAGACTCTATGTCTAACAAAATAAATAATCTAATGTTTAGTTGAAAAAACTGAAGGTCAGACTAATAATTTGATCAGATTAATAGGTTTTTATATGTGAGATAACTCAATCCCATGAGGAGGGTGTGAGATAGAAATGAGCGGATTGAGTCAACCTCCGAATTAGATAGTTAATTGCCCTCAAATATATAATATTTATTTATTTTTTAAATATATTTTTTAAACATATTGAATATTTTTTAAATATGTATAAATTAATCTCATGATTCTTTTTTGTTTTTCTTTTGTATTAGCAAAATAAAAAAAAGGAATATACTTCTAATGTTCAAAAGGAAAATAATATATAACATCTTTTTTTTTTCTTTTTTTTTTTGAAACATATTGGATTTTTTAAAATATGTTTAAATTAATCTCATGATAAATAATAGTCTTCTCTTATTTATTTTTTCTTTTTTTGTATTAGCAAAATCACAAATAAAAATATAATTCTAATGTTGTATTTGAATAAAATTAAAAGTGGTCAGTAAAATAATATAATATATTTCAAATAAAAATAAAATAAAATAAAATAAAATATACTTCAAATTTAGTATTGCTATTATAAACAATTCAAAAGAACATAATGCGCTTTTTGAAAAGTTATCATTCTTCGTAATTTATAATCAAATGAGATTTAAAATAATAAGTTATTTTCAGACATCTATTCTCATAACAAAACAAACATAAGATACATATAATTTTGTCAAATAACCCAGAGACTATTTATCCCACTACTATCAGTTCATTGTGTTTGCAATTTCTCTTTATCTAATCCATTTAAACAAGCAGGGCCTATAATCCCAACTTATCCATGCTTATTTTACAATGCATGTGAAAATATGTGATCTTAATTACTATATGTTTATTTTGCATTACTAGTTTTAAGATTAAAAAATCTATCAATTTTGTTAGATCAATTGTCCATTGAAATTTAATCCACATAACAAAAATTACAACCAAATACTACTATACTAGAATGTGAGTCCTATAGATTAATAATATTAATCCTATGTATAATTTGCTCAATCAAACAAACCATAAGACTATGTTCGGATCATAGATTTTGATAGAGATTTGAAAAGAAAAAAAAAAAGTAGATAAAATGTAATTATATTTTATTCACATTTCGCTCACATTTCTATTTTTCTTTTCAAATTCGTACTTAAATTTCATAATTCAAACACTACCTAAACGAAGCAGCCATTATATTCAACCGAAGAATTCCGAATCTCACTCAAAGGAAAGAAAAAGATTTGCAAAATGGTCATCCAAACGGTCCCCCACACAAAGTTGAAAATTTTAGAAATTTGAAAGGGAATATATATATATATATACACATATATATCTATGGAATAGAAAGTTCTATTTTCGAATATCATATTGAAGAATTTTCTCAGAAATTTTCCGTCAAACTGAAGGTACACATTTTCTGTACAGACGCCCCCTCCCCCCAAAGAGCCATGTCCTCCTGTGGATGGAGCCATTCTCATGTCAAATTATTCCATTTCGACATTCTCTCTCGACATGTGATGACAATGCCACCTTGCTTGCTACTTTTAATGAGTAATGTTGGGGATAATGAAAAAATGTTGTTAGGTCCCTAAGTCTTATCAAACCCGCGAACAAACTTGTGTAATCGAGTTGTAAATTTCTGTGCTGTTTTGTCTTGCTCGCTCGAGCGAAGAAGTCCTCGCTCAAGCGAAGGATTGCGTCTAGCTTAAAACCTGAAAGAGGTCATTGTGCGCTCGAGCAAAGTATTGGTGGCTCGAGCGCAGATCTGCGTCTACATTAAAACCTGAAGGAGTTTATTCCTCGCTCGGGCGAAGACTTCGTGGCTCGAGCGAAGGCACTTATGGAAATCACGCAAGATAAGCTTCTCGCTCGAGCGAGAGAAGCTTCGCTCGAGCGAGCTTCAGAATCCGGATTTCTATAAGTAGTTGGTTTTCTCCAAACTTTAGGATTACTTTTCCAGATCTATTTTGAGGTTTTCTAAGGTTTTGTTTGAGGTTTTCTTCTGGAGATTTTTGAGAGTTTTTCTTGATGTTTTGAGAGAGTTCTTCTCTCATGATCTAAGAGACATACATCAAGGAGTTTGATACTTTAAATTCAAGAGAGAGTTATCTTCGGTGGATTCCGAAGATTCAAACGTATAGTCTCAAAAGGCGTTTGATTCTGTACGTAGTCGTTAATTCGACAATTGAAGATTGTGGATTCAACTTCTGGATTGATCAGTTCCGAGACGAAGGCGTGGTGAAAGAGTTACAGAAGATTCGAAGACAAATTGACTGAGTTGAATAATTTGTGTATTATCTTTGTAATCTTTCTTTCTTCAGTAGTGGATTGATTAGTGGCGTTGCGCCCGTGGTTTTTTATTACAATTGAAGGTTCTTCAATTGTGGTTTTTTCTACGTAAAAATCGTTTGTGTTGATTTATTGTTTATTCCGAAAAACAAACAATCTAAATCACTTTCGTAAGTGCTTGTTGATTTAGATTGTGTGTTTTGGATTATTGGGATTTGGAATATTTCAATCTTGATCTAACCACGAATCACTTAGGAATTTCAATTGGTATCAGAGCGGGTCACTCTTTGTTTTATCAAAACTATAGGAGTGTGATTTTGTGTGACTAGTATTATGGATTCTATTCGTGAAGGTAACTCGACTCATAGACCTCCTTTACTCGATGGTACAAACTATTCTTATCGGAAAGCTCGTATGAGAGCTTTTTTAAAATCCATCGATGAGAAAGTTTGGCACTGCGTGATCTATGGGTGGAGTGAACCTATTGTCACCATTGATGGTGTAGATATTCCTAAACCCCTTGATAAATGGGATACAACTGATTACCAAAACTCGAGTTGGAACAGTAAGGCTCTCAATTCCCTCTTTTGCTCCGTCACACCTGAAGAATTTCGTCGTATCTGCACGTGTGAGGTAGCAAAAGAGGCTTGGGATATTCTTGAAACGATTCACGAAGGTACTACCTCTGTCAAAAGGTCAAAACTTCAACGTCTCACCTCCGCCTTTGAAATTCTTTTTATGTGGGATGATGAGACGTTTGATGATTTCTATGCAAAACTCAGTGATATCGTTAATTCCTGTTTCACACTCGGTGAAAAAATCCCAGAAGCTAAAGTGGTTGTAAAAATTTTGAGGTCTTTACCCGAGAGGTTCCAATCAAAAGTGACAGCCATTGAGGAGGCTCAGAATGTTGATACCCTCAGGCTTGATCAATTGGTTGGAAACTTGCAGACTTATGAAGCCCACCAGATTTCAAAGAAAAAACAAAAAGAAAGTGTGGCTTTCACTAGTGCTTATGAGACTGCAAAAACTCCGGAGACTGAATTTGATTTAGAGTCTGAGATGACGGCTATGCTTACAAAACAGTTTAAAAAAAAATTTGAAGAAAAAGAAGCCTAATTTCAGAGACCCTATTTCAAAAGACAAGAGTAATGAAAAACCCAAAACTTTTCCCCCAAAATTTGCTCAAAAAACTGAAAAGAAGATTGTAAAAGGGCAAGGGGTAGAGTACTATGAATGTCAAGGGTTTGGTCATATTGCCCTTGAATGCCCTTCGAAAAAGAATCGAAAGAAAGTTTACACTGTGACTTGGGATGATGAAAGCGGGTCGGAACAAGAACCTGAATCCGGTGAAGACGGGGATAGTGCTTTCATGGCTTTTTGGTCCTCTTTCGCTCAACCTCTTCCAAAGCCATCGGATTTAGCTCGTGGTCAGAACTTGCATCATGCTCCCACCTTTGATGGGACTAAACTACCTGTATTGGAAAATCAGAATGAGAGCTTTTCTGAGAGCTTTTGAACCAGAAGGTTGGCAAGCCATTGAAGAAGATACAGAAAGTGCAGACAATCCGGGCAACCAGAGAGCCCTGATTACTATTCGTGGAGCAATTTCCTATGAAGAACAGCAACGAGTAGCTCACTGCACAAAGGCTAAAGACGCATGGGAAATTCTGAGCCAATTCCATGAAAGAAGAGATTCACCTTCCCCACCATCCAGCAACTTCCCTGTCTTAGTTGCTAGATTGGATGAAGTCAAGCAGAATGAAGAGCAAAAAGAGGATGATGAAACATCTTGTAATGACCCTCACACTGATTACCGATTAATTACCGATTATGGCTAAACTGAGACTGATTGTGACTGATAATTGAAGTAATTGAAATACTGGACTGACTGACTGAGATCTGAAACTGAATTGATTGACTGTATCTGTTTAATTGCATTCCTATCTGTTTGACTGTTTGATTACCTGTTCATGTTTTATGTTTAAACTGCTAATTGAAGGCCTTATCGGCGGCCGAATTGGAAATTGATTGATGATTTAGGATCGTTAGAATTTATATGATTTTATGGTATATTCAATTGAAAATTGATTAGGTATGATTAAATTAGATTAAAATTGGTAAATTGCATAGCTTGACTTAATTACCAATTTGCCACACTAGTGGCCCACTATCTCAACACATATTGAGCCTTGTACACACTTTGACAAAATATTTCTTCAGTCCATTTCTTGCTCTTGCCGACTAGAGAGAGAGAGAGAACTAGGAGAGTTGATTTCATCTTGCTTTGGCTTAAAACTTGGTAGAATTGAAGTGTAGATTGTCAATTGAGCCTCTAGTCTTGTGTTTGTAGACCTAAGGTAGGAGAATCAACCTTTCATTGTTGTATTTAAGATAGTTCTTGCATGCTTCATGCTTAATTGTAGAGTTAAGGCATGAATTGGTTCAATAATGTTGCATTAGAGCTCAATTGTTGCATGCATGTGCATATTGTCAAGTTTTGAGGTTGTAATTCATCATTCCTCACATGCATGTTCATAATTTTGCAATGGTCCATGTTTTCAACTTGTTTTTGGAACAATTGGCTCACTAGAGCATCAAATTGAAGATGTAAAATGATTTAAATTCATGCATGTTTGCATGTTCTTCATGTTCATGAAAATGGGTTTGAAATTTGGATTTAATTGACTCACCCTTGGGCCTTAAATTCACAAATTGAGCTTTGAAACTTGTTGTATATTGAATTTGGATGTGTTTTCTAGAATTTGGGCCCAAGAGGTTGAGTTTTGAGCTTATGAATGCTTGGTTTGAGCTTGGGAGGCAAATCTGCAAATTCCAGAATTTGGCTTCTACGCTCGAGCGAAGGATTCTACGCTCGAGCGACCACCATTTACTTTGAGCTACGCTCGAGCGACGGAATGGTGGCTCGAGCGTAAATTGCAAGCTCTCAGAATCTTGGTGCGCGCAGGCGTACGCTCGAGCGAAGGGACCTACGCTCGAGCGAAGAGCTGTGTCTCACGCTCGAGCGAGCATCGAGCGAGTATCGAGCGTAAATTTTGAGCATCCAGTATTTTTACTGTAGCACACAGTCCGCTCGAGTGACGGAATGCACGCTCGAGCGGAGCTCCTTTGTCTGCATGTCCGCTCGAGCGAAGGAATCCTCGCTCGAGCGAGACCCCTGTTTTCAGCAAACTTTGTAAAGTGTTCAAAAGTGTATCTTTGCATCCTCTTTCCATCCTAGACATTCCTAGGGCATATTTAAGGCATCTTAAAGAGGAAATAGATGTAGAACACACCGAGGCAAATTAGGGATTAAATTATTATCTTTCCCAACTGTGAAACTTAGTGTGTGTTTGTAGACACCCCATTTTTGACCGACCTTAAGACTCAGACGTCGCCGATTGAGCGCTCGGTGATGTTGCATACTGTGCTCGTTCAGAAGTCTCAGAGTCGCGGCCGTACGCCCTGCCTCCGGACTTCCGAATCCTCTTCTGTGCCTTGTCTCGGTTTGCGAACCAGACTCGGTTTTCTCTGTTTTCTTTCCTGAGGGGAGGGAGAGGTCCCGTAGACCGTCTCTCAGTGGCCGTGGGCTACATTTCGTGGCCGTAGGCCATTTTGCCCATTTCGGAGCCCGGTTCCCGGTTTTCGGAGCCGTCAGGCCGTGTGCCTCGGTTCGGGACCGCCCAACCATCTCCGATTCCTCCGGTTCTTGGCAAGTGCCTCTGTTTTATCATACCGAGGGACACTGGGGTCTTAGATACCCACTTCGTGGCCGAACACCACTTTCGGTGCTTACAGCCGGTTTTCGGGCCCCGAACCTCGCAGTTTGGGCCCCGAGCATTCATTTTGCACCGGTTTCTGTTCAATTTTGGCAAGTGCCCCTGTTTTATCATAACGAGGAACACTGGGGTCTTAGATACCCACTTCGTGGCCGAACACCACTTTCGGTGCTTACAGCCGGTTTTTGGGCCCCGAACCTCGCGGTTTAGGCCCCGAGCATTCATTTTGCATCAGTTTTTGTTCAATTTTGGCAGGTACCTCTGTTTTAGCACCAGGAAGATCACTGGAGGGTGGGAGGCCAGCAATTATCCCAGATAACCAGTTATGCTCCTCCGGCGCCCGTTTTGCTCACTTCCGGGCTAATGTTGAACACCCTAGGGCCATTTTCTTCCAACCAAAGCTACATATTTGTGATGAGGGCACATGGGAGGACACCAAAAAGTGGTGGTCGGCCAGTAATTGTTTTTTTCATTTTTGAGCCTCTCTTTCAAGTTCAATGTTGTGACTCCTGTTTCAGAGTTGCCAAATTCCAACCTTGGAACCTTGTTCTACACACCTGGGAGGACACCAAGGTATGGTGGTCGGCCAGCAATTCTTGACTTCATTTTTGGCCATGGCTGGCCGGCCATGGAGAGTGGCTGGCCGACCAATGGGGGTGGCCGGCCGGCCACCTTCAAGAAAGGTACCTGGCCGGCCTGCTTTCTTCTTTTGAACCCTTTACAGCTGTCCAGCTGTTTTTCAAAATATCCCTGTCCTCCGGGGGATATTTTGGGAGGGAAAGCTTGGGTGCATTTCCCTCCCCTTTTACACCCTTTTTGATCCATTTAAGGGGCTGAGCTTCTCCTTTGTTAGGGTTACAAAAATTCTCCTCAAGAACTCTTAGCCATTTGCCTCCATTTTCATCCTCAAAAGCTCCAAAAACCTTCAAGGTTCTAGCTCATTCCTTCATCAACCCTAAGCCTCATCATCACCACCTCTATTCCAGCAGCAAAGGAGGGTTTTCCAGAGGCTAAGAAGCAACAAATTGAAGCCAAGAAGCCATAAAAGACTTGTCTCCAAGGGTAAGCCTCTAATTCCCTTTTTCTTGCACAATTTTGCTTCAATTCTTTACCCTACTTGCTCACTGTTTTGGGCTCCGACCCCTACTGATTTTAGGCTTATTTTGAGCCCCTCTACAACATTGTAGAAGGGCTCAACCTTGTTTGGCATCTCTATCATGCACCTCTTTCAATATCACTCTTTATGCCAATATTTTGCATGCTTTGTTTGGATTATGAGTGATCCATTTTCGAGCCTGATGTAAACTGTGAGTGGGCTTATTTTGAGCCCCTCTTCAATATTGAATAAGGGCTCAACCATTTTTGGTGGTTCTATCATGCACTTGCTTTGTAATTCTTCCAATTTACCGTAAAATTGCATGGTTTCTTTAGCCTATTTGAAGTCTGATTTTGAGCATGAAATTAACTGAGATTGAGCTTATTTTGTGTCCCTCTACATTATTTTAGAAGGGATCAACTTGGTTTGGGGTCTCCATGTTACACTTACCTTTATATCTCTCTTTGACCCCACTTTGCATGCATTTTTAAGCTTATTTGGCTTCTGATTTCAGCCTTCATCAGGCTAGGAAAGAGTCTTATTTTGTCCTTCTTGTCATGTTTTGTTAAGAGTTTTAGGCCATTTGGTGCATGCTTTTGGTACTTCATGTAATACCATCTTTGATTCCGTAAAATTGCATGCTTTGTTAGGCTTTCTTGGATTCTTTTTTCAGCCTTAATCAGGCTTAGAAAGTGTCTTAAAATGACCCATTCTTCATGTTTTGTTAAGGGTCCAAGGTTTTTGATGCATGCTTTTGGTACCTCATGTTATAGCCTTTGTTGGCTCATTATTTTGCATGCTATGTTTAGCATATCTACATACTGAATTGGGGGATGTCATCTCTTGTAAATGTGCATATTTTTGGCCCCTCTTTAATTTTGTAGAACTGTGTTTTTCAGTTTGAGCATTGTACATATCACTTGCTTCATTATTCCCCTATTTTCCCCTATTTTTGCATGCTATTTTTGCCATACTTGTGCTTGTTGTTTGGCCATTCTTTGTACTGTAAAAATGCTATTTTAGGGGCTGCCTAGCATCTGATTTTACATGTCATGTCCATATTGTGCATGTTTGGCATAGCTGTAGGCCATTTCGGGTGCATAACATTGCATTTCGGGCATCGGGTGTAATTTTGCTATAATTCGGGGACTGTTTTTGCATCATTTTGGCTGCTGAAATTTACATTTTCCATATGCCATATGCTACATTTCATTTATATCATCGCCTCGGTTTGCGCGCCCGTGGGCACGCATTTCGAGGCACTCCTTTTTTTTATCCGACGGCCTCTTATGTGAGTGTGGCTGAGGCCCACTCATGTTAGTGTAAGCCCAATTTGCATTGTGTATGTCATTTCATGCTTTAATGCATCGCCTCGGTTTGCGCGCCCGTGGGCACGCATTTCGAGGCACTTCATTTTTTTATCTGACGGCCTCCCGTGTGAGAGTGGCTGAGGTCCTCTCATGTTGGTATAAATCCATTCTGTATTCTGTATGCCATTTTCGCATCATTGCATTCCGTATGCCATTTTCTCGGTTTGTGTGCCCGTGGGCACGCACTTCGAGACATCTCATTTTAGCCTCATTACATATCATTTCCATGTCATTTTGCATTTCGTATACATTGCCTCGGTTTGCGTGCCCGTGTGCACGCATTTCGAGGCATTTCACTTTTATCCGACGGCCTCTTATGTGAGTGTGGCTGAGGTCCACTCGTGTTAGTGTAAGTCCAATTGCATTGTGTATGCCATTTTATGCCTTAGAATCATCGCCTCAGTATGCGTGCCCGTCTGGCACGCACTTCGAGGCGTCTCATTTTCATAGCATTGTGCATGTTACGATTGTATTTTAGTTACATTCATGCATATCATGCATATTGCATCGTGTTTGGGATAGGCGTTAGCCCGGGCACGGGAAACGAGGCACGTTTCGTACTCCGAGCGACGGAACGGGTCTCAATTCCCAAGTCACCGACACTCCGGATTACCCATGATGGAGTTAGGTTTTGTTGTAACATTCATCTGCATTGCACCCAATATTGAGTCGTGCAATCCGATTCCTCGGCCATCATGCATCGATATGCGTGATTGGTGGCACGAGAATCGAGGCATGCATATATTTGTGAAATACATTGCTATGCCCCTTTCCTGCTCTCTGTTGCAGCAAAATAGAGAATCAACAACTTTTCGGAGTCTGGCGCGCATTTCGAGAACAGTTGCAAACAGAGGCTGATTAGGGCATCCCAGTGGATTTCAGCGCCAAGACAGCCCAACATGCATCATTCATCAGAAACGAGGCAGCCCCTGGCTTGCAAGCCAATTTTAAAGCTTTCTTAGCTTAATTTGTTAATTAATTAAGAATCTGTATATTTCGGACTGTATTATTCTTTTATTCGGACTGTATTATTTATTCGGACCCTCTGCGCGAGGGCATAACTGTAATAAGTGTGGGTGAGTGTGATGTATGTCTTCCAACCCCACGTCTTTCTCCCTTTTATTTACCCGCTTATGATGGTTAGATATAGGGCATATTTCAATTAGCATACAGTATGATAGCATGTTTGCATCATTCATCTGTTTTGCACGCACTGGGCTCGGCGCATCATACAAACTGCATTTGTATTTCAATTCCAAATTGAATACGTGTTAGCTGTAGCATTCCATATACCATGTTTAGAATAGCCGAGCCTGCTATAGTTGCATCTTTGCATGCGTTGCATTAGGCAATTCTGTATAATTAGGATCATGCATGATTTCTAATCGGTTTTCTGTTTTGGCTCGGAGTACTCGGTGAGTTTTATGCTTTAGCATCCTTGCATGCGTGTGAGTGACTGCCATGAATAGCATGCTTACCATGAGGCTATTTGCTTATGTGATATTACTGCCTGAATGCCTGTGGGTGGATGTTGGGTTATTTGGATTGGAACAAATGCATTGACTGTGAGTTTTAAGCCCACTAGATAGTGGCAAAATCATGTTTTCTAAGCCCACCTGAGGGTGGCAAATCCGCGTCTTAGCCTACCTGCGGGTAGCACCATCAAACCATTTTCAAACAAACAAACATGAAATGTTTTGTTCCAATTCAGGCGACTCAGTCTATACTTGTTTGCTGCGAGCATCACATAGTAACCTAGGCTAATAATCGGAATAAGAACTCACATTGTTTTCAAAATAAGATATCATGGTTAGTAGAGGCCGGTCTTTGACCGGGCGAGCGGGGGTGCTCACGAAGTGACCTTCCCCAATCGTACCCAAGTTCCCGAGCCGAGGTAACTTTGGTGATGACGGACACGTGGCCTTTGGCACCGAGTTAGGGTTTCCTAAATTTCCCATTAAAAAATATTTAGGTGGCGACTCTGTATCTGGCAAAGCAGTCCATGTTTGGCACTTCTTTCAAAAAATCTGTTTTCAAAACGATTTGCCGGATTTGGACTCTTTGATTCAAGATTAAGAACCGTGACATTTGAGTCCTTGAATTGTAGTGACCCCAATATGAACAGAACGGGACTTAACCCTCCCGGGGCGTTCGGGGACGTCTACAGTGTTCAATCTGTTAACTGTATAGGGTTGGCATTCCGAGGAGACGCTCTAGTTCACTATAGCCCAGAACTCTGTGAGTAATAATTGTGTAAAGATATGTTCAAAATGATTATCTTCTGAATACTGAACTGAACTGTTTACTGAACTGATATTGTTTACTGAATGAATGTATGTCCTATATTCTGAACTGTACTGTGGCATCCTTAGCACCTACTGTTTACTGTTACTGTTACAGAGATCTCTGTCGGTTCCCTCGTGGAACCACTACTGTTTACTGATTGATGGCCATCATTACTGTTCGGTCTTTAAGACCTACTGCTTACTGTACTGTTATGCTAATGGATGTACCACATATGACTGAATGTACTGAACAACTGAAATACTGATTGAAATGAACTGTTTTCACTACTGTAAGGACATTCATTCTAAACCCCTTTACGCTTTATGTTATTCATTGGGCTTTAGCTCACTACTCATATATATATGTAGGTGTTCAGGCACCGGACCAATGCTAGAAGCGTTGGGGTAGACTCCCAGTTTTGTCAAGCCAACCAATGTGCCTCACCGCGAGGTTCCGAGCTTGCCAAGCTTAGGCTATGGGTTGTTTTAGTTTTCCCCCTTCTATACTGTTTTGTTTACTGTATAGACTGAACATTTGCACTGTACTGTTTATCAGGGATCAAGTCCGTGTTCTGACTGGTTGTATATTATATGCATACTGTTTCGTACTGTTTGTATAAATGTATGAAAAATCTTTTTGGCATACAGATTGTCACAGCTCATTGGACATTGTTTATTTACTGTATTGGCTTCCGCCATGCCCCTGTACTCTGTTTTACTGTATTACTGTTAAACAAGCCTTCGGTAATCTAGGATTACTGGCCGGTTATGGTGCTAAACCCATAGGGGCGGGTTTGGGTCGTGACACATCTGAAGACAATGATGAGGTCAATGGCGAAGAACTACAACAAGCTTACGAAAAGTTGTACGAGGAATCTCTGAATTTGTCCAAAATCAACGACAAACTCTCTCTCAAGCTCAAAACATGTGAGAGTGAGAATGTCAGGCTGAAAGGAGAACTTGTAGCAGCAAAGCAGAATATCATCAAGATCTCGAGTGACAGGCAAGAATTATGTGGAAAACTACTATCCTGTGAAACTGAAAGGAATGAACTTCTGAAGGTGTATTCCACATATGAAGAAAAGCTTGAAAGTCTTGAGATGTCACAAGCTAAATTGGAAGAGATAGTCTGTCAGAAAGATGAAGAACTTCGTATTGCTAGAGCAATAATCTCCATGTGGAACAAAGGTTCCAAATCTCTAGAAGACATCCTCGGGTCTCAACAAATAGGTTGTGACAAAAGTGGGCTAGGCTATGGTGCAACAGCTCACAAGGGACAGGCCTCTACCTCACATAACCTGAAGACTCAAGCAAAAGGAAAGTTGAAGGTAGACCAGGATGATTCCTCTCTTCATCTACCGAAAGTGGGTAAGATCAACAAAAAGGAGGTAAAACCTGTTTTTATTTGTCATCATTGTGGTAGGTATGGCCACATTCGTCCTTATTGCTATGAACTGTTTGGTAAGGTGTCTCAAAAGGGTAGAAATTCGAATACATTTTGGGTTAGGAGACAACGTTACATGTCTAGGCGGAATACCAAGATTCATGAGGATGTTCACAACGCCAAGACATTGACCAAGACCAAAAGGATTTGGGTAAGGAAAGATGATTTGACTTGTTTAGTTGTTCACACTGCCTTAAAAGCACGTGACTCACACATGTGGTATCTTGATAGTGGCTGCTCTCGTCACATGTCCGGTAACAAAGCCTACTTCACCTCTCTTGAAAAATATGAAGGAGGAATTGTTACCTTTGGAGATGGCGGCACTTCTAGAGTCATTGGTAAGGGCTCTATAAGTGTTGCTGGTCTTCCCAAACTGGATAATGCTCTACTTGTTGATGGTCTTAAAGCAAATCTTTTAAGTATTAGTCAAATGTGTGATTCCCATCATGAAGTATTGTTTTCAAAAAATAAATGTGAAATTTTGGATAAAAAGGAAATACTGTCTTACATGGGGTTCGCACATTTGATAATTGCTATGAGATTGTTACTACTGATGATCTCACTTGTCACTCTGCCATCATAAGTAACATTGATTTGTGGTATCAAAGATTAGGTCACATGAATTTCAAAGATCTAACTATGATAGCCAACAAAGAGCTTGTGAGAGGAGTACCTAAATTGGGTAAGAATTTGAGCCATGTGTGTGGACCATGTCAACTTGGAAAGCAAACCCGTGCCTCTCATAAAAAGGTGAACAGCTTTACAACCAAACGTCCTCTTGAATTGGTTCACATGGATTTAATTGGTCCTACTCGCACTGAAAGCATTGGAGGTAAAAGATACATTTTTCTAACTGTTGATAATTTTACTCGGTTTTCTTGGGTAAATTTTTTAAGGGAAAAATCTGATACGTTTGATGCTTTCCAGGCTTTAGTCCTTAAAATCCAAAATGAACAGGGTGTTTCCATTGGGCGTATCATAAGAATCCGAACTGATCATGGTCGTGAATTTGAAAATAGTTCGTTTTTGGATTTTTGTGATATGCATGGAATTAAGCATGAATTTTCTGCACCTATTACTCCACAACAAAATGGAGTGGTTGAGAGGAAGAACAGAGTTGTTCAAGAAATGGCTAGGGTCATGCTCCTTAGTAAGCAACTTCCTCCAAAGTTTTGGGCTGAAGCTCTAAATACTGCAGTTTATGTCATAAATCGTGTATATTTAAGGCCCGGCACTTTACAAACTCCATATGAATTGTGGAAGGGATTGAAACCTAATGTAAAATACTTCAAAACTTTTGGGAGTAAATGTTACATCTTCAAAGATAGGGAGCCCTTGGGCAAATTTGACTCCCGAAGTGATGAAGGTATTTTTCTAGGGTATTCAACCAACAGTAGGGCTTTTCGAGTCTATAACCTGCGAACTTCATCTTTAATGGAATCTATCAATGTGGTTATAGATGACACAGGTGCACCTACTCCAGCAACAAATGAGGATGACAATGGTGAGTCTCCAATCTTGGATACTGAACCACAAAATCAAGGAGAAGCTGCGGTCCAATCACAAGAAATTGATACAGCACCATCCTCACAGGTAAGTTCAAGTCCAAAGAGTGCTCAAAGGGACATCACTCCTGTTGCTTCTGTCACCGCAAGTCCTGAGCTTAAACCATCAGCAAGGGTGAAACTGAATCATCTAGCTCAACAGGTGATTGGAAGTGTTTCAGATCGTATGAAAACCCAAAGACAGATTCGGGATGAGATATCACATATGTGTTATGTTTCATTAATTGAACCTAAGAATTTTAAAGAGGCCTTGCTAGATGATAGTTGGGTTAAAGCTATGCATGAAGAATTAGGTCAATTTGAACGGAACAAAGTTTGGACTCTAGTTCCCAGACCTAGAGACATGAATGTGATAGGTACCAAGTGGATCTTTAAAAATAAATCTGATGAGAATGGTACTGTTGTTAGGAATAAAGCTAGGTTGGTTGCTCAAGGCTACACACAAGTAGAGGGTGTTGACTATGATGAGACGTTTGCCCCAGTTGCACGTCTCGAATCTATTCGTATTTTGCTTGGTGTTGCTTGTTTTCTTGGCTTTAAATTGTTTCAAATGGATGTGAAAAGTGCCTTTCTGAATGGGTACTTGAAAGAAGAGGCATATGTTGAGCAACCAAAAGGGTTTGAGGACCCTAAATGCCCTAATCATGTCTACAAGTTAGACAAGGTTTTGTATGGGTTGAAACAAGCCCCTCGGGCTTGGTATGATAGACTTACTACCTTTTTTCTTGATAATGATTTTCAAAGGGGTAGTGTGGATAAGACCTTATTTGTGAAACATACTAAGTCTCATATTCTTGTTGCTCAGATATATGTTGATGATATTGTGTTTGGATCTACTACTGAACATCTTGTGAAATATTTTTCGGATTGCATGACATATGAGTTTGAGATGAGCATGATGGGGGAGTTGTCGTATTTCTTGGGTCTTCAAATTAAACAGTCTCCTTCGGGTATGTTTGTTTCTCAGTCTAAGTATGCCAAAAATCTTGTGTCCAAGTTTGGTCTTAAGTCTACCAAACATGCACGTACTCCCATGAGCACTAGTCTTCACCTCTCCAAAGATTCCTCTGGTATTGATATTGATCCTACCCTTTATAGGAGTATGATAGGGAGTCTTTTGTATCTGACAACCAGTCATCCTGATATTTGTTTTAGTGTCGGTGTTTGTGCCCGTTACCAAGCCAGTCCTAAAGAGTCTCACCTTCTTGCGGTCAAACGCATCATCAAATATGTTAATGGGACTTTGGGATATGGGGTTTGGTTTTCCACTGATACTACAGCTGAAATCACTGGTTTTTCTGATGCCGACTGGGCAGGGTGTGCTGATGATAGGAAAAGTACATTCGGGGGGTGTTTTTACCTTGGGAATAATCTGGTTTCCTGGCATAGTAAAAAGCAAAATGCCATCTCTCTTTCCACTGCCGAGGCTGAGTACATTGCTGCAGGAAGTTGTTGTACACAAATGTTGTGGATGAAGCAAATGCTTCATGATTATGGGATAGAACAAAACACTCACTCTTTTTTGTGATAACACAAGTGCCATAAACATTTCAAAAAATCCTGTCCAATACTCTCGCACCAAACACATTGACATTCGTCATCATTTTATTCGAGAGTTAGTGGAAGAAGGCCTTGTTGTCCTTGAGCATATTTCCACTGAGCATCAAAAAGCTGATATTTTTACAAAACCCCTTGATCTTCTTCGGTTTGAGTTCCTTAGAAAGACCTTGGGTGTCATGCTCGATCACTAAAGTGTTACTTGTTCCTGAGTAGGTGTAAGTGTTTGGCTGTATGAGTGCTTGGTTGCTATAATCTCATTGTCATTGATTTCTGTTTTTCTTGCATCCAACTTTTTTATGTACACTACTCATGTTGCTTACAAGATCTCATTGTTCATTGTTCATAGCTCATTTTGAATGCCCATGCTCATTAACATCATGATCTCATTCTGTACACATCCTTGAGATAAATTGCTGCAGGGGTTTCCGCATAAGTGATCAAAGTTCTCTATGGACCACTAACAGTGTTTCTTGTACTTTTACAGTGGAATTGACCGATACTAATATATCATGGGTGATGTTGAGTTTCTTAACCATCTACCATCTGTTTTCACTTCCATGGTTTCTCCCTCAGTTCCTTGAAGTCCAAGCATTAGGAAAAGGCTACCTCAGAGGCACCAACCAGGCCATCCTTTATGATTTCACTCTTCTCTGGTTTGGTTTCCATACTCTTGAGCGTGAATGCCACCAGTGAGTGCCCACAAGAAAGAAAAATTTTAAAAAAAAGAAAAAAAAAAAGAAAAGAAAAGAAAAAGAACTCATTGATTGAGGAGGAGCCTCCACATTTACTCAACAAATACCCCGTGATTCCTAGTGGTTTGACTTTTCTCTGTGATGTTCAGTTACTCTTGCCGGAGGACCCGCCATCCGATCACTACTAGGATTAACCCTAGCTCAGTGGACTCTCATGGGATGCACACACACACTT
Organism: Camellia japonica; assembly: GCA_030407325.1. Lineage (NCBI taxonomy): Eukaryota > Viridiplantae > Streptophyta > Magnoliopsida > Ericales > Theaceae > Camellia > Camellia japonica. Next base: position 31,488,746 of record JAPPVO010000016.1, read on the forward strand.
TATTTTGTGAGCTTTCATGTTGGATTTTGAGTTGTCCATTCTCATGTAGTTTATGATCACTGATTATATTTTATCTGCTTTGCTCATGATTTCCAGTGTCATTGTTTTTTAAACATTGCAAGTTTACAGAATTCATGAATTGCAGATTATTTCATCTTAGTAGTCTTTGTGGCCAAATGTGATCATCTACTTTTGTTCCAGGTCTCTCTTCTAGATATTGAGTATCTTGGTTTTATTAAAAAAAAAAAAAAATTTTGTCTTGCTCGCTCGAGTGAAGAAGTCCTCGCTTAAGCAAAGGACTGCGTCTAGCTTAAAACCTGAAAGAGGTCATTGTGCGCTCGAGCAAAGTATTGGTGGCTCGAGCGAAGATCTGTGTCTACATTAAAACCTGAAGGAGTTTATTCCTCGCTCGAGCGAAGACTTCGTGGCTTCAGTGAAGGCATTTATGGAAATCACGCAAGATAAGCTTCTCGCTCGAGCGAGAGAAGCTTCGCTCGAGCGAGCTTCAGAATCCGGATTTCTATAAGTAGTTGGTTTTCTCCAAACTTTAGGATTACTTTTCCAGATCTATTTTGAGGTTTTCTAAGATTTTGTTTGAAGTTTTCTTCTGGAGATTTTTGAGAGTTTTTCTCTCATGATCTAAGAGACATACATCAAGGAGTTTGATACTTTAAATTCAAGAGAGAGTTATCTTCGGCGGATTCCGAAGATTCAAACGTATAGTTTCAAAAAGCGTTTGATTCTGTACGTAGTCGTTAATTCGACAATTGAAGATTGTGGATTCAACTTCAGGATTGATCAGTTCCGAGACGAAGGCGTGGTGAAAGAGTTACAGAAGATTCGAAAACAAATTGACTGAGTTGGGTAATTTGTGTATTATCTTTGTAATCTTTCTTTCTTCAGTAGTGGATTGATTAGTGGCGTTGCACCCGTGGTTTTTTATTACAATTGAAGGTTCTTCAATTGTGGTTTTTTTCACGTAAAAATCGTTTGTGTCGATTTATTGTTTATTCCGAAAAACAAACAATCTAAATCACTTTCGTAAGTGCTTGTTGATTTAGATTGTGTGTTTTGGATTATTGGGATTTGGAATATTGCAATCTTGATCTAATCACGAATCACTTAGGAATTTCAAATGTCATGAAAATAATCATGAAAGATTCTCTATCTTTGAATTACACATACAATAAAATACCACACACTAATCAAAGGATGAAAAATTCATTTCATAATATTTTTTTCATGATCCCTAATATTACTCTTTTCAAATGATTAATGTTAGGAATCATGAAAAAAATGTCATGAAAATGATCATGAAAGATTCTTTACCTTTAGATTACACATACAATAAAATACCAATAAAATTTATTGATCAATATAAAAATTAAACACAACATATATATATGTATGGATGAATTAAAATTTCATAAAAATATTTGGTAGGCTTTATTTTAAAAAAATCTTATTCGTTCATATACTGGGCTGAGACAATTTCCTCTAATAACGAGTCAAAAAAAAAAGGCATGTGGCAAATTTTGTCAACAGATGGTGGGTCAGATCGAGTTTTAATAGATTAAATATTTAATAAAATAATACATAATATAGGCCAATTAATGTAATAAAAAACTACAAAAAAAAAAAACTAGTCTCAATTTAGATATGCTACTCACTCTCATATGCCTATGTAATTATTTGAATATTATTCAATATATTTAAGCTTGTAAAGCTTCACAAGTTATTTAAATAATTAATTATAAGAAACCAATCTATTTGCTCTAACAAAATTTCGCTACTTTTTACCCAAAAATGCTTTGTTGAACATGATTTCACACCAATTAAATAGACTATACTTCTAATTAGAGAAAAGAAAAAAAAAAAAAGAAGAAGAAAAAAAGTAGATTATATTTTTTGTTTACCGTAAGGTTTTTTTTTAACATATGGTTATCAATAGATTTTTAATTGGTTTCAAATTTAAGTTTTTTGAGGCGTTCAAAAAAAAAAATTTAAGTTTTTTGAGAGAATTACATAGAACATTAAATTTTGATAAAACAACCCTTATACAAAGTAGGCTTTCCAAAAAATTTGAGAATGTTGAATTTAATTTGGGGGAATTACATGAGGTACTCTAATTTTTAAACAGCTGCACTCATATTAAAAAGAAGAAGAAAAAAAAAGGCTTTTTTTAGTAACTTTTTGAATTTTTGACTAAAATATATTATTGAAATTGCATTAAAACAAAACAAATATAAATTTAGGAATTGTTTGAAAAGATTTAAATAAGTGGTGTTTTGGGAAGTTAAACCTCGTTTGGGAATAGGCTTTTTTAGTAACTTTTTAAATTTTTGACTAAAATGTGATGTAAAAAAAACTAATATATTTGGGATGACTTTTTGTCTTTTTACAAAAATATATGCAAAAAGTAAAGAGAAAAAGGAAATTTTTGACTTTTTGATATGGGTTGTTGGCTTTTTGATTTTTTTAGTAAATTTTTAACTTTTTTGCTAAAAAAGACACTTGCCAAATGAGGCCTTAGTAAAAAGTTGACTTTTTGACTTTTTAAAAACTTTTTAACTTTTTTGTGCTAAAAAAGCTAGTTTTTTGTCAGGTTTTTTTTTTTTTTTTGGGTGACTTTTTTTGACTGAAAAGGCTAAAGAAGCCAAAATATTGACTTTTATTATATACCCAAAACTCCTATTTTTTAGCTTTTTTTTTTAAAAAAAAAAATGTGCACAAAAATAAAAATATAATATAATCCATAAATAATTATCAAATAATAATGATAATAATAAAATATACTTATATAATATATTCCAAATATTCCCCAAATGACAAAAGATTCATACCCAATCATAAATTCTCTTCATTATTTTAAAACTTAAAAAGGTATCGTATCAAATATTTGAGACATTCTGTTGGAAATGGTTATAAAATTCTGGGTAAAATTAGAATTTTTTCCTAAGTTTGGTCTAATTTTTAGGTGGGCCCCGTGCATCGATTTACACGGGTCAAAGTGGTAACGCGTTCTATGCCGCGTTGTGATTCACGTGGTATATTTGGTTGCTCAAAACCATTACTGAGTGAATGGGAAATTGAAGCCAAAGTATGCTCCATGGAAATGGAGTTTTGGTGGAAATTCCTTAAAGGTTTGAATAAGGCTTGTTCCACATTGATTTGGTGGGAGGTTTTGAAAGAATTTATAAGGCATGGGTTTGATACTTGGGGTGTGCCCCAAGGGGTACCCAAGTGTTTTAGAGGGAGAGGTTATGGGCAAAATGGGCTAGACCCATTGGACCCAAAAATCACCACACGCGCGCGCGCCGCCGTCCGTCCGTCCAGTCGGGCGGGCTGGGCTGGGCCTGGGCTTGGGCGCGGGTGCTGTCACGACCCAAACCTGCCCCTATGGGTTTAGCACCGTAACCGGCCAGTAATCCGAGATTACCGAAGGCCTGCTTAACAGTAAAACAGTAATACAGAGTATAGCGGCATGGCGGAAGCCAACACAGTAAATAAACAATGTCCAATGAGCTGCGACAGTCTGTATGCCAAAAAGATTTTTCATACATTTATACTTTCAGTACAGAACAGTATGCATCATATATATACAATCATTCAGTACAGGGACTTAATCCCCATTAACCAGTACAGTAAACGGTACAGTAGTGCAATCAGTCTACACAGTTATACAAAACAGGTACAGAAGCAGATGGGGGAAATGAAACACCCCTAAGCCCCTAAGCCGTAGCTTGATAGGCTCGGAACCTCGCAGTGAGGCACAGTGGTTGGCTTGACAAAACTGGAGTTTACCCTGACGCTGCTAGCAACGGTCCGGTGCTTGAACACCTACATATATATATGAGCAGTGAGCTAAAGCCCAGTGAATAACACAATGAGTAAAGGGGTTAAGAATAAATGTCCTTTCGATATTGAAAATAGTCATTTCAGTCAGTTTATCAGTCATTCGGTTTGTGGCTCATATTTCAGGCCATAACAGTCATTCAGTTAAAATAGTGATATGTGGTACATCCATTGGCATAACAGTACAGTAATCAGTAGGTCTTAAAAGACCGGGTCTTAACAGACCAAACAGTAAATGATGGCCATCAGTAGCAGTACAGTAACAGTAACAGTAACAGCACTATTTCAGAGAACAGTACAGTAGTTGTGGATTTAAGAGGTGTCTCGCACAGATTCTAGAGGTGGCTCACACTGTAGCACTTAGTTCCGTAGATTCTAGAGGTGGCTCATAGTGTAGCACTTCGTTCCGTACAGCACTTTGTTCCATATCAGAAATACAGAATGGCCATCATAACAGTAAACAGTAGTGGCTCCAAACTCGGGAACCGACAGAGATCTCTCTGTCACAGTAACAGTAAACAGTAGGTGCCAAGGATGCCACAGTACAGTTCAGAATATAAGACATACGTTCATTCGGTACACAGTATCAGTTCAGTGAACAGTTCAATTCCGTAAACAGTATCAGATCAGTAAACAGTATCAGTTCAGTAAATAGTTCAGTTCAGTAAACAGTATCAATTCAGTAAACAGTTCAGTTCAGTAAACAGTTCAATTCAGTAAACAGTTCAATTCAGTAAGCAGTTCAGTAAATAGTTTAATTCAGTAAACAGTTCAGAAGATAATCATTTTTGAACATATCTTTACACAGTTGTTACTCACAGAGTCCTGGGCTACAGTAAGCTAGAGCGTCTCCTCGGTAAGCCAACCCTACACAGTTAACAGATTGAACACACACTAAGCTATACAGTTGGGAAAGATTATAACTTAATCATTAATTTGTCTTGGTGTGTTCTACACTTAAATCCTCATTAAGATGTTTTAAACTAGGCCTAAGAATGCCTAGGATGGAATGAGGATGCAAAGATGCACTCAGAAAACAGTTTCAGAATTTTCAGAAAAACAGTTCCCCGCTCGAGCGCAGGTTTCCCCGCTCGAGCGGACATGCAACAAAGGTACCCGCTCGAGCGTCAACTCCCCCGCTCGAGCGTGTGACACAAGCCTCCGCTCGAGCGTACAATACCCCGCTCGAGCGGACTGTAAAGCAGTGAGAGATGCTGGGAGCTCGATTTCGTCGCTCGAGCGGCACTTCCTCCGCTCAAGCGGACGACCAAAATCTGGAAATTCCAGATTTGAGTCCCAAGCTCAAAATCAAGTTCCAATGTACCAAATTCGATCCTTTTGGGCTAATTTTCTGGAAAACACTTTAAAACTCAATGTATAACATGTTTCAAAGATCAATTTGAGAAATCCAAGCCCAAAGGTAGTTCCATTGAACACATTTTCAAACAACATTTCATGTACAAGATGAACATGGTACAATCATGACTTTAAATCAATTCAAAGCTTCAACATATGCTCTAATGAGCCAATTCTTTACAAAACGAGATGAAATCATGGACTTATACATAAATTTGAGCATGCATGTGAGATTTCCATGAAATCAAACCTCCAAACTTGACAATATGAACATGCATGCATGAGATGAGCTCTAATTCAACTCTTTGAAACCAATTTATGGTTCTACTCTTCAATTAAGCATGAGGCATGCAAGAACCAACTCAAACTCAACAATGAGAAGGTAAAACTTTACCTAAGTCTTGAATTAAAGGTATGGAGGCTCAATTAGCAAACTATACTTCAAATCTACCAAAATCCAAGCCAAAATCACAAGATCAACTTCTTCTCTCTCTCATTCCCTTGTTTGGTCGGTTTTGTGCAAAGAAATGGCTGAAGAGTTGTTTTGTTTGGGTGTATAAGGCTCAAGGATAATAATAAACAAAGGCCCCACTAGATGGCATAATTGTAAATAAGGCCACTCTATTAATTTGGCTTAAATTAATCTAGTTTAATCATACCAAATCAGTTTTCAATTGAATATACCATTAATTCACATAAATTATGATGATCATAAAACATCGATCCATTTCCGATTCGGCCGCCGATAAGGCCTTCAATTCGCGGTTTAAAGCATAAGACGAGAACAGGTAATTTGGCAGTCAAACAGATAGATCATGCATTTAAACAGTTACAGTCAATCAATCAGTCTCAGTTTTCAGTCAGTCAGTTCAGTATCTCAATCAATTCAATTATCGATCATAATCGGTCTCGGTTTAGCAGTAATCAGTAAATAATCAGTAAACAGTGAGGAGGGTTGTTACAGTCTCCCCTCCTTATAAAGAGTTTGGTCCTCCAAACTCGAAGTAACATATGACAACAGAGATGATGCTTAGCATAAAAGTAACTTTTACTCTATAACAGGAGCATAATCAGTAAATAATCGGTAAATAATCAGTAAACAGTGAGGAGGGTTGTTACAGTCTCCCCTCCTTATAAAGAGTTTGGTCCTCCAAACTCGAAGTAACATAGGACAACAGAGATGATGCTTAGCATAAAAGTAACTTTTACTCTATAACAGGAGCATAATCAGATTCATAAACAAGTTCATGGCCCAATCTCAATCTTAGCAATGCACAGAAACAGAATCAGAAATCACGTATAAGGATTGGGGCTCATATTAAAACAGAATCTTATGCACATTCAATTTTCAGTCAAGGACAGATTCGGATGTATGTTCATTTCCATATTCTTGTCCAGGGCATACATAGATGCCACAATTCTTACTTAAGCATTCGTGGTGCACTCATTAGCACTACCAGAGCAGGTACAGAACATACAGAACAAACAGATACAGTGCAGGACAGATACAGTACGTATCGGGGTTATAAATTTGCACTGGTCTCAGTTTCATAAGTAATTTCCCCCGTTAAATTACAGAGTTTCGATTCGTCCTCTTCCGAGTTGTTCACCCTCTTAGTTCAATTTGGTTCTCAATTCGGTAAGCCATCACAGTCAGTCCAGTTCATTCGGGAGTTATCGGTAATATAAGGCGAATTGTACATTACTCCCATAGCAGTAGGCAGAGTTCTGAAGTAAGTATTCATTTACTATTCATCAGTTTCAGTTCTCACCGATTCAGTCATAGCGCATGTCAATACGACAGCAGTCGTACAGATTACATATACTTCCAGGTAGTCAGGGTTTATGATCAAAACCGGTCTGTGGTCAACAGATCCCATCAGTCCTGAAGTACAGTAATTTTCTCAGGTCAATTCGATGAAAGTTCGACCAGGTCATGTCAGATACAAGTTCTGCCCAATCATAACGAGTAAAAGTTCAAAGCACAAGCATCAGAAATTCTATCAGTTACACAAAGGGTTTCATCAACCCACGGTTCTATCAGATCAATCAGGAACGGTTTCATTCTTATCATTTCTAACGAAGTACATTAGTTCATACTCCAGTCATTTAGGTACATAGCCGGTAGTTTCACAATTAGTTTGAGTTCATCAGTTGTCGAACTTATATAAGAATCCGGTACCATTACAATTCATATCAAAGCAGTACAGGTCATATACAACGTGTTCCTCCCAATAAGTTTACAGGCAGTGCACAGGCAAACAGTTATTCACATTGAGAGGTAAGCATCACAGTCAATATAGAAATTTCCAAATAAATCCTTCATATAAGCATATGGTATACAGTAATACATCACCCAAGGTTCTTGGTGACACATAATAGTGAGTTGCCCTACGAGGTTCCGATCGTCATACAGTCACTAAAGCATAGCTCGCAGGCTCAATCAAACAGTCATGTCAATTCTCACAACCAAATTCACAGTCTAGAGTTATCATTTGGCTTTATTCAGTCATCAGTTCCAGGTCATAGTCCCAACGGTTAAATTATCAACAAATAACATAACAATCATTCCGAGCAAAGGTGAGCAGATATGTACATAAGTCTAAACAGTTTCCATAGTACAGGTAAATGTTAACATAAGGTTTTACAGTGTTGTACATATAGTCTGCATCAACAGTAGATTTCGAGAGGTTCATTATTCACAGTCTATTCCTTTCTGTCTTAACAGTATTACAAGCATGGGAACATATATACAGGTGTGAGTTCAAAATCAGTTTTCATGTAGGCATTCGCTCACAAGGTCATAAGCAGAAGTTCATCTTTACAAACCAATATGGGTTCCTAGTTTCAGCGTCTCACACACAAACAGTTCGCGTTGTAAATTCAGTTCAAGGGTCCGTTCATTCAATAATGTCCGTCAATACGTAACAGGTAGTACAAATCATAGTCGTACAAATTTCTCGAATTACAGTCAATCATAAGGTATTCCCATGTTCAATAGTCTAGTATAGTTCAAAAGGTCATACCTAACAGCTCTCATAGTACATGTTCATAATTCCAGTAATTCAATCGTTCAGTCAATATGTTCTCAGTCTATACCAAATTACGGATAACGATTCCCACACAAACGTTCGTACAAGCAGTTCATCTATTTCAGTAATACCTACGTCAGTCTTTTCATTTCCGAGTATTCTCCGGAACTAGGGTCTAGAGTTAGACTCATTCATGTTCAGTTGAGTTCGTGGCAAGATTAGGCAAATGTCCTTCCTGACCACGTCTAAACAAGTTTCGTTAGGTGGCGGCAACGCCCCAGTGGTATTTCCCCATACAGTACAGATAGGTAATCATTGTTCACATTGCTTCTTGACCTTCATTGTCAAAGCTATTGCCCGAGATTTTCCATTCACAGAGGTCATTTTCACTTTCTGTTACTTCCGTTTTCATTCTTTTTAATTCGTTGGCGATGTGATTTGGATATTCAATTGCTACGTTATCTCAACATTATACTCTATCCAGACATCTACACACTTTGACGTCGTAAAACGTCGATTCAGTCAATCATATCTAGGTCACACCCACCTTCAGTTCTTTTCTAGTCTTTGTAGTCATATCTATCATGTGGTGCCTATCAAACTAGCTAGGTAATTTTTTTTTTTTTACCTCATATTCGAGCACAGTCTTATCACCTTACTCAAGCTGTTCAAACTCGGGTACTTTCCTATTCTCGGATGCATTGGGAAAGTATTTTTCGAAAAAACTTCACATATTTCTCAGTTTCTAAACCCAAGTCTCATTTTCAGTGGTTCAGTACCTCCCAGAAATTCCGGTGGTTTCAGTTTATTTGGGTTTCTGTATCATGTCATCAGTTCATATTCAGTTGATTCAAGCACGGTCACATGACCCTCTTACTTTCCCACGTTCATTTTCTTATAGGTTTCCACAGTCAGTAGTAACATTAACATTACATGTTATTCCATTTAACTTCTTTAAGTAGCATAAAGTTTCGTTTCAATTTACATAGCAGTACAGTAATCATAACATAGACAGTTGCATACTTAAACAGTTAAACACATTAGCACATAGTCAGTCATGTCATAACCACACACTTTTTATGCTCATGCAATGCCCTAACTTTCTTTTTAACATCCTATAGCTCATTTGACACGTGTGTGCGTATAACTCGTGGTTAAGTATCGCTCTGATACCACTCTGTCACGACCCAAACCCGCCCCTAGGGTTAGCACCTAACCCAGTAATCCGAGATTACCGAAGGCCTGCTTAACAGTAAAACAGTAATACAGTATAGGGCATGCGAAGCCAACACAGTAAATAAACAATGTCCAATGAGCTGCGACAGTCTGTATGCCAAAAAGATTTTCATACATTTATACTTTCAGTACAGAACAGTATGCATCATATATATACAATCATTCACGTACAGGACTAATCTCCATTAACCAGTACAGTAAACGGTACAGTAGTGCAATCATACATAGTTATACAAAACAGTACAGAAGCAGAGGGGAAATGAAGCACCCCTAAGCCCCTAAGCCGTAGCTTGATAGGCTCGGAACCTCGCAGTGAGCACAGTGGTTGGCTTGACAAAACTGAGTTTACCCTGACGCTGCTAGCAACGGTCCGGTCTTGAACACCTACATAATATATGAGCAGTGAGCTAAAGCCCAGTGAATAACACAATGAGTAAGAGGTTAAGAATAAATGTCCTTTCGATATTGAAAATAGTCATTTCAGTCAGTTTATCAGTCATTCAGTTTGTGGCTCATATTTCAGCCATAACAGTCATTCAGTTAAAATAGTGATATGTGTACATCCATTCATAACAGACAGTAATCAGTAGGTCTTAAAAGACCGGTCTTAACAGACCAAACAGTAAATGATGGCCATCAGTAGCAGTACAGTAACAGTAACATAACAGTAACAGTAACAGTAACAGCACTATTTCAGAGAACAGTACAGTAGTTGTGGATTTAAGAGTGTCTCGCACAGATTCTAGAGGTGGCTCACACTGTAGCACTTAGTTCCGTAGATTCTAGAGGTGGCTCATAGTGTAGCACTTCGTTCCGTACAGCACTTTGTTCCATATCAGAAATACAGAATGGCCATCATAACAGTAAACAGTAGTGGTTCCAAACTCGGGAACCGACAGAGATCTCTCTGTCACAGTAACAGTAAACAGTAGGTGCCAAGGATGCCACAGTACAGTTCAGAATATAAGACATACGTTCATTCGGTACACAGTATCAGTTCAGTGAACAGTTCAATTCCGTAAACAGTATCAGATCAGTAAACAGTATCAGTTCAGTAAACAGTTCAGTTCAGTAAACAGTTCAGTAAACAGTTCAATTCAGTAAACAGTTCAATTCAGTAAACAGTTCAGTAAACAGTTTAATTCAGTAAACAGTTCGGAAGATAATCATTTTTGAACATATCTTTACATAGTTGTTACTCACAGAGTCCTGGGCTACAGTAAGCTAGAGCGTCTCCTCGGTAAGCCAACCCTACACAGTTAACAGATTGAACACACACTAAGCTATACAGTTGGGAAAGATTATAACTTAATCATTAATTTGCCTTGGTGTGTTCTACACTTAAATCCTCATTAAGATGTTTTAAACTAGGCCTAAGAATGCCTAGGATGGAATGAGGATGCAAAGATGCACTCAGAAAACAGTTTCAGAATTTTCAGAAAAACAGTTCCCCGCTCGAGCGCAGGTTTCCCCGCTCGAGCGGACATGCAACAAAGGTACCCGTTCGAGCGTCAACTCCCCCACTCGAGCGTGTGACACAAGCTTCCGCTCGAGCGTACAATACCCCGCTCGAGCGGACTGTAAAGCAGTGAGAGATGCTGGGAGCTCGATTTCCCCGCTCGAGCGGCACTTCCTCCGCTCGAGCGGACGACCAAAATCTGGAAATTCCAGATTTGAGTCCCAAGCTCAAAATCAAGTTCCAATGTACCAAATTCGATCCTTTTGGGCTAATTTTCTGGAAAACACTTTAAAACTCAATGTATAACATGTTTCAAAGATCAATTTGAGAAATCCAAGCCCAAAGGTAGTTCCATTGAACACATTTTCAAACAACATTTCATGTACAAGATGAACATGGTACAATCATGACTTTAAATCAATTCAAAGCTTCAACATATGCTCTAATGAGCCAATTCTTTACAAAACGAGATGAAATCATGGACTTATACATAAATTTGAGCATGCATGTGAGATTTCCATGAAATCAAACCTCCAAACTTGACAATATGAACATGCATGCATGAGATGAGCTCTAATTCAACTCTTTGAAACCAATTTATGTTCTACTCTTCAATTAAGCATGAGGCATGCAAGAACCAACTCAAACTCAACAATGAGAAGGTAAAACTTTACCTAAGTCTTGAATTAAAGGTATGGAGGCTCAATTAGCAAACTATACTTCAAATCTACCAAATCCAAGCCAAAATCACAAGATCAACTTCTTCTCTCTCTCATTCCCTTGTTTGGTCGGTTTTGTGCAAAGAAATGGCTGAAGAGTTTTGTTTGGGTGATAAGGCTCAAGGATAATAATAAACAAAGGCCTCACTAGATGGCATAATTGTAAATAAGGCCACTCTATTAATTTGGCTTAAATTAATCTAGTTTAATCATACCAAATCAGTTTTCAATTGAATATACCATTAATTCACATAAATTATGATGATCATAAAACATCGATCCATTTCCGATTCGGCCGCCGATAAGGCCTTCAATTCGCGGTTTAAAGCATAAGACGAGAACAGGTAATTTGGCAGTCAAACAGATAGATCATGCATTTAAACAGTTACAGTCAATCAATCAGTCTCAGTTTTCAGTCAGTCAGTTCAGTATCTCAATCAATTCAATTATCGATCATAATCGGTCTCGGTTTAGCAGTAATCAGTAAACAGTGAGGAGGGCTGTTACAGGTGCGTGGTGTGGGGTTGGGCTTGTTCGGCCCAATACTAATCTTTTTGGGCCAAAAACATTTGAATTTAATTCAAATAAACTGGTTTGGATTTTTTGTTCATCCAAACAGGGCCCTTCCCGTTTTCAAACAGAATTAAATTGGTTTGGATTTTGCTCATCCAAACAGGGCCCTTCCCAAATAAACTAGTTTGGTATTAATGCACACCCAAACAGGCCCTTCCCGTTTTTGCTATCTGTTTGAATTAAACAGATTCAAATCAAAACCAACAGGTTTCATACCTGTTCAATTCAAAACCAAGAGCCACCTTACATCTATAAATAGACAGCCTCATTTGGATTTCATTAAATTTCGTATTTCATCCTCTGCTATTCTATTCTCTCATTTGCTGCATTTTATTTCTGAAAGAAAGAGTGTAAACACTTAGTGTGTTCGTAAGGCAAACAATTTGTAGTGCTGCTATTGTTTGTGGAAAGATCATTTCATCCTGGGAGATAGACGTCCAAATTCTGAAAGCACCGTGGAGAGGACGAATCTGTCTTAAGGACACAGTGTTAAACACTGGACTTGATCAGAAAAGTTATTCAAAGAAATTAACCAAGTAAGTTGTTTAATTTTATTCTGTTTTTATTTGTTTATTTAATCAGATTTTAATTTTGTTTTTGTAACAAAATAAAATCTGTTTTTATTTATTTATTTTTATTTCAAGTTTGATTTTTGTAATCAAACATATTCTCTCTTTTCTTTATTTCTTTAATTCTAATTGTTGTTTTGTACACAATAGAATTAAAATCTTTTAAATACAGTGAAGATTCCTAACAATCTTAAGACAGATCCTTTTTGGTATCTTCATTGTATTTAATTTTCTGTTTTTCAAAATAATATTCTGGTTGGAAAAACAAATAGTGATTTATGCTATTTGACAGATAGTAGTAATATACTGTCTCTTTTCTTTGACAACTAGTAGTACGATACTGGTGTCATTAACAATTTCAGAATATTATTTGGTATTACAGAAAATTATTTTGGTATTTTATTTTTCCTGTTTTAGTAACAAGGAAAATAAAATTATTTTGTGTTATAATTTATTTTCTGGTTTTAGTAACTAGAAAATTAATTTGTGTTTTAATTTTTTCTGATTTTTGTAATCAGAGATTATGGCTACTACAACTGAAACTGCATCTGGCAGTGGTACTCCTGTTGTTACACCAACATCAGTCCCTATTCAGAACCATGTTCATGTACCAATCAATCATGGAGAAAAACCGGAAAAATTTAATGGTACCGAGTTTAAGAGATGGCAGCAAAGATGCTGTTCTATCTTACAACTCTTAATTTGGCCCGGTTTCTCCATGAAGAGGCTCCAGCACTTAAAGAGGGTGAAAGTGATCGGCAAGTTGTTGCCGCTGTAGATGCTTGGAAACATTCAGATTTCCTGTGCAGAAACTACATCCTCAATGGCCTTGACAACATGCTGTATAATGTATACAGTCCTCTGAAGTCAGCAAAAGAATTGTGGGATTCTTTGGAGAAGAAATACAAGACAGAGGATGCCGGCACAAAGAAATTTGTTGTCGGTAAATTTCTGGATTTTGTAATTGGTCGACTCCCAAACGGTAATATCTCAAGTTCAAAGTTTTCAGATAATTTTGCATGATATTCATTCAGAAGGTATGACTCTTAGCGAATCTTTCCAAGTCGCTGCTTTGGTGGAAAAGTTACCACCGGCTGGAAAGATTTCAAAAATTATTTAAAACATAAACGCAAAGAGATGACCATGGATGAGTTAATTGTAAGATTAAGAATTGAGGAAGATAACCGAAAGGCTGAAAAGAGGAATGGGAAAAATCCCATTGAGTCCAAGGCTAATGTGGTTGAACAAGTTCAAAAACCACATAACAAAAAGAGGAAGTTTACTGGAGATGGTCCTAAACAAGGCAACAACAATGGCAACAAGAAGTTCAAAGGAAAATGCTATAACTGTGGCAAGACTGGACATCGAGCTTCTGACTGCCGCCGCCCTAAGAAGGATCATGGAAGTACAAGTAAGAAGACCACCAATCAGGCCAATGTAACAGAATTGGATTACATCTCTGACGGAGTGAATGACATCAACCTCTCTGCTGTGGTGTCTGAGGCTAACTTGGTTGGAAATCCCAAAGAGTGGTGGGTTGACACTGGAGCAACTCGTCACATATGTGCGGACAAGAAGATGTTCACTACCTACAAAGAGGCTGCAAATGGTGAACAACTTTTCATGGGAAATTCTTCTACTTCTACTGTGGCTGGACAAGGGAAAGTGATCTTGAAGATGACATCAGGGAAAGAACTGACCCTCAACAACGTACTGCATGTACCTGACATCCGGAAGAATTTAGTTTCTGGTTCTTTGTTAAGTAAAAATGGTTTTAGGCTTGTTTTTGAGTCTGATAAGTTTGTATTAACAAAGAGTGGTATGTATGTTGGTAAGGGATACATGAGTGATAGTCTCTTTAACTAAATGTAATGACAGTTGTACCAAAAGTTGCTATGAATGAGAATAACACATCTTTTGCTTATATTCTTGAGTCGAATTTATGGCATGGTAGATTAGGTCATGTAATTATGATGCTTTGCGTAGATTAATTGGTTTGGATTATATACCAAAGTTTGAAATTAATCCTAATCATAAATGTGAAGTTTGTGTAGAAAAAACTAACTAAGGCTCCATTTAAATCGGTTGAAAGAAAACCGAACCTCTAGAATTAATTCATACTGATGTATGTGATCTAAAATTTATTCAAAACTAGAGGAGGCAAAAAGTATTCATAAACATTTATCGATGATGCACAAGATATTGTGTATGTTTATTTACTTAGAAGTAAAGATGAAGCCTTAGAAATGTTTAAAATCTACAAACAGAAGTTGAAAATCAACTTGGTAAAACCATCAAAATGCGTTAGAAGTGATAAGGGTGGTGAATATGATGCAATTAAATGAATTTTGTGCACAACATGCATTATTCACCAAACTACAGCCCCTTATTCTCCACAGCAAAATGGAATTGCTGAAAGGAAGAATAGAACTCTAAAAGAAATGATGAATGCCATGTTACTAAGTTCAGGCTTACCACAGAACTTGTGGGGGGAAGCAATATTGTCTGCAAATTATGTTCTTAATAGAATATCTCACAAGAAAACCAAAAGCATTCCTTATGAATTATGGAAAGGTCGACACCTTCCTACAAATACTTAAAAGTGTGGGGTGTTTGGCAAAAGTGGAAGTTCCTGTTCCTAAAAAGACTAAGATTGGACCAAAAACAGTAGATTGTGTGTTTATTGGTTATGCTCAGAATAGTAGTGCATATCGGTTTCTGACTTATAATCAGAAATACCTGATATAAATGTGAACACTATTATAGAGTCAAGGAATGCTGTGTTTTTTGAACATGTCTTTCCTTACAAGAAAGGACATTAAGTTCAACAGAAAAGAACTTATGATTGTACACAAAGTCAAGTGACTAATGAAATCAAACACAAGAGACTAGTAATGGTCTCAACCAACAGGATTTAACTGATGATGAACCAAGAAGAAGTAAGAGAGCGAGAACATCTAAATCCTTGGTCCAGATTTTCTGACATACTTGTTAGAAATGAACCTCAAAGCTTTAAGGCAGCAATGACAGGTCCTGAAGCACCTTTGTGGAAAGAGGTTGTTAATAATGAAATTGAATCCATTATGCAAAATCATACTTGGGAATTGGTGGATCTTCCACCAGGTTCTAAACCTCTTGGATATAAATGGATATTCAAGAGAAAAATGAAAGCAGATGGTTCAATAGACAAGTATAAAGCAAGACTTGCAGTTAAAGGTTACAGACAAAAGGAAGGTCTGGACTATTTTGACACATTCTCCTGTGACAAGAATAACATCCATTCGCATGCTTATTGCTATAGCAGCGTTGTTTAATTTAGAAATACATCAAATGGATGTTAAAACAGCTTTCTTAAACGGTGATCTAAATGAAGAGATCTATATGGAGCAACCCGAAGGGTTTGTAGTATCGAGGCAAGAAAAGAAAGTTTGTCGACTTGTCAAATCCCTTTATGGATTAAAACAAGCACCTAAGCAATGGCATGAAAAATTTGATCATGCAATGCTTACTAATGGGTTTAAGATAAACGAATGTGACAAATGCGTCTATGTTAAAAACACTGACCAATGATATGTCATAGTTTGTCTTTATGTGGATGACATGCTTATCATTGGAAGCAGTCAAAACATTATCAAATCAACTAAGCAAATGCTTAACAAAAGATTTGATATTAAAGATATGGGGGTCGCAGATGTTATATTAGGAATGAAATTACTAAAACATCTGACGGATATGCATTATCTCAATCTCATTATATTGAGAAAATTCTTGATAAATTTATCAAGGATGATTTGAATTTAGCAAGAACACCTGTAGACATCAGTCTTTATTTATCGAAAAATAAAGGTGATGCAGTGTCTCAGTTAAAATACTCCCAAATCATTGGAAGCCTAATGTACCTAATGAATTGTACTCGTCCTGATATAGCTTATGCTATCAGTAAATTGCGTAGGTACACTAGTAACCCCGGAGAAGTCCATTGGAAAGCGATCATTCAGGTTCTTAGATATCTAAGATTCACCCGTGATCATGGTTTGAACTTTACTCGATATCCAGCAGTACTTGAAGGTTATTGTGATGCAAATTGGATATCGGATACTAAAGATTCAAAATCCACTAGTGGATATGTCTTTACTCTAGGAGGCGCTGCTGTTTCTTGGAAGTCCACGAAACAAACTTGCATCGCACGATCCACAATGGAATCCGAGTTCATTGCTTTAGATAACGCAGGTGAACAAGCAGAATGGCTTCGTCACTTCTTAGAAGACATTCCAATGTGGCCAAAACCTGTGCCAGCTATTTGCATTCATTGTGATAGTCAATCTGCAATAGGCAGGGCACAGAATCACATGTATAACAGTAAGTCACGACATATTCGTCGTCGACATAATACCGTTAGGCAGTTGTTGTCAAATGGAATAATCTCAATAGATTATATAAAATCTAAAGAGAATATTGCGGATCCGTTAACAAAAGGTTTGACAAAAGAGCTAGTGTATAGTTCATCAAAGGGGATGGGATTAAAGTCTATTACATAAGAGTCGTCATAATGGTAACCCTACTTATATGACTGGAGATCCCAAGAACTAAGTTCAAAGGGACAACTAAGTTATGTATGGCTCGCCAGAAATCACCAAGGGATTAAAAAACCCTACCCATTCCTATGGTGAGAGTGATATCTGCAACATATGTTGTCTGCAGGGGTATAAGGATAAGCTTTGCTTTTAATGATTACTTATATCTTGATTAAGGCATAAAATCAAGACGAGTATGAGGAGATACTCACAATAAGAATTACCTATATGAGTGTTGAACTGGGGCCGGTTCTATGAGAATGAAAGAGGTTACATTCTCTAGAAACACTCATGAAAACCAAGAGCGTTCAAGGCCAAAATGAACACAACAGTGAGAACCACGATGTGTTAGAAGATATTTTGTATGAAATCTATTGTCTTGGCTTACACAAACGGCTGAACAATTCAAGGCATCGCGTCCATTGGTTAGCCAGTAAGTCCGATAGGTTATCACTAGGGAAGGTTCAAGGCCGAAAACTACCTATCCTGATGCAAGATATTTTCGACTTATACTCTTTCGTTAAGTCTGCATATTGTTGCATTTCGTTGTCATCAAATTCCATTCATGTGGGGGATTGTTGGAAATGGTTATAAAATTCTGGGTAAAACCAGATTTTTTTCCTAAGTTTGGTCTAATTTTTAGGTGGGCCCCGTGCATCGATTTACACGGGTCAAAGTGGTAACGCGTTCTATGCCGCGTTGTGATTCACGTGGTATATTTGGTTGCTCAAAACCATTACCGAGTGAATGGGAAATTGAAGCCAAAGTATGCTCCATGGAAATGGAGTTTTGGTGGAAATTCCTTAAAGGTTTGAATAAGGCTTGTCCCACATTGATTTGGTGGGAGGTTTTAAAAGGATTTATAAGGCATGGGTTTGATACTTGGGGTGTGCCCCAAGGGGTACCCAAGTTTTTTAGAGGGAGAGGTTATGGGCAAAATGGGCTAGACCCATTGGACCCAAAAATCACCACACACGCGCGCGCGCCGCCGCCGCCGTCCGTCCGGTCGGGCGGGCTGGGCTGGGCTGGGCTTGGGTGTGAGGTTGGGTTGGGCTTGTTCGGCCCAATACTAATCTTTTTGGGCCAAAAACATTTGAATTTAATTCAAATAAACTGGTTTGAATTTTTTGTTCATCCAAACAGGGCCCTTCCCGTTTTCAAACAGAATTAAATTGGTTTGGATTTAATGCTCATCCAAACAGGGCCCTTCCCGAAATAAACTAGTTTGGTATTAACGCACACCCAAACAGGGCCCTTCTCGTTTTTTGCTATCTGTTTGAATTATAAACAGATTCAAATTCAAAACCAACAGGTATCATACCTGTTCAATTCAAAACCAAGAGTCACCTTCACATCTATAAATAGGACCACCCTCATTTGATGTAATTCATTCAGAAATTTCGTATTTCACCTCTGTTATTCTATTCTTCATCTTGCTGCATTTTATTTCTGAAAGAAAGAGTGTAAACACTTAGTGTGTTCGTAAGGCAAACAATTTGTAGTGTTGCTATTGTTTGTAGTAAGATCATTTCATCCTGGGAGATAGACGTCCAAATTCTGAAAGCACCGTGGAGAGGACGAATCTGTCTTAAGGACACAGTGTTAAACACTGGACTTGATCAGAAAAGTAATTCAAAGAAATTAACCAAGTAAGTTGTTTAATTTTATTCTGTTTTTAATTTGTTTATTTAATCAGATTTTAATTTTGTTTTTGTAACAAAATAAAATCTGTTTTTTTTTATTTATTTATTTTTATTTCGAGTTTGATTTTTGTAATCAAACAAATTCTCTCATTTTCTTTATTTCTTTAAATTCTAATTGTTGTTTTGTACACAATAGAATTAAAATCTTTTAAATACAGTGAAGATTGTTCCTACACATTCCTCCTCTTAAACCCACAATTCACAAATCCACCCCACACTCACCTCTTCCCCGCAAGCCATTTGTCCCCCTCCACCCCCTCTCTCTCTCCAAAAATCCTAGGAAAGAAAATAAGTTCAATCAAGAAACTAGTAAAGAAAGTGAAAGTACGCGGCAACCCAAATCCATCCCAAAAAGAATGTCTTCTCCAAACCAAATGCGACGACCACGACGAAGAAGGATCATCATCGCCGCCGCAGACGGCGTCGCCGAGGACACCAGCTGGGCATTTTGTAGTCTACGTGGAGGAGGAGAGGCGGCGGTTCGTGGTGCCGACATGGTTTCTCTCTCATCCGTTGTTCAAGATGCTGTTAGAGAAAGCTTATGATGAGTATGGGTTCGAGCAGAGAGATGGGTTGGTAATTCCTTGTAGCGTGGTGGCGTTTCAAGAGGTGGTGAGTGCTGTTCAATGCTGCAATGCCAAGTTTGATTTTGGACACTTGGTTGAAGAGCTTATATAAAATAAAATTTAGTTTTGTGAATTTTTTTTTATTTTTTAAAGGTTTTGAGATGATTATATACATGGGTTTGTATTGAAATGATGTAGACGATGATATGGATTACTTGTACATATTAGTGCGGTAGTTTTGATCAAATTGATGATGTGAAGGAATTATTCTATATTTTAAAATTTTTAGGATAAATTATATTGACGACGCTTGAGGTTTGGTTCAATTACTATCCACTCTTTGACGTTTTGGAAATTAGTATGTTTGGTTTGGATTTGGGAGATGAGTTTTAAAAAAAAATTTCTAAAAAATTGCTTGGTTTGAGTTTTTCTCAAAAAATTTCCAAAATCACTCACTCTCTTACACATCAATCAATCACTTTTTCTCTCTCCTCTATCCTTCTCAATCACTTTTTCTCTCACACGCATCTACTCAAATTCTCCCAAAATATCAAATAATCCCAAACTCCCAAAAAAACAACTCTTCCAAAATATACAACCACACAAACCAAAAAAAATTCTAAACTCTCTCCCCAAAATTTTTTTCAAAAACAACTCTCCCAAAAACAAACCAAACAATTCTCACTTCTATGGTTAATAGTCTCATTTCACAAACCCCCTATTTACATAAAAGGCAACAACTTTTAGTAGAAAAACAGAGGAAATTACATTTAAAAAAAAAGTAAGGAAAATAGAAAAAAAAAAAAAGAAGAGAAAATAAAGCAAAGCAAAAGAAGAGATAGTGCATGAGTTCAATGTTTTCATTCCGTCTAAATAATTACAATGATAAGGGGATTAGTGTAATTTCCCAAATATCAGGGGTGATATATATTAAACCAAAATCTCAGGGGGTGTAAGCGTAATTTACCAAATTTTTAATTAGGCTATGTAATGCTTATAACGACATACCACGATATGGAACGATCTATGTAATAATTTTTCGATGATGAAATTGTTTTTAGCTTTGTCACTTTGTCCGTCTTTCTCTCTTATATTCTTTGGGTTTTCTATGAAGCGTCGTCCTTCATTTCATTTTTGGGATAGAAAAATGATCCGTAGCTCGAATTCGGTGGCCCGAATTCGGCTCGAAATCCAAAACGACGTCGTTTTGGATTTCGATTTTTTTTTTTTTTTCTTTTTCTTGCGTTTGTAATCAGAATACACAGAGAGAGAAGACAGAAAAGAGAGAGAGAAGGAGAAAAGAGAAAGAGAGAAAGAAGAGGAAGAGAGGAGGAGAAGAAAAGAAGAGGAACCAAGATGATGATGTTGATCTGAAGAAGAAGATGATAAAGATCCCTGTTTTTTTTTTTTATCAGTTTTTTTTTTTGATCGGCGATGCACCGATCTTTTTTTTTTTTTTTTTGATCTGGAGATGATCTCTGCGTTGTTGTTGATGAAGATGTTGATATTGATGAAGATCTCTGTGTTTTTGATGATGAAGATGAACTCGGGTTTGATGAAGAAAAATGAAGAAATACCCAAATGGGTATTCCAGATTTTCTGTGCTGCTCTCAAATGGGGAAGAAAATCTGGTGTGAGAAAAATTGGTTCCTCTTCATCATCTTTTCTGGGTATTTTCTCACAGAAAATCTAGATGGTGTCGATTCTTTTCTGGGTACTTTTGTTGAACCAATTTTGGATGTGAGAAAATCTGGATGTGAGAAAATACCCAAAGAAGAGGAACCAATTTTGTATTCCAGATTTTGGATGTGAAAATAAATAAATAAATAAATAAAATTGTTGATGATGATGGTGATGGTGATGATGTTGATGAAACCCAGCTTGTGAATCTTCTTCTCTTCTTTTTCTTCTTCTTCTCTTCTTTTTCTTCTTCTTCAGCTTCAAAAATGGCGAAAAAAAGAAAAAGAAAAAAAAGAGACACCAAAACGGCGTCGTTTTGGTGTCGAGCCAAATTCGAGCCTCCGAATTTCGAGCTACGAATCGGAACTGTTTTGGATATATAACATGAGAGGGTCGGTTTGATAAAGGAGAATTATGAGGTAGTTTCCAAGGTAAAATTTTTGTCAGAGGATCAAAGAATTATGCGATAGTGTTTTTAGGTAATATTTTTAGTAATTGAAAATTTGCAATATATGTTAAAATGGATATCTTTTTTTTCTTCAATACTTAATAAAAATGAGTAATCATGAAACATCTATAAATTTTTTTGAAATATGATTAATTTGGAACACTTCCTAATTATTGTGGTATGGCATTCTAAAATTATTAAATAATTATTTGTTTTGAAGTATCATGTTATTTTTTGTCGGGTGCACCCAATAAATGAGAAATTATAGAATACTCTTACAATTTTCTGTTATGTTATTGGTTGAGAGCATTACTGGCATGTTTGTTTATACAAATAGGACTTTGAGATTGAATTAATAATCTAATAAACTACATAATTTGATGTTTGACTAGGGAGAAACAGAATGGTTAGTTAAATTACAAAATTGATAAAATTTGTTAGTCCCTCTCCCATAATTCTATGCCTATCCAAATATTGGGATGTGATAAAGGAATTGATAATCCTAAAACAAATAGTCCAATAAATGCCTAATTATATCTAATTGGAGAAATGTTTGGATGCCCAACCCCTTAAGGGTTGCACACCATATGCAAGGGCATATGTAGGGCCGGCTCTGACATTTTTGGGTCCCAAAATGACCTCCCGATAAAGGATTGTTTATATGTTTAAAGAAATAATAATTGAAATCAAAAGATTACCCACTAATATTTTTTTTTTTTACAATAAAATTACTTAAATATATAACAAAGTTTACAATAAGACAAATAATCTAAATAATCTAAACTCAAGTATTAAATAAAAAGTACACAAATTATAATAAAATATCGCTTAAACACCACAATTCTCACATTTTAAGTTGCAAAATTGCTAATCAAACTTGCATAATTCAACTTATCAACTAAATATTTTTCAATGGCTACAATTACTAATCCATTTAATCTTTATTGTGACATAGGTAAGATATTTTAAATTTGCTTTTTTTTCTCTCTAGAAAACAATTATAACTGGCATAATTAATCGTATTTTGAACACAATTTATAAATTTAGAAAACAATCATCCATTAATTTCAAATAATTCATCAAATCAATAGGCTTTTCAATTTTTTTAGAATAAAAAACAATCATTTATTAGTTTTAAATAATTCATCACATTAACCAATTGTTAGTTTTGAATTTTCATCAAATTTTGTTGAAGCCTTTTAATTTTAAGTAGATTTCTTTTATGAACTAGTACAATAGCTAAAAATATCTTGGGGTCTTTTTTTTAATCAATTTTTGGGGTCCAAAGTGACGGTTTTGCTGGCTTTGGGCCAAAGCCGGCCTTGGGCATATGTAATTTGCGTAAGTTATCACAAATACACGTAAGTTATTTTACAAAATCGCATTGTTATCTCAGGTAGGCAACCCAAGAGGGGGGGTAAATTGGGTTATTAAAAAAATTTACAATATTAAAATTAACACAATATTCAGAATTTAACAAATAAAAAAAAACAGAAAAATGATTATCATAAAAAAGTAAGAGAGATAGGGATAGAAAATTAAACACTGAGATTTTATAGTGGTTCGGCACGCCAGGCCTACGTCCACCCCAAGGAACCTCCTTGAGAATTTTTTTACTATCAATTGAATAAATACACTACCAAGATTGTGGATTTGGCATAGGACTTACTCTTATCTATTGAGCCTCACTCAACAATAAATGTCTCACCCTTACAAAATCTCTCACAAAAATAATGAATAAAAATAAGTGGTACTTAAACTCTCTTTTACAATAATTCTCTCACAAATAGTAGATATGAAAGTGTAAGAACAATGGCTACACTTAGATTTGAAAGCGAAAGAGCAGAATACAATATACTCAGAATTTTAGAGTACACAGGAATTTTTCTCTTCAAGTTCTTGATTTTTCTCCACAAACAACACTTTTATTTATACACAAAAATATACCCATTGAACGTTCATTGCTTACATAAGCACGCTGCTGACATCATGGCTTATATAAGCATGCTGCTAACGTCATGGCTTACATAAGCACGCTCCTTGATTTAAAATAGTTAGCAAATGTTAATAATTAAAAAGATAAAAGTAAGACTAATTTTTTCTTTTCATTTTTTGTTTTTTTTTTCAAACATGGAGCCACCGTTTTTGTAGACAATTTAATACAAAGTTCACAACTTTCAAATAAGCAAATGATTTGCTCTATCTTGTTTTTTAATATATATATAATCAATGTAGTGTAGTGTGATATAATTGTTAGGGAAAATATGTGATTCCCCACAAGTAAATCAATCAATGGAAAAAAAACTAATGCGGAAAAATTAAATCAAAACAACACAAGAATTTTTACGTGGTTCCCTCAATGTGTCATGGGATCGAAATCCGATTCCACTATCAGCCAAATAATTTCCAAACAATTAACGAGACACGAATGGTCTCACAAAACCACCCTTAGGTGAATTCCAAATAATCACAAATAAACAAGAGGAAAGACCTCACCAAATAGATGAACAAAAATTTCGAAACCAAAATTGTAGAAGACCCAAAATAATCGACCCAAATCAGCACCGAAAACGAACCAAACGAAGCAGCCGAAACCACACCACCGAAGCAAGTATTAATCTCACCAATAATAATGATAAATAGTTGCCCCTTGTAAAACTAAAATATGGAGTAGCCGCATAACCCCTTTTCCTTGGGAAAAACAATACTAATAAATATTATGTGAATCTAGGGTTTTTTATCAAAACCTTAGTTGTTTCCAAACTGAATTGGGTCTTTACAAAATTAGATATAATATATAAAAATATATTATAACTAATACCAAATCAAATTAAACTCTTTTTCCAAAATCAATTGGGTTCCACACTCCAATAAGGAGGTATACCCAACAATTCTCCCCCTACCGACTTAGGTGGAGACATCAACCATACCCGCCAAAGTTCGACACTTCAAATGTTTGTCCCTCGACAAAGTCTTTGTCAACATATCCGATATGTTATCATCCGTGTGAACCTTTTCGAGTTGTAACAATTTCGAATCTAATACATCACAAATCCAATGGTATCTTACATTAATGTGTTTCGATCTCGAATGAAAGTAGAATTTTTACTCAAGTGAATAGCACTTTGACTATCACAATAAAGCACGTATTTCTCGCTTCAAACCCAACTCTTGCAAAAATTTCTTCAACCATAACTCTTCTTTACAAGCTTCTGTAATGGCAATAAATTCAGCTTCGGTAGTTGAGAGAGGAACACATTTTTGTAATTTAGATTGCCATGCCACAGCTCCCCTGCAAAAGTCATCAAATACCCCGAAGTAGATTTCCTATAATCAATATCACCGGTCATGTCAAAATCTGTGAACCCATCAAGTATCAGCTTACCATCCCTAAAACACAAACACACCGGCCATGTCAAAATCTGCTCTCCACAATGCTCATAACTTCAAAATAAATAAATGAATAAATAAAAGTAAATTATGAAGAAACTCCCTAGGAATTGGGTTTAATATTAAACCCATGTTTCAAAAATTACACTACACTTCTTGTCAATGTTTATTTTTTAACAGCTGATAAAAAACTTGTAACTCTCGTAACTCTTAAATTGTGTTTGGAGTATGAATTCGGATAGAAATTTTAAAAGAATAAGAAAAAATGTGTATAAAATATAAATAAAATGTAGTAATATTTTATTTACTATATTTTAACTATGTTTTTCATTTTTCTTTCCAACTCTCTACCGAAATTCATGCTCTAAATACAACATTAAAATATCTCCAACGGATTCATTAGTATTAGTAGTTAGTGTAAGTAGTAAGTCTAACAATTTTTTATTTTTAATTTTAATTTTCAATGGGTGTTTTAAATATATTGTTAATTGTGTCAATAGTCAAAAAAGTTTGCTAATTGTGAGTGTTTTAAATATATTGTTAACACAATTTTAATCATGTTGCGATTTCTTATAGGGCAAGAGTATCATCACTTAACATACATTTTAGCAATACCAGCTCCCATTCACTATCTAGTCCCACTTCCACCATTTTTTTTGTCAATTAACAAATACATCAACACACAATTTTCGCCATGCCAGTAAATTTTAGCCATGTAAGTGGAAATGCTTTTAACCACTTTAAAACAAACTTTTGTGAAAACATCAAATCACTACAACCATCAAAACCAACTCCCTCCCACATGCCACAACCACCTTTTACCCCACCATCAGCCACCACCACTAACCACTACCATCCTTGCCTCACTTACCAAAGCCACCAATTACAGTCACTACCAAGCTTTTGACACAAGCTTCTCTGGACATTGCATGGCTATTTAGATTACTCTTCTAAATGAGGCATTCAAAGAGCAGAAAATAGTCAAATTTCAATCAGAGTATTTCTAAAGTTATTGCAAATGAACAAAAAATCCAACAACCAATAGGTTTTGATAACAGAGTTCACCTTAAATATGGTATCCCAATTAATAGGATTTGATTAAAGTTCAAAATTAACAAGCTCAAGCTCAACCAAATTAACATACGAGGTGCAACTATATGCAAGTGCCCATGTAATCTATGTCGAGTGAAGGAAACATAACAACATCCTAATCAAAACAAGTCAGATCCATAAAAAGTTCACCAAATTTATCGTTTCTATCAGCCGCTGAAAATGGTTTGACTCAAACATTCTTCCTTTTAATACTAGCAGCTCTATTATACTAAAAGAGCATGCTACTATATATTACATTCCACCAATAATAATTCAGTCGGCAATCACTGTGCCCTGCTTACTGGTTCAAGTGCTTCAACAGTAACCACACTATTACCTCTGATAACCTGCACAAGAAAAGCAATACCAGTTTCAGAGATGAGATAATGGGAATACAATAATAAAATGGCAATTTCACCCTTTTTTCAAAATTTGAAAAAAGAAGAATAAGATGAGATAAAATGCTTAACAACAAAGACCCACCACCATGCCTATATCGTTTTTCTCATTGCCATTCACTTCCATGGTGTTGTCAACCACAAGATTCATAAACTGATCAAAACCACGGAGTGTCCCAACCACCATCCGATTTGCATTCAACTTGACTGAAATGCAGAATGCCAGTGAAAACAAATGTACAAGTTTTTCTTATGTAAAACTATGAAATTTATTGACCGCCAGTTACATAAAGTATATCCAAATAAAACACACAATGCAAGAACTTAACAATGGTTGAAGCTGTTGGACCAAACTGAACTTAACAAAGGATATTTGTCTACGTTAGTTTGCAGAAAGTGGTCACAACTTCACCAACTAGAAGTTGATAAATACTGAATAAGATACACTCAGTGTTACCAAAAATGCTAATAACTAACACTTTAAAACATGGTACACTCTCATCAACAATGGTAAATTTAGTGATCCAATTTTTTTTGGTACTTATTAAGGTATAAATGAGGAAAAAAAAGAAAATAAATAAATAAATCTAGAGAAAGTGGAGTCAAGTTGGACCAAATGTAAAAAAATAGGTCATAATGCTTCTATATATGTGTCACCGCCACCCCCATTGAAACTCATTTTTGGAACCAGTAAAGCCCACCTCATGGAAATTCTAACATTGTTGAAGCACACCTACACCATATAAATATGTATGCCATACTTCTGCTTGGGTTTACAACACAGTCACATAGTATCCATTAAAACCTACACAAGCACTAAAACTCACCTGCAATCATGATTCATGATCTATCATCATTAATTTATATCATGTTATATACACATGGACGCATACACACAACACAACCCCCAATCCTATGCAAAAAATAATTTTTGTCAATTTCTCTTGAATCTTAGCAATTTGTAGAACAAAATTTTAAACTTAAGGCTTCAATTGACATTAGCTTTGCTGTGTGACAATGGTTTCCGTACAACTGCCAGTTGGTCTGTGGTATGGGTATGGTCATAATGGTCAGTGTTTAACATGCTAGGGATTCTCGACTTCAATGGTCTAGTGATGGTCTGGCAGTGGTGGATTCAAGATTTTGGCTGAGAAGGGGCAATATTGAGTTAAAACCTTATCAAAATCTATCATTGTGTTTAGAAGGGTGCGATTTATGCAAGCTTAACCCTATCATACCACATTTTAGAACACATAGTGTTTAATGTTTCTGATCTCGTTCCATGTACGAGGACGATCCATGATCCCATGAAACATATTGTTACACTTTTCCAACAACAAAAGTATAATGGCTATTTACTTTGCTTGTCAAATTGGCCATATATTTTTACTCTCTGATAAAACAAAACCGTAGGTCTGTAGGAACTAAAAATTTATGGCCAAGTTGAAATGCAAAGGGCCTAGTTGCCAAGTCCATAAGTTTTTATGTAAGACGGCTCCTTTTCTTGCCATTGTGATTTTCTTAACCATATGCATTTTAATGCTTGTGATTGTGAAAATACTTCTCATATAACATTTAACTCATTTTTTATCCATAATTCGTTAGTCAAATAGATAAAAAAATAATGTTATTATCTCTTTTACATTGAAATGTATATTCTACATTGTTTATCTTTGTATCTTTATACCATCTACATTAATTTCGGTCTGCTAAAAGGGAGGTCAGGGTAATTATACCAAAACTGTAGCGCTACTTGTATTTTTTCCAAATCTCAAAGGAGATCTGTGTATTTTACCCAAATTTACTTTTAGGGACAAAATGCTGAGGCAGAACAACCTACTACTTGGCTGCACATTTGCAGGCCCTAACTGAACCTTCTTGTTTATTCTAAATACACTATTCTCTCATTTTTTTATTTTTTTTTTAAATTAATTTTTGTCCAAACCATTCCTAAAAATTCTTTCTCATATAATTTCCAACTTCCAAATTATCTCAACCCAAATTCACAACTGAAATCCTGCATCTGCAACAATGATTAGATGAATTAATTTTGCTTCTGTTGTTTCAATTTCCAAACAAACAGAAACACACCCCATCTCAACTAAGTTAAAATGAGTTAAAATAGTTTGTATGGTGTATATATACCGATTTTTTTTGTTTTCTCAGCAACCAAACGGCTACAAATAGTCATATAAAGAAGTAAAGGAGAGAGAAGAATTCAAAGTGCACGAGTATGGGGAAGAGAACTTACTCTGTAGCTTCTTGTCCATGTATCTGTCAACCAAAAATAAAAAATAAAAAAATAAAACAAAATTATTGATGACGAAAGATTGTATGGAAGAAGCCCTAGAACCGAGAAGAGAGAGAGAGAGAGAGAGAGAGAGAGAGAGAGGACTTACTTCTTGAGATCTGGAGGCTGGCCTGACCTGCTCATGGTGAAACCCTAGAGAGAGAGAGAGAGAGAGAGAGAGAGAGAGAGGTAGGTGTTGAAAATGAAAACCACTGAAAAATGTGTGTGGGTTCATACTCTTTGTAGCCCAATAAGGATGGTGGCCCAACGGGCTTTTAGACAAAGAAGAACGGCCTGAAACACAATTTACTCGGCCCTCGTTTGATGATGGTTAAAATGAGGTTGGTGGCTTTTTTTAGTCGTAAAAAAGAAAAATAAATTAAAAAAATTAATAAAATAAAATATTACATTTAAATTATAATCATTTTACTTTTTTTTACAAAAGTTAAAAAATCTAACCCAGATTAACTTTTTAGCCTTAGACTAAAATGACCAAAAAGTCAATCAACTTCCCAAACAAAACCTTATTATACACCGTAAATGAGCTGAGTTGAAGGTAATTCTATTTGAACTCAAAAATTGTCTCTCAACTCAAATTTTAAAATTTTAATTCTTATTATACCATAATGTGAATATTAATAAAGACAACACATATTAAAATAATTTTTTTTCTCATAGTATACCCTAATCAATTATATGTATTATTCCTATTCAAATTTGTTCATCTTCTTCCCCAAGCTTTAATTATTTTCTCTTCTTCTTTTTTCTCACTTCAAAACGCCAATCCATCCTATAAAACTCACCATTATCATCAACATCATTATTTTTTATTATATTGTTACTTGCAAATGAAAATTTTTTTGAACAAAATCAAACAATGGATGAGAGTAATAATCAAAATATTTTTTGAAACAACTCATCAAAGATGACATAAGTATTCACATAAATATCAAAATACAATTATTGATTTATGTGGTTTTTTTTTTTTTTTTGTTACATAAAAGCAAATATGCACCCTATTTTTTTGTTATTATTGTTCAGACTTTTAGAACTGAACAATTTCACTTTGTTCGGTTTTGAAAGTCCGAACAATAATGACGAAAAACAGACTAAATATTCGTCGTCTTCCTTCGCCATTCTCCTTTTCCTTCACCGTACTCCTTCGCCAGTGCCGAATTTCCTAATTGTATTCCATGTATGTATGTAAACAAAAGAAAAAAAATTTCAAAAGTAATTTAAATTTTTAAATTTGTTTTATTTAGGTGTACCTTAAAAGGGTAATTTGTGGAGAAAAAAAAAAAAGATGTACTAAGAATAAATTGTAATTCTAAATAATTTAATAAAGTATACTGAAAAATTGAGCTCAATTAAACATTTTATGAGTGTAAATAGAATCCACTGAGTTGAGGTTTGTAGTATTCGAACTTGGTTTATCGAGTATGAAATTCTAGGGTGATTCTATTTACACCAAAATAATAACTCAGTACATTCAATACTCTTCATCTTCTTCTTTAGGTATCAATTATTTTCTTTTTATCTTCTTCTTCACTCTAAAACTCCAATCTATTCCATCAAAACTCACAATTACCATCAATGTCATTATTTTTTATTGTGTTGTTATTTACAAATAGAACAAACAAGAACAAAATAATATGTGCCACTGATATATATAAAATAAAAAAAAAATCAAAACAAAAAATCTAGAAATTGTCAGGAACACAATAATTTTTTTTATTCAATTAATCAAATCAAAAAATAAAAAATAGTATAGCTCAATAATCAAATCGAAAAATAAGTAATGTCTCGTTCAATTAATCAAACATTAACTAGTATTATCCAGGAAAGCTTTTGTTTTTGGGAATTGTTGGATGGTCATTCAGAGATGCCATGGAGGTTCAACAGCAAAAGTGTTTTTTAATCTTCATGGAATTATCATGGGGTTTTACAACCAAGTGTTTCATAGGGTTATCACTAATATAATAGGAACACATATAAGTAAATATGATGTCATATTGAATAACTCACACCAATCGTTCTTTATATGTGAATAAAATGGATAGTTGTAATGAGAAATTTGTTTAAGGGTTTATGAATGGGTTTTTCAAAGTGGTGTAATTTGAAATTGTTTATCATTTGAATGTATTTTGAAGGGTAATTTGTGAAAAAACATAGGGTGTATTGAGAGAAAATTATAATCAATAATTTAATAGAATGTACTAAAAAATTAGCGTACTTAATGATTTTTTAGGTGCAAATAGAATCTCCCGAATCCCAGCAAAGTGTGTGGGTTCAGACTTTTGGTAGCCCAATAAGAATGGGGCCCAAACAGGCTTTTAGAAAAAGAAAAACAGGCTCAAGCACAATATATTATTATACGTCACAAACAAGCTGAGTTGAATTTTGTAAGATTTGA
The DNA here is from genome assembly GCA_030407325.1 of Camellia japonica. Classification (NCBI taxonomy): domain Eukaryota; kingdom Viridiplantae; phylum Streptophyta; class Magnoliopsida; order Ericales; family Theaceae; genus Camellia; species Camellia japonica. The sequence continues at coordinate 31,520,099 of JAPPVO010000016.1, forward strand.
GCGTCGTTGGTTTGTTTATCTAGTACGAAATCTAGCACAAGTTCAGCTAAAAATTATTCAAACTCGAGCTGGTCTCGAACTTGATAGGCCTCTTTTAAGAAATAATAATGATAATTCTTTAGCGAGGTGGAAAATCAAAAAAGAAAAAGAAAAAAAAGATAAGATCAAAACATCACATCAAATGGACAACACATATATATTAGAGCTATTAGAGCTCCAAAACAGTATTCATAGTAAAAAGTTATTTTTTCACTTTTAACATATTTGTGTCATACCATCTCTTTACTTTTTCATACATTTTTTTCAAAAAAAATCTAAAAAATCAACTTTTAACAAACTTTTCAAAACGATTTGTAATGAATTTTTTATATTTACATTATTTAAAAATATAAATAATATATTTATTCTATAAGCTTTTCAAACCAAATTTATTCGAGCTTGAGTTTAAACTTACTAGAAAGTCCAACTAGAGCTCTTCAATCAGTCAATTCATTTACAATCCTACATGTGCTACGACTGATGAATGTAAATTGATGTTGAAGGGTGTATTTAGTAGTTTTCAAGAGCACAAGTGGTACATTGGGGTGACAAAAAATCTTATCACACTTGTAAATTTGGTAAATTGATTTTAAAGAACGGTTTGGTTGCTACTCAATCGAGCAACTTTAATTACAACTCAATTTACAAATTAAAGTTTAAAACAATCAAATTAAATTAAATTAAATTGAATCGTTTGATATTTTTGTTAATTTTCTTATGTGTGGAGTCTTTCACATTTGAGTTCAAGCCACTCATTAACAAGGGTGGTGAAAGTACCTTAGAGCAAATTATGGTTGTAGAAATATTTTTTTTTGAAAAAAAATATCGCTCTATTTAGAAGTTGTTTGAGATTTGTTTGAAAAGAGTTGCAACAAATTTGATTAGTGTATAGAAGCTGACTTCGAGCTTTAATTATAATATACATTTTTTTTTGAAGAAAAAAAAAATGTATAGAATGACAAGATTGCTTAAGGCCAAGTTTGAGAAGTTGTCAAAAAGTTAAAAAGTCAAAAAGTTACTCAAAAAGTTAAAAAGTGATCACTATTCACCAAAAGTCAAAAATTACGGCTGCACAACTCTCAATCCTAATTTCCCCTACACACTAATTTTATAAAATTTTTTAATACACATTTTTTCATAAAAAGTCAAAAAAGTTAACCCAAACAACCATATTTTTTTTCTCAACTTTCAAAATATTAGTGTCTCGTTTTATTTTTTTATTGTCTTAAAATATTAATTCTTTTTAAAAAATAAAGATCTAGAATAAAAAAAAAATTTAATTTGGTTCTTTTTTTTAAAAAAATTATTAATATCTTTTTGAAGTGTAATAATTGTATTATGGAAAATTAATTTAAGAAAGTTAATATTTTTGAAATATAATAATTATATTACAAAAAGAAAAATGTTTGGAGTTCTAATTCTTGAATTTTAAAGTCAACTCTAATGAGTTGGCAGTGAATCCCATTTACTGTGATGTGAAGTTTTGGTCTTGATTTATTTATTTATTTATTTTTCTTCTTGTCATGTTATTAGTATGCTATTAGAGTATTCAAATTAGTACTTTGAATCATTATTGTTGTAAAAAAAAAAAATGAATTCTTCAAAAAAAAAATATTTTAAGACAGTAATAGTAGTTATCAGACATTTAAAGACCTTGAACCGCAATGGGAAGAGAATGTGTGTGGAGGACACGTCGATTTGATTTTTTCAGAGGAAGTTGACAATAATATCACATCAACGATGGAAAACACCTCTATGAGATTGGTTAGTTTGAGGTATGCTATGTTGTGATTTTTTTTGTTTTGATTCAAAAGAAATAGAACAAAGTAGGAAAGAAACAAAGAAACAAAAAACAAGGGACATTACACATGATGCCCCCACAATGTCTGCTATCAACCAGGAATGGCAAGGGACGGGACGGGCTGAGAATCATACTCTCTGTCCCCGATCCTGACGGTGGAAATTCCTCCGTCTCCGGTCCTGATCCCTGACGAGGAACCTATATCCGCCCCCGCCCTCTAACCGGGATCGGGTTTCTTCGGCTAAAAAAAAAAAAATAGATCCAATAGATCTGTTCATCATCATCAACAACAACAACGTAAAGAAAGAGATATGTTCATCATTATCATTCAAATCTGTTCATCATTATCATCGTCACCATCACCATTAACAGATCTGATTAGGGGTGAGCAGCGGATATACTGATCCGCCAAAACCGACCGAACCGAACCGATCCGCTGCATTTTTGATGGATGCGTGATGACGAGCGGACGGTTGCGGATTGATTTTCTCCAATCCGCCAATTTGGCGAACGGATGGCGAATTTGAGATTTCTTTGGCCGCAACCGAACCGCCAAACCGCCAAATCGCGAGCACCCCTAGTAATTTATACGACTTTGTGTTTTCAATTTGTTTAAATATTATGTTTGTGTTTTCAATTGAAAAAGAGTTTAAATATTTTGTTGAAAAAAAGTTTTCAACTTGAATATATTTTTTGAATTGAAAAAAATAAACGTATTATTTATCTATATTTTTGGGTTTTTAAATCTAACTCTAAAAATAATAAATAGAAAATATGATATATGCTGGTTGGTTTTTATTTTCAAAAACATATATAGATGTAACAATACAGAGACATAGAATCTCTACTACTGCTCTGTTTATGGTTTTGGTGGTTTGAATTGTTATTATATTTTAAGAATCACAGATTGTTATACTTTATGTGGATGAATCATACTGTGATTGTGATATGTAGATGAGGCATGTAGTGATCGTGATATTCTAAAGTTTTAAATTTCTTTCTTTAGATAATGCATACAATGATTGTAATACTTTTTTAAGTCATTGACTGTAATACTTTCTTTCTTTTTTTTTTTCTTTTGTTTTTTAAGGAAGTGCACAAGTTGAATTATGTTGAAAATTTATAAAATTTTAAACCGCCAAACCGATTTGCATCCATCCGCCAAACCGCCAATCCGCTCAATCCACATCCGCCGGATTGGCGGACGGATGCGGATTGATTTTCTCCAATCCGCCAATCTAGCGGACGGATGACGGATTGGAGGTTCTGTGGCCGCAACCGACCCACGCCCACCCCTAGATCTGATGAGCTCAAATGTTAAAAAAAAAAAAAAAATCAGATCTAACAGATCTATTCATCATTATCATCATCATCAACAACAACATAGAAAGAGAGATCTGTTCATCATCATCATCAACAACAACAACATATATATATAGAGAGAGAGATCTGATTCTCAAATTTAATATATGTATATATATAACAAATCTCTCTCTCCTCTCTCTTCTCGAGAGAGAGAGAGAGAGAGAGAGAGAAAGAAGGAAAATTCCAGATCTAAGGCGAGAGCTGTGGTGGAGATCGGCGAAGCTTGGCCTTACTGCCGTTGGAGAAGAAAAAGAGTGAAAGGGTTGGTTATAATATATATATATAGAGAGAGAGAGAGAGAGAGGGGTAAAATGGCAATTTTACTTCGGGAAAATTCAGGGCCGGGGACGGGGATGGGGACGGGGACGGGCCGGGGCTTGAACACTGATAACCATCCCCGCCCTGAAACTGATCGGGGATTTAATTTCAAATACCATCTTCGTCCCCACGGGGGTATTTTTCAAGAAAAAATCATTCTAATCGGGGTCGGGAGATCCGGTCTCCGTCGGGTTGGGTTCAAATTGCCATCCCTACTATCAACAGACTTACAATGGCACTTGGTGGGTCATCAAAGTTGTAATATTTTAACAATGTTGTTAAGATGAGATTCATGAATTTATATTAAATAATTATGAAATATAAAAGATATGATAAAATATAATTGGTAAGAAGCATGATTATGTAGTACCTTAAATCAACCAATAAGAGTTTGTTTGGAAAGTAAGTTGACTTTTTAGTTTTTTGATTTTTAACTTAGGGTTATAAAACCTCATTTGGAATAGGCTTTTTGATAGACGTACTTAAAATTTTTTAGGTGTAAATAAAATCTCCCGAAATCCTAGCAAAGTGTGTGGGTTCAGACTTTTGGTAACCCAATAAGAATGGTGGCCCAAACAGGCTTTTAGAAAAAGAAAAACAGGCTGAAGCACAATATATATTATTATACGTCACAAACAAGCTGAGTTGAATTTTGTAAGATTTGAGTGTGGTTGGTTTGTTTATCTAGTATGAAATTCTAGCACAAGTTGAGCCCAAAAATTATTCAAACTCGAGCTTGTTGTTAGATAATGTCTCAATGGGACCACATAATTAAATGTGGTGTTATCATTTATAAGAAGCCTACAATTTAAGTGATTCAATTTAGTTAATAGGCTTAAGGGTATATGTGTTATGGACCTAATGTGTAGATACTAGTTGTTTAATTTCTATTTCTATGAGGGGCAGAAATAGAATTAAAACCAATAATGGTTAAAGTTGGTTTTTAGTTTTAGAAAACAATAAATAGACATTTATTGTTTCCTTTTGTAACTTCCACAATAAATGGAAGCCTTTTGTAACTTCCACAATAAATAGAAGCCTTTTGAACTTCCACAAGGTTTCAGTTTGAAAACCAATTACAACCTTTAAAAGGTTATGGTCCCTATTCCTTCCCAGGTGGTAAAAAACACTGCCATGTTTTCTAAATCCTCTCAAGGAGAAACATAAGGCACCAAAGGGGAAAGGATTAGAAGGCAATAACATAATCAATAACAAAGAGTTTATTGATAATCACGCTTCCGTTTAACCGTTCATCAATGGATTCAGGTATGTCATTTTGTCTTGATTTCTTGATAATACACATGGTAAATGATCCGAAGTGTAAGGTTTATGTTCTGAAATTTATGTTTACAATTGGTATCAGAGCCTCCATATCATGTGTCTTATCAGAATTGATATGCTTTATTCATTCTATTTAGTTTCCTGGAATCAGATTCTGAATTTTCTTATGGATGTAAATTCTGTTTTTTCCTGTTTTGTTTTGTGAAAATGGCAATCTGTTTTCTGGAATTGTAAAATGATTCGGTGGTCAGCTTGTTTTTTGGACCCGTCAATTCTATTTATATATGTATGTATATAATTGGGATTGCTGCAGATTATATAACATATACGGGGTCACAAATTTGGAAATCTTTAAATTTAATGTAATTTCATACAACGTCTACAGAAATTTTATTTTCTAACATTCTCAATATAAGTCAATTCAAACAAGATGTCACAAAAGTGATCTCTCTTGTCTAGATTGTTTTATATGGAATGTTTTGATGTTCATGTCTATGTATCTCATGCGGGTATTTATCAGTCCAAAGACATGATTAAGACTTGGCAGAATTACACACACATTTTGTGGTGACAAACATGTGCCAATTGTCAAGAAAACCTAATGTGAATAATAAATCCATCAAAAGATAGATTTGTTATTTGACATAACTTATTGTCAATGTTTGATCATTACAACAAGAATACCACTTACAGTTAATATCACTACCCAAAGGCTTGGTATTAATGTTGTGCTAGGTATCTTGAGATGTTGTCATTAAATTAATTTATTTAGAGATTATCTGTTTGGTAACTTAATGTGAGCATAATTGTGTATTCCTTTTATTTTGGTTGCCAACTAAAGCAGTTGTAAAAACACCTTATGAGCTTTGGGTTGGGCGAAAGCCTAGTCTAAAACATTTGCATGTGTGGGGGTGTCCTGCTGAGGCGAGGCCTTATAAACCTCATGAACGAAAATTGGACTCTAAAACCATTAGCAGCTACTTTATTGGCTATGCCGAACGATCACGGGGTTACAAGTTTTATGATCCCACAAATAGGTCAATATTTGAGACGGGAATTGCAACATTTTTTGAGGATGTTGAGTTTGGGGGGAGATATCCAGTTAGAGACATTGTCTTTGAGGAGGAAGCAGGAGTAATCCCACTTCCTACTACTACTACTTTTGACCAATCACAGGTTCCTATACCTGTCATTGCTCGAGAAGTAATTTCGGATCCTCAACCAGACAATATTGTTCAAGATAATATAGTTCAAACCCCCATTCAAGATGAGGTAATTGTTCCTGAGGAACAAACTCTACAACCTCAAGAATCTGTGCCATTAAGGCGATCCACAAGAGAAAGGAGATTTGCACTTTCAGATGATTATATTGTATATCTCCAGGAACATGAGGTAGAAAATGGAATGTCGAAAGATGATCCAATCAACTTTCGTCAAGCCATGGAAAGTTCCAACTCTCATAAGTGGATAGAAGCCATGAATGAAGAATATAAGTCTATGCAAGACAATAAAGTTTGGGAACTTGTCTCATTACCAGTTGGTGCGAAGCCCATAGGTTGTAAATGGATATTAAAACCAAAAGGGATTCAAATGGTAATGTGGAGAGGTATAAGGCACGTCTTGTAGCCAAAGGCTTTACTCAAAAAGAAGGAATTGACTTTAAAGAAACTTTCTCTCCAGTTTCTTCGAAAGATTCTTTTAGGACAATTATGGCGCTTGTTGCATATTTTGATCTTGAGTTGCATCAGATGGATGTCAAAACAGCTTTTCTTAATGGTGACATTAAAGAAACAATTTATATGGTGCAGCCAGAAAACTTTGTGTCAGGAGACCCAAAGAATATGGTTTGCAAATTGACTAAATCCATCTATGGACTCAAACAAGCTTCTCGTCAGTGGTACTTCAAATTTCATCAAAGTTCTCACTTCGTATGGTTTTGAAACTAACGTTGTTGATGAATGTGTGTATCACAAGTTCAGTGGGAGTAAACACATATTTTTGGTTTTATATGTTGACGACATATTGCTTGCCACAAACGATATAAACTTGTTGCATGACACCAAGAGATTTCTATCTAAGAATTTTGAAATGAAAGATCTTGGTGATGCTTCCTTTGTATTAGGAATCGAAATACACCGAGATCGTTCTCGGGGTATTCTGGGATTATCACAAAGGAGCTATATCGAAAAAGTACTCATTAGATTTGGCATGCAAAATTGTAAATCAGGTGAAACCCCGGTTGCTAAGGGAGACAAGTTTAGTCTCAGCCAATGCCCGAAGACCAGTCTTGAAATTCAAGAAATGCAGAAGATTCCTTATGCCTCGGCTGTAGGGAGTCTAATGTATGCTCAAGTATGTACGCGTCCGGATATTGCGCTCATAGTTGGCATGTTAGGCAGATATTTAAGTAATCCTGGCATGGATCATTGGAAAGCAATCAAGCGTGTTATGCGATATTTACAGAGAACAAAGGAATATATGCTCACATATAGGAGATCAGATAAGTTAGAGGTCATTGGATATTCCGACTCCGATTTTACTGGATGCCAAGACAGTAGGAAATCCACATCAGGCTATATTTATCTATTAGCTGGCGGAGCAATTTCTTGGAGGTCTGCAAAGCAGACGCTCATAGCTTCATCCACCATGGCTGCAGAGTTTGTAGCATGTTATGAGGCATCAAACCAAGGGATATGGCTGCGGAATTTTGTCACTGGGTTGCGTATTTTGGAAGGCACTGAAAGACCACTTAAGATATATTGTGACAATAAGTCTGCAGTTTTATATTCCAATAACAACAGGAGCTCGACAAAATCAAAGCATATTGATATCAAGTTCCTAGTTGTAAAAGAAAGAGTGCAGAGTGGACAGATTTCCATAGAGCACATTGGGACAAACTCCATGATAGCGGATCCACTTACGAAGGGACTACCACCAAGGTCTTTCATGAGCACACTGCTCATATGGTGTGTTGTTCTATTTGAGAACATTCTGGTTTAGTGGGAGTTTGTATTTATATTACTGCTTTATGTCAGCCTTGAGTTTTATATGTAATTAGATTAATTTCTGCAGAAATGAAGTATTCAGTTTATTACGCTCTGTTACGTATAGTTATGATCTCAATAAAGTTAAGTAGGACCAGTTGGACATAGGCATGTATGGATCACATCACATGTAATTTCCATGCTACGCATCCATGATTGATCTATGTCATTTAGCTGTATTAGTATACGTGACCATTGGTGGGTCGAGTTACGATTGATGTAACGAAGACCGCTTTGATCCTATATTAATATAGTTAATGGACAAGATGTTTGGATACCCTCAAGTTATGATAACAAATTTCTGAGCTCACTAAAGTTAAGCACATTTCAGGATACATATGTGGTCCAGTGGGAGATTGTTAGATAATGTCTCAATGGGACCACATAATTAAATGTGGTGTTATCATTATAAGAAGCCTACAATTTAAGTGATTCAATTTAGTTAATAGGCTTAAGGGTATATGTGTTATGGACCTAATGTATAGATACTAGTTGTTTAATTTCTATTTCTATGAGGGCAGAAATAGAATTAAAACCAATAATGGTTAAAGTTGGTTTTCAGTTTTAGAAAACAATAAATAGACATTATTGTTTCCTTTTGTAACTTCCACAATAAATGGAAGCCTTTTGTAACTTCCACAATAAATGGAAGCCTTTTGAACTTCCACAAGGTTTCAGTTTGAAAACCAATTACAACCTTTAAAAGGTTATGGTCCCTATTCCTTCCCATGTGGTAAAAAACACTGCCATGTTTCTAAATCCTCTCAAGGAGAAACATAAGGCACCAAAGGGGAAAGGATTAGAAGGCAATAACATAATCAATAACAAAGAGTTTATTGATAATCACGCTTCCGTTTAACCGTTCATCAATGGATTCAGGTATGTCATTTTGTCTTGATTTCTTGATAATACACATGGTAAATGATCCGAAGTGTAAGGTTTATGCTCTGATACCAATTGTAAACATAAATTTCAGAACATAAACCTTACACTTCGGATCATTTACCATGTGTATTATCAAGAAATCAAGACAAAATGACATACCTGAATCCATTGATGAACGGTTAAACGGAAGCGTGATTATCAATAAACTCTTTGTTATTGATTATGTTATTGCCTTCTAATCCTTTCCCCTTTGGTGCCTTATGTTTCTCCTTGAGAGGATTTAGAAAACATGGCAGTGTTTTTTACCACCTGGGAAGGAATAGGGACCATAACCTTTTAAAGGTTGTAATTGGTTTTCAAACTGAAACCTTGTGGAAGTTCAAAAGGCTTCCATTTATTGTGGAAGTTACAAAAGGAAACAATAAATGTCTATTTATTGTTTTCTAAAACTGAAAACCAACTTTAACCATTATTGGTTTTAATTCTATTTCTGCCCCTCATAGAAATAGAAATTAAACAACTAGTATCTACACATTAGGTCCATAACACATATACCCTTAAGCCTATTAACTAAATTGAATCACTTAAATTGTAGGCTTCTTATAAATGATAACACCACATTTAATTATGTGGTCCCATTGAGACATTATCTAACACTTGTCTCGTGACTTGATAGGCGTCTTTTAAGAAATAATAATGATATATCCCTCTAAAACTAGAGCTCTAATTGAGCTCTAGTGAAGTGGAAAATAAAAAAAGAAAAAGAAAAAAAAGATAAGATCAAAACATCACATCAAATGGACCCCACATATACATTAGAGTAATTAGAGCTCCAAAACATTATTTATAGCAAAAAAGTGATTTTTTGGCTTTTAACGTATTTGTGTCACACTATCTCTCTACTTTTTCATACGTTTTTTTCAAAAAAAATTTAAAAAATCAACTTTTAACTAACTTTTCAAAACGATTTGTAATGAATTTTTTATATTTACATTATTTAAAAATATAAATAATATATTTATTCTATAAGCTTTTCAAACCAAATTTATTCGAGCTTGAGTTTAAGCTTACTAGAAAGTCCAACTAGAGCTCTTCAATCAGTCAATTCATTTACAATCCTACATGTGCTACGACTGATGAATGTAAATTGATGTTGAAGGGTGTATTTAGTAGTTTTCAAGAGCACAAGTGGTACATTGGGGTGACAAAAAATCTTATCACACTTGTAAATCCGGTAAATTGATTTTTAAAGAACGGTTTGGTTGCGACTCAATCGAGCAACTTTAATTACAACTCAATTTACAAATTAAAGTTTAAAATAATCAAATTAAATTAAATTAAATTGAATCGTTTGATATTTTTGTTAATTTCTTATGTGTGGAGTCTTTCACATTTGAGTTCAAGCCACTCATTAACAAGGGTGGTGAAAGTACCTTAGAGCAAATATGGTTGTAGAAATATTTTTTTTGAAAAAAAATATCGCTCTATTTAGAAGTTGTTTGAGATTTGTTTGAAAAGAGTTGCAACAAATTTGATTAGTGTATAGAAGCTGACTTCGAGCTTTAATTATAATATACATTTTTTTGAAGAAAAAAAAATGTATAGAATGACAACATTGCATTAAGGCCAAGTTTGAGAAGTTGTCAAAAAGTTAAAAAGTTAAAAAGTTACTCAAAAAGTTAAAAAGTGATCACTATTCACCAAAAGTCAAAAATTACGACTGCACAACTCTCAATCCTAATTTCCCCTACACACTAATTTATATAATTTTTTAATACACATTTTTTCATAAAAAGTCAAAAAGTTAACCCAAACAACCATATTTTTTATATTTACATTATTTAAAAATATAAATAATATATTTATTCTATAACCTTTTCAAACCAAATTTATTCAAGCTTGAGTTTAAGCTTTCTAGAAAGTCCAACTAGAGCTCTTGAATCAGTCGATTCATTTACAATCCTACATGTGCTACGACTGATGAATGTAAATTGATGTTGAAGGGTAGTAGTTTTCAAGAGCACAAGTGGTACATTGGGGTGATAAAAAATCTTATCACACTTGTAAATTCGGTAAATTGATTTTTAAAGCATGGTTTGGTTGCGACTCAATCGAGCAACTTTAATTACAACTCAATTTACAAATTAAAGTTTAAAACAATCAAATTAAATTAAATTAAATTGAATCGTTTGATATTTTTGTTAATTTTCTTATGTGTGGAGTCTTTCACATTTGAGTTCAAGCCACTCATTAACAAGGGTGGTGAAAGTACCTTAGAGCAAATATGGTTGTAGAAATTTTTTTTTTGAAAAAAAATATCGCTCTATTAGAAGTTGTTTGAGATTTGTTTGAAAAGAGTTACAACAAATTTGATTAGTGTATAGAAGCTCATCTGAAAAAAACCCATCTGAAAATAACATGAAGACAATTCCTAAAGACAATGGAAAACCCATCTGAAAAAAAGACAATGGAAACCACCACAATCATAGAACCAGGGATTTTGCCACCAAATTTTTTTCCCTTTATTTTGATGCACTATTGCTGATTGAATCATGGGATAATTTTGACATGGCAATATTATATATACAAAATTTATATATAGAAACTCTATATAGAAAAATGTCTTATTTATAAGTTAATCTATTTGTTACTATAATTTATAATCACAATAAATCAAAATCACATGCACCCTTTATCTCTTATTCTTTATTTCGTTATATTTTATTAGTTTATAAGATTGTTTATATCAACAAAACTAATCTTATGAATCAATAAATTTCAAGAAAATATAAAATCTATCTGCTTAGAATTCCATTACATAAGACGTAGATTTAATCTTCTAGTTGCGGAGCCATTTCATGAATGATTATTAACCATAGATTTTAAATTCTATGTAGTTTTTTAATTTCTTCCCCCCTCTCCCCCTCCCCCCCCCCAAAAAAAAAGTACGTTGACCTGCTGGATACAAAACGATGCATAAAATGGAACGGATGATTTAAATTCAATTGAAAAATGTTATTAGGATAATGTTACTTCAGTTCAAAAATTAGACATACTTTTCAAATCTAATAATGCGACAATCTATAAGAATATCTTTCTCTCTAATCAATCATCTCACTTGCATATTATTAGATCCAGAAAATGTGTTTAAAAATAAACTTGATATTATTTTTCATGTTATTATTATATCATTTCAATCTTAAATTCTACAGGAAAATCATATGTATTATTGAAATTGCATTAAAACAAAACAAATATAAATTTAGGAATTGTTTGAAAAGATTTAAATAAGTGGTGTTTTGGGAAGTTAAACCTCGTTTGGAAATAGGCTTTTTTAGTAACTTTTTGAATTTTTGACTAAAATGTGATGTAAAAAAAATTAGTATATTTGGGATGACTTTTTGTCTTTTTACAAAAATATATGCAAAAAGTAAAGAGAAAAAGGAAATTTTTGACTTTTTGATATGGGTTGTTGGCTTTTTGATTTTTTTAATAAATTTTTAACTTTTTTGCTAAAAAAGGCACTTGCCAAACGAGGCCTTAGTAAAAAGTTGACTTTTTGACTTTTTTAAAACTTTTTGGCTTTTTTGTGCTAAAAAAGCTAGTTTTTTGTGACTTTTTTTTTTTTTTTTGGTGACTTTTTTTGACTGAAAAGGCTAAAAAAGCCAAAATATTGACTTTTACTATATACCCAAAACACCTATTTTTTAGCTTTTTTTTTTAAACAAAATGTGCACAAAAATAAAAATATAATATAATCGATAAATAATAATAATAATAATAAAATATACTTATATAATATATTCCAAATATTCCCCAAATGACAAAAGATTCAAACCCAATCATAAATTCTCTTCATTATTTTAAAAGTTAAAAAGGTATCGTATCAAATATTTGAGACATTCCTCCTCTTAAACCCACAATTCACAAATCCACCTCACACTCACCTCTCCCCCGCAAGCCATTTGTCCCCCTCCACCCTCTCTCTCTCCAAAAATGCTAGGAAAGAAAATAAGTTCAATCAAGAAACTAGTAAAGAAGAAAGTGAAAGTACGCGGCAACCCAAATCCATCCCAAGAAAATGTCTTCTCCAAACCAAATGCGACGACCACGAAGAAGAAGGATCATCATCTCCGCCGCAGACGGCGTCGCCGGGACACCAGCTGGGCATTTTGCAGTCTACGTGGGGGAGGAGAGAGGCGGCGGTTCGTGGTGCCGATAGGGTTTCTCTCCTCATCCGCTGTTCAAGATGCTGTTAGAGAAAGCTTATGATGAGTAGTTTGGGTTCGAGCAGAGAGATGGGTTGGTAATTCCTTGTAGCGTGGCGGCGTTTCAAGAGGTGGTGAGTGCTGTTCAATGCTGCAATGCCAAGTTTGATTTTGGACACTTGGTTGAAGAGTTTATATAAAATAAAATTTAGTTTTGTGATTTTTTTTTTATTTTTTAAAGGTTTTGAGATGATTATATACATGGGTTTGTATTGAAATGATGTAGACGATGATATGGATTACTTGTACATATTGGTGCGGTAGTTTTGATCAAATTGATGATGTGAAGGAATTATTCTATATTTTAAAATTTTTAGGATAAATTATATTGACGACGCTTGAGGTTTGGTTCAATTACTATCCACTCTTTGACGTTTTGGAAATTAGTATGTTTGGTTTGGATTTGGGAGATGAGTTTTAGAAAAAAATTTCTATAAAATTGTTTGGTTTGAGTTTTTCTCAAAAAATTTCCAAAATCACTCACTCTCTTACACATCAATCAATCACTTTTTCTCTCTCCTCTCTCCTTCTCAATCACTTTTTCTCTCTCACACACATCTACTCAAATTCTCCCAAAATATCAAATAATCCCAAACTCCAAAAAAACAACTTTTCCAAAATATACAACCAAACAAACCAAAAAAAATTCTAAACTCTCTCCCCAAATTTTTTTTTAAAAACAACTCTCCCAAAAACAAACCAAACAATTCTCACTTCTATGGTTAATAGTCTCATTTCACAAACCCCCTATTTATATAAAAGGCAACAACTTTTAGTAGAAAAACAGAGGAAATTACATTTAAAAAAAAAGTAAGGAAAATAGAAAAAAAAAAGAGAAAATAAAGCAAAGCAAAAGAAGAGATAGTGCATGAGTTCAATGTTTTCATTCCGTCTAAATAATTACAATGATAAGGGGATTAGTGTAATTTCCCAAATATCAGGGGTGATATATATTAAACCAAAATCTCATGGGGTGTAAGCGTAATTTACCAAATTTTTAATTAGGCTATGTAATGCTTATAACGACATACCACGAATGTAATAATTTTTCGATGATGAAATTGTTTTTAGCTTTGTCACTTTGTCTGTCTTTCTCTCTCATATTCTTTAGGCTTTCTATGAAGCGTCGTCCTTCATTTCATTTTTGGGATAGAAAAATGATCCGTAGCTCGAATTCGGTGGCCCGAATTCGGCTCGAAATCCAAAACGACGTCGTTTTGGATTTCGATTTGTTTTTTTTTTTTCTTGCGTTTGTAATCAGAATACACAGAGAGAGAAGACAGAAAAGAGAGAGAGAAGGAGAAAAGAGGAAGAGAGAAAGAAGAGGAAGGGAGGAGGAGAAGAAAAGAAGAGGAACCAAGATGATGATGTTGATCTGAAGATGATGATCTGAAGAAGAAGATGACGAAGATCCCTGTTTTTTTTTTATCTGTTTTTTTTTTTGATCGGTGATGCGCCGATCTTTTTTTTTTTTTTTTGATCTGGAGATGATCTCTGCGTTGTTGTTGATGAAGATGTTGATATTGATGAAGATCTCTATGTTTTTGATGATGAAGATGAACTCGGGTTTGATGAAGAAAAATGAAGAAATACCCAAATGGGTATTCCAGATTTTCTGTGCTGCTCTCAAATGGGGAAGAAAATCTGGTGTGAGAAAAATTGGTTCCTCTTCATCATCTTTTCTGGGTATTTTCTCACAGAAAATCTAGTTGGTTCCTCTTCATCATCTTTTCTGGGTACTTTGTTGAACCAATTTTGGATGTGAGAAAATCTGGATGTGAGAAAATACCCAACGAAGAGGAACCAATTTTGTATTCCAGATTTTGGATGTGAAAATAAATAAATAAATAAATAAAATTGTTGATGATGATGGTGATGGTGATGGTGATGATGTTGATGAAACCCAACTTGTGAATCTGTCTGCATTTTTTTTCTTCTTCTTCTCTTCTTTTTCTTCTTCTTCAGCTTCAAAAATGGCGAAAAAAAGAAAAAGAAAAAAAAGAGACACCAAAACGGCGTCGTTTTGGTGTCGAGCCAAATTCGAGCCTCCGAATTTCGAGCTACGAATCGGAACTGTTTTGGATATATAACATGAGAGGGTCGGTTTGATAAAGGAGAATAATGAGGTAGTTTCCAAGGTAAAATTTTTGTCAGAGGATCAAAGAATTATGCGATAGTGTTTTTAGGTAATATTTTTAGTAATTGAAAATTTGCAATATATGTTAAAATGGATATCTTTTTTTTCTTCAATTACTTAATAAAAATGAGTAATCATGAAACATCTATAAATTTTTTTGAAATATGATTAATTTGGAACACTTCCTAATTATTGTGGTATGGCATTCTAAAATTATTAAATAATTATTTGTTTTGAAGTATCATGTTATTTTTTGTCGGGTGCACCCAATAAATGAGAAATTATAGAATACTCTTACAATTTTCTGTTATGTTATTGGTTGAGAGCATTACTGGCATGTTTGTTTATACAAATAGGACTTTGAGATTGAATTAATAATCTAATAAACTACATAATTTGATGTTTGACTAGGGAGAAACAGAATGGTTAGTTAAATTACAAAATTAATAAAATTTGTTAGTCCCTCTCCCATAATTCTATGCCAATCCAAATATTGGGATGTGATAAAGGAATTGATAATCCTACAACTAATAGTCCAATAAATGCCTAATTATATCTAATTGGAGAAATGTTTGGATGCCCAACCCCTTAAGGGTTGCACACCATATGCAAGGGCATATTTTGGGCTCAAAATGACCTCCCGATAAAGGATCGTTTATATGTTTAAAAAAATAATAATTGTAATCAAAAGATTATCCACTAATTTTTTTTTTACAATAAAATTACTTAAATATATAACAAAGTTTACAATAAGAAAAATAACCAAAATAATCTAAACTCAAGTATTAAATAAAAAGTACACAAATTATAATAAAATATCGCTTAAACACCACAATTCTCACATTTTAAGTTGCAAAATTGCTAATCAAACTTGCATAATTCAACTTATCAACTAAATATTTTTCAATGGCTACAATTACTAATCCATTTAATCTTTATTGTGACATAGGTAAGATATTTTAAATTTGCTTTTTTTCTCTCTAGAAACAATTATAACTGGCATAATTAATCGTATTTTGAACACAATTTATAAATTTAGAAAACAATCATCCATTAATTTCAAATAATTCATCAAATCAATAGGCTTTTCAATTTTTTAAGAATAAAAACAATCATTTATTAGTTTTAAATAATTCATCACATTAACCAATTGTTAGTTTTGAATTTTCATCAAATTTTGTTGAAGCCTTTTAATTTTAAGTAGATTTCTTTTATGAACTAGCACAATAGCTAAAAATATCTTGGGGTCTTTTTTTTAATCAATTTCTGGGGTCCAAAGTGACGGTTTTGCTGGCTTGGGCCAAAGCCGGTCTTGGGCATATGTAATTTGCGTAAGTTATCACAAATACACGTAAGTTATTTCACAAAATCGCTATTGTTATCTCAGGTAGGCAACCCAAGAGGGGGGGTAAATTGGGTTATTAAAAAAATTTACAATATTAAAATTAACACAATATTCAGAATTTTAACAAATAAAAAAAAACAGAATAATGATTATCAATAAAAAAGTAAGAGAGATAGGGATAGAAAATTAAACACTGAGATTTTATAGTGGTTCGGCATGCCAGGCCTACGTCCACTCCCCAAGGAACCTCCTTGAGAATTTTTTTGCTATCAATTGAATAAATACACTACCAAGCTTGTGGATTTGGCATAGGACTTACTCTTATCTATTGAGCCTCACTCAACAATAAATGTCTCACCCTTACAAAATCTCTCACAAAAATAATGAATAAAAATAAGTGGTACTTAAACTCTCTTTTACAATAATTCTCTCACAAATAGTAGATATGAAAGTGTAAGAACAATGGCTAAACTTAGATTTGAAAGTGAAAGAGCAGAATACAATATACTCAGAATTTTAGAGTACACAGGAATTTTTCTCTTCAAGTTCTAGATTTTTCTCCATACACAACACTTTTATTTATACACAAAAATATACCCATTGAACGTTCATTGCTTACATAAGCACGCTGCTGACATCATGGCTTACATAAGCATGCTGCTAACGTCATGGCTTACATAAGCACGCTCCTTGATTTAAAATAGTTAGCAAATGTTAATAATTAAAAAGATAAAAGTAAGACTAATTTTTTCTTTTCATTTTTTTGTTTTTTTTTTCAAACATGGAGCCACCGTTTTTGTAGACAATTTAATACAAAGTTCACAACTTTCAAATAAGCAAATGATTTGCTCTATCTTGTTTTATTATAATATATATATATAATCAATGTAGTGTAGTGTGATATGATATAATTGTTAGGAAAAATATGTGATTCCCCACAAGTAAATCAATCAATGGAAATAAAAACTAATGCGGAAAAATTAAATCAAAGGCAACACAAGAATTTTTACATGGTTCCCTCAATATGAGGTACGTCCACGGGATCGAAATCCGATTCCACTATCAACCAAATAATTTCCAAACGATTACAAACGAGACACGAATGGTCTCACAAAACCACCCTTCGGTGAATTCCAAATAATCACAAATAAACAAGAGGAAAGACCTCACCAAATAGATGAACAAAAATCTTCGAAACCAAAATTGTAGAAGACCCAAAATAATCGACCCAAATCAGCACCGAAAACGAACCAAACGAAGCAGCCGAAACCACACCACCGAAGCAAGTATTAATCTCACCAATAATAATGATCAATAGTTGCTCACCTTGTAAAACTAAAATATGGAGTAGCCGCACAACCCCTTTTCCTTGGGAAAAACAATACTAATAATATGTATTGTGAATCTAGGGTTTTTTATCAAAACCTTAGTTGTTTCCAAACTGAATTGGGTCTTTACAAAATTAGATATAATATATAAAAATATATTATAACTAATACCAAATCAAATTTAACTCTTTTCCCAAAACCAATTGGGTTCCACACTCCAATAAGGAGGTATACCCAACAATTCTCCCCCTACCGACTTAGGTGGAGACATCAACCATACCCGCCAAAGTTCGACACTTCAAATGTTTGTCCCTCGACAAAGTTTTTGTCAACATATCCGATATGTTATCATCCGTGTGAACCTTTTCGAGTTGTAACAATTTCGAATCTAATACATCACAAATCCAGTGGTATCTCACATTAATGTGTTTCGATCTCGAATGAAAAGTAGAATTTTTACTCAAGTGAATAGCACTTTGACTATCATAATAAAGCACGTACTTTTCTTGCTTCAAACCCAACTCTTGCAAAAATTTCTTCAACCATAACTCTTCTTTACAAGCTTCTGTAATGGCAATAAATTCAGCTTCGGTAGTTGAGAGAGCAACACATTTTTATAATTTAGATTGCCATGCCACAGCTCCCCCTGCAAAAGTCATCAAATACCCCGAAGTAGATTTCCTATAATCAATATCACCAGCCATGTCAAAATCTGTGAACCCATCAAGCATCGGTTTACCATCCCCAAAACACAAACACACCTTCGAAGTCCCTCGAAGATACCTTAGAATCCATTTTACCACTGCCCAATGTTCTTTACCCGGATTAGAGAGAAAACGACTCACCACACCAACGGCGTGAGCAACATCCGGCCTTGTACAAACCATGGCGTACATTAAAGAACCAACTGCTGAAGCATAAGGAACTTTCAGCATCTCTTCCTTGTCTTTCTCACTTATAGGACATTGATTCGAACTAAGCTTGAAATGACCCGCAAGTGGACAACCAACCGGCTTTGCTTTATTCATGTTGAACCTCTCAAGAAATTTCTCAATGTAGCTTTCTTGTGACAACCAAATTAGCCCCTCTTTGCGATCACGAACAATTTTCATACCAAGTATTTGCTTTGCCGGTCCCAAATCTTTCATAGCAAAAGATTTACTCAACTCTAACTTCAACTTGTTAATCATGGTAGAATCTTGACCCACAATTAACATGTCATCAACATAAAGCAAAAGAATAATAAATTTGCCATCCGGGAAATTTTTCACAAACACACAATGGTCCGAAGTTTTTAGAAAAACCATTATTCATCATGAAAGAGTCAAATTTTTTGTACTATTGCCGCAGGGCTTGCTTGAGACCATACAAACTTTTCTTCAATTTGCAAACAAATTTCTCTTTCCCTTTTTTAACAAAACCTTCCGATTGCTCCATGTAAATTTCTTCTTCAAGATCACCATGAAGAAATGCGGTCTTCACATCAAGTTGCTCAACTTTAAGGTTCATACTTGCAGCCATGCCAAGTACAACTCGAATAGAAGACATCTTTACAACCGGTGAAAAATCTCGTCAAAGTCAATACCTTTCTTTTGCCCAAAGCCTTTCACAACAAGACGTGCCTTGTACCTCAGATTCTTGCTATCATTCTTCAATTTGAAAATCCACTTATTTTTCAAAATTTTCCTCCCCTTAGGCAACTTCACTAAATCATTGGTGTGATTTTCAAGTAAAGAATTCATCTCCTCTTCCATGGCCTTTTTCCAATCACCTTTCTTTGCATGCTCAATTGCTTCTTGGTAGCTCTCAAGCTCCCTTTGATCGGAAATCAACACAAATTCATTGGGAGGATACTTTCTTGAAGGTTGTCAGTCCCTTGTAGATTTCCTCAACTCAAGTTGTGGTGGCGATTCTTGAGTTAGATGCTCTTCCTCAATTTCTGGCTCAACTTCATTAGGATTAGCATCATCCTCTACATCTTCAATAGGTGGCTGCACATCTCCCCCATTTTCATCATCCACCAAAGGTGAAGGAGATGGATCCATGTCAATGAGATCACTAGTTTTTGGCTCCGGTTGATCACTTTTGCCAAAGTCTTCAATTGTTTGGTCTTCAAGAAACACAACATCACGGCTTCGAATGATTTTCTTGTCGACCGGATCCCACAATCTATACCTGAATTCATCACGCGCCATAGCCAAAAAATACATTGTCTTGACTTGCTATCAAGCTTGGACCTCTCATCTTTTGGAATGTGAACAAAAGCTCGGCAACCAAACACTCTCAAGTGCTCATAAGATACATCTTTACCGGTCCAAACTCTTTCTGGAACATCACCATTCAAAGATAGGAAGGAGACAAATTGATTACGTCAACCGCTGTCTTCATTGCCTCACCCCAAAAGGATCTTGGCAATTTAGCTTGTGAAAGCAAACACCTTGTTCTTTCCACAATGGTGCGGTTCATCCTCTCGCAACCCCATTTGTTGAGGAGTCTTCTTAACTGTCTTTTGATGCCGAATAACTTGGCTGCGACAATACTCATCAAATGGCCCAATGTATTCACCACCATTGTTTGATTGGATGCACTTTAATTTCTGCCATGTTTCTCTTTCAACCATGGCCTGAAAATGCTTAAATACTTCTAGAACTTGATCTTTAGTTTTTAATAAAAAAGCCCAAACTTTCCTTGAATAATCATCAATGAAAGTAACAAAATAAAGTGCACCATTATGTGTTCTAACTTTCAAAGGACCACAAAAATCCGAATGAATCAACTCCAAAACATTTTCTTTTCTAGAAGCAACATTTTTATGAAAAGAAACTCTATGTTGTTTACCCGCCAAACAATGAACACAAGTTTTGAGATGTGTACCTTTCAAACCGGGTAGAAGCTCTTTCTTGAACAAAACTTGTAACCCCTTTTCACTCATATGGCCAAGCCGCTTGTGCCACAATTCGGTAGAAGTATCATCTTCAAGTGTATTGACAACACCTTTACAAATTTTTTAAATTGCATGGAATAAAGTGTATGAGTCTTCTTACACTTAGCCACCACCAAAGAACCCTTTGTGAGCTTCCATATTCCATTACCAAATTTGTTGTTGAAGCCTTCATCATCTAGCTTCCCAGTAGAGATCAAATTGAGACGAATGTCGGAGACATGCCTCACATCTTTAAGCAACAACTTGCAGCCCAAATTTGTTTCCAAGCAAACATCACCCATACCAATAATCTTGGACAAACCTTCATTACCTATTCGAACAGAACCATAATCTCCTTTGGTGTAGGTAGTGAAGAAATCAACTCGAGAAGTCACATGAAAAGAAGCACCAGAATCAATCACCCAATTGCTCTCTTGGCCTACAAAATTGATACAATCATCTTCACAAACGACCATGAGATCATCGGTAGTAACTGCTGTTGTGTCTTCTTGCTTCTCATCCACACTTTTGTCACGCCTTTTCTCCTTGTTCTTGAGCTTTCGGCATTCTCGCTTCATGTGCCCTTTCTCATGGCAATAATAGCACTCAATGTCTTTCATACCTTCGGGTTTGCCACTATCACCCTCAATAGGTCCATACAACTCTTTACAAAATAATAAGTCCTCCATTTTAGTTTTCCAAGTTACCCAATTGCTTCCATTGAAGCTAGACACGCGACCCATATTCCCCTCTATTGATGTACACAAATAAATAGACCCAAATAAACCGTAAGCTCTGACACCAGTTATTAGGGAAAATATGTGATTCCCCACAAGTAAATCAATCAATGGGAATAAAAACTAATGCGAAAAAATTAAATCAAAGGCAACACAAGAATTTTTACGTAGTTCCCTCAATGTGAGGTACGTCCACGGGATCGAAATCCGATTCCACTATCAACCAAATAATTTCCAAATGATTACAAACGAGACACGAATGGTCTCACAAAAACACCCTTAGGTGAATTCCAAATAATCACAAATAAACAAGAGGAAAGACCTCACCAAATAGATGAACAAAAATCTTCGAAACCAAAGTTGTAGAAGACCCAAAATAATCGACCCAAATCAGCACCGAAAACGAACCAAACGAAGTAGCCGAAACCACACCACCGAAGCAAGTATTAATCTCACCAATAATAATGATATAGTTGCTCACCTTGTAAAACTAAAATATGGAGCAACCGCACAACCCCTTTTCCTTGGGAAAAACAATACTAATAATATGTATTGTGAATTTAGGGTTTTTTTTTATCAAAATCTTAGTTGTTTCCAAACTGAATTGGGTCTTACAAAATATAATATATAAAAAATATATTATAACTAATACCAAATCAAATTAAACTATTTTTCCAAAACCAATTGGGTCCCACACTCCAATAAGGAGGTATACCCAACAATAATCAATGTAGTGTAAAAAGTTTAATTGCTCACGTAATGTATTCTATTTATATTGTATGCATTCTATATAATATTCTAATCAAATATTTGCATATATAGTAAAATCATTTTAAGTAATATCTATAATAGATCTGATCATATATACCTTTTTTTAAATTTTTGTAGAAATTTTCAACTAAACATAACCTACCATTACATTTGGATATATCACTTTTGTCAAAAGAAGACAACTCGTCAATATCACATTTGTCAAGATAATACAACCAATCAATCAATTTCGTCAAAATAATATAATTAATCAATTTTAATTTTGTCAAAAAGTAAATAGTGATCAGCCCAATTTTTCAAAAAGTGAATAGTAGAGTTTTCAAAAATATTTTTATTTAAATAATATTTAACAAATATATATATTTTAAACAGATAATATTTTGTGTCAAATAATATGTATATTAAAAAATCAAATATTTTGCAAATAATATTTTAGACATCATCAAAATTAAATAATATGATTAACACGCATAATTTAAACACAAATTCGCATAAACTAACCCATAAAAAATTGAGATTTCACAATTTGGCGTAAATTCTCACAAACATACTCAAGTCACCTCACAAAATCATATAATCTAAACACAAATTCACGTAAGTTAACCTATAAAAATTTGAGAAATCACAAGTTGATATAAGTTTTCACAAATATACGTAAATTACCTCATAAAATTACTTAATTTTACACCTCACAAAATTACGCAACTTAACACTAATTCGCGTCAGTTAATCCATTAAACGTGTTGTAAATTCTCACAAAAATGTATAACTTAAGTCACAAAAACATGTAAGTAAAAGGCCTTATACACTCAAAAATTATCCATCTAGTTCAATCCATCCAAACAAATATGACATTTGCAAACAATACCATATATTACTTCAAAACTTTTTAAACACTCGACTTTCTAATAAGGCATTATGATGTACCAACAAACAATTAATACAAAATTTTGAATATAAATTGATTTGGCTCAACGTGAATATTTTTCGGTTAAAAATAAAAATATTAAATTTTCACTCTAAAATGAAATATCCACAAAGATCATTTTTATTTACAAAAATAGTAGGGTAAATTACCTAACCTCACTTAGAGTTTAAAAAAGTACATTACGCTCCACAAATTTGATATAATTACATTGGACGCTCTTAATGTTTTAATTCAAATAACACTTTGTTCCTTTGTCATCATAAATTCATTAGTCGTTTGGATGAGAAAATGATGATGTCATCTTTTTTTACACTGAAATATATATTTTACCTTATTTATCTCTATATTTACACACGTCAGTATTATTTTTGGTTATTTTAGTCTTATTAAAAGAGCACTACAAGAAATTAGTCTTTTAAGGACTAATATTTAAGGACGGATAAAATTTAGTCCCTAAAAATAAACTTTTAGGGACAAAACTAAACTTGTAATAATTTACTTATAAAACTACCGAAATGACTCTTAGATATTTCCTGTTACGCTGTGTAACTTTTTGAGACCAATAGTTTTGGTTGTCAACTCATATTATTGGCATTTTTTAGGGACCAAATAATGAAAAATTACAAAACCTCACCATATGCAAATACACGCTGAAACCGTGTCGAAGCTTCACGATGCGTAAAAACTTCTCTCTCTCTCTATATGTCAAGCTCTATCGCAAGCTTCATTGTAGGTCTTCGCTCTGTCCATCTCGAGCTCCATTGCAGATCAGTTTGAGATCTACAAGCTTCATTTGATCTACCTTGTTCTTCACATTTTCTGTAGATTTGGTGCGTCCCTCTCTCTCTCTCTCTCTCTCTCTCTCTCTATATATATATATCTCTGCCTATACATACACACACACACATATATATATATATATATATATTGTAGATCTATGAAAAACACAATAAGTAGTTCATATTTTTGTTCGATTGGCCTGCACATTGTCATGGATGCAGTTTTTCTATAGGTTGATTCTTCACATACTTCTTCATTTTTTGCAGATTTCTGCTACTTTGAAGACATCGATTGGTTAATTCACTCGCTATCAAGGTATTTCTCGATCCTTCAAGTAGTATTGAGTTTTTAATACAGATTGTAGCCAAAAATTAGTTTTAACGTTGAATTAATGAAATTAATTTAACTCATTCTGTTTGATTTTTGTTTACTTCATCCTTTTGATGTGAATTTTAATTATAGGTATTTCTTGATCCTTTTGATGTGAATTTTAATTTAACTCAGGTTTGTTAAAAGAACTAGACCATAAATGTTCCCTGTTCTGTGTTGGCCAGAACATCTTCGGGGAGAGGTGAAGATCCTTGACAAGGATCTGATTACCCCAAATAAATAAATAAATAAAGGGAAGTGAATATCAAGATTGTTATGTAAATTTTGTTACTTCTATACTGCTATCTCTCTCCATAACCGAGAAAGAGAGAGGTTGCTGGGTAGTGACAATGCTGGAAGTGTTACAATGCATACACATGTTTTGTGTCTAAAAACATTATGTGAATTAGGGTGGATCTAAAGGGAAGTGGTTCTATAAATTGTCTAATTCAATCCTAGCAACTCAAAACTGTTGCTGATGTGTGACCCGAATTGGGGTTGATTGAATATCTTAAGAAAGTCCCACTCCAAAAATTGTAACTGATTTCACATACATTATTTAAACTCCAAAGGCATTTAGTGCAGCATATTGTCCAACTGGTGTGAGTGATCATAAACAAGAAAGATTGACATTTTATTATAATTGGAAGTCAGGTTGAGCTCTACCAAAAATATAGATGAATTACCCAATAAAATAGTGATTTTTGGCCTATTAACAAGACCACAAAAGCATAAGAAACATATATTATCAAAATATTTATAATTTCAAGATACCGTTCACATATTTTAAATAGTCTAACAGTCATTTTTTAGATATGTTGGTGGAGACATACTAGAACTCCAATTTGCTTCTGAATGTTGGGAAGCAGTTGGGAAAGCATCATTTTTTTCCCCTTTTCTTTTAGATACATTTTGAAAATCAACACCCCAAATAAAACAGTGATTTTTGGCCTATTAACAGGACCATAAAAGCGTCTTTTTTTATAGGTTCTTTGGAAAGTCAGACCACAAAAGCATCAAAGCAATGAAATCGGCAACAAAAAGGTTCTGTTACAGATAAATCCAATTCCAAACCTTTCTTCTCTTTATAGGGTTTGACCTTATTTGATTTATGACCTTATTTAACTTAACATTGCGATTATTTATTTATTTATTTTTTAAAGTGGGGATATGATTTTTATCAATGTTATTATGTGTCTTGATGTTTTGTTTTTGCTTTTGTTTTATGTGGTGTGCCTTGGCAATACATCCCTGAATTTTTGTTTGTCAAAAGATAGATATGAATCACATAGTCAAAAGTAGATATACATATTAGTGAAACTTCTTCAAGAATTTAGTTGTGTTCCTCCTTTAAGACCACATATAGAAAGTAACAAGATATTGGAATTAAAGGATAATGTCTTTGTGTACTTTGTAATAGGGATTTCGGGATGGATAGGAGTTGGATGCAACTTCATAATAGAAGGTTACATCAATACATTGATGGGGTAAAAGAATTTATCATGTTTGCTCGTGATCATATGAAATCAAGGACGAGTAAGATTTGGTGTCCATGTAATAGATGCAACAACCGTATCCAAAAAACCATAGATGAAGTTGAAAGTCATTTGTTTGCATATGGGGTTGTCACAACTTACACTAGGTGGGTGTATCATGGGGAAGACTTTGAGTTGAATGACAGTGATCCCTCAGAAAATAAAAATGACGAATATTTCAATGATGTGACAGAGAAATCAAATTCTCCTAATACTGAGATGCGAGAAATTATCCATGACATACATAGTGGACCATCCACATTTGCTTATACTGGGGAAGCATCTAGTAGTCGTAATCCTGACTTGTCTGGTGCTCATGGTAGTGAAGGAAATACATTTGCAAGATTAATGAGGGATGCAAAACAAGAATTGTATCCGAATTGCCAGCGATATTCCAAATTATCATTCATTGTTAAGCTGCTACATATAAAGGTGCTCAATAAATGGAGCAACAAATCACTTACGATGATACTAGAACTGTTGAAGGATGCACTTCCCATCGGTGAAACACTCCCATGCTCATACAATGAAGTTAAACAAATACTTCGAGATTTGGGCCTTGATTATCAAAAAATACATGTATGCAAGAACGATTGTGTACTTTTTTGGAAGGAGTATGAAAATGAAGATAAATGCCCTACTTGCAAGGAGCCTAGATACAAATTTCATAAAGGTGAAGGTAAAGGTAAAAAGATCCCTCACAAGGTTTTGCGGTACTTTCCTTTAAAACCAAGGCTACAAAGGTTATTTATATCAAGGAAGACAGCTACTGATATGAGGTGGCACAAAGATAAACGCGTAGAGGAGAAAAATGTAATGCACTATCCGGCGGACTCTGAAGCATGGAAAGACTTTGACAAAAAGCATGAGTCATTCACCAAAGATCCTCGAAATGTTAGGCTCAGATTAGCAAGTGATGGCTTCAATCCATTTGGGAATATGAGTACCTCATATAGCATATGGCCAGTTTTTATTGTCCCGTACAATTTGCCACCCTGGAAATGCATGAAAGATCCATTTTTTATGATGCCTTTGCTTATTCCTGGGCGTAGAGCTCCTGGATTTGACATTGATGTGTTTTTACGACCGTTAATAGATGAGCTAAATGAGTTATGGGAGGTAGGGGTAGAGACCTACGATGCATCAAGTGGCTCTAATTTTCAATTGCGTGCGGCATTATTATGGACTATCAATGACTTTCCTGCGTATGGTAATTTATCCGGTTGGAGCACCAAAGGCAAATTGGCTTGTTCGTCATGCAATGAGAATGCATCTCACCAATACTTGCATCATTGTAGAAAAACTTGTTACATGGGACATCGTCGTTTTTTGCCTCATGATCATTTTTTGCGAACAAGCAAGTCATTCAATGGTGAGCCAGAGCTTAGGTTAGAACCTAAGTTGTTGTCAGGAGAGGAGGTTTTGGGACAATTGGGGCATATAGACCCATCATTATTTGGGAAAATAGATCAACGTGGGAAGAAGCGAAAACGTTCTCCTCAATATTTAAATTGGACAAGGAGGAGCATTTTCTTTGATTTACCTTATTGGAAAACCCTCAAAGTTCGTCACAACCTTGATGTTATGCACATTGAAAAAAATGTATGTGATAGTGTTCTAGGAACATTGATGAACATTGATGGAAAAACCAAGGACACATACAAGGCTCGTCTTGATCTAATGGATATGGGTATAAGGCCTGAATTACATCCAAGGGAAGTACATGGCCAAACATTCCTACCTCCTGCTTGCTTCATGTTGTCTCCAACTGAAAAGAGGAACTTTTGTGAATTCTTGAGTTCAATTAAATTGCCAGATGGCTATGCATCAAACATATCACATTGTGTGAACACTAGTGACTGTCGAATTACGGGGTTGAAAAGCCATGATTGCCATGTTATCTTGCAAAGATTGCTTCCTATTGCTCTACGTGGATGTTTGAAAAAGGATGTGAGCAAGGCATTAATTGAGTTTAGCTTGTTCTTTAAGGAGTTATCGTCAAAGACATTGAGAGTTGATGTCTTAGAACAACTTGAGAAAGATATTGTTTTAATTTTGTGCAAGCTCGAGAAGATATTTCCACCATCTTTTTTTGATATTATGATTCATTTATCCGTTCACTTATCGCGTGAAGCAATCCTTGCAGGACCGGTGCAATACCGGTGGATGTATGGATTTGAAAGGTACATGCATATTCTTAAGGGTTATGTGCGCAACAAAGCTCGTCCAGAAGGATCTATTGCTGAAGGTTACATTGACAATGAGGCTCTCACTTTTTGCTCTATGTACTTCCATGAAGGTGAGACAAGATTTAATAGACCTGAACGAAACTATGATGGGCCTATTGAGGCAGCACAAGATGGAAACTTGTTTGTATTTAGGCAAAAAGTTCGTGGATTAGGAGCTGCAATTAATGATGTGTTGAATTTAGCGGATTTGAAAAAAGTTCGATGGTACGTGTTGAATAATTGTGATGAAGTTCGACCATATATGCTGTAAGTAAACTACCATATGATTATATTCACTAGAATATTTTACTTTTTGAATTATATTATTTTCACAACCATTTGTGTCAAATAATGTTGTTATAATTTATAGGCAATACATGGATGAACTTGAAGAACAAGGTTTGACAAATATGCAAGAGAGGCTAAAATCAGAGTTCCATACATGGTTTCTAAAATACGTAAGAGTTATAATTTTTGAACATTATTTGTGTATTGAAATAATGAATTTAAGTGTATGCTAATGCATTTCATATTAACAATGGAATTAGGTCACCGAGTTGCAAGTTGAAGGGACAATGGATGCTTCCAATCAACTTATGAACTTAGTTCGAGGTCCCGATTACCGAGTGACACGCTACAATGGTTGTATCATCAATGGGATTCGGTTTCGCACTCAAGATTGTGACATGTATCGAAAAACTCAAAATAGTGGCGTGGTTGTGAAGGGAGATCATAAAGGGAAATCTATTGATTTTTATGGTGTTATTAGAGAGATAATTGAGTTGAAATATCTAGGTGGGAATAGTGTGTTTCTTTTTAAGTGTGATTGGTGGGATGTTGGTAACGAAAAAATTGGAATAAAAGTTGATGAGTTTAACTACATTAGTGTAAATGTTACGAAGACTTGGTACAAAGATGAACCATTTGTGTTAGCATGCCAAGCAGAACAAGTGTTTTATTTGAAAGATAAAAAGTGGGGCAATAATTATCAAGTTGTACAAAGAGTATTACCACGGGCTATTTATGACATCTTAGTGAAAGAGGATGAAGAGGAAGCGGAAGAGGAAGACAAAGACAAAGATGAACCATACCAACAATTTGAGTCGTATGGACTTGGGGATGTGGTGCACATTGATGATCAACCCATAGAATTATGCAAAGAAGACATGGAAATGATATGTGTTGACATTACTGGCGAATTTCACGAGGAGGAACTTGAAGTTGATGATGAAGTGCTCGTTAATGATAATAATGCGGATGATGATGACACTAACATGGATGATCAAGTTGATGATGATATGATTGATGATGATAGTGATCCGGAAGATGAAATTGATGAAGATTATATCTATCGATGAATATTTTGTCTTGTTTCCAAATGATTTCCATTTTAACATCATGTAAGATTTATAATTGCTATTGCTTATTTCCATTTCAAGTTTTCTTGTCAAAAAAAGTGTGCTTTGTTTTGTTGCTTATTTCATTTTAATATTTTGTCTTGTTTCCAACGTTATCATATTTGTCCTTTAAGATGGAAAAGCTTGAGAAAAGATACTGTGTGCTTCTGTTTCTAACTACCTTATTTTGAGGATGTATGCTTTGTTTTGTTGTTTGTTTTTAGTATCATATTTGTCCTTGAAGATGTTGTTTGTTTTGTTGTTTGATTCTATCGTCCTTGAGACTAGCGGTGCACTGTCTGAATCAATTGTATAATAGTATTTTGTTGTGGTATGCCATGTTTCATTATCTCGGTTGTTGAAGTGTTTAAAAACTTAGGACACTCAGTTTCTTATAAAATGCTTTTTTTTTTTCTCTTATTTGTTTATTTATTTTTTAAAATCTTAGATGGTGGTCTACATAGTTCTGTTTGTGAATTGGATTCTTTATGCTTGTTCATGAGTACCAAATCCATTTGCTCTTTGCGGCTGATAGTGTACTCCAAAAGTTTTTAGTTGTATTGGAAGAGTTTTTAACCAAGTTCTGTGTTTATGAATCATTTGAAGCTTTTATGGTTCAATAATTGTTATGATGTATGATCATTTGACTATCAGCAATGAAATGGGCTTTACATTTTTTTATCATCTATTCAGCCTTTAATGTAATGTTATCCTTTTTCAAAACAATTTGACTAATTTGCTTGTGGATTTTAGGATGGGCATCAATCCTGGACCCCCCATCATGAGTAGAGAGGAATTTGAAACTCGGAAAGCTGATCTATGGAGGAAGCGTGCAACGGAATCTGTTGCTGCAAAGGTACTATCAATAAAGGCCAATTGAAAGACGTACTTGTAGCCAACAACAGTTGATGACCTAAGAAAATAAATGGATCTGTTGTTGTTTTCTGCATTTCAGAATTCATATGAATTGTAATGGCATTGTATGTATTATTTGTTGCTGTTTTGTTATTTATTATCCTCACTTGGCTTTTGTTGTTTTTCATGTGATATGTTCAGGCACCTGCACCTGCAGCTACTGCAGAAAAGGTCCTCAAGAAGACAAATGCAAAAGCGAGTGTACAGAAGGGAAAAATTCTTGAAGTAGTGAAGGAAGTGCCACTGGATCCTATGGCAGAAAAACTTCGCCAAGAAAGGTATGGCAGAAAAAAAAAAAAAAAAAAGACAGCTGAAACCATTTTAGCCAAGATATTGTTATCAGGGATTTTTCCTTTATGTAGTATTGTAGATGTATATGCGTATAACTACATAGATATGTCCCCATATGTGCTGTACATCAATCCAAGTAATATAACTCCTCAGAAAGGTTTAAACTTGAAAAAGGAGAAATTGCAAGTTACAAAGGGTAATAAAATAAAAATACTAGAATGTTCAGATGAAAGAGTGGTAATGCAACAAAAAATTGAATTATAGGTGAAACAATTGTGGAAAAGATGCAACAAAGTATGCTGGGGTATGTTCTTCATGGAAAATGTGTTCGCCAGTGAGGAGAAATATTTGATTCAAATGACAACAAGAAGAACCAGGCTAACTGAAAATATAGTCTTTGGTAAAGCTAAGCAGCAGAAAGGGTTGTGAAGCAATGAACTGCCGTAGTAAGGCTTTCTTACAATTGAGTTCTCTCTGTCCCTTTTTTTAGCTGTGACAGAAAAAACTCATACTTCTCTGTCCCTTTGAGAATGTCTAAAAGGAACAAGGACATATGTAAAAATGAGATGAATGTTTTGAGAGGAATCGTGCTTTAATTAAGACATGACTTTGAGGCTAGAGCATTTAACAATTCTTTCCTTCAAATGCCTAATTCCAAAAAATTAAGAACAGAATGTGTAGCTTTCAATTTTCTGGCCCCATGAAAATCCAATTCCCATCATTTGCTGAGTGTTAAAACAACGACTAACTCAAATAGGCGAACAAATATTGGAAAGAAAGTATAACAAAATTTGTTAACCACCTCCTAAAAAGCAGTATTCTAACCTTGCCTGGTACATTGGATTTAATAAATCAGCATCAAAACTACAAGCCTGCAAATATTAGCCAAGATATTGTTACTCGTCCACTTGTCATTGCTTCTTTGTTTTTTATTCATAACTTGAATAATTTTATCTGGTTTACATCTCTTGTGATCTCTAGGTCTTATTCTATTTCGAAATCCCCTGCTTCACTGTTACTTCTTGGGTTCTTATGCTCACTTGTTTGATCACTTCTATACTCACATTTCTTTACTTTAGACACTGAGGAAAGCATATGGTCTCCTGTTGTCACTTGGATGTAGGTGAACACTTTGTTTGGGAGAGGAAGATGGTTATTTATGAGGGTCTGCACTCAGGCTTGTACATAATCTTTGTTTAGGCCATACAGAAGTCTGTGTCCTCCTATTTTGCTTATTCAAATTTCCTGCATCATGATAATACACAGATTTGTAGTCCCGGCTAGGGTAATTATTTTTTTATCAATATGTTGGAATAGATTTATCAATATGAGTACCTTTTATTAGTTGAAGTTTGGGTTGACATGAGGAGCTTAGATGACCACTCAACATAGAAAAGGCTTCCAAAGTGTTTCAGAAGAGCTAAAATTTCTGCCCCATAATGACAGCTATTAAAGGCTTAGTTGAAGTTTGGAATTTGATACAGTAAAGTAATGTTATGTATTCAGAATTTTCATTTAAAAAGTATTCATAATTTAAAAATGTATAAATTAAATTTATTCTACATGCAACTCACATTACATTCAAAATAAATTTGAAAAGCCTTGTTACAGCCACATTTTTTTTTATAATATTTTTTATCACTTACTTACAATGAAAGTGGACCCACATGTGATAGCTGTAATCTTACTCAATTATAGTTACAACTGATCACAAGGATGAAGCACCAGTTCAAGTGTTATGATAAAGATATAGGAGATTCAGTCCAAAGTTTTGGAAATTAGCAATAGAATTGGAAAATAGAGCATGAAAATTTAGAGTTTATCTTTTTCATCTAAGTAGAAGGTTGCAAAATTTGTTCAGAAACTTCATTTCTATGTAAGACAGCTGAAACCATTTTATATTATTAAACCTACTAAGATCATCATATAGATACACTAGACATTTCTATGTAAGACAGCTGAAACCATTTTATTGTTCTTGTTATTGATTTTTAGAGGTAGAGGACAGGGAGGCTATGTGCCCAACAAATTAGCAACTACATCTTTTGCATCCACATCTATTCAGTCAATTCCTTCATTTACGTCAAAGTTTGTGCCCCCAACAACATCTGCATCAACATCTACAGCTGCATCAGCATCAACATCTATGCATGAAGTTACATCACAAGCCTCATACTTGGATACTTCTAGCACGGATTGTTGTATTGCTGGTAGGTTTGTAAATATTTTAGTTTTATATTCTTTTTTGGTTGGTTGTTTATTCTTTTCATCCAATGCATATGTTAGACATTGATGTGTTTTTTCTATATGTTGTTTTTAATAGATACAACAGAGCGTAAGAACGGACGTGGGAAGTCACGAAGCCTCGCATTACTCAAGATAAAAAGTCAAGGGAAGCGATTGGATGTTGAAATTTGTAGGATTACTGGGAATCCATTGGGACCGTGGTCTGATAAATTCACTACCGAGTTGGGGATCGTCACTAGGCAATTTGCCCCACAAAATGTGCCTAAGTGGAGTTTTATTAGCCCTGAGGATAAAGAAACGCTAATTGCATACCTTCGAGTAAGATAGTTTTTTTTTTAGTCTAGTTTAATATTCCCTTTTAGTTTATGAATTATGTTGCTTAATGTTTTGAAGTGTTTAATTTTATTGGTATGGCAGGAAGGTTTCATTTTTAGTAATGAACCTTATGCTATTGCTTCTATCCTTGGAATGATGAAACTCCGGTACAAGACCTACCGCTTTAATCTACGCCAACATTTTAGAAGTTTCCCTACGATGGAATCAACCCTTGCAAACCCACATGAAGATATCGAAAAAGAGGGTGTGGGATACCTGTGTCAATTATGGGATGATAAGACGTACCAGGTAATGTTGAACACACTTGTAATGCACTTGCACACACTTGTGGTGAGGTTGCCAGCTCTTGTGTAGGCTGCTTATTACTTGGGCTGCTGATAATGCTACAGCTGCTGCTGTGGTGGAGGCTGCTGCCTGCTATGCATGTAGCTGCTACTGTTCTAAGCATTTGGGCACATGGACTTGATTCTTTTGAATATATTTTACACTTCATGCAGGAGAAATGTCAGAAAAACAAGAAAAATCGGTTTGAGCTTAAAGTCCTCCATACATGGCTCAAAGGCATTTAGAAAGGTGCAATACGATGAGGTAAACAACTGACCTTTAAATCAAGGGTCTACATGGCACTTTTTTTATTTCTTTTATTTGGTGATGTATGTACTCCATAGGATACTAATATAAAGGTTTTGACAGCGAGACAATGATGAAAGGAGCTGGACTTGTTGATTTGTATCACAAGACACACTTTAGTCAGAAAAGGCAAGCATGGGTCCATAATGAAGCTGAAATTAGACATGTAAGAATTTTCTAATGTTAAATATAAGTATTTTCCTGTTAATGATTACTTGTCTAAGGCTCATGTGTTTGTGAATCTTTAGCACTAAAAACGAACAATGTAAATGATTATGAATGTAAATGATTAGGACTAGATCACCTGTTCTTAAGTTTGGAAATATTGGAGTGAAAGTTTATGAGACAAAATGGTATGATTTGAATATTTACAGCATTGTTGCTGCAAGGCTAAGGTTTGGTAAGAGCTTTAACTGTATAGGCACTGACCTAATAATCCATCTTGGTCCAACTTGGTCCTAAGACCATAAACTATGTCATGCTTGATTCAGTGAATATTTTCAGTCATAATCTGTTCCTTGTTCTTGTCCAAAACAATTGCATTGAAGAATAACATAATCCCTTCCCATATGTTAGTTTAACCATATTTTTTTTGTTTTTTTCTTTTTCTTTTTCTTCGTTTCTTTTTGTACAGACTATATTTTCTAATCTTTGGGATGAGAAAGGAGTTGACAAGATTTGAAACCTCACTAGTGACTGTTTCAATTACTCGCACTTGTGTTCAGATTTTATTTTATATTGCTTTATTTGAGATTTTTCTCACTTTTGAAGTTCTTTTGTATTACTTAAATTTTGTATGTGATCTTTAGTGTGAAGGTAGTTCATTTTCATAGTAATATGATATACGTTATTGTAAAATATATAGTATTAGTCACTTATCTTTTAACACTGAAAAAAATTGATAACAAAAAGTAATTAAATATAATATTTTTGTCCATTTGGTACATATCGATCTATTCATTTATTTTTTTTTATTTTTTTTAAACCAAACAACCTGAACATTATGAAAAATAGAGTGGAAACAAAAATTTAGGTCAGACTTTGATAAACAGCTCAGATTTTCTTACCGCCGTAGTTGCAATGACCTAACTTAAACAACTTCTTGGAAGAAAGCCATTTCCATTCAAAACAAAAGCTAAGCTCTGGGGCAATTCTGCAATGGGCTGAAATAAACTTTGAGCTCTTCTATTACAGAACTGGCTTCAGCAGAAAGAAGATTGCAACAGAGTTCTTAAATGTTTGTTAAGATCCTTGAGATCAAACACAACAAAAAATGATTTCTCAACCTCATTGGCCAGCATTTCTTATGGTTAAATCAGACACTATTAATTCCTAAGCATTTCTTATGGTTAAATCAGACACTATAAATGTTTGCTACGCATGAATAATGAAACTTATGATTGATATGCTTCTGTAGGTTGTCTGGTACCTAGAAACAAGGATGGCATGGCATCTAAAAACGCATGTTTGAAGAGAATATTAGACCTGTTAATACTTTAAAAGTTAGAAAATTC
Source organism: Camellia japonica (assembly GCA_030407325.1). Lineage (NCBI taxonomy): Eukaryota > Viridiplantae > Streptophyta > Magnoliopsida > Ericales > Theaceae > Camellia > Camellia japonica. The sequence continues at coordinate 31,555,511 of JAPPVO010000016.1, forward strand.
AGCTTTTGGGAAATGCTACTTTAAAGTTGGAAAATTCAGTTAGAATATTAGACCTGCTACTAGATTATGGTGCTTTCTCTACCAGTTATTTGTTCTCTTAGGATAAGTAAATAGGAAAATCAATGTCTTCAGTTGCTCTGTTACAATGTAGATATAAAATGACTATATTTAATTTCATGAGCAATTGTAGAAAAAACTTAAAGAGCGGGAGAATGAAGCTATAGAAGATGGATCTGGCCCACTATCTGATGAGCAGCTTTCCATTGAGGTGTTTGGGCGTAAGTCTGGCTACATAAGTGGTTTAGGACGTCCTAAACCTAGTACAACAACATCTGGTCGACGTACTCGTGCTGCTCTTGAGATAGAAAATGAGGAAACTAGAAGGGAGCTTGAAGAGCAACGGAGAATCAATGAGGAACTGAATGCAAGAGTGCACAACTTGGAGTCTAATAGCGTGGAGGTCAATGCCAAGCTTGATTTGGTGCTGCAACAGATTAGTCGGGGAGGTTTTACTTCTGATTTACCATCATAGTAAGTACCTTTTGCTCTAGATAGATCTGTCATAGTTATAAATTTAGTGTGTTTGTTATTTAGAACATTTGATTATGATAACGTGCTTGGATTATGATAACCTTATTGTGTTGATTCTTATTATAGCTCAGTAATACTACAAGTAAACTGAGATAATGTATTTTTTCATTATTTGTAACTTATTTGATTATGAATGACTTTTGATTATTTAATGAGGTTATGTTGTGTTGATTCTTATTATTTGATTCTTCTTTTTGAATTTTGGGTTGCAGGGATGTCCAAATGGTGTCACACCTAAGTACAGCTTGAAGCCTCTTGTGCCAAGCCTGTCTGATATAGAGCCTAACATTGATGTTGAGAAAATGCTTTTTTCAATATTTTCTGTGAAGAAACTATTGTATTGTTGCTATTCTTCATTTGAACTGTTACTACTTTGATTTGAATTTGGAAACTTTTAGTTTTAATTTTTGTCAAATTTACTTTCTATATACTCATTATGGTTTGGGAATAGAGTGGGTTTGATATGTGGATGTCAATTTTTTTTTTAATATGATTGGATGACATTTAATTTTGTGCATTTTAGCTATGAGATTAAATGATTACAAAATTTTACTTTGATTTTTAGCGACGAAAATGTGTTGTAGAGAAAGTTATATGTCTTTTAGTGACCAAATATCATAGTCGTTAAAAGTGTCATTATTTTGTTTTTTGCGACCAAATTGGGACATTTTATGACGAAGTATTAGCGACCAAATGTTTAGTCTTGTAAAGTCAAACATTTTGCGACAATATAAAATTGGTCACTAATTGTCATTTTTGGGGACATTTTCAATAATTGGTCGCTAAAGACTTTTCTAGACGCACTTTTAGTGACTTTTTTAGTGACGAAATTAATTTTGTCACAAAAACCATTTAGAGACTAACATAATAGTTTTAGGGGCCAAAATAATTGGTCGCCAAAAGTCTTATATGTTGTAGTGGAGATAGATATATAAAAAATTTGTGGAGCTTATTGTATTTTTTAAAAACCTCAAAGGTGGTCAATATAAGTTACCTAAAATAGTATTGTCATATCATTCTTATAGTATTTTCTGAATATATCAATATTAAAATTTCATAATCATGAGTTTGGATTAATAAAATACAAGTCAACTGAATTATCTTAGGTGGTTTTGAACTTTCTTAGTCAATACTTCTTGTGAGCTGAATGGTGACATATCATATAGGGACGTTTTGGTAAGTTGGTAAAAAGATAATTTTTTAACTTTTTGATTTTTTTAGATCACATCACTTCTTTATTTTTTTATCCAAAAAAAAGTTTAAAAAGTCACAAAAAAAAGTCAAAAAGTTAATTTTTTACCAACTTTTCAAAACACCACATAGGAGCAATTTGAGAAGAAGCTAAAAAATCTAACTTTTTAACTTTTTTACACAGAAAAAAAGTTACAAAAAAGTCAGCTTGTTTAACACAAAAAAACCAAAAAAGTATAAAAAATTAAAAAATTAAAAAATTAATTTTTTACTAACTTCTCAAAACACTACAGTACAACTATAAGCTGAAGATTGTGTTTACTCAAATTAATTGACAAAGTTTACATATTGAGACAAGTCAATTGTGTTTTCACACACCAAGTGGCACGATATGAAAAAAAGAAGTCCCAAGTAAATACTGATCAGAAATTATACAGTCTTAGAAAGTTTGTCATAAAATTTACGGTAAATTAATATTACATTTTTGAGTTTTTTAAAATACGAATTATTCTTTATAATTTTTAAAATTATATTATGATTATATTCTTTTATGTCAACTCGATTAACAATTGTAATGATGTTAAAAATATATTTCAATTAATAATTTAGGTAATTTTATTATTATTTAGAAGAATAATGAGGAATTTTATTTTTCTATTTATCATATTAAATAAAAAATTCTGACAATGGGATATTTTTAATTTTCAAAACTACAAAAGACTATTCATATTTTAAGCAAATCTCAAAAAATATATTTATAATTTATCTTAAAATTTATTTAGAAATCAGATGTATCATAGAAATTGAACTTAGGCCTTGTCTCAAAACTTAGTCAAAAAGTCAGTCCAAAAATCATTCGCTCTACTTTTTACAAGTTTATTCGTAAAAAACCAAAAAAAATTACAAAAATGTCAATTATCAAACAAGTGAAAAAAAAAATGGCATTTTTATAATTTTTAATGGATAAAATTATAAGTTTAATCTTTATAATTATTCGGCATTTGATATCCGAATTATTTTAAGTTGTTCAGGCTATTAAAGTCGAATGTGATTTCGTTTGTTTGGCATTGATTATCCGAATAAAATTTGAATATAGAAAAAGAAGAGTGCAAAAAAAGTTGTTGGGGTGAGGAAGAGATGTTAGAAAGGGGGCTAGAGTGGCAACAAGAGTTGGGGAGAGCATCCGGATGTAGTGGTGGGGGGAAGAAGAAGCAAAAGAATTGACAAGAGATGGAAATGGCTAACCAAAGCCTTGTTGGTGCTGGAAAGAGGACGGTTGGGACTAGGGTCAAGGTTTGGTTATTTTGGTAATTTGCTTCAGAGGTAAAATTATATTAAAATAAAAATAAATAAAATTGGAGTACTCATTAAAATTTTTGAAGTATATTTAAAATATTTGGCCTTGGTTGGTTTGTCTCTATTAAGAGATAATTTCTTGAGAAAAAATTTTAAAAATTTGTCTGGTTAAGAAGTAAGGAAAATTTACCCATAAATCCTAGTTTCTGAAAAGTTTGAACCATTAGTCTAAAAGTTTCTTATGCTCCATTAGTCCCATTTATAATCATCATGATGTTCATGATGTAAATGAATCTGATGTTTCATTTTATAATTTCAAAATTATTGAAATGATGAACATTAGATGTGTGAAATCTAATGTTTGAAACATTCATCCTATAATTTCAAACATTATTGAAATCTGATGAACATTAGATGTTTGAAAAATGTTCGAAAACATTAATCTGATGTTTGAAATATTGTAATGGGACTTTTCAGTCTATAAGAAACTTTAGGACTAAACAGTATAAGTTATAATTTGGAATTTATTGGTGCATCTCCCAAAAAAATTTAGAAAAAAAAAAATAAAAAAATTATTTTTTTCTCTCTTATCCATCATTAATATTCTCTCTTCTCTTGCATTCTCTCACATCTTATACATCAATCGATCATTTTTTCTCCTACATTCATATTCAAAAAAAAAAAAAAAAAAAAAAGATCATCCTGAACTCTAAAACTTAAACTATTTTCAAAATATATAACCAAACAAATTTTCAAATTTTATAAACTTTTTGAAAAAATTATTTTTCAAAATTGTTTCACAAATACAAAGCAAACAAAGCTTCTATTGTTTCTAAGAATTTGATAATACATTTTGACCTTATTTGGAAAGTTAACTAGTATTTTGGTTGACTATTTGTCTTTTTAACTATTTTAACCTGGTTAAAAAAATTATGTTTGGGAAGTCGGTTGGCTTTTTTTGTAGTTGATTTGATGGTTTTGAGAAAAAAAAGTAAAATGATTATAAGTTGAATGTGATAATTTATTTTATTGGCTATTTGAACTTATTTTGTCTTTTAGTAGACTATTTTAATCCAACTCTCTTCCCAAACAGTATTTGTTATATTTATAGACAATTTTATCATTTTATATATGAACTATTTGGCATGGACTGCATAAGTGCCCTTATTTAGATAAATGTATTTATTTGGATCATATTATCTCTTGTTTTTCTATATATTTTTTTTATAAAAATTTAAAAAAGATATATATATATATATATATTTAGATCATTTTAAATATCTCCTAATTTTAATTTGTTCAATGAGAATTTTTGAATGGATAAAAAGAAATAGACGGGGGTCGTTGGTCGCCGCCATCAGCATAAGTCAGGCCATCGTCTCTTTTACTATTGGTCGCTTGAATATTCTAAGATTGACATGGTTCTAAAATTATTCAATAGGGGTGATTCAATTATTAGATGGCTTGTTGGTAATTATATATTTTAGTTAAGAAGTTAAAAAAATTATTATATTTTATTATATTTTTTATTTTTTATTTTTTATATATATTTTTTATAAAAATTTAAAAAGTTATTAAAATAATTTATTTTTAAACGAGGCCTTAAACTATCACTTAAGATCTATATAAAAAAAAAATAAAATTTCCAAACTTTAAATAACATTTTTAAATAAGACTTGTTTTATTCTCTTTATTTCAAAATATTAGTGTCTTATTTTATTTTTTTATTATCTCAAAATATTAATCCTTTTTAGAAATAAAGAACTAAAATAACATAATTTTTAATTTTTTTTTTTTTTTTTTTAAAAATTAACATTTTTGAAGTTAATAATTGTATTATCAAAATTAATTTAAAAAAGTTAATATTTTTAAAATATAATAATATATTATAAAAAAATAAATTCCTCAAAAAAAAAAAAAATAAAAAAATTTAAGACAGTAATAATTGTTTGAGACGTTCAAAAACCTTAAACCACAATGGGAGAGAATATTTTATCTTTTCATGTCTAAAATAATTCAAAACCCAACCCAATTCAAGTCAAATTGTCAAACGAAGGCTATTTATTGCACGATGAGGTGTGCCATGTTTTTCTTTGTTTCAACAAATGTTCCGTACAAAACAATTTCCACTATCCAATCAAAACTTATTCAAACGTGTGAGTATTTCCACCAAAACTTTCAAAATTGTGTTAAATTTATTTTAAAAAGTTAAGTTGAAATTAACTTATGTAAATTTGACATATTAAAAAAAATATTTACCATTGAAAATTTATTTTTTAACATTTTTACCTTTTTTCTAAGAAAAATATATTATAGATTCTTATATTAAAATAATAAAAATAAAACTCAACTTGTTTTCAATCATATTTTGTACTATTCTTATTTTCCAAGATGACCAATTGCTGAACCAATTATGCTTATTTCCACAAAAAAGAAAAAAGAAGAAGGCTCTCTGATAGTGATAATGTTTAGCTCAAAAAATCAGCAGACCACCCATTCAAGTCAATAATTCAGTCAAGGAAATTGAATGAATCATTACATAATCAAATGAGATTCCATTGTAGATTTTTTGCCATAATAGTTGTTGTGGGGATATATTTTCTGAGTACCAACACGTGGCAAGGTGACGCCGACGTGTCAGCCGAGGTGCCACGTGTCCTGGTCGTTGTGCCGAGGTGATCTCGGTAGGCCGAGGTTTCCTCCGAAGATATCGGAATCCGAGATAAACAGATAAGGGACAAGAGTCCTAGATGAAGAAGACTACAGATGGATAAGGATAACACTCTTAGGGAGTCTATCCTTATCTCTTGTAGAGTCCAAAGTAAGCACTGAATGGGAGTCCATAGAAGTCAGGTTTCTAGTGGGACTGGATTGAGTTAACTATAAAAGAAGGCACCCCCTGGGTCTAAGGTACGCAATTTATGCTTTGAGCAGTGAATTTAGCACTTGATTATCTTTGAGAGATATACTGACTTGATCGTCGGAGTGCCCCCGGGTGGAAGAACCACCGCCGGAATCTTCTCTTTCTGTTGCAGGTTAGCCAGGTGTCATCTATTCTGCCAGTTCTCTCCAGCTGATCACTGAGTTGGCAGTGTGATCGGAAAATTACTCACACAATTTGGCGCCGTCTGTGGGAAAGATAGGAGAATAGATGGCCAGCAACGGACAGAAGGAAAAGATTGGGGACGACGCTCCTGCTGGGAGTGGGAGACCTATTGACCTGGATGTCACAGGAGACGAATACAATGCAGAAACTCGTGACCAGAATCACGGAGTAAAGGACGTCGGCCAGACTAGCGACGCACCAAAGAAACCAGATCGAAGTGGCTATTACAACGAAGACACCTCCAGGTATGGAAGGATAGATGCCTGCGGAGGGACGAAGAGATGAAGGAGATGGCAAACAAATTGGCAGACCTGCAGTCGGTTGTCAATTTCATGATGCAAAATAACGTCATGCAGCCGCCGTTCCCGCTGCAGGACACGCCGATTCCAGCAGCCAATGCCCAGAAGGAGGGCAAAGAACAATCCCCATAGCCCCTCAGCACAACGGGAGCGAAAGACACTCTCACCGACCTTCCAGGGAGGTCGGACGAAGGGAGCCAAGAAGAGAAGAATCACGGAGGACGCATCACACAAAGGAAGCAGACCCCAAGGGACATCGGCATGTTCAGGGGCAGGTGCTGTGCTTCGACACAATCATGGAGAGGGGTCAAAGAGGACTCACCACGAGGCTGAAAGTAGTGCACCAAAAAGACTGAAAGCAGGAGATAGCCGAGCTCCTGGGAGGACAAAAGAGGACTTAAGAGATTACCTCAAAAGGAAGCAACAGAATGCCGAAGCCGAGGTAAATTCCCCAGATAAGCCGAGGACACCATTCTCGGTGGAATTGGACAGGTTTGAGGCGCCGAAGAGATTCAGTATGCCGAGGTTTCAAATATATGACGGGAAGTCAGACCCCAACTTCCACGTCGGATTATATCTGAACTCAATGGCACTGTATAGTGGGAACGAGCCGTTGCTCTGCAAAGTGTTCCCCTCATCCTTCGGGGAGATTGCATCAGACTGGTTCCACAAACTACCGAAGGGAAGCGTGAAGACATGGGAAGGCCTGGCCGAGATGTTCGTGGCCAGGTTCGTGACAAACAAGCTGCAGCCATTGAGGGTGGATGCACTGATGGCTTTGAAGATCAGTAAGGATGAAGGCCTTAGGGCCTACGCAAAAAGGTACTACGAGGTATTCAACCGAATACCAGAATGTAATCAAGAAGTGGCGGTCGTGTCATTCAAGAACGGCCTGAAAGACAACTGTCCACTACGGAAGTCTTTGGCAAAGACTTTGCCGAAAAGCATGGAAAAGCTCATGGCGAGAATCGAGAAGTATGCCAGAGCCGAGGAAGATACATCGGGGACTAGGGAGGTTAAGCAAGAGAAAGGAAACGGCTCACCGAAGCGAGGCCGAGGTAACAACGGATCGAACAAACATGAAACAAAACTGAGGGCTGCACAGGCGGTGACGACTGTGTTCCGGGCCCCAATTCACAAAGTCCTGGAACAAATTTGGAACCAACCCTATTTTAGGGCACCAGGGGAATTCATGGGAAGGAACGTCGGCAGGCGCTGTGCCTACCACAATGAAGAGGGGCACACAACTCAGGGTTGCAGAGCTCTGAAGGCACACTTGGAGGACTTGGTAAGGCAAGGCCATCTGAGAGATCTGGTCGACGAGGCCAGAACAAGAGAAGAACAGGCAAGATTGCCTCAAGCACCAGCAGCTCCGCCTCCCCAGCACAGCAACCTCAGGCAGGAGGACCTCGGGTAGTCAATGTGATTCACTCAAAGGTCAACGAGAACGAAATCAGAGGGGAGACCCAGAAGGTAAAACACCTACAACATGTCTATCAAGTCGGGGAGAAAAGACATCGGGCAGAAGGATGCCAGGACCAATGATAACCTTTACTGAAGCCGACCTAGAGATGGTCCAGCATCCGCATAATGATGCCTTGGTAGTATCCCTCCAGGTTGGGGAGTGCCAAGTGAAACGCATCCTGATTGACCAAGGCAGCTCTTGTGACATCATGTACGTCCGATGTTACAAGGAGCTCGGCCTTCACCCAGACGACATGGAACAATCCAATGGCCCAATGGTTGGGTTCAATGGAACGCCGACATGGCCACTGGGAGCAGTAAACTTGGAGGTGCAGGCTGGCACCAGGAAGATCAAGACAGAATTCACCATCATTGACACACCCTCCCCTTACAACATCATCTTGGGAAGGCCATGGTTGCATGCAATGGGGGCAGTTCCCTCAACATTGCATCAACTATTGCGATTCCCAACAGAACATGGGATAGAGGAAGTCAGGGGCGATCAGCTGCAGGCGAAGAATTGCTCCATGGCAGCAATGAAATCAACCTGCAGCATACGAGAGCCAAAAAAGGCAGAAATTGAAGATGAGGACGTGGAAGTCCTAGAAGACATCGGCAAGGAGCCAGCCGAGAAGAGCGAAGAGGCACTGAAGAAAATCCTCGTCCAGGATGGGGATGAAGAACGCTTCTTTCTTCTCGGCTCGGGCTTAGCCGAAGAAGAGGAAAAAGAGTTGGAGGCTTTTCTGCGAGCAAATATTGAGGTGTTTGCTTGGACACCTTACGAAATGCCTGGCATCGACCCCGAGGTCACTTGCCACAAACTGAATGTTGACAGGTCGGCCAAACCTGTAATTCAACGAGCCAGAAGACCGACATTGACGCACGTCGAAGCGGTAGAAGAAGAAGTAGACAGACTTCTGGAGGCTAGGGCCATCAGAGAAGTTCACTACCCGACATGGCTGTCCAATACAGTGGTGGTAAAGAAGAAGAACGGTAAATGGAGGGTCTGTGTAGACTTTACCAGTTTAAACAAGGCCTGTCCCAAAGACAGCTTCCCTCTACCCAAGATTGACCAGCTAGTGGATGCCACTTCGGGGCATGGAAGGATGAGCTTCCTGGATGCCTACAGGGGGTATCACCAGATAGCTATGGACCCAGCAGATGAAGAGAAGACTGCATTTATCACTCCCAAAGGGCTATACTACTACAAAGTGATGCCCTTTGGATTGAAAAACGCAGGAGCCACCTACCAAAGGTTGGTGACCAAGATGTTCAAACACCTGATTTGCCGAACAGTAGAAGTCTACATTGACGACATGGTCGTTAAGTCTAAGGAGCCTGAAGGTCATCTCGCCGATCTAAAAGTAGTCTTTGAAATCCTTAAAACATATCGGCTCCGACTCAATGCATCGAAGTGTGCATTTGGAGTTGGATCTGGTAAGTTTCTAGGATACCTGGTCACCAGATCAAGGCCATCCTAGAGCTGAAGAGCCCGACGTCGGCAAAACAGGTGCAGATGCTAACTGGAAGGGCCGCAGCCCTGAACAGGTTTATAAGCAGAAGCTCAGACAAGTGCAAACCTTTCTTCAAATTAGTGAAGAAAGCCACAGACTTTCTCTGGACAGAGGAGTGCGAAGAAGCATTAGCCGATCTGAAGAAGTACCTGACCACAGCCAGTTCTTTCAAATCCAGAACCTGGGGAGGAGCTGTTCCTGTACTTAGCAGTTTCAGAACATGCGATTAGTGCAGTACTAATCCGAGAAGAAAAAGGGGAGCAAAAGGCTGTACTATGTAAGCAAAACCCTAGCCGACGCAGAAACAAGGTATCTACCCTTAGAGAAATTGGCACTGGCTCTAGTAATGGCTTCAAAGAAGTTGAACCATTACTTCCAGGCCCATAAAATTGTGGTACTGACAGAGCATCCATTAAAGTCCCTATTGCAGCAGGGAGACTTAACAGGACGAATAGCCAGATGGGCAGTCGCCCTAGGCCAGTATGATCTGGAGTACAGGCCCAGAACTGCAATCAAAGGCCAGGTTTTGGCCGACTTCGTGGCCGAGTTCACTCCAGAGTCCATCCAACATCGGGCTCCGTTGAGCCAAGACGAACAATGTCCAAATAAGCAAGCAGAAACCCAGCCAAAGGCTAAAGAACAAAGGAAAGAAGAGAAACCCAGACCCTGCAGCATCTACATCGGCGATTCCTTTCAACTGTTCGTTGATGGGAGTTCAAACCGACAAGGAGCGGGGCAGGAGTAGTACTGATATCTCCAGATGGAGAAATATTAGAACAGTCCATTCGATTGGGGTTCAAGGCCTCAAACAATGAGGCAGAATATGAAGTTGATTGCAGGACTGAAGCTAGCAGCAGCAGTACAAGCAGATGTAATAGTTTTTTGTGATTCACAATTGATAGTTAACCAGACAACGGGCGAGTTTGCAGCCCGAGATGAAAGAATGTCGGCCTACGCAAAAGAGGTCATCAGGCTGGCAGCCTTATTCCAGAACTGCAGACTGCTTCAAGTCAGCCGAGATGATAACAACCATGCCGATGCATTGGCCAACCTAGCTAGTGCAATACAGCCAGGAAAAGCAAGGACAATAATGATTGAATATTTGTCGGGCCCGAGCATTGAACCAGTAGTCGCAGAACGTGAAGTAATGTGCGTAGACATGGGACCAAGCTGGATGGACGCAATTGTTGCGTTCCTAAAAGAAGGAAAGCTGCCAGATGACCACAAGGAGGCACACAAGATCAGATTGAAGTCGGCAAGATTCAGTCTAACAGCAGAAGGACATCTCTACAGAAGGTCCTTCACTGGACCCCTCTTAAGGTGCGTACACCCTCTGCAGGTTGAAGATTTTTTATACGAAATTCATGAAGGAATTTGTGAAAGCCACACTGGGGGCAGATCACTAGCTCACAGGGCCATTACCTAGGGGTATTGGTGGCCCTACATGCAAAAAGATGCAGAAGCCTACGTGAAGAAGTGTGAACAATGCCAAAGGTTTGCACCTTTGATACACCAGCCAGCTGCTGACCTAAACCCTGTATCCAGCCCTTGGCCATTTGCCCAATGGGGAATGGATCTCGTTGGGCAATTGCCCCAAGCAACTGGGCAAAGGAAGTACCTGCTGGTAGCAACAGATTACTTCACAAAGTGGATAGAAGCAGAACCTCTGGCCAAGATCCGAGATGTGGACGTCAAGAACTTTATATGGAGAAACATCATCACCAGATTTGGGATTCCAAGAGCAATTGTTGCAGACAATGGGACACCAATTTGACAGTAAGCTGATCAAAAACTTCTGTGCAAAGTTAAGATCAAGAACTACTTTTCAACCCCAAGTTTTCCACAAAGCAATGGACAAGCAGAAGCATCCAACAAAGTAATTCTGGATGGGATAAAGAAGAGGCTGCAGCAAAAGGGAAGTGGGTAGACGAATTGCCCAATGTACTCTGGGCATATCGGACTACGCGAGAAGATCAACAGGGGAATCACCCTTTGCCATGGCTTATGGCACAGAAGCAGTCATTCCATTGGAGGTCGGCATCCCAGGGATCAGAACCAGGGAGTTGAAATGGGACTAATGATGTACTCTTAGCCCGAGATCGATCTTCTAGAAGAAAGAAGAGAGAAAGCCGCAATACAGCTTGCAGCATACCAGCAACAGCTTGCTAGAGCTTATAACAAGAAGGTTAATCCAAGGAATTTCAAGTCGGCGACCTAGTCCTGAGAAAAGTCGGCAACAAGAAGGATCCCAGGAAGGGCAAGCTTGGCCCAAACTGGGAAGGACCCTACAGAATCACTTCGGTACTAGGCAATGGGGCATATCGGCTTGAAGATAATGAGGGCAAAGCATTGCCAAGACCCTGGAACACTTGTAATTTGAAATTTTTTTATCATTAGATGTTCCTTGATTTTTTGCCGATGTCATCAATAAAATCTTAGCAGAATTCTCCACAATTTGTGAAACTATGCATAATATTGTTTTTTGAATAATGAGAACCCAAGTGAAACTCAGGTTCACATTGGGGGCAGAGAGAAGACAAAAACGCTTAAACGCTTAACACTTGTTGAAATTTGTAGCAATTTACAAGTTGAAGTTAAGCCGAGATAATTGTTTATCTTCACTTGTTGAAATTTGTAGCAATTTACAAGTTGAAGTTAAACCGAAATTATTGTTTAACACTTGTTGAAATTTGTAGCAATTTACAAGTTGAAGTTAAACTGAAGTAATGCTTAACACTTGTTGAAATTTGTAGCAATTTACAAGTTGAAGTTAAGCCGAGATAATTGTTTATCTTCACTTGTTGAAATTTGTAGCAATTTACAAGTTGAAGTTAAACCGAGATAAATCTTCATCTTCACTTGTTGAAATTTGTAGCAATTTACAAGTTGAAGTTAAGCCGAGGTAAATCATCAGTTTTTATACCCGGGGTATGTCACCCCGAGATGATTGCATGAAAAAAGACTTGCAAAATATTCTAAGTATAGAATCATGCAGAAACAGTCAAGAGAAGACAAAGGTACAAGCATTCAAGAGAAGGAAAGTTGAATTAGACATTCAAAGAACAAAGAGGCACGTCGGCCATTTGCAGAGCTTACATTGTCTAAAAACAAAAAGTACAAGAGTACAAGAGACAAAAGAAGAAAAACATGAAAATTACGGGTCCTCAACATCAGCAGTAACTTGGGATAAGACCTCAGAAGGCTGTTGAGAAGCTACCTCGGCTGCCTTCTCCGCTGTGATCTCGGCATCAATTTGAGCAACTGTTTCATCTACACTCTTGTCGGCAAGAGGAGCAACGGCCGATGTCTTCTCGCCATAGCCTTGTCAGGAACATCCTCGGCATCCTCATCTTGAGTCAAGTCTAGGACTTGCTCATTTTGTGGAGACGATTTGGTCACTATGGCCTCTTTTTGTTTTCTTACTAAACCTTCCTCCTCGGCCTCATCCTCAGTATCAGATTCGCTAGAAGGTGGGGTTGGAGGAAATGGAAGGGAAATGGCATCAACGTTCCTCAGAGAGGAGTCTTCAGGGACATCAAGTTTTTTTAGCAAAGTCATCCAAGCAAGGGAGAAACCCTTATTGCATGCTTGTCTGACTTGCTTTTCATAAGCCTCTGTCACATCGGCCATACCCTGATTATAGGCCTTTTCATCGGCATCTTTTATTTCGGCCACTTTAGTGGCCAAGGCATCTTCAAGCTCTTTCTCGGCCTAGGCCACCTTATCATCGGCCTCTTTTAGCTGGGCCTGAAGAACTTTATTTATTACCTCGGCAGCACCGGCTTTTTCCTCGGCATTATCCCTCTCCTTCATGGCGACCTCGGCCTGGTCCTCCAGCGTTTTCATCTTTGACTGCAGGCTCTTATTTGTTTTCTGAAGTGTGGTGACTTCCCTCTTTTTCTCGGCTAACTTTTCACGGTTCTGAAAAGATTGCATGGAGAAAGAGTGGGCATGCTGGATGGCCTGGAAGAAAGCAAAAGTATTAGAAAAATATTCTAAGTGTGAAATAAAGAGAAAGAAAGAAGAAGTACCAGACAAAAACACTTACTTGAACAGAATGTTGCAGCATCAAAGCATAGTTTTCATATTCACTAAACCCGGCGTTTCTTTCCAAGTCAGCTGGGAGAAGCAGTGCAGTGCTAAGTGCAACGCCGACATTTATATCGCCGACTCTATCACTAGCCATTACATGCTTATCTTCCAAAGTTATTTCAAGGGCCCGGGGGGCATCAGGCTTCTTTGACCCCGAGGTCGTTGCAGATGACCTCGGCCTTTTCGATTTAGTAGATTCGGAGGGAAGGGCTTCAGCGGACCTCTTCGAAGGGACAGAAGCAGTCTTTTCGCTTGGAGCCAGCTGGGAAATTGGTAAAGTGTCTTCAGTCTCAGCCTGAGTCACTTTGGCCTTTGGTTGAGCCTTTTTTACTCTTTTTGGCTTGGGTGGAAGCTGCGTTTGAGTTGGTAGAGCATCAACGTCGGTTGGGATACTGGCTAAGAGATCTTTTGCCACAGGTTTTGCGCGACCCATCTTGGCTGCAAGAACAAGACGTCGGCGACGTTTGCGTTGAGATAGTGGGATTAGATATTGAGCCGAAGTAGATGGCTGTTCTGCTGGATCGGATGTTGACCCTTGATCTGTCCGAGATGTTGATACGGTTTGTGGAGTTGTGGCAGAAGGTGGAGAAAGGCTTTTCTTCTTCCTTTTGAGAACGTCGGGCAATGTTGACTTGTATGTTGGAATAAAATTGAGCAGAAGAGGTGCTTTCCTTTTATGAACAGGCAAGTCCAGAAGCTTCTTCAAGTCTTTACTAGGACAGAAAGACTGGCGGAAGTCCTTTGGTGGCTTACGAACAGCTGCAAGAAGAACAGACGTCAGAAACAGATAAAAGTATTTGAGACTTTGAAAGAAAACAAGTAAAACTGAATACAGGGCTCTTACCATTGCCCTCTACAAAGACTGAACGTTGAAGAGGGAAGAGATGAAGGTCCTCGTCTGGGCCAAACTCCCAGTTCCCCAACGCGATGAAATAGTCATCCCCAGCTCCCTTGTTGGAGTCTGGGAGGTCGGCTACAATTTTGAACTCAGTAGACCTCGTCTTAAGGTAATAGATGTAGCCTTTTTCTTTCAAGTTAAGGCCACACATAGTATAGCAATACTGGATGTCGGCTAAGGTGATCCTAGCGTTTTCCTGCCTAGCTAGGGCTATGATGCCATTGATCACTCGATAAGAATTTATGGCCAGTTGCATGGGGTTCAACTTGTAATAGTGAAGAATCTCGCGAAAGAGGATGTTGAGTGGAAGCCGAAGTCCACACTCAGTGAAAGTTACAATAGGAAAGGGCATCGAATCATCTGTAGGCATGATGGAGTCGTCATCTCCAGCCACCCTTAGATGGACATCGGCAGGAATGGAGAACTCTTGCCTAAAGTACTCAAGTTTGGTCGGGATATCTACCCTATGTCTCCACATACCCATGATATCGGCCTGAATGGTCGGGGTTGGATTTCAGAAAGAAGATGTTTTAAGAGGGTTAATGAGACCTCGGCAAAAACCTAGGTAAGTGCTGGTTTCAGTTTTTCCTAAATTATGGGTACTACACAACAAGTCCCAAACCTAGATCTATGAAAGCAAGGGTTGAAGGTACGGATCTAGAAAACAGAAAAGCAAGGATGTGCTTTAGAATCAAGAACAGAGATGAACTATCAAAAATATTGTATGTACAAAGGGTGAAAGGTCAAGAACAGTGACAAAAACGCAAGAAAGTGGTGAAGCGGTGCAAGTGTTCAAGACATGAGCAAAATCATGGAATAGACACATCCAGATGAATAGTTCAACAAATCGAAAGTTTGAACAAAACAGTAATGGCAACAAGTAATGAAGAATATCAAAAGAATTGAGAACGAAAGGAACAGTGGCTTACCAGACAAAGTAAGGTCGGAATAAAGTTCGCCGAAGACAGACGACGGTTACAGGAGTAACAGAACGGCAAAGCTTCACCGGAAGGAGGAGATAGAGGCAGTTGTAGAGCTTGAAGTCTGGAGCAATGGCAGATTTAAGAGAAGAGAGCTAGAGAGAGAAAAAGCAAGTAAATCAAATGAAACGTGAAAAGGCGAAAAGAGGGAAAAAACAAGTTTTGTCAAAAACTTGAAACGGCGGCAAAACAAACCATTTAATGCGCCTGGAACAACACATACGTCAGACGGGGCACACAGACGCACGACGGATATTTGGCGCGTCATTAGCACGGTCCAATGGGGTTAAAACGCATAAATGAAACGGTTGAATAGTGATGCATGACAGCTCATGTGCGTGAAAGAGTTCATTGGAATTCTTCTTCTCTGAAGAAGACAATGTCGGCCTGAAATAAATGATCTCGGCTGAGGAGTTCTTGAGCCGATGTACAGAAAGAAGTACCGATATAGGTTCCATCACCTCAGAATGCCAAGGTAATAGAACCTAGGGGGCAGTTGTGGGGATATATTTTCTGAGTACCAACACGTGGCAAGGTGACGCCGACGTGTCAGCCGAGGTGCCACGTGTCCTGGTCGTTGTGCCGAGGTGATCTCGGCTAGGCCGAGGTTTCCTCCGAAGATATCGGAATCCGAGATAAACGGATAAGGGACAAGAGTCCTAGGATGAAGGAAGACTACAGGATGGATAAGGATAACACTCTTAGGGAGTCTATCCTTATCTCTTGTAGAGTCCAAAGTAAGCACTGAATGGGAGTCCATAGAAGTCAGGTTTCTAGTGGGACTGGGATTGAGTTAACTATAAAAGAAAAGGCACCCCCGTGGGTCTAAGGTACGCAATTTATGCTTTGAGCAGTGAATTTAGCACTTGATTATCTTTGAGAGATATACTGACTTGATCGTCGGAGTGCCCCTGGGTGGAAGAATCACCGCCGGAATCTTCTCTTTCTGTTGCAGGTTAGCTAGGTGTCATCTATTCTGCCAGTTCTCTCCAGCTGATCACTGAGTTGACAATGTGATCGGAAAATTACTTACACAATTGTGATCTTATTTATTTATTTATTTATTTTTGCATAATTTCAGCCTGTAAAGTTGTTTATTGATTGTAAATCATTGACTATATATATAAACTAAAGAATCACCAAAGGAGTGGGGTGAATTCTCTTTCATAAATACTCTTTTCTACTGTTTTTTTTTTTCACTTTCAACCCATAATACATGTTTGTGTGTCATTGGAATGTGCTCAATCTATTGTTGATTTCATCTTATTGTTTCATGTTGCTTAAATGTTTAATTTCAAAATATTTTGGATTTTATCTTTTTGGGTTTTTCTGGGTTCAATTTGAATTCTTTTTCATGCATTTGTATTTTATGATTTGTAGCTAGAAATTTAAGGAAAAGTAAAGAGGAGAAGAAAAATGTTTCAAGTTTTATGCTTCATGTTAGTTGTTGATTCTTAAAAATGAAAATTTTGTTTTGGAAATCAAAATTTCTGCGTTTGAATATATTATGTACATGTATATTCATTATATAATATAAGCAAAAACGTTGTAGGATTTTTGTGATTCAAATCTCCAAACTTTTTTCTCAATTTGTTGAATTTAAAAAATATAAAAATACATATGTCAAGAAATTATTGGTCATCACTATGGCAATACATTTACATTTAAACTGAACTCTTTTAAAATATTTTTTTTTTATGGAAATCAAGTAAAACTTTTTTATATTTCAAAATACCAAAATTCAGGTCATTATTAATTTATTGATCAATAAGGTAATATATTCTCTAAAATCATGATACTTTTTTTAAATTTATAGTATGAAAATACACATGTTATAAAATAATAAAATTAATAAATAATAGATTTTATTAATCATGATATTCTTTTTAAAATTTATTTACATATCTACTATCTATTTAACAAAATGTTATGGGCTCTTTAATTATATTATTAGTTCTTCTTTGTTTATTATTTTTTCCATTTAATTGAAAAATTTTGTTAATCAATATGGTAAGTATTTAAATTTTTTTTTATTATGATCCTGAATCTTTAATGAGCAGTAATCCAACTTTAATTTCTACAATAGAAAACATACATATTTAGAAATTATCACTTTATTTTTTATTGATAAATTAAACTATACTTATTGTTAATAGTGAGTGATAATTTTTCCAAATCTATTATTATCTATAGGTTAACACAAAATGACTTTCTATCAAAAATGTTTTAAGAAATTCAAAATATTAATTTAAATTTATAAAAATTAATAAATACATGTCTCATAAGATTATTAACTCATCCAAACCTATGTAATTTAAAGTTTAAAAAATAATTAGATGAAAAGTTCATATTTAGGCCAAATCTAATTTAAACAATAACTAATAAAATTTGAAGTTCAAATTTAAAATTTAAAAATATATATATATGAAAAAATATATATATATTTTTCATATAAATATTCTATAACATAAATGAAATTTTCATAAGAAACACATTTGTGAAAGAATCTATGCATAGTAACATATATCTCTTCTTGCTTAAGATCTTGTTTGGGGTGTGTTAAATAAGTGCACTTTTGTCTTTTTAGATTAAAAAGTTGAGGTTGAAAATATGAATGTTTGGGTTAACTTTTTGACTTTTTATGGAAAAATGTGTAATAAAAAATTGTAAAAATTGATTTGTATGGGAAAATTAGAATTGAGAGTTGTGCAGCCGTAATTGTTGACTTTTGGTGAATAGTGATAACTTTTTAACTTTTTGAGTAACTTTTTAACTTTTTGACTTTTTGGGGTGTTCCCAAACTTAGCCTTAGTTATTTAAATTTGCAATCTACAAAAAGAATGTTCAAAATATAATGTTAATAATTTTTTTTGATCACATTTGACATAACGCTTTACATGAAAAAAATTATATATATATATTATGTAGAGCCTATCAAATAATGTGATTAATGTCATGTAAGATACCACACATGATATCCAAATATGAAAACTGACATAACTCAATTTAAAAATCTATTAAAGATACATAATTTAAAGTGAGTTATGCATAACAATGAGTAAAATAATATAAAAGTAAGAAAAAAGTTAATTTATTAATTTTTTTTACTGCTTTTTAAAATAATATAAAAAAATAAAAAAATAATATAATCTAAATTAATTAATAAATTAATAAATTGACTTTTTTCAACCTCGAAAAAAAAGCCTTAATTTACTGCATAGCATTCTAACCTACACTGGTGTGAGAGTGTGTAAATAAGATATTTTCATCCCCAAATTTCAACCCTGGATCAAATGAGATGTCCAATTCGATTAAAAAATTATAAAGACTGACTAAACTTTTTATTAATGGGCTAGGTATTGACTAATAAAATGCTCTAAGATAGTTCACGGTCAGGAGGATCTAAGCCAAATATGTTTGGCTATATATGTAGGTTAGCTAAATTTAATATTTTATATATAAATATAACTGAACTTAAGGATTTAACAAAATGGTGGCGATAAGGCAACGATTATTGAAAGAAAAGTTATAATGCCTAGTAAGGAAAGCGGTGATTATTTAGTATTTTCAGAGTATGAATACGTGGTGTTCTATTAGGTTTTGATTGACAAAAAGACATAAGAATCCGTAATTTATATCGGGGATAAGGGAACAACATGGAATTAAATAATTAATTATTAGTTTAGAATATGACTACGTGATATTCTGAGATTATTGAGTAATTTTCCGTAAAAGAAAAGGTTAAAGAATGATTGGAGTCGTGAAAATTACAAAATGAATATGAGTGAGGATAAGAAAATGATTTGCCAAAGATAACAAGTGTTAGAAAATCTGAAAGTTATAATTCATGGGATGAAGGCTGATTTGTGGGATGACACGGGGATATGGGTCGCTGGTATTTTGTTGTTTATCCCTCTCGTTTCGTTACTTCTCATTTCGTTACTGAATTTGATTTTGATTTTGATTTAAACATACTATGCTTGACCGAGTTCTAAAAAACATAAAAAATAAAACATTACTACAAAGAAACAAATAAAATTAATTATTATATACACAGTCTACTATATCATTAGATGCATCTAATATATATGGTAAATTAAAATTATAAAATTTTTAGGAAAAATAGTAGTTCAGTTTCGTTTAGTTTTAAAATTGTAATTTTAATCAAAAAAATTTAAAATTTATGACCAAATATACAACTTAAAATTCAATTCAAAAATTATTTTTAAAACTCATAACCAAACACATAATTCAAAATTCAATCAAAAATTATTTTCAAAACTCATAATTAAACACACAACTCAAAATTATTTTCAAAACTCATACCTAAATTCTTTTCAAAACTCTATTTTAAAAAAAAATTAATTTTTTTTTAAAATTATTTTTAGAATCATGATTTAAGTGTGGAGTTATGTTTTGAGTTATGAGTTTTGAATTGAATTTTAAAAAGAGAAAATTTATTTTGTTATAAATTTTGAAAAAGAGTTTTGAGTTGTATTTTTTTAATATGTATTGTATTTCAATTGTGCGCTGTATTTTTTTAAAATATTTGAGTTGTATTTTTTTAAATATTTAAAATTTTAAAAAATTTATTTATTTTTTAAATATATAATTTTTATTTTAAATATTTTTATTTTTTATTTTAAATATTTTATTTTATTTTATAAATAATTTTTTAAAATTTTTAAATTTTTTAGATATTTTTTTAAAAAAAATTACTTTTTTAAAAATTTTAAAAAAATTTGAAACGCCATATATATATATCTAAATTATAACAAATTATTTAGCCAATACTTAAAAAAAAAAAAATATTTTTTGAAAAAATAAAAAAATAAAAAATAATTATAAATAACAAAATAAAAAAAAGATTTTTTTTTAATATAATTTTGAAAAGAGTTTGGTTGTAAGTTTTGAAAAATAAATTTAAATTGAATTTTGAGTTATATATTTGATTATGAGTTTTGAAAATATTTTTTGAATTAAGTTTTGAGTTATATGTTTGGTTATGATTTAAGGAGTTATCTTTTGAGTTTAATTTTTTTATAAAAATAAAATAATTTTCAAAAAATTCAAAATACAACTCAAAACTCTTTTCGAAATTTAAAAACTCAAAACTCTTTTCAAAACTCATAACCAAACAAATTTTTTTTTTCAAAATTCAACTCACAACTCCATACTTAAATCACAATTCCACACTTAAATTATGATTCTAAAACTAAACTAAACAGAGCCAATGTATTTATATTTTATCGTAAGTGTAGTTTTTATTCCTAAAAAAAAAAAGTACAATTTTTTTGTAATTTATCATATTTTCTATTTAAGTTATGATACATTATTTGTTATTTAGAACTCAAAACATAGCATTGATTGTAGGGGGAAAATGATTGAAAACAAAAACACCCTATAAGTCAAATTTTAATGAAAATATTTAAATTTACTCTAACTTTTTTTTATTTTTGTATATTTTAATAGAGTAATGCTACGTCGTTCGAAAATGGCTCCCCCGAATCCCCTTAAAGGCAAAAACAATGTCGTTTTGCCTTTTTTTTTTTTTTTTGAATCAGAAACGAAGAAGAAGAAGAAGAAGAAGAAGAAGAGAAGGGAGAACTGGACAGGAGGGGGCATAAACCAGGGGCGGAGGCGCGACGGAGGCGAGGCGGAAGCTGAGCTGCTGCGACGATCGGCGATCGGCCGACGATCAGCCGAGCTGCTGCGACGGCTTCTCTCCCTCCCTCTCTCTGTTTCCATTTTCGGGGGATTCGGGGGGAGCTCATTCGAGCTCCCAAGCTTTATCCATTTTAATGTTGGGCGTTTAGTTGAAAATTCTAATTTAAATTTGTTTGGTGGAATAGTCACCTACTAAAATATTTTTTCTAAAAGGACAAACTTAAATAAGATGACCAAAATATATCTCTCTCCTCCTCTCTCTCTCTTTCTTCACCTCCTCTTCCGACGTCTTCCACGTCGTCGCCTCCTCCTCCGCCACCGTGACTGCCGCGTAACCTCTGTGCTTCCTCTGCCACCGGAAATCACTGCCATGTCCATCAGCGTCTAGATGTGTGCTCCGAACCACCGCCGCGACAAAAATGATGAACTGTTCGATATCCGAACCCGACAATGCACGGTAGCAATCGACTTCCAGAACTGCCGTCTCGATTGAGTCTTCAGATCCGATACGATCAAACCTTGTGAAGATTACTCTCTGCGTCCCTTCGATTGCGACGATGCCTTGGCTTCTTTTTGAGATCGAAATCCCTCTTTTCAAGTTCTCTCTCTATGTAAATGTATATGTATATATATATATATATATATATATATATTTTCTTTATCTATGATAAATCTCCATGATTGAAAGATTGAAAGAAACAGAGAAATCGATCAATGACAGAGAAGATGATCAAAGTGGGGTTTTGTTGATAGTGGAGATGTGATCTGAAAAATGGGAGTCTGAAAAATGAAAAAAGTGGTGTTTTTCTAGGTTCTCTCTCTCTGTGGTGTGTTGATTCAGTAATTTAGGGTTTGAGTGAGATCGAATAAAGAAATTGGAAAGAGGAATGGTAGTAGATCCAACACAGATCTGTGGGATTTTTAACAGATAGTAGGAATCCTGTTGGATTTGAATACAAATCTGTTGGAAAGTTTTGACCAGCTAATAAAATATGTTTAAAATTTAAACAGATAAAAAAAATTAAATAGATAAAAAAAACAAACAGATAATAAAATTTGGACAAATATTTAAACAGATAGGGAAATTTTTGAACAGATATGAAAATTTTTGAATATATAGGGAAATTTTTTTGAACAAATAGTCAACGAAAGTCCACAGAAAAATTAAGGAGTAAAACTAAAAACAAAACGTTCTCCCAAACTAACAAAAGATTTCTCGCCAAACAATTTCACAAATTATGGACCTTTCACTAACAAAAAAATATTAACTGAAACTAATGTCTTATAACTTCCTTAACTTAGACTTTTTCAACAATTTTCTCTTTAATGTTTTACTATTTAATTTCAAATTTAATTGTTAATTATCTAGTTCTTTATTATTGTATTACCATATTTGTATTTTTCATATTTATCTCCTCTAAAGGAGTCATATTATAACACTTTGAATTGTGTGTTCTTTTCTTAGCATAGCATTTGAGTTTGACGACAAGATTGAAGTGGAATAATAAAAAATTATATTTCCTTCGTTTATCAGATATTTTTTTCCTTTGGAATTGGAAAATCTTACCTTTCGAGAGTAAAAAAGTCTCCAAATCTGAAAAGCAAATAATGTGTATTGTCACAGTTATTTGCATGCCATCAAAAAAAAGAAAAAATTTCGTAAAAAGATAAGCGTGACAATTCATATTGGATGTAATCATAGGAGTCTTTACTTGCTTGAGCATCTTTTTTTACAAAACAATCTAAAAATTTTGCATCATATGCTAATAATAATTGATGATGGCAATTTTGTGCCGTAGAGAGAGATTGAAAATAAAATTTATTTAGGGCAAATCTACATATTACCCCTTAGAGAACATGTTCACTACCACAACCAAATGAAACAAGAATTAGCTTCCACCCTCCACAAGAATCCTCTTCATATCCTCAACCAGCTCTTCCCTCTGCTCCCTCGAATGCAATGGCGAAGGATACAAGCACATGCAATCCAATGCCCCATCGCGTATAGTGTCAAATATAGCAATGGACGGCCCAACTCCGTGCACAGAAGCGCACCCCATGTAGTCCTGCAATCCGATCTCTCTGTGCATTTCATTAGAATGGTCGATCACAGGGTCCTCAAACACAGAGATGAATGAAGTCCTCATGGACGACGAAGGAGTCAAACCAGGGTTGTCAATGACCTTGCACATGAGGAAATTAATGTCTGCCATGTCAGAGAAATGCTTATTGTTCTTCTTTGAATTCGCAAACGCATTGTATGTTCTCATTGCTAGATCCCAAAGCGTTTCTCCCCCTTTTATGTCATGTGTGTTTAGGGTGGCAGAGTGGTAAAACCCTGAATCATTCAGGTGCACCAAAATCAGTAGATCAAAGTATATAAGTTGGATGATATATCAAAGTATCAAGAAGTTAAGCCTTGTATGAAACACAAAAGTAAATAAAATGGTCTATTGTACTTTGCTATCAAGAAAGCCAAAGATGCAGTGAAAATAGCTGCTGTCTAGCCTAAAAATAGTTTTACCTGCAAAACTTGATTAGGGCCCATTTGGAAAAGGGAAATGCTAGAGAGCTCTAAATCTAGAGCTCTAATTTGAGCTCTAGTGATGTGTCAAAGCAAAAAAAAAAAAAAAGCAAGACACAAACATCACATCAGAGTGGGTCCCACCTTCCCATTAGAGCTATTAGAGCTCCTATATTAGAGCTCTAAAGCATTTTTGATTTGGAAAAACTTATTTGCAACATATTTTGCTTAAAATTTGAAATTTCATGCTTAAGCAGCTGTACATTGAAAAGTAAATGTTTTGGTAAAACTAGGGATGGCCATTTAAATCCGATCCACGGGGGCCCGCTCATGCCCGCCCGAATGGGGCGGATTTTACCCACCCGACACTTATGTGGGGCGGGAGTGAATTATGTTTTGGTCACCCGCAACGGGGGTGGGTTGGGGATGGGTATCACTTCCCCCGATCCAAACCCAACCCAATATAATTAATAATATATAAATAAATAATATAATTAGATATAAAAAAATAATATTAAAAATTTATGATTTTCTTTAAATATAAATAAATAATAATCTTAAAAATCTCACTGTTTATATATATAAAAATAAAAAAATTATTTAGTGTGCTAAGAATTTAAATGGTTTTTAATTTTTTGACCATTTGAAATGTGGTCGGATATCCGCAGACATCGGGTATCCACATGGGCGGGGGTGAGGTTGAAAAATTCCACCCGTAGCGAGGGTGGGGCAATGGCGGGAGTGGGGGTGGAGTTGGTCGGCGGGGACAGGGGCGGGAAATGACAAACCCGTCCCGTGGCCATCCTAGGTTAAACTTATCAAATTTACAATTTATTCGTTTTTTCAGCTCAAAACCAGCTTTGCAGTTTCATGCTTGAGCAGTTATACATTGAAAGGTAAATATTTGGTAAAATTAGCATGCTTTCAATTTATTCGATTTTTTAGCTCAAAAAGCTGCTTCTTGTCTTTTCTTTTTTTTCTTTTTTTAAAGCTGGGTTCAAGATTTTTTTTAGTTGCAAATAAGTTTTGCCAAACAAACACTAAACATGTTGAATGTTGCAGAGGTCTCAAACTAGAAGCGCCACAAGTGTCATAAAAAATTAAAAAAGAGTAATTTTTAAGGAGTGAGAACAGGGATTGACAGTCTGATAGAAGAGTAAGGTTGGAGCAGGAGCGCAGCGGGAGTGGGCTGGAGCGGGGTTCAGGAGTGAGGAGTGAGATAAGAGTTTTAGCTACTACCGTTATGAAAGCAACTATATATAATATATACTTTTAATTCAAAGCTGGGGAAAATGTCCAAGATTTAGTTGTTACATGCTTTGTGTAGTGAAACTCCCATTGTATCATTTCCCAAAAATGATATTTACATAATTAAAGTTCTCAATCTCCATCAACAGAGCTTTTCACATATCAAATCCAATCTAAATTAACAAGTTCATCTTTCTTTCATCATTTAGCATGGCAGTAGGTGAAGTGGAGTATAAGAAGTTCAAGAAAGATTAAATTTAAGAAAGTCATGATACTTAGATATTGGCATGATTATAGAAAAATTGATAGAAATCTTCTATAATTATATTTCTAGTATTATTGTAGTTTTATTTTATTATTATTTTTATGTTTTCTAGGATTTTAAGGTTAGGGGTATTTTAGTAATTTTATATTTACTGACATGAGATGTATGGATCACCTATGGTCTTATGGATCAAGTTATTTAATTAGTTTTTGTTTTTGTTTCATATTTGGTCTTAAATTAGTTTTAGAAATTAAAGATATTTAGTAGTTTTTTTTTTTTATTGTAACTGGCTTAGGAAATCTCCTAATCCTATATAAAGTCATATAATACTTATAATTTAAGGTAGTTGATATTTTATAGAATTTGAGAGTTTTGAAGCCTCTTTGGTTTGCGTGATGTAACCCTAACCCTAGTTGTGATGCCTAAGATATTCTATAAGTGATTTCTAAAGTTGTGTTTGATAGAGTTTTCTAAATATAATTTGATAATAGAGTTTTATTTTGAGTTTGTGGGTTTTGGAATTATGATTTGAGTGTGAAAAATTTGTTTGGTGAATGAGTTTTGAAAAGTGTTTTAAATTAGGCCACAGCTTCTCTCCAGTCCAAATCTGGACTGGACGGTGCTGTCCAGCCCTTGGGGGCCCACTACAGGTCGTGTTTCGATAATCTAAACCGTTCAATGTGTAGAACTCGTCGAGTACTATATGCCTGTAAAAAATCACGTTGATCGGTATCGATAGCTATATGATCAAATCAGTTTTTTATGAAAAAAATGGACGGCAAAAATAAACGGCTTACAAAAAACTGATTTGATCATATAGCTATTGATATCGCGATCAACGTGATTTTTTACAGGCATATAGTACTCGACGAGTTCTACACATTGCACGGTTTAGATTATCGAAACACGACCCGTAGTGACCCCCAAGGGCCGGACAGCACCGTCCAGTCCAGATTTGGACCGGAGAGAAGCTGTGCCCTTTAAATTAAATGTGAAATTTTTGATGTGACATGTGATATTTGATACAAAAACTTACAATTCATAACCAAATATACAACTCAAAATCTCATAAAAATTTTAAAAAAAATTCCAAATTTTTTTATTTAAAATATAAAAAATAACAGGTACCAATTGTTAAAAAAAAAATATTAAAAAAAATTACACTATTTCTAGTCAACTAGCTGGATGTCCGGGAGGACGACCGGCCGGACGTCTAGGGGGACGACCGGTTATCCCAAATTTTCCTGCCTTCGACAGAGTTCTCAAAAGTGAGTATAAAATTAATTTTTAAAAACGCCAAACAAACAACAAACTCAAAACATAGGGTAGAATATGTTTGGAGAATACAACCAAATACACAGTAATCTCTTTTTCTTCTCTTTTTCCCTTCTTTCATTTCAGCTCTTTTAATAGTCCAAAAATAGTGTTCACGAGTACTGTTTACAGTACCCAAAATTCAATCTTCCAGCTTATTACATTGAGGAGTCCGGATCCTCGCCGCCCTACCGGCAGCCGTTCCCGACAGCCCCCAAAACGACGTCGTTTTGGGGTTTTTTTTGATTTTTTTTTTTTTTTTCTTTTCTTCTTCTTCGTTCGAACAGAACCAGAGGGGAGGGGAGGGGAAGAAGAGAGAGAGGAAGGGAGAAGAAGAGGGAGCCGCCGGTGGGCCGGACTGGAGGGGGCCATAATCACTGGGGGAGGAGGAGGAGGAGGAGGCGGGCCGGAGGCGGAGGCGACGGTGGTGCAGCTGCTGCGACGAGCTGGATCGGGCGACGATCGGACGGCTGACCAGCTCGACGACCTGCGACGGCGAGTCTTCGGCAAATCCGAACCCCCTCCCTTCCCCTTCCTCTCTCTCTTCTTCCCCTCCCCTCCCCTCTGGTTCTGCGGAAAAAAAAAAAAAAAAAAAAAAAAAAAAAAAACGAAAAACCCCCAAAACGACGTCGTTTTGGGGGGCTGCTGGGAACGGCTGCTGAGAAGGGCGGCCGAGGATCCGGATTCTTACATTGAGCCCCTAACCCTAATTCTTCCGTATACTAGTAGAATCCCTAATTTTTTATTACTTTTCAGCTTGAAATCACAATAAAAACCCGCAGAATCCAGCTTTACCGTTCTCACAGAACTGTCCATAATTGTCCTACATCAATAAGTGAACTTGAGTCCCTAACATTAAGTGTCATTTTGGGAACATAGTAAAAAGTCACGTTTTTAGACAAAATGTCCAAAAACGTAAAAACGTGGCTGCCAAAAACGCAAGAAAATCCCTTTGGGAAGTGCCAAAAACGTAGCTCTAAAATTACAAATTAGGGCCTATGAAAAAAAAATAAAAAAATAAATCTCTTATGTTGAGTAAGGGTATTTTGGTTATTTTAATTTGATTTGACACTATAAATAAATAATAAACTAAAAAGTAAAAAACCAGCTTTTTACCAACTTCTCAAATCACTTCCAAAAAAGCCAAAAAGCTTGGTAAAAAGTCAAAAGGCAACTTTTTACTAACTTCCCAAAACAACCCTAAGATTGAGACACCAATCAAGTTCTAGTTAGGTCCTACTTGGCTTACACCAATCAAGTTCTTTGTTGACTTTATGCCTACTAATTTAAGACTAGATTTTCTGTTTTTGTCCCAATAGACCCTTAATTATCTGCCAATGTTATTTATAAAAAAACAATCATGATTCGTAACTCGAAAGTTGTGGCTCGAGGGGTCAAAACGACGTCGTTTTGACCCCTTTTTTTTTTTTCTTTTCTTTTTCTTATTTGTAGAAGAAGAACGAAGACAGGAAGAAGAATGAAGAGAGGAGGACGAGGAGGAGGAGGAGGACGAGGAGGACGAGGACTGGAGGGGGCATAATATTGGGGGAGGAGGAGGCGGAGGCGGGGCGACGGCGGTCGGAGGCTGCGGCGGGGCTGGGCTGGGCGACGATCGACGGATCGGCGGCTGGGCGGGGCGACGATCGGCGGCTGGGCGACGATCATCTTCTCTCTCTCTCTCTCTCTCTCTTCCCCTCTGCTTCTCTCTTTCTCTCCCTCTCCCTCTCTTCCTCTTTTCTCCTTCTCTCTCTCTTTTCATTTTCGAGCCAAATTCGGGCTCCGAATTTCGAGCTACCGCTCATTTTTCATAAAAAAAATAGTTTCGCTTCTAAGATGTTCATAGAACAAACTTCAGTTCCAGCAATAGCATGCAAGCAATATATATATATATATATATGAAGCCCAATAAATCCCTGTTGTGAAGTGACTGAGGAGTGATTAGGGAATGAAGATTAGGGCATACCTAGATCGTTGCTACTAAGAACTGGATCAAGAATCGGACGGCAGTCGATGAGGGTAACAACTGCATACTTCTCCCACTGATCATCAGGCAGGCCTTTAGAGGAACGAGCTGCAATCAATCCAGCAGCTGCCAATGCCCCGCATAGTCCAATACCTCTTGACTTGCAACCCTGCAAAATTTGTAACCATAGTCTTGGTGCCCAAGTTTATGCACTCATTTTGTTTTTCTTTTTTTTACAGGAGTATCAAAATTGAAAATGCACTTAACCTCCACCATGTCATATAGCCAATGTTCTTATGTTAATATATTTTTATTGTGGATGTAAATTCCGAGCTACCACACTGCAAGGATGAGCA
This sequence comes from Camellia japonica, assembly GCA_030407325.1. Classification (NCBI taxonomy): domain Eukaryota; kingdom Viridiplantae; phylum Streptophyta; class Magnoliopsida; order Ericales; family Theaceae; genus Camellia; species Camellia japonica. Next base: position 31,584,279 of record JAPPVO010000016.1, read on the forward strand.
GGACACGCGGCAGCATCTTCGAGCAAAGTAGCCAACCAGGCAGTCAAGCTACATAGTTGGTCAGTTGGACAGGCCCGAGCCCAAGCAGTGGATGGGCCAGGTTAAGGGAAAGTCCACATTGAGTAGGAACGAGATTATCCTTACTTGGGATGTCACGTACATGGGACATGATCGACCAAAAGCAGAACATAAAGGGAAATGTTGTCTAAAATCTCACAACAGTAATGCACACTCACACTATAAGTAAGTTGAGAACCCAGCAAACCATGTACACAACATCTAGCATTCTAAGTTAGAACATTTGACTTAGGCATCTAGCTTTTGCTGAGCGTTCATATTTTCCGGCGGCCATCTCCACCCCCACACATTTATGTAAATTAAATTGTCTAATACTTTTTATCTACAAGTTGTTTTGTATTTCACATGTGGTGGAGCATCAAGATTGACAAGAAAACATCCTCATCCACTATGGAAGACTTCGCAAGTGTTCCAAATTGTAAAGCATATTCATCACTAAAATCTAAAAATTGACTGAAAAACGAGTCTTACTAATTTTAAGTGAAAGAGAGACTTGACTTAACACGGAATGTTGGAATATGCTTAAGGGAAGGCAATTTTCACTTGTATTCTTAAGTAACATAATTATCTGAAAAAAATATGTATTTAAATATTGCAACAATAGAATTTTAGTTTTTTTAAAAAAAGTAAATAATTTTCAATCATATCAAACAGGACATATATTCCTTGGTATCATGTACGTCTATTAAGTTTTTAGAATAACAATGCTAGAGACCCCCAGTGACTGGGCACCCCCAGCACCCCTAGTGCCACATGGCACACTGCCAGTGGCTGAAGTCTAAAAAAATAAAAAAAATAAAAAAATAATAATAATAATAATAAATAAATAAATAAATAAATTTTTTGAGCCAATCTAGGGCGACCCCCAGTGACCCCCACTGGGGGTCTTAGCCATTTTTCTTTTTAGAATGTGTGTTTGTGAATTATTCTGTTTATTAAAATTTCTGAAGTCCTCATTATATGAGGGTTGATCTTACATGAGTCTCACATGTGTGAGCTCACTTTCATGTAGGAGTTTCTATGCATAGATTTTGGCCTTGTTTGGGAAGACTAAATAAGTGCACTTTTTGTCTTTTTTGACTAAAAAAGTGAGGTTGAAAATATGGATGTTTGGGTTAACTTTTTGACTTTTTATGGAAAAATGTGTAATAAAAAATTGTAAAAATTGGTTTTTAGAGGAAAATTTGAATTGGGAGTTGTGCAGCCGTAATTGTTGACTTTCGGTGAATAGTGTTAACTTTTTAACTTTTTGAGTAACTTTTTGGCTTTTTGGATTATTTGGGATATCCCAAACTTAGCCTTTATGTGCATGTAATGTTACTCTTATTATATATACATTAACTTTGAATGTATCATTTATTAACAAATGACTTTTCCATTAAGCACACAAAATGCATTTCAATAATCATTTATACTAATATTATAATTTAGAAGCAAGAAAATAGAGAAGGCCTACAATCATTTCAATAATCATTTATACTAGTACTAGTTTAATAAGACCAAGTAAAAAAAAAGCATCCATGAATATGCAAAGATCATATTTTAGACTTTTCAGACTAAAATACAAGTAGTCAAAATAATACAAGTTAAATGATATCCCACTTTAATTTTGAGGTAAAGTTAGTAGGGTGCCCAAATTGAATCGTTGAATAAATTAAATAAACTTGCACGAGAAAAATGAGGGGAAAGAAAATCATAATGTCTTGATAATTTAAAATTTATAATTTTGATGGCCAGTTTAGATTAAAAAATATGACATGAATCTATATAAAAAGGAAAAAAATAAATAAAATTTAACATTCCTAGAGTGCATAAGGCCCTTTTTAAGTGAAATCCCAATATCACCATCCAGGAAAAATTTGGTGGCAAGTTGGAAGAAGGGGACATGTTTGAAATTAGGCCACATATGTTGATTAAGAGTACGACGACGAATTAAGTGAGAAAATTATAATGTGATAATATTAGATTGAAATGTAATAGATAATGAGTATTTATTTACATACAACGGATTAGTAATATTATAAATATTAAATATATAATAATTAATATTTTTTAATTTTAGAATTTTTTAAAATTATAGTTATTTTTTTTGTTCTAAAAATATAAATTTTGCATAAAAATCATTTAAATATTCACTATTCCTCTCCACCAATTTCTAATCTCAATTCCTCCATGGATTGGTAGTCCTACCAATTAGGGTTGTGCAAAATACCATCCAATCTGCTAAAATCACATCGATCTGCTCATCAATCCGCTCTATCCGCTAACCACAAATTAAATTTTAAAATTTATAATCTGTCTCGCAAACTGTTCTCCTCTACTATAGTTAATGAATATATATTTTTTAACCTTCAATGAAATATCAAAGTAAAAATGAGTGTAAGAGAGAGATTTAAGATGTAAAATTTGTTACAAACTAAAGTTTTATTATATACATATTATGTAAAATTAGTTTATGTTATATATATAAAAAAATTATGCAAATTAATATTATATATTATGCAAATATTTCATAATTGATTAGAATATTCTTCAATTCGTCAATTCGCCTAAAACCATCCAAACTGCGATTTGTCAATCCATTAATCCGCCAATCCGTCATTCGATTTGTAATTTTACTCTTAAATCGTCCAAATCTCACCACAACGCACACTCCTACTACCAATGGGAGGATTACTAGTCTAAGGGGATAGCCAATCCTTTAACTTATGTCCCTAACCAAACACTCTTTAAATAGGTCCAATGAACTATTAGTCTAATCTCTCTCTCTAAAGGGCTAAACTAATACGACCGAGGGAATAAATGCATAAATAAGGAAATGTACAAACCATAATTTGTCAATGGCATAATTTTAAATGCACAAACCACAATCAATCATTTTTTTACTTGAATTTCAGCTTAGAAATCATGTAAATAAAAATTAAATAAGATGTTTGCTTTGAATTGAACAATACTGTAGTCAACCCGAATTTTGGTTTAAAAATCAAGTACGAGAGACATGCATGGTGGTAAGGTTGTGTTCGATTAGTAAGATTAATAGTGAGAGATTTAATGATGTATATAATTAATGTAAGATTGGTTATTCAACAAGATTAGTGGGTGAGAAGGTAATTTATACATAAATTGGGCCGAACGAGGATTGTGGGCTATTATGGGCCGTAGTAGGAGAGGTTGAGTCAATAGGCCTTGAAGCAAGTCCGGTCCACGAAACCGTGGTAATTAGTCCGGTCCTAGAAGGCCGTAGAGTTAGCCCGGTCAAAACGGAGTATTATTATATTGGTTCAAAAGAGTACCACGGCTAGCCCGGTTGTCTTCTAACCGGAGTATGAAGAGTCATCTGCATGACTGTCCTGAGTTAGTTCGGCGAGTATCTTCTATGGATAGCTCGATCGTAATATGAGAAGCCGAGGTAGGAGGCAGTAAGGCGGAGCCGAACTAACATATAGGTTGGTCACTCCTGTTAATTTAACATGAAATGTTACTTGGTCGTATGGTAGTTCGGCCGTAGAAAAACCATCTCACTTGGTTTAAGCAGTGAGGGGGGTGTTAAAGGATAAACATTATCCATCAGGAATGTGAATCCTAGGAGGACTCTACATGGAGGAGTAAGAGTCCTACTAGGATTGTGCCACACGAAACCTATAAAAGCTCACCTTCATCACCTTTGGAGAGGTAACACAACTTTGTTTTCTGAATACACAGAGCTTCTGTCTACTTGTCAAGCTTACTGACTTAGGCATCGGAGAGGTTTCCGGCACACACCCGCCGACTAGCTCACGTTTGTATTTTCAGGTGATAAAGCGACGTCGTACGGAGGAGCGCAGACTTGATCAACAGGATTATACGAGAAGGTTTATTTCTTTCCCGTACAATTGGCGCCGTCTGTGGGAATTCAGACAAGAACAACCTCTTGATCAAGCTTTTCCTCTCAACAATCAATGGCGAACAACGAAGAGTTACCGCAGTCCGCCCTTGACAGACTGACTCCAGAAAAGGGTGCAAGGCGCGAAGGCCTACCCTTGGTCACTCTCATGGCGAACCTGGAACCACAAAGACAAAATTCCAGGAGGGATGCAAGGGGACGAAGGCGGAATAACAGCCCCCATCACTCTCTTTCGCAGAGCCCAGAAAGACAAAGGCGCAGAGTTGATCCCCCAGCTTTGGAGGATCGCGTTAGGGAACAAGATGAATTGATACGTCGGATGGCGGCGGACATGGAATCTCTTAAGCGCCAGGTAAAAGGAAAAGGAGTGGCGACAGGAGAGGGGCGCACAAACAAGACGCCCCCTCGCCGCTCGGAAAGTCATAGTCGGAATACTACACCCTCTCAAGCAGAGAGCAGAAGCCTCAGGACGGGCGATACGCAATCCAGATCCTCCAGAACTCGTCACTCCAGGTCGAACACCGAGGACAGCACATATTGGCCGTCGCATACACACCAAACGAGATCCAGACAGACAGAGTTGCCCAGATCGTCCGACCTACAAACCGTGCTAGAAGAGAAAGCACGGTGGAAGGAGGACGCCAGGGCAAGCGATCCACACAGAGTTTCTGCCTTACAGCGGTTGGCTCCTCGGACGCATGGAAGCGTCGAGGTTGGAATGCCGATACCGCGCCCTGCCTACGAACCAACGGACAAGGCGTTGGCGAGGCTGTAGACCTCACCATTCGTCCCAGCAATTGAGAACGCGCCCCTACCTTCAGGCTTCCTACAGCCCAAATTCACTACGTACGAAGGGAAGACGGACCTGTAGACACCCCATTTTTGACCGTCCTCAAGACTTGGACGTCACCGCTTGAACACTCGGTGATTATCCATGTTTGTGTTCGTTTGGAGTTCCCGGAGTTCTCGGCTACGCGCCTTGCCTCAGGATCCCCGAACTCGACTGTTCTGTGTCTGGTTTTGCACCAAACACTTGTGTTTTGCCTTGGAGGGGCAGGGAATGCCTTGTGAGGCATCCCCACACACCACCGGCACTAGCTAGAGGCCACCGGCTGGTTTTTGTTGCCACCGGCAATGTTTATTGCCGGTCGGCACTCTTTGTTGCCGGTCGGCAGTCATTTTTGTCAAAATGACAATTTTGAGCGGCCGACCACTGTTCATCTACTTTTTGTAGATATTTTGTGCCAGCTGTGATAGCTGGCACCCACCCCATTCCCCTCCATACACGTGTATGGAGGGATTTCCCTCTTGGATGGCTTATTTGGTAAGCTTTACAAGAGGGAATTGCCTATATAAGAGAGGGTCTTCTCTTGGCATTAGGTTAGACACTTGTTAGACATTTTAGACAGCTTTGGAAAAACTTGAGTTCTAGGGTTAGGGTTAGATATATTTTCTATCTCTATAAGTGTGTGTTTTGTGCCATTTTTGCTCACACACACACACTAACACACCATCTCTTGGACTTGAGACCCTTGGAGGCTTGTTTGAGTGTTTTGGAGGTGGATTCAAGCCAAGAAGGGCTGTTGGAGCATCATTTGTGAAGGTGGTCTTCAAGGGTAAGAACTTCCCTTTTATTCCCCATTTTTCTATTTCTACCTATCTTAGAGCTGTTTTTTGTTTTTGGTGTATAACATAAAAAAGTTCTGTTTTTAAGCCCTCTTGATAGTTTATTAAGAGTGTTTTGTGCTTTGGGGAAGTTTGACCCCTCTTAGGCCTTGAAAGGCCTCATTTTGTGCTATTTTGTGCAAGTTTTCGAGACTTTGGTGTTTGAGCCTCTTCACCACTGAAATCTTGAGGGATTTCAGTGGTGGAGATGGTGCCTTGAAGTCTCCAAAGGGGAGGGCCACCCCCTCTCCTTGTTTCCTTGAAAGGGACCATTTTTGGTCTCTTAAGGAAGCCTTTGTTCAAGTGTGTGTTGATCATATCTAGGCTGCATTTCATGCTTATTATGCCATAATATAATCATGTTGTGTGTTGGTTTTGGTACACCATGCATGCTTAGCATACCTACCATGTAATGCCTTGTAATTTCCTTAATATGCCTTAGGTTGTTAGCCTTTGTTCGAGCATGTTTTAGGCTTAGCCTTGTGAATGTTTTGTGCTTATTTTGCCATGCTTTAGGTCTGTCCATAGTTGTTTGGATCAATCTTGGCATGCTTAGTATAGCTCCTTTGTATTTGTGGCTTGTCGGGCTTGTATGCCTCAAGTATGCGAATATATAGCATGTGTTGATTGCATCATTTTGGTGGTTTGGAACCATCCAACATGTAATATCAGTCCCTTTGGCATGCTCATATGCTTACCTTAGTTGCCTCTTTATTGCTTTGAGAGCATGTGTTGTACGCCTCATGTTTTGACCATTGTGCATGCCTTTGAATTCAAACCATTTAGATGCCATCTAAGTGGTCCTTTGGGCTTGATTTTCTATGCTAAAACTCTGATTTTAGTTGCTTAAGTCTTGCCATGTTAGGTTTTGCCAAATGTAGTTCAATGTCTCTTGGCTCGCCTCAAGTATTTGGGCCAATTGCATGCTTTTGTTTGTCTTGTGTGAGTTGTTTGGCACCTCTTATAACATGATTTCAGAGCTTAACTTGCATGCTAATTGTTCATATTTGTGCCCACTTAAATGTGTTTAAAAGTTGCCCCATTATGCTTAAAGTATTGGACCATGAGTGCTTGCATAAGTTTGTACATTTTGGCCTTCATTTTTAGGCACTTTGGCCACTGATTTTAGGCCTATTTGGAGTTGCCTAAGTCATGTTTAAGTCCACTCTTTTGCTCAGTTTGCATGCTTGCCTTGGATGTGTGTTTGCATACTAGCATTCTTGTTTGCATCCCATGTTGCATACTAGTTGACATGCTTAGGATTGCACACATAGACATGCATGCCTTGTCCCTTGATTTGGTGATGGGGATTGGGCTCTTTGATTGTTTAGTTTGCATTTCATTTGACATGAAAATTGCACACTTGATTCTTTGGGCCATTATGCATGGAAATGCGTGATTGGTGGCCTGAGAATCGAGGCACATCCTCCCTTGAGTCATTAACATGATAGGGAGTGTGATTGGTGCATAAATAGCTTGAATAGCCTTGCCATGCCAGATTCTGCCCTCTGCTGCTGAGTTGCAGGTTCTGCAGGAATTCATTGCCGGCCGGCAGTATTTAGTGCCGACCGGCAGTCAATAAATGGCCGGTGGATATATTTTGTGCCGATGGACCACATCCTAGTGCCGATGGTCATTTCCTCCAGCCGGTGGGATTCTCCAGTGTCCAGAGAGGCATCCTTGAGACTTTGGCAGTTTTCAGAGGAACAAAGCAGGGAAAACAGAGGCAGGCTAGGCATGGCAGTGCAATTCCGAGCGGAATCCGAGCGCGCATGCATTGAGCCCTCGCCCCGAGGCGGTTTACTATTTTTCTTTTACTATTAATTTAATTAGTTTGTAATATTTAATTAGCTCGCGTAGTTAATTAATTTATATTATTCTTTTGGTCCCTCCGAGCGAGGGCAAATCTGTAATAAGCGTGTGTGAGTGTGTGTATGTCTTCCAACCCCCACTTCTCTCTTCCCTTTTATTTACCTGTTTATGATGGTAGATTAGGGCACGTTTATTTTAGCATACCTTATGCAATGCATGCGTGCATCCATACATTTGTTTTACATGCACCGGGCTCGGTACATCATACAAACCGCATTGTATTTTCAAATCTAACTTGAATACGTGCACCAAATGATTGCATTTCACATGCCATTTTAGGGTTAGCCGAGCCTATCCTAAACTGCATTTCTGCATGCGATGCATTAGTCACTCTAACATGAACTAGGACATGCATGTTTGCTAACTAGTTTATTGTTTTGGCATGGAGTACGATGTAAGTTTTTACGCTTTAGCATCTCGCATGCGTGTGAATGTTAGCGTGACAGTAGGCTTACCATGTGGCTAAATGCTTATATGAGATAAACTGTTTGAATGCCTGTGGGTGGAGGTTGGATTGCTTGAGTTGGAAAAACTCGTTGAAATCCGTGTTTTAGCCTACTTGCGAGTAGCAAATTCCAAAGCCTTTTCAAAACGAACGGATATGCAATGTTTGTTTCCAAATTAGGCAATCTAGTCTATACTTGTTTCTGTGTGCATAACAATAGTAATTCTAGGCTAATAACCGGAACAAGAGCATGTAATGTTTTCAAAATCGATATCACGGTTAGTAGAGGCCGGTCTTCGGACCGGGCGAAAGGGGGTGCTCATAGCTGACCTTCCCCGATCGTACCAAGCTCCCGAGCCAAGACATTTGGTGATGACGGACACGTGGCCTTCGGCACCGAGTCAGGGTTTCCTAAATTTCCCATTTTAAAAATATTTAGGTGGCGACTCTGTATCTGGCAAAGCAGTCCATGTTTGGCACTTCTTTTCAAAATCTGTTTTTCTTCAAAACGATTTGCCAGAGTTGGACTCTTTGGTTCAGATTAAGAACCGCAACAAACAAAAAAGGGGAGTCCGAACCGTAGCAGTCGAGGTCCCTCGCGGGCGCTGTTACAGTTTCTGGCGACTCTGCTGGGGATTTTAGAGAGCTTGACTCGAACTCGTGATATCCTGTTTTGACTACACTTATGTGTTTCTTTGCATTGCATGTGCATTGGTGCGCCTAGGACACCGTGTTGGCCATCTGCTATTCCTGAGCGGTTTGCTGGAGGCTTGTCTTGTCAAGGCATGACCATAAGGCTGACCGATTGCGGGCTCTGCCAGTATGGGAACACAAACCCGGTTTTACCGGGCACCCTTTTTGACCATTCGACCTAGTGCATATTCGGATCCATAGTGACCATTCCAAACTAGGACAGGTTGCTTACCCGATATAGGTTGTTTGAAACCGCTGTGTGCGTAGTGAAACCCTAGCTCCTGACAAAATAGGACAGGGAAACCCTACCCCGACATAGGGGTGTATTGGCTCTCTTTTACCTGTTATGTGCTTTTATAGTGTATCTCTGCAGGGAACGCATATATCAGCTTGCAAGTTTGGGTATCCGGCCTGCGGGCACCAGTATCAGTGTTGTTGAGAATCAGTTATGTCTGCGGGTGTCAGTTCAGTTTTGAACAGGGATTCTGGGGAACAGTGATCAGTAGTAGAGTGCAGTTGTTCGGCTACACCCGTGTTTGATCTGTTTGGGGCTGAAATACTGCTTGTTTTCCGTTTCAGTTCAGAGATTCAGAGAATTGATCCAGAACAGCTAGTGTCTTCTCCTTGCTGAGGCAGGATTTAGCATGACGCAGAATTCAGAAGAGATCGTGGTCATGACGGCCGCGTTGGATCAAGGAATCACCCTACACAGTGAGACTACTGTTGATATGCCGCATCCACCCAGGTCGCCTGCCGCACACCCAGTTTGGACCCCTCAACTATATCAGGCTCGCGAGCCTACTACATTTGAACTAATGGGAATGATAGGTGATCTTCAAAGATCCGTGGCGGATCTCGCCTATGGAATGTCTGTTTCGCCACCAGCCGCACCATATGCCGGAGGCTTTGTACCCCAGGAGCCCCCGCTATTGGGACGGATTGTAATTGAACTCAGCCAACCGGAGATGGCCTCCAGCTATGGCAACGATGCATCAAACCAAGTTCTAAATCAGGCTGAGGCCAGAGACAAAGGCAAGATGAAGGCAGATGCCGACCCTATCGAACAACTGCTGTGGGCAGTCGAGGCTTTGAAAGCCGGGGGAATGAACAAGCAACAGATATCTGCAGTTGTATCAAAAGCTGTGGAGGATGCTTTCCCCATTTCGCCTGAGGGCAGTTCCAGTCAATCAGAGAACCGGGATAGGCCCCGTCATGCCAAAAAAGTTCTTCTCACTCCCAACCTTGCATCCGGAAGGGATCAGGAATCCAAGGCCGCACCCGCCGATCCGTTCGCTAGTGCATCTAGCAAGAGTGCTCAGGCTCCAAAGTACCTGCCCCGAGGGCGCAGGGTCTTCCATGCTCTCTACATGCCATTGTCCAAGGCACTTCAGATCCTTGCCGAGAGGGGACACCTTAAACCCCTGGAGCCTCGGCCTCTCCCGAAGAATCTCCCTGATACTCATGACCCTGCTCAGTACTGCGCGTACCACCAGCAGACTGGCCATGCTACCGACAATTGTTTCCTCCTCCGGCACGAGGTGCAAGATTTGATTGACAACGAGGTTATCCTCCCCCCACCTCAGCAAAGTCCGTCACCACCCAGTTGTTGGATTTTGAGGATACAGACACTGCGAGTATGTAAGTAGAAGGTGAACCGTCTGTGGGCAGTGCCTGGCACGTTTTTGGGTGTGGCGTTTGGCACGCATTTTTGGGCATCTGTTAATGTTAGTTTTGTAAAATCTGACTTGGGTGTCGAGTCAGTCTTTTGTTTTGTTTTGAGTCTGTCTCATTGTCTTGAGTCAGTCCTTTTGCTTATGGGTCTGTCTTTTTGTAATGAATCAGTTCCTCTTGTATAGAATACCAGGTGATTCCGGGGTTGTCGCCTCGAACGCGTTTTGTAATCATCCTTTTGTTTTTTCTTTTGAGTCTGTCTCGGTTGAGGAGCCAGTCACAATCAGGGCATCTGAATGAAACAGCTGTGGCTATCACGTTCCGTATTTGTTGCTATTTGAGTTAGTCGTGCCAGAAGATGCGAATGGAACGACAGTACATCTCGCCTACTCTCTTGTGCTTTAAACATCGTCGTAATGACCTAAGCTTTTCATAAAACCCCATTTCGAACACTGCGGTGATGAAAAACGAAGAGGAAGTAATTCCTCGGGTTTTGTAAAATTTTGATCATTTTGAGAGAAAGAGAGGTCTGCTAAGCTTTTAACGAATGAAATCATGCTTGTCGGCGTGAGTACTGAGAAGAATCCCGGTCCGATCCAGACTGGTTCCACACTATTTTCTGCGCGAGCGATTTGTCGCTTTCTTAAAAACTTTCAAAAACGAAATGTCTTGCGCAGTCTTGCGAAGACCTGTGTGGAACCGCTCTTGAGATTGTGCAGCCCAGGATCGCTCTCGGTCTCAAGTTTCAATTCATCTGTTGCAAACTGGATTCAGTGCCATGAAACGCCTGTGTGGCCCATTTTGAGGCAGCCCTCGAGCAAGAGGCGTCAAAGTCAGATCAAGGAGATCAGATCCCACCAAGCAAGGCTCGTGAAGCAACCGCGATGGACTTTCCTGCAAATCAATACAACAGTCATTCTCCTGGATACAGAAAGGCCTCAATCTCAAAACCATTTGGCATGGGCTTGCTACACTTTTTACCCTTTGAGAGGCTCGCTGGGCCGAAAACCCGGAAGGGCGGCCCAGGCAAAAGTTAGAGCAAAGAAAAAGAAAAGAAAAAAAAAAAACAAAATACAAAAAGAAGTGAAAAAGAAAAGAAAAGAACAAAATAATAGCAAAAGAAAAGAAAGAAAATAAATGAAAATGCAAAAGAAAAGAAAAGAAAAAGAAGGAAAAAGAAAAACATAGCTCGCAAGGTCGAAAACCCGCATTGGGCACCTTGGCAAAAGTTAGAGCCTAAACAGTGAAGGTTAAAATACCCGAGTGTACCTTGACCGGAACTACGTAAGGCTTGATTCCCATGTTTGGGATACGTAGGCAACTTCATCTTGAAGTCCAGCCCCCAACGCTTCCATAGCGTCCCAGTCTATGTCATGGTTTTGATCATTTGTGCCTTCTCCGAATCCAATGTCTCGATTGCAGCAACCGGGAACTACGTGATTAACTTCCTCTTGAAGTCCAAACCACCAACACCTTCCAGGTGACTGTGTCCATATATTGATTCAAACCGTCTTCGTCTCCTCCGCGTCCGAGGGTCCGATCGTCGTCAACTAGGACTGGTTTACAGCGTGCTGCGGCATCATATCCAAACAAGGGGCAACTTTCCGTTGCCATACAGCGCCATAAGTTGCCCTGAGTTACCGTCCAAACCAGGGGCAACTTTCCGTTGCCTTATCCCCCTTTAAGCCAGGGGCAATTTTCCATTGCCTCCGATCCGAGGTTGCATATCTCGAGGGTAAGTTCCGCGCTCGTTGAGCGTTGACTGTTTGCAAAAATAGTTTTTGAAAATTTTTACTGAAGTTGATTTTTTTTTCGAAAACTATTTCATTTTTAAAATTGGACCATGTTTGGACCCAAAAAGGAGAATTTTCAGTGCTCACAGCCTGATTCGCATGATTTTCAAATCAAAAATCGAATAAGTGTATTAATCCAACTCTCATTTTTGATCAAAACTGTTTTAGAAAACAAAAAATGGTCAAAGTAACGAACTAGGGGCACAATTGAGTCAGGTCTTCTGTCTTTCCCCCGTCAACATACTTGCCCAGAAAGGCGCTCTATTCACCAGAAGGAATAGCCGTGAGCTAACAGTGTTGGGCGTGAACCCACAACCTCTCGTTTACCTATCAACCACTCTGGGGAGGGATTGAAAAAAATGAGAGAATAAAGAATAGAGAGGTGTGAGCGGAGAGAAAAGTGAGAAAAGGGTTTTGAGAGAAAAACCAAGCCTGAGGGCCGAGTGATGTGAGTATCACAAATCAGAAAGGGTGGGAAATAATACCCGGAGGAATTGGCTCCTCGAAATTTGAGATCTTTTTAAAAACACGTCCGTGTGTCGTGTCTTTTGATTCGTCGGCCTCGATCTTGGCTTGGAGTCTTTTCCGAGTGTGTCTCGTTATGTAGGTCGTGTGCCTTTTGTTTCTTTGTCTGAGTCTGTCTCGCTGTGTTCTGTGGTAGGCTCGATACTCTGGTTGAAAACCCTTCTTTATTTCAAAAGTCGTTGTTTGTGCTCAGAATGCTGTGCCATTCTCTACATACATACGAAGCAAAAGAAGAAAGGGAAAACTTGGAACATCCGAGTGTGTTTCAACTGCAACCAAGTCAGCTTTTGTGGTCCGTCTTGTCAGAATTGGGCTGTTTGTTCAGGGTTTGCCGTGTGCAGAATGAACCGAATGTTGTGTTATGAGCTGTATGCAGATCAATCCCCAGTAGAGTATGGGCTGTATTGTGCAGTTTGGGGCAGTGGTTTGTATGAGTTGTTTACTGTTAATTGGTGGGTTATCTGATTATCATAGTACAAGTGTTCAATTTTCAGACAACAGATCAATATCATTTACATTTGAGGTGTAATATGATGCAATACAGTGCAAGGTATGAAATATACACAAATGTAAACACTTTTTCAGACAAAAAGTTCGTTTCATTTCAATATCAACTTTTCAAGTACATAAGTTTTGAGAAACAAAAACCTGCCTGCGGCAGTACAAAAGTACCCTAACTACCAACAAAAGGGGAAAATGCAAAAAAAGGAAAAGAAAAAGAAAACAACAAAATCTGTATCAAATGTCCAAAATGGCTCCGGAGCTATCAATCTGTCCTAGTCCTCTTCCTGGACGAAGGTCCAGGAGCATCATCACCAGGAGCACCACCAGGAGCACCACTGTCTGAGCCCGAGCCCGAGCTGTCCCCGGTCTCCTCCGACGACGACTCCGCCTCCGCCTCTGACTCTGACTCATCGTCTGGAACTGGAGCCCGCGAGCTGCTCCCGACATGAGTGCGCCCCCCTCTGGTGCGGGGATACGCTCTGCCATCCCGAGTAGAAATGGGAGGCCCAGCTGGAGCGCCACCCACCGGAGGAATCTGGAAGGGAGGCTGAAAAAGCATGAAAGGCAAATACATCAGAATACTGTGAGCAGTTTATCAGTATAGAATATAGTGTATGAGTACAGTGTGTGAATGCCGTGAGCAGTTTATCAGTGCAGAATGCGATGTACAAGTACAGTGTGTGGATGCCGTGAGCGGTTTATCAGTACAGAATGTAGTGCATGAGTACAGTGTATGTATGCGGTGAATAGTGAATTGAGCAGTGAATCAGTGCAGGGTGCAGTATGAAAATATCGTGTATCAGATGTCGTGAGCAGTTTATCAGATGTTGTGTTGCGCATCAGATCATGTAAAGCAGTTTGTGTATGGTTTGAGGCTGTGGTCAGAAAGAACATACCGGAATGCTGTAAAGGGCCAGGAGGTCGAAGGTCCGCTGGAGCATCCCCATCATGGAGGCATTCATCTCCAATGACTGCCGGGTGTACTCAGAAGACGCCTGCGAAAGTATCAGATGCATCAGTATTCTGCGGAATATCAAATAAACTGAAATGAAATGACAGTGCAAGATGAAGAATGAAGTAATACATACCGGAGGCAAGTCGGGGACATCGACGAACTCATGATCAGCCGGCGGAGGGGCGAAGGGGATCTGATAGGTCGCCCCACCCTGCCCTCTGAAAGTCAATGCAGCGGGCAGAGCAGGCCAACCGGTCCCTCGTCCTCTCTGAACTCCGCCCCTGCCGCGGACTCGGGCTCTCCTCGACACTCCCGCTCCGGCCGCTGGCGCCGCTGGCCTCTCTCTCTCTGCTCGGCGGCCACCGCTCAGAGGTCGCATGAGGAAGGTCCGGACGTACTCCGAGTAATCGCCCTCGCCTCTGAAATCGTCTGCCTCCCAGCCAATGGTGTAGTCCGCCATCTGCTCGGCAGTGAATCGCTCGGTATCCCTCATATGCTCAGGAGGGTGCACCGGGACTGTCTGCTCAGGCAAACCCAGGGTCTGGCGTAGGAAACGCTCGCCTAGGTACCAAGCCCGACAGACCGGGCCCTCCAGCAGAATCCGGAAACGCGAGGTCTCATCGGCGCCGGCAAACCGATCCCGCGCCACGGCTGGCAAAGGAGCCCAGGGCTGCCAGACGATCTGAAAATGGAATACAATTTGTTATCTACTGTTATTGAAATATGCAGTGGAAGGGCGAAGCTTAAATAAACTGCAAGTAAAAACATACCTCGGCAGGGGTAATGGTGTCGAAGTAGCGGCGGAAGAAGCTGAATGTCTCCCGCGGCCTCCGGGTGCATCTCCCGTCAAATCGACGTGAGAAGGGGACGACCAGAGGGGTCTCTGCGTCGGGTACAGGAGCGAGCCTAGGAAAGTAGGCGTAAACCCACAGCTGCAAGATGAATACCAGTGCATTTATCAGATAAAACAGAATGCAGAATAGAAGGCAGAAATAGCAGAGCAGTGTTGTGCAGTGTATTGTGCAGAGTGTACAGTGTGGGCAGTGTTGTGCAGTGTGTTGTGCAGAGTGTACAGTGTGAGCAGTGTACAGTCAGTGTAAAGCAGAGTATGTGTGTGCCGTGTGTACAGTATACAGCAAGTGTAAAGCAGACTACAGTGTGTGCAGTGTGCAGAGTATAGAAAATAAAGAACGGAAATGAAAGGCAGAAAAAGAAATGTACCTCCCAAGCACGCCAGTAATCCCCGAGCAACTGTCCACTGCCGCGGGAGGCTGAGCTCATATATCCGTAAAGGGTGGCCAGAGCGGCACCACCCCAGTCATAATGCAGAATGTCTCTGACATCCACCAGTGCGCTGAGAAGGCACAGAGGCACTGTGTTCGCCCGGTCGGCGAAGATGGTCGTCCCAAATAGGAACATAAGGAAGCCGCGTGCATATCTCTCTACGGCCTCTGGGGTCATCGGGGCTGCATTGACGAGGAGGGGCTGGACCCGGAACTGCACCTCGAACTAGGAATATCGGACGAAGCCGGGACGCGCGAGAGGCGGTGCCGCGCCGAGCAAGTAGACCTGAGCCGCGGTCCACTCATCCATATCTGTGTCAAAGGGGATCGGATCACCCCCTACCCCGATGCCTGTGAGCACCGAGAAATCATAAGGGGTCATCGTCATGTCCCCTGCTGCGGAGAAGTGAAATGAATCGGTGGTGTCCCACCACCTCTCCACCAGAGCGGCAAGGAGAGGTCTGCATGTCGTAAGCCGGGAGAGTCCCCTGCAAAATGCGCCAAAGCCGGCCTGCTCCACAATGTGGCGAACTGCGTCGGGAAGCTCGGCGTACCACTCACGAGCGGCGGTATTCCCATACCCGCGGATGGTATGGGAGTCTCCCTTTTTTCAAACAAATAATTGCGAAACAATATAAAATGTACAGTTTTGAAGAAACAGTGGTTCAGTACAAATTTGGCATGCGTGCAAGGTTATCAGATTCAAACAGATACCGGGTGCCGGTGTGCTTACAGTGAACTACAACGTGTGATGTGTCAACGTGTTTGAGTGGTTCAGTACAAATTTGGCATGCGTGCAAGTTTATCAGATTCAAACAGATACCGGGTGCCGGTGTGTTTACAGTGAACTACAACGTGTGATGTGTCAACGTGTTTGAGTGGTTCAGTACAAATTTGGCATGCGTGCAAGTTTATCAGATTCAAACAGATACCGGGTGCCGGTGTGTTTACGGTGAACTACAACATATGATGCGTCAGTGTGTTTGAGTGGTCCAGTACAAATTTGGCATGCGTGCAAGTTTTTCAGATTCAAACAGTACCGGGTGTCGGTGTTTGCAGTGAAATACGGTGTGAGCCGTGGTTTGAATGGTTCAATGCTAGTGTAGTATGTGCGCGTGTGAGTTTTAAACAGATAATCAGTTGCAAACGCGTTTGTAATCAACTACAATATACAGTATATCAGTGTATCGGAACTAAGCAATTAAAGAATGTAATCAGCTATGACAATTGGCAGTTAAACATTCTACATCGCGGAAAGTAAAACAGAGAAAGAAAGTTACCTCGGAAGCGCCAGAGGATAGGTGGGAGACAGGCTCGCGTAGCAGCATCTCGGGGTCCAACGCCATGTCGAAACTCCTGAACTGGCGTAGTCCGTCGGGTGGTAGAACGTGAATCGCCGGCCGGTAGGTCGCCGGGTCGAAAGGGCGCTCGCTCAACGGGAGGAGCTCGACCTCGGGATCCATCTCGTGATCCGAGGGAGTCCCGCCGCGTGGAACGTCGTCGGCCATATCGAGAATGATGGGAAAATGGTCGAGGAATGAAAATAGGGTCGGAATACGAAGAGTCAACTGAAAAGTCAACCCCCGGGAGGGTGGAAAATGGCCGGAAAGGTCGGGATGGGAAAAAAGTATGGAAATGAAGAGGAAATCGAAGGGAACAAGTCCCAAAAAGGCGGAAATGGCAAAGGGAGCGCCGAAATGAAATTTCAATTGGTCGAAAATGTTCGAAACGCGATGAACTTCGCGAATCGAACGACGGAAAAGGCGCGAGAACGCAAAGAAATGAGGAAATGAGGAGAGAAAAAAGCTCTAGAGAGAGAGAGATGGTTTTCGGCGGAGGAGAAATAAGAAAATAGGGTTTAGAAACCCTATTTTAAAAGACCCGGGGTGAAAAGTTGAATCTGCCCCGACTCAGCAACTTTTTGCCGGGCGGCAACATTTTGTGCCGGCCGACAGAATATTGTGCCGATGGAATTTATTTTCAGCTGGTGGCCTCCTAGCCCAGCCGGTGATGTTCCCATAGCCTTGTTTAGGCAATATGAGTGGTTTCTGGTCTTCATAGCCCAAGAAAGTGCAAGAAAGTGTATCTTCGACGCTCAACCGGCCTCCATTTTGACCTCGGACCGTGTCTTTTGTGTGTGGCACTCAAATTCATGCAATGTTGTATCCTTTTGTATCCTTTTGCCATTTACAGGATTCAAAAGTTGCCCCACGTGCATTGCATGCATTCATCATATTGTACGGTGCGTTGCGTCGCGCCGTCATGCACATCCTCATGCATTGTCATGCATTTTATTACAAGCTTTGTCACGAATTGTCATGTACCTCAATACATACGGTGCCTCGCACATCGTTCGTGTTGTCGTGCATCTCCTTGTTTTGCATTATCTCGCATTTCAAAAAAAAAAAAACGTGCGTTGTCACGCACTCGAGTTCATTTGCATTGTTTTGTATTTCGTGTGGCATGCGTGTCACACTTGCATCGTTTTGCATTTTCGTATGGCATGCGTGTCACACTTGCATCATTTTGCATTTCCGAGAGGCATGCGTACCTCACTTGCACCATTCTTGCATCCTTTGGGGCACGCGTACCTCATTGGCTTCATTTTGCATCCTTTGGGCACGCGTACCTCATTGGCTTCATTTTGCATCCTTTGAGGCACGCGTACCTCATTGGCTTCATTTTGCATCCTTTGAGGCACGCGTACCTCATTGGCTTCATTTTTCATTCCGTGTGACATGTGTGTCACACTTACATCATTTTGTATTCTTATGAGGCATGCGTGTCTCATTTGTTTCATTTGCATCATTTGCATCATTTTCCATTCCGTGTGGCATGCGTGTCACACTTGCATCGTTTATCATTTGCATTGGCACGTGTGCCTCATTTCATGGCATGCGTGTCTCACTTGCATTATACATCGCATTGCTTTGTTCGCCCTGGTCTGGCGAGACCTTAAACACGCACGGTCTAGGAGACCTTAAATCCTTGGAAGGTGCAAGACCTTCGGTACATTAAGGTGCACACCTCATTTCATTTGGCATGCATCTCGCAAGCCGCGCATTGGCGTGCATTCCAAAAAAGAAAAACATCATGCACATCCCTCATGCATTGTCGTGCATTGCATCCCGGTCTAGGAGACCTTAAATCCTCTGAAGGTGCAATTCCTTTGGTGTTTGTCGTGCCCAAACGACTTTTTGGTGGTCTGGTAAAGCCACCAGCCCGTGTTTGCAGTGAGTTCCTAGGAGACCAATGGGGACGGTGAAAACTAGAGTTTGAACGACTCAAGCCTAGAACGCAAAGGTTCGGAATTTCCGAGACTAAAGTCTGGTTTAAATACCCAGGGGGTGTACCCTCGGCTTGAAATCTGTATGGAAGCCCCATAGGTTGAGGCGGCGTGTCTACGCCTCAGTTCTGGATACTGAACCAACCTAGTATATCGCCCTGTTGGGAGAATAGGGAAAACTGCAATCGCAGCCATTGCATCATGCATCATTGTAAATATTGCATATGTCATGCATTTCAAAAAGAAAATCCAAAAAAAAAAAAAAAACCATGCATATGTCATGCATCATTGTAAATATTGCATATGTCATGCATTTCAAAAAGAAAATCCAAAAAAAAAAAACATGCATATGTCATGCATCATTGTAAATATTGCATATGTCATGCATTTCAAAAAAAATCCAAAAAAAAAAAAACCATGCATATATCATGCATTTCGTTGTAATATAGTGCATATGTCATGCATTTTCTGTAAACATCCATCTATATTGCATTATAGTTTGCATGCACCCACTGCATTATCCACTCGCATTGTCGTGCATTCTTCACTTGCGTTGACGCGCATGTTTCGCTTTCACCCGCATTGTCGTGCATTCTTCACTTGCGTTGACGCGCATGTTTCGCTTCCACCCGCATTGTCATACATTCTTCACTTGCGTCGATACGCATGTTTCGCCTTCACTTATCCATTGTAAATATCCATTCCATTGCATATTGTATATATTGCATTATAGTTGCATGCATCCACTGCATCATCTTCCATTTATGGCTTGCGCCTTTCCTTGTTGAGCTTGGTCTGGTATGTGTCCATACTTTTTACGTCAAAGCACAGTTCTGCACGCGTACAGTTCTGTGATTAGATGCGGCTTGTATGCATGCATCCCCTTCCTAAGCGAGATACGGTTTGGCCCGCACGCCATAACCATTATTCTATTACATTGTAGTGTAATCGTTGCATCCGGCATTAGGATCATTGTTCTTTCCTCAGCGGGTTGTCACCCCACTTATGTCATTCCACCCAATACTAGTTCTTGTGTCTGTCTGCATCACTCATAGTTCAGACATCTTCTATCTATGGTAGACAGACTTGTTACTCTCCTCCCATCATCTATTGACATAAGTGTGTGGTTTCGAACCGCTCCTGATTGAATCATGATTCAATTGCTCTGCATTTAGTTTGCATTGTTTCAATTGCATTGCATATCATTTGCATTGTTTATGCATTGTTTTGTATATATTGCATATCATTTTGCATTCATCATCGCATTGTCATGCATGTTGCTAACAACATTGTACCTGTTAAGTTTGCTTTCTTTTCAGGCACGATATTGTATGTACGGCTCATTTCAAGCAGGTGCAACCGGACGAGCCGCACAGGTATTGTATCCTCCGAGTGAGACGTATCGAGAATTGCATAATTCTCTTACATCCTTTCTGCATTGTAGTGTAGATAGGTGTATGCTAGCTTATAACTGTCGTATGCGTGCTTCATTACAGCTTTCTTTGTATGATCATAAGTTATGCTCAGCTTCTTGCATTTTCAGTTGCATTTGCCCCTGCCTTCGGCGCATACCCTGTTTGTCTTGCATGTTGTCCAAATCTTCGGCCTTGTCAAAAATGGTCGTCTCTGGGCTTTTGACATTCACGCCGTCATTGTTATGACTTTCGAGTTCTGTCAAAGAGGCAACTGTAGACACCCCATTTTTGACCGTCCTCAAGACTTGGACGTCACCGCTTGAACACTCGTGATTATCCATGTTTGTGTTCGTTTGAGTTCCCGGAGTTCTCGGCTACGCGCCTTGCCTCAGGATCCCCGAACCGACTGTTCTGTGTCTGGTTTTGCACACAAACACTTGTGTTTTGCCTTGGAGGGCAGGGAATGCCTTGTGAGGCATCCCCACACACCACCGCACTAGCTAGAGGCCACCGGCTGGTTTTTTGTTGCCCCCGGCAATGTTTATTGCCGGTCAGCACTCTTTGTTGCCGGTCGGCAGTCATTTTTGTCAAAATGACAATTTGCACGCCCGACCACGTTCATCTACTTTTTGTAGATATTTTGTTGCCAGCTGTGATAGCTGGCACCCACCCATTTCCCCTCATACACGTGTATGGAGGGATTTCCCTCTGGATGGCTTATTGATAAGCTTTACAAGAGGGAATTGCCTATATAAGAGAGGGTCTTCTCTTGGCATTAGGTTAGACACTTGTTAGACATTTTAGACAGCTTTGGAAAAACTTGAGTTCTAGGGTTAGGGTTAGATATATTTTCTATCTCTATAAGTGTGTGTTTTGTGCCATTTTTGCTCACACACACACACTAACACACCATCTCTTGGACTTGAGACCCTTGGAGGCTTGTTTGAGTGTTTTGGAGGTGGATTCAAGCCAAGAAGGGCTGTTGGAGCATCATTTGTGAAGGTGGTCTTCAAGGGTAAGAAACTTCCCTTTTATTCCCCATTTTTGCATTCTATTTCTACCTATCTTAGAGCTGTTTTTGTGTTTGGTGTATAACATAAAAAAGTTCTGTTTTTAAGCCCTCTTGATAGTTTATTAAGAGTGTTTTGTGCTTTGGGGAAGTTTGACCCCTCTTAGGCCTTGAAAGGCCTCATTTTGTGCTATTTTGTGCAAGTTTCGAAACTTTGGTGTTTGGGCCTCTTCACCACTAAAATCTTGAGGGATTTCAGTAGTGGAGATGGTGCCTTGAAGTCTCCAAAAGGGGAGGGCCACCCCCTCTCCTTGTTGTCCTTGAAAGGGACCATTTTTGGTCTCTTAAGGAAGCCTTTGTTCAAGTGTGTGTTGATCATGTCTAGGCTGCATTTCATGCTTATTATGCCATAATATAATCATGTTGTATGTTGGTTTTGGTACACCATGCATGCTTAGCATACCTACCATGTAATGCCTTGTAATTGCCTTAATATGCCTTAGGTTGTTAGCCTTTGTTCGAGCATGTTTTAGGCTTAGCCTTGTGAATGTTTTGTGCTTATTTTGCCATGCTTTAGGTCTGTCCATAGTTGTTTGGATCAATCTTGGCATGCTTAGTATAGCTCCTTTGTATTTGTGGCTTGTCGGGCTTGTATGCCTCAAGTATGCGAATATGTAGCATGTGTTGATTGCATCATTTTGGTGGTTTGGAACCATCCAACATGTAATATCAGTCCCTTTGGCATGCTCATATGCTTACCTTAGTTGCCTCTTTATTGCTTTGAGAGCATGTGTTGTACGCCTCATGTTTTGACCATTGTGCATGCCTTTGAATTCAAACCATTTAGATGCCATCTAAGTGGTCCTTTGGGCTTGATTTTCTATGCTAAAACTCTGATTTTAGTTGCTTAAGTCTTGCCATGTTAGGTTTTGCCAAATGTAGTTCAATGTCTCTTGGCTCGCCTCAAGTATTTGGGCCAATTGCATGCTTTTGTTTGTCTTGTGTGAGTTGGTTTGGCACCTCTTATAACATGATTTCAGAGCTTAACTTGCATGCTAATTGTTCATATTTGTGCCCTCTTAAATGTGTTTAAAAGTTGCCCCATTATGCTTAAAGTATTGGACCATGAGTGCTTGTATAAGTTTGTGCATTTTGGCCTTCATTTTTAGGCACTTTGGCCACTGATTTTAGGCCTATTTGGAGTTGCCTAAGTCATGTTTAAGTCCACTCCTTTGCTAGTTTGCATGCTTGCCTTGGATGTGTGTTTGTTATACTAGCATTCTTGTTTGCATCCCATGTTGCATACTAGTTGACATGCTTAGGATTGCACACATAGACATGCATGCCTTGTCCCTTGATTTGGTGATGGGGATTGGGCTCTTTGATTGTTTAGTTTGCATTTCATTTGACATGAAAATTGCACACTTGATTCTTTGGGCCATCATGCATGGAAATGCGTGATTGGTGGCCCGAGAATCGAGGCACATCCTCCCTTGAGTCATTAACATGATAGGGAGTGTGATCGGTGCATAAATAGCTTGAATAGCCTTGCCATGCCAGATTTTGCCCTCTGCTGCTGAGTTGCAGGTTCTGCAGGAATTCATTGCCGGCCGGCAATATTTAGTGCCGACCGGCAGTCAATAAATGGCCGGTGGATATATTTTGTGCCGATGGACCACATCCTAGTGCCGGTGGTCATTTCCTCCAGCTGGTGGGATTCTCTAGTGTCCAGAGAGGCATCCTTGAGACTTTGGCAGTTTTCAGAGGAACAAAGCAGGGAAAACAGAGGCAGGCTAAGCATGGCAGTGCAATTCCGAGCGGAATCCGAGCGCGCATGCATTGAGCCCTCGCCCCGAGGCGGTTTACTGTTTTTCTTTTACTATTAATTTAATTAATTTGTAATATTTAATTAGCTCGCGTAGTTAATTAATTTATATTATTCATTTGGTCCCTCCGAGCGAGGGCAAATCTGTAATAAGCGTGTGTGAGTGTGTGTATGTCTTCCAACCCCCACTTCTCTCTTCCCTTTTATTTACCTGCTTATGATGGTAGATTAGGGCACGTTTATTTTAGCATACCTTATGCAATGCATGCGTGCATCCATACATTTGTTTTACATACACCGGGCTCGGTACATCATACAAACCGCATTGTATTTTCAAATCTAACTTGAATACGTGCACCAAATGATTGCATTTCACATGCCATTTTAGGGTTAGCCGAGCCTATCCTAAACTGCATTTCTGCATGCGATGCATTAGTCACTCTAACATGAACTAGGACATGCATGTTTGCTAACTAGTTTATTGTTTTGGCACGGAGTACGATGTAAGTTTTTACGCTTTAGCATCTCGCATGCGTGTGAATGTTAGCATGACAGTAGGCTAACCATGTGGCTAAATGCTTATATGAGATAAACTGATTGAATGCCTGTGGGTGGAGGTTGGATTGCTTGAGTTGGAAAAACTCGTTGAAATTCGTGTTTTAGCCTACTTGCGAGTAGCAAATTCCAAAGCCTTTTCAAAACGAACGGATATGCAATGTTTGTTTCCAAATTAGGCAATCTAGTCTATACTTGTTTGATGTGCGCATAACATAGTAATTCTAGGCTAATAACCGGAACAAGAGCATGTAATGTTTTCAAAATCGGATATCACGGTTAGTAGAGGCCGGTCTTCGGACCGGGCGAAAGAGGGTGCTCATAGCTGACCTTCCCCGATCGTACCCAAGCTCCCGAGCCAAGACATTTGGTGATGACGGACACGTGGCCTTCGGCACCGAGTCAGGGTTTCCTAAATTTCCCATTTTAAAAATATTTAGGTGGCGACTCTGTATCTGGCAAAGCAGTCCATGTTTGGTACTTCTTTTCAAAATCTGTTTTTCTTCAAAACGATTTGCCAGAGTTGGACTCTTTGGTTCAGATTAAGAACCGCAACAACAAAAAAAAGGGGAGTCCGAACCGTAGCAGTCGAGGTCCCTCGCGGGCGCTGTTACAGGACCCTTACTCACACTTAAGCCACTTTCGCCAGGTTATGGCGGTATATCGGCGCAATGAGGCCTTGATGTGCATCCTATTCCCCTCAAGCCTTGGTGACCTAGGCTTGACTTGGTTTGAGAAACTTCCAGAAGGCAGCATAGCCTCCTGGGCACAGCTGGCGGAAGTGTTTGTAAACAGGTTCCGACAAACACCAAAACACCGGTGGAGATCGACCAATTACTCTCCATCGACGTGGGCGACAAGGAGACCCTAAGACCTACAACAGTCGCTACTGGGAGACCTTCAACCAGATTGGGGACTGTCCCACCAATCTTCGCCATTGCACAGTACAAAAGAGGCCTTCCAGTCGGGAACGGATTAAGGGACTCTATCACCATGACACCACCCCTCACCATGGAAGCCCTGATGGAGAGAGTGCATCAGCACTTCAGGGTGGAAGAGGATGGCGCACGTGCCAAAGCAAAATCTGGCACGACCGCAGTACCAGAAAAGAAGGCCTCAGCAAAGGTCAACGCGGTAGACCGTCGAACAGAAACGGACGTGGCAAAAGAGACAACGGAGAAGACCAGGACAAGAGATGGTTGAGAGTCCGCACTGCCATAACCACGGTTTTTAAGAAACCGATCTACCGTATACTTAGCGAGATTCGAGACGAGCCTTTCGTCAAGTGGCCAGCCAAGTTAGGCGAGACACAGAAGGATTACGACGATAGGTCACGGTGCACCTTCCATAAAGAAAAGGGGCACCGCACCGAGAACTGCACGCCCTTGAGACAGCACTTGGAGGAGTTGGTGGCAGCAGGCCACCTGGATAAATACATAGAGGGAGGGGCACAGCCAGCTCCTCAGGACCATAATAACCCCAATGGAATGCCGATCGACGCCCCACCTCAAGGCATTATCAACGTAATACATGGAGTCTTTGAACCTGAGCGTGTATGCGAGCTCAGAGGATCAATCAAAAAGGCTGAGCACTTAAGAGAGGTGCTAAGTGCCCAACCAACCGTCAAGAAGGGGAAGACAGAGGCCACGAATGTCATGTCTTTTTCGGATAAAGACTTGGCAAGGATATATTGCCCTCACAATGATGCCTTGGTCGTCACTCTCCGAGTCAAAGATTTTGACGTCAAGCGGATTCTGATTGATCAGGGTAGTTCATGTGAAATCATGTACTATGAAACCTTCAAACTACTAAAGTTGCAAGATAAAGACTTGGCGCCTGCCGTATCTCCCCTAATTGGATTCAACTCCATACCAGAATGGCCCGTCGGCAAAATAATCCTCCCAATCAGAGCAGGGAGTGTGACGAAACAAGTGGAGTTCTGGGTGTTGAAGGTTCCCTCCACTTACAACATTATCTTGGGCAGGACTTGGCTGCATGCCATGCGCTCGGTGGCGTCCTCCTACCACCAAGTGATGCGGTTCCCAACGACGCCGGAGTAATTGAGGAGGTCTATGGCGACCAGATCATGTCAAAACATGCTTTGTCACAGTGAATGGCAGCCGCGCTACCAAAGGATACGTTCATTCGGTGGAGAACCTGAGAGTAATGAACTATTCGCAGATGTTGGCAAAGCGCCAGTCAGAAAGCGGTGGAAGACTTGGTGGAGGTCAGAATAGATGAAAAGAACCCGGATAAGTTCTTTTTACTTGGTTCGTCGTTGTCCAGCACTGAGAGATTAGAGGTCTTGGAATTCTTGACCTCTAACATCGAAGTGTTCGCCTGGACTCCATACGACATGCCAGGCATTGATCCAAGTTTCATCTGCCATCAACTCAATGTCCACCCATCCGCCAGACCAATCATTCAGCGCACCCGCAGATCGGCACTCCACCACGCCGAGATAGTGGCGGAAGAAGTGGGAAACCTGTTGGAGGCTGGGGCAATCAGAGAGGTGCACTACCCCAGATGGATCTCCAACACAGTTGTAGTGCCAAAGAAGAATGGCAAGTGGCGCGTCTGCGTCGACTACAAGACGGTCAACAAGGCATGTCCAAAAGACAACTTTCCTTTACCACGGATAGATCAATGGTAGACCTGACGGCGGGGCACAACCGACTTAGCTTCCTGGATGCATACAGAGGCTACCACCAAATCGCCATGCATGAACCAGACCAGGAGGTCACATCCTTCACCACTCCGAGAGGACTCTACTGTTACAAGGTCATACCCTTTGGCCTAAAGAACGCAGGGGCGACATTCCAGAGAATGGTCACCAAGATGTTTGAGCCATTGTTAGGCAGAACAATGGAGGCTTACATCGACGATATGGTGGTCAAAAACAAGGATGAGAATGACCATCTCAAGGACCTAGGTGAGATGTTTGAGATCCTAAAGGAGCATAAGCTACGCCTCAACGCGTCGAAGTGTGCATTCGGAGTAGGATCTGGCAAATTCCTGAGCTTCCAAGTGACCAACCGGGGTATTGAGGCAGACCCTTCTCAGATCAAGGCAATTCAAGAATTGGAAAGACCAAACTCAGTAAAAGAAGTACAGCATCTCACCGGCATGGCCGCTGCGCTCAATCGATTCATAAGCCGGTCGTCAGACAGACTACGACCATTCTTCCATGCTCTGAAAGCCAAGTTTGAATGGGACGACAAATGCGACCAAGCTTTGGAAAGCTTGAAGGAATACATGTCTTCTCCACCACTACTCGTAACTCCAATTCCTGGAGAAGAACTCTTCTTGTACCTAGCAGTCTCGCAGCACGCAATCAGCGCAGTGTTGGTCCGGGCGGAAGGAATCCAACATCTTCCCATCTACTATGTCAGCAAGACATTACTGGGCGCCGAAACAAGGTACTGGCCACTGGAGAAACTGGCATTGGCCTTGATGATGGCCTCAAGAAAGTTGTCGCATTACTTTCACGCCCACACCATAGTTGTACTCACAGCCTTCCCTTTAAAGGCTTTATTTGAAAGGGCGAACTTTTCTGGACGAATTCTGAAGTGGGCAGTAGAGTTGGGACAATACGACATCAAGTTCCAACCCAGGACCACAATAAAAGCATAAGCATTGGCAGATTTTGTCGCAGAATTCACACCAGGAAGTCATCACATCTGCCCAGTCGACCTAACTGAAACAACCGAACTAGGGATGGAAGTTGACGTCGGAATAACGCAACCCCTAGTACTGGTTACTCAGCCAGGCCCCAAGGCAGACCAGAGTAAAGAAAGGAATGAAGAAGCAAACCATGCTACACCAAGTCAGGACTCACCAACAAATAAAGACTTGGTACAATCAGACAGTAAGGAACGGACAGCAAGCATGGACTTTGAAGAAAACATCGACAACATGGAAGATTCCAAGGCATCATCTGATCCCTCCACTTGCTGGAAGTTGTTCGTTGGAGAGATGTGGAAGCTCTTCGTGGATGGAGCATCCAACCGGCATGGAGCAGGACTTGGCATAGTCCTCATCTCTCCAGACGGCCTAGTAGTGGAGTAGGCAATTAACCTTGGTTTCCCAGCATCAAACAACGAAGCGGAGTATGAAGCGCTTCTAGCAGGTCTCAAGTCAGCATTCTATATGAAGGCCACCGAGCTAATGGTTTACAGCGACTCGCAGCTGGTGGTTAACCAAATATCTGGCGACTACGAGACAAAGGATGACAGAATGGCCAAGTACCAAGAATTGGTTAGAACAGAGATAAAGAAGTTTGAAGTGGTGGGGATAGAACAGATCAGCAGAGAAGAAAACAGCAGAGCAGATGAACTCGCAGGCTTCGCCTCAATGGCAGATACCTCCATCCCTCACCCACTACTAATCGACTACCTGCCTAGACCAAGCATTGAAGACCCAGAAGCAGAAGAGGTATGTTGTGCAAAGTTAGGCCCTTCTTGGATGGACCCCATCATATTGTTCCTGAAAGACGGCACCTTACCGGAAGAAAAGAAAGAAGCCAACAGAATAAGAGCAAAGTCACAGCGATTTTGGCTCTCTCCATCCTTGGCATTAGACAAAAAGTCGTTCTCAGGACCTTACTTAAAGTGTGTTCACCCACAGCAAGTGGAAGCATTCCTGTTTGAAATACATGAGGGTATGTGGCAGCCATCAAGGAGGAAGATCATTGGCATATAGAGCGATTTCACAAGGATATTGGTGGCCATACATGCAAGCGGATTCAGAGAAGTACGTTAAAAAGTGCGAAAAGTGTCAAAAATTCGCACATCAAATACACCAACCTGCCAGAGAACTTCTACCTCTTACTAGCCCATGGCCTTTCGCAATGTGGGGCTTAGACATAGTAGGGCCACTTCCAACAGCACCAGGCAACAGGAAGTTCTTTCTTGCAGCAACCGACTACTTCACAAAATGGGTGGAAGCAGAAGCCTTGGCGCCAATCAAGGAAAAAGATGTGAAAAAGTTTGTCTGGCAGAATATCATCACTCGGTTTGGCATACCAAAGGCACTGATATCAGACAACGGCACTCAATTCGATGGTAGGATTTTCAAAGGCTTTTGTGAAGAGTACAAGATAGAGTTCTACAATTCTACACCAGCATATCCCCAAGCAAATGGTCAGGCAGAAGCATCAAACAAGATAGTCTTGGATGGATTGAAGAAAAGGCTAGAGAGAGCGAAGGGCAAGTGGGCAGAAGAACTCCCTCATGTTTTATGGGCTTATCGCACCACACCTCGCCGATCAACAGGGGAAACACCATTCTCCTTAGCTTATGGCATGGAAGCAGTCATCCCATTAGAAGTTGGCCTCCCCACAATTCGAAGCAAAAACTTTGACCCAGACTTAAATGGAGAAGCCATAGCATTGGAGCTTGACCTTGCAGAAGAAAGAAGAGATAGAGCATTGGTTCACATCGCCCTCCTACCAAAAGAATTGTCCAGAAAGTATAACAAAACAGTGCATCCAAGGCAATTCAAGATCGGAGATTGGGTACTGCGCAAAGTGATGGGAAATACCTTGGTACCAGGAGATGGTAAGCTAGGACCTAACTGGGAAGGACCTTACAAGGTGGTCGGATTAGCAGGCAAAGGGCATACCACTTAGAAGATGAGGACAGCAAAGCAATTCCCAGGCCATGGAACACTGCCAATCTCAAGTTGTTTTTATTTTAGCTTTTTTTCTTTTAAGTATGTGTAATTTTTTTCTTTCTCAAATAAAACAAATCGATTCTTTTCAGTATAATTGTTTTCAGTAGAAGGTAACTTTAGTATGTTAGGAGCATTGTAAACATAGTTAGCCGGAATAACCAACTATGACCCTTCCTAAGCCCAAGATAAGGATCCAGGCTGCAGGACGTTTAGTCGGAATAACCAAACACCGTATTCTAAGTTGGCTGGAACAACCAACTTAGAGGTTGGCTGGATTAAACCAACACCCCTCCTAAGCCTAGGATAAGGATCCAGACTGCAGGACGTTTGGTCGGAATAACCAAACACTATATTCTAAGTTGGCTGGAAAAACCAACTTAGAGGTTGGCTGGATTAAACCAACACTTTGTACTCTTCAGCCGAAGTAAGTTTATGGCTGAAGAGGGGTTGGCTGGATTAAACCAACACTTTGTACTCTTCAGCCGAAGTAAGTTTATGGCTGAAGACTGGTTGGCTGGATTAAACCAACACTTTGTACTCTTCAGCCGAAGTAAGTTTATGGCTGAAGAGGGGTTGGCTGGATTAAACCAACACTTTGTACTCTTCAGCCGAAGTAAGTTTATGGCTGAAGAGTGGTTGGCTGGATTAAACCAACACTTTGCACTCCTCAGCCGAAGTAAGTTTATGGCTGAAGAGTGGTTGGCTGGATTAAACTAACACTTTGTACTCTTCAGCCGAGATAGTTATATCGGCTAAAGAGTGGTTGGCTAGTAAGACTAAATAGCTAAAACCAAAATAACAGTTGGAAACGTTGAAAAATTCATTACAAATGCAAGCTTAGAAAACAAAACCGGAATAAAAGTTGAGCACAAAAGTAGATTTTTCATTCAACAAAGAAGAGCAAGTACAAGCTGAGGGGCCGCAGCCCGGTTACAACTTCAAGACAAAAGAAAAGAAAAAAAGACAATTAGCTGAAAAGTTCGTCAATTTCGGCATCAAATTCTACATTAGCATTTGGCCGAAGTCCGGTTTCAGATGGGAACACGGTTTGAGGCGAGAGCTCGGTTTCAATATGAACCTCGGTATCAGTTCGCTGCGTGTTGTCAGTTAGCAGCTCATCAGTTAGGTCTTCAACTACCGGCTCCAACCGAACCGTTTGATCGTTGGGTTGCTCATTGACGGCCGGAGTGACAGTCTGCTCATCTTCATCATCATCTTCATCCTCATCAGACCCTTCAAGAAATTGCTTTTGAAGATCAGCAGCGTATTTCGCCAGTGAGGCCGGAATGGAGTACTGCGGAGCATTATATACCTCAGTCTCGGACCCGTAACCGAGCTGCTCCACCGCGCTCCTCCAACCGCACTTGAAGAACAGGTCCTTTGCGGCTTCGCACTATGGGACGTAGCCGTCTTCTGCCTTCTTAAAGCCTCGCTTTTCGGCTCCTTTGATGCTCTCCTTCAGCTGGGCTATTTCGGTATCTTTCTTCTTTTCAATTTTTGCCAGCAGACGCAGGTACTTGTCTTTTGCCTCAATGGCAACCTTCTGCTTTTCGGCTTCGGCCGAATTAACCACTTCGGTCAATCGACCGTTTCAGCACGTAGCTCGGCCAGCTGCTTTTTTACTTCCTCTAGCTCGCCGTTTTAGCTTCGGCCTCTGCCATGGCCTCCCTGGTTTTCTCCTGAGTTCCATCACTCTCCTGTGTGTAACATGGTTTTTCTGGATGACTGCAAGGAGTATGAACTTTTCCTTTAGCCGGACTGAAAGTTGGAAAAATTACAAAGATAGAAGAGAGACTATTTACCAGGATCATTGACTTAGTTGAAGACCGGATGGACTTCAGCTCGGTATTCAGTTGTTTGTAGTGGTGCTCCATGTCTTTTGGAAGGCACACACTCTTGGCTAGATTGAAAGCCATCGAGTGGTCCTTCTCAGTGACAACCGAATCCGAAGCCATTATATCTCGGTCGTTGAAGGTGAGACTGGGAACCCATTTTGAGGAGCCAGCTCGGTCGGAGTTCTCTGGTTGAGGGCTTTGTTGGGGGCTTGGAGGAGGGCTTGGTGGCAGAACGGTCTCATCCACAAGTCGTTGCTCGGATTGGCTAGTCCGGGCACGTTTGCTTGGGCGAGATGACAACGGCCGTTGGGATGGAAGGGCCACCACGGTCTCAGTGGTGTGGCCGGTTTGTGGTACCTCGGTTGGGTTTGATGCGGTAAGCAGGGCCTTTAGTCTACTCCTTTTGGCCATCTCTTGTTCGGCGGTGAGAGGCACTAGGTTGATCTGGGGCAAGGAGGGATTCGGCTCAGGAGCGTCTTCCAGAAGGAAGTCGGTCACTCTGGCTTTTCGGCGACCGGTGTAGCGGTAGGTTGGCTCAAAACTTAACAGCTTCGCCCAACTCCTTTCTTGAACGCGTAGTGCGGCGCGAAGTACGCCTAAATTGGGGTGCTATACAATGAATGAATGTGGGCTGGATCTGCATGAAAAAGGCGACTGTTAGTTCGGCTTAAAATTAGCAACCGGAGTAAAAAAGATGAATGCATGGAAGACCGAAGTAATTATACCGGGTCTCCCTTTGTTCCAGTTTATACATCGGCCAGGAATCTGGGCTTGATGATCTTCAAAGGTCCCAGACACCCAGAAAAAATCACCATCGTTTAAATCCTTATCCGGCGTGTCTTTTATTATTTTTTCACGTCGGCAACGTATTCTTAAGTAATATACCCATCCATCTCTTTGGATCCTAAGGAATATTGGTGGAATATTTCGGCTAGACCGAGGTTCAGACCGGTTTGACGGTTTAGTTCGGCGATGCCCATTATTATACGGTATGAGTTGGTTGATAGTTGGGTTGGGCAAATTCGGGTTTGCCTAAGGAATTGGCAAATTCGGGTTTGCCTAAGGAATTCGCAAATCAAAGGTTGGACTGGGAATCGTAGTCCGGTTTCTATTATTGATAAAAGGATAAAAGGCACAAAACCCTCATTCCCCCAAGGTATGGTGTCTTTTTTGGCTAGGGTAAGGTGGACATCGGCAGGAATGTTGTAATCCTTATGGAATTCGGCAAAACCCCCTGGTGTTTCTACCAAGAACCTATATTTCCCCATTTATTTTAACTTATAAATAAGTTAGCTCGGTTTGAAAACTGTGCTCGGTAGCTCGGTTGAGCGCGCAGAGGGAGTGCCTGGGCAACCTAAGTCTGCAAAGTGGAAGAACAAAGGGGTTAGCACAGATCATTGACCGTGCTACAAAAATAAAGCAAGAAAAAGGAGTCTTACTTTGGCTGCAAGGGATGCTACAGGTTTTATGACGGTTCGGGCGAGGTGTTTGGTAGCTCGGTTTGAGCAATTGGTAGGTTATCTCGGTTTGATCTACGGGTTGTTACTTCGGTTAAGCCTATAGGGGCAGCTTTCTGAGTTTAGTTAGAAACTAAGAAAGCTGCCTTAGCCCCGAAGGCTTAGCTCGGTTGATGACCAAGGTTTCTAGTGTGCTAAATTCAACCTTAGTTCGGTGCATTTATCTCGGCTAAAGGCAATCAGGAGATAGGTTGATTTGTTAGAACTACTAATACAAGTGGTAGTTCGGTTGTATAGTTTAGTCTCACTAGCATTAAACCTACAAACAATTTCCTAGTTCGGTTGGACGTGTTTGTGGATCAAAAGTGTTCTACTAGCTATTTCTTGAAGTTCATGAGGTTCTTATGAAGTTTTTCCAGAAACTACACGAAGCTAAGCATGAAAAGTGTTTTATAAAAATACATGAACAGTTTGCTATGGATTTAACAAAAGCAAAAACAAAATAAGAACAAGGTTTATGATGCTTACCAGGGAAAGCAGAAGAGCTGGAGGTGGAGCAGCAACAGTGAAGATGCAAAAGCTCAGAGGTTGAAGGATTCGAAGAAGGAGAGAAGGAAGTGAATAGTTTGGTGAATGATTTGAAACAATGAAAGGGTTTTTTTGTTTTGGTGAAAAGCCTTATGGCGGGAACTGTTCAAACTTTTCGGAGTACGAGGGCGGCGTGACAGCTGTGGAGGACCTATCAGAGGCTGCCACGTGTCATTGGAATGGGGAACGATTCAGTTGCTGTGACTAAAAAGACGTTTTGACCGAACGTGTACAGCTCGGCTTAAGTTTAGCTCGCTGGATAAGCTAAATGGTTTTTAGCTCGGCTAAAGGAGCTAAAAGGTTTTCAGCTCGGCCGGATAGCTATAGGATTGTAGCTCGGCTGGAAAAGCTTACGAACTTTAGCTCGGCTGATAGACAGGTAATCCCTATCATGCTACGCAGATGGAATTAAGGGGCAATTGAGAGGGTAATTTATACATAAATTGGGCCGAACGAGGATTGTGGGCTCTTATGGGCCGTAGTAGGAGAGGTTGAGTCAATAGGCCTGAAGCAAGTCCGGTCCACGAAACCGTGGTAATTAGTCCGGTCCTAGAAGGCCGTAGAGTTAGCCCGGTCAAAACGGAGTATTATTATATTGGTTCAAAAGAGTACCACGGCTAGCCCGGTTGTCTTCTAACCGGAGTATGAAGAGTCATCTGCATGACTGTCCTGAGTTAGTTCGGCGAGTATCTTCTATGGATAGCTCGGTCGTAATATGAGAAGCCGAGGTAGGAGGCAGTAAGGCGGAGCCGAACTAACATATAGGTTGGTCACTCCTGTTAATTTAACATGGAAATGTTACTTCGGTCGTATGGTAGTTCGGCCGTAGAAAAACCATCTCACTTGGTTTAAGCAGTGAGGGGGGTGTTAAAGGATAAACATTATCCATCAGGAATGTGAATCCTAGGAGGACTCTACATGGAGGAGTAAGAGTCATACTAGGATTGTGTCACACGAAACCTATAAAAGCTCACCTTCATCACCTTTGGAGAGGTAACACAACTTTGTTTTCTGAATACACAGAGCTTCTGTCTACTTGTCAAGCTTACTGACTTAGGCATCGGAGAGGTTTCCGGCACATACCCGCCGGCTAGCTCACGTTTGTGTTTTCAGGTGATAAAGCGACGTCGTACGGAGGAGCGCAGACTTGATCAATAGGATTATACGAAAAGGTTTATTTCTTTCCCGTACAGTGGGATATATGGAAGTGTTTGTTTGGTGGGATTGGACCATAGGATTAGACTCTATGTCTAACAAAATAAATAATCTAATGTTTAGTTGAAAAAACTGAAGGTCGGACTAATAATCTGATCAGATTAATAGGTTTTTATATGTGAGATAACTCAATCCCATGAGGAGGGTGTGAGATAGAAATGAGCGGATTGAGTCAACCTCCGAATTAGATAGTTAATTGCCCTCAAATATATAATATTTATTTTTTTTAAATATATTTTTAAACATATTGAATATTTTTTAAATATGTATAAATTAATCTCATGATTCTTTTTTGTTTTTCTTTTGTATTAGCAAAATAAAAAAAAAGGAATATACTTCTAATGTTCAAAAGGAAAATAATATATAACATCTTTTTTTTTTTCTTTTTTTTTTTGAAACATATTGGATTTTTTAAAATATGTTTAAATTAATCTCATGATAAATAATAGTCTTCTCTTATTTATTTTTTCTTTTTTTGTATTAGCAAAATCACAAATAAAAATATAATTCTAATGTTGTATTTGAATAAAATTAAAAGTGGTCAGTAAAATAATATAATATATTTCAAATAAAAATAAAATAAAATAAAATATACTTCAAATTTAGTATTGCTATTATAAACAATTCAAAAGAACATAATACGCTTTTTGAAAAGTTATAATTCTTCGTAATTTATAATCAAATGAGATTCACAATAGTAAGTTATTTTCAGACATCTATTCTCATAACAAAACAAACATAAGATACACATAATTTTGTCAACTAACCAAGAGACTATTTATCCCACTACTATCAGTTCATTGTGTTTGCAATTTCTCTTTATCTAATCCATTTAAACAAGCAGGGCCTATAATCCCAACTTATCCATGTTTATTTTACAATGCATGTGAAAATATGTGATCTTAATTACTATATGTTTATTTTGCATTACTAGTTTTAAGATTAAAAAATCTATCAATTTTGTTAGATCAATTGTCCATTGAAATTTAATCCACATAACAAAAATTACAACCAAATACTACTATACTAGAATGTGAGTCCTATAGATTAATAATATTAATCCTATGTATAATTTGCTCAATCAAACAAACCATAAGACTATGTTTGGATCATAGATTTTGATAGAGATTTGAAAAGAAAAAAAAAAGTAGATAAAATGTAATTATATTTTATTCACATTTCGCTCACATTTCTATTTTTCTTTTCAAATTCGTACTTAAATTTCATAATTCAAACACTACCTAAACGAAGCAGCCATTATATTCAACCGAAGAATTCCGAATCTCACTCAAAGGAAAGAAAAAGATTTGCAAAATGGTCATCCAAACGGTCCCCCACACAAAGTTGAAAATTTTAGAAATTTGATAGGGAATATATATATATACACATATATATCTATGGAATAGAAAGTTCTATTGTCGAATATCATATTGAAGAATTTTCTCAGAAATTTTCCGTCAAACTGAAGGTACACATTTTCTGTACAGACCCCCCCCCCCCAAAGAGCCATGTCCTTGTAGACGTCCCCGAACGCCCCGGGAGGGTTAAGTCCCGTTCCGTTCATATTGGGGTCACTACAGTTCAAGGACTCAAATGTCACGGTTCTTAATCTTGAACCAAAGAGTCCAAATCCGGCAAATCGATTTTGAAAACAGATTTTTTTGAAAAGAAGTGCCAAACATGGACTGCTTTGCCAGATACAGAGTCGCCACCTAAATGTTTTTTAATGGGAAATTTAGGAAACCCTGACTCGGTGCCAAAGGCCACGTGTCCGTCATCACCAAAGTTGCCTCGGCTCGGGAACTTGGGTACGATTGGGGAAGGTCACTTCGTGAGCACCCCCGCTCGCACGGTCAAAGACCGACCTCTACTAACCATGATATCTTATTTGAAAACATTGTGCGTTCTTATTCCGGTTATTAGCCTAGATTTACTATGTGATGCGCACAGCATACAAGTATAGACTGGATCACCTGAATTGGAACAAAACACTTCATGTTTGTTTGTTTGAAAAATGGTTTGACGGTGCTACCCGTAGGTAGGCTAAGACGTGAATTTGCCACCCTCGGGTGGGCTTAAGAAAACATGATTTTGCCACTATCTAGTGGGCTTAAAACAAACATTTGATGAATTGTTCCAATCCAAATAACCCAACCTCCACCCACAGGCATTCAAGGCAGTTATATCACATAAGCAAATAGCCTCATGGTAAGCATGCTATCATGGCAGTCACTCACACGCATGCAAGGATGCTAAAGCATAAAAACTCACCGAGTACTCCAAGCTAAAACAGAAGCTCGTTAGAAATCATGCATGATCCTAAATATATACAGAAATGCCTAATGCAACACATGCAAAAATGCAAACTATAGCAAGCTCGGCTATTCTAAACATGGCATATGGAATGCTACAACTAACACGTATTCAATTTAGAATTGAAATACAAATGCAGTTTGTATGATGCGCCGAGCCCGGTGCGTGCAAAACAGATAAATGATGCAAACATGCTGTCATACTGTATGCCAATTGAAATATGCCCTAATCTAACCATCATAAGCAGGTAAATAAAAGGGAAGAAAGATGTGGGGTTGGAAGACATACATCACACTCACCCACACTTATTACAATTATGCCCTCGCGCAGAGGGTCCGAATAAATATACAGTCCCGAAATGAAAGAATAATACAGTCCAAAATATACAGTCCAAATAATATACAAATCCCTAATTAATTAATCAAATTAACTAAGAAAAATAAAACTGGCATGCAAGCCAGGGACTGCCTTGATTCTGCTCCGGATGATGGAATGATGCATGTTTGGGTTGCTTTGCGCGGAAATCCACGGCGATGCCCTGATTAGCCTCTGTTTTGCAATGTTTCTTGAAAAGCGCACCAAGCCTTGGAAGACTGCTGGTTCTTGATATGCTGCAACAGAGAGCAGGAAAGGGGCATAGCAATGTATTTCACAGAATATACATGCCTCGATCCTCGTGCCACCAATCACGCATCTCGATGCATGATGGCCGAGGAGCCGAATTGCACAACTCAATATAGAATGAATGCATATGAATACTATAACAAAACCTAACTCCATCATGGATAATCCGGAGTGTCGGTGACTCGAGAATTGAGACACATTCCGTCACTCGGAGTGCAGAACGTACCTCGTTTCCCGTGTCCAGGCTAACTCTTATCCCGAACACGATGCAATATGCATGACATGCATGAAATGCAACTAAGATACAATCCTAACATACACAATGTTATGGAATGGCATACACGCTAAACGAGGTAATACATAACCAAGCATACACAATGCTATGGATGGAATGGCATACGCAATGCAATAATGGGCTCACACCAACATGAGAGAGCCTCAACCACACTCACATAGGAAGCCATCAGATGAAAATAAGACATCTCGAAATGCGTGCACGCGTGCACGCAAACCGAGAACGGATTCTCAGGTACCGAAATGCCACTCTAATGAGACATGGCAAAGACATGGAATATGGTATGCTAACATGCAAAAAATCAGTGGCAAAACGAGGGGCAAAACAGCCCCGAAACGAGGCGAAATGACACCCGATGCACGGAATCTCTCCCGAAATGCAAAACTAGGTGCACGAAATGGCCTATAGCTATACAATACATGCATAATTTGAACATGACATGAAAATACAGAAGCAAGGCAGCCCCGAGACAAGCATTTTTACAGTTCGAAGTATGGCCAAACAGTGGGTACAAATAGGGCAAAATTAGCATGCAAAAAAAATGGGGGGGCAAGAGAGGTAATGAAGCAAGTCATAGCTGCTGATTTCAAACACAGAAGGCCCCTTCTACAATGTTGAAGAGGGGCCAAAAATATGATGATTTTCAGTAGATGACAAGCCCCAAAAACAGATACAAGTATGGCAAACAATTCATGCAAGAAATGGGCCAACAAAGGGGCAAAGAAGTAACTGATATATGGGGGGCTCAAACAAGTGAGGGACCTTCAACAATGTTGAAGAGGGTCCCAAAATATGGCATTTTACAGTAGATGATCAAGGCCAAATCAGTATACAAACATGCTCAAAATGCAATGCAAGATTAAGGCCATAAGGGGGCTATAACATGAAGTACACAAAAAATTCATCAAACAGCCAAAGACCCTTAATGAAACATGACAAGGGGGTCAAAATATGGCTACTCTCGGTTCTGATCATGGCCTAAAAACAGAAGCAAGATAAGCTAACAAAACATGCAAAAATGGGGACCAAAGAGGGGTATAATGGTAAGTGATACATGGAGGTCCCCAAAAGTGTTGAGCCCTTCTTCAATGTTGAATAAGGGCTCAAAATAAGCCTATCTACAGTTTATGACATGCTCCAAAACAGGTCACACATAGGCTAAAAATACTATGCAAAATAATGGCATTCAAAGGGGTATTGAAGCAAGTGCAACATGGGGGGCTCAAACAGTGTTGAGCCCTTAATGAAACAAGAAAATGAGCTCAAAAAAATGACCTTTTCAGTTCTGGTCAGAGCTCAAAACAGCAAGCAAGGAGGCTATAAAAATGTTGCAAAATAAGTACCAAAAGGAGGGGAAATGGACTTACCCTTGAAGACTACTCCTTGGATGCTTCTTGGCTTGAGAAATGCTACCTCCTAGCTGCTAGAAAGCTTCCCAAGTTGCTGGAAATGGAGTAGTGGTGGTGGTTCTTGGTGGTGATGAAGAAATGAGGTGTAGGACTTGGTGTTTGAGCTTGAAAGAGAGAGATGGAGGGAGATGTGTATACAAGGGCTCTAAGCAATTTTTTTGGAACCCTAAAACCAGAGTTGGGCAGCTGGTTATGTAGACAAAAGAGAGGGAGAAAGAAGGGGAAAAAAGGGAGGGAAAATCCCTCCAAGTTTCCCTCCAAAAAAAGTCCTCCCGGATATAGAATATGGGGGGAAAAGGAGGGTGTATCTACACTGTACTCCCTGTAAGGAAGCTGGCCGACTAGTTTTTGGGGTTGCAGGTGGCCGGCCGGCCAAGGGCAAAAATGAAAAGTTGATTTTCTGGCCAGCCACCACATATTGGTGGCCTCCCATGTGTCCTCAACACAACCTTGTGGTTGGAAATTGGCAACTGTGAACCAGGAGAGAGAACAACCCACTTTTCAAAGGGGTTCAAAATTTTCAGGTGGAATTACTGGCCGGCCATGTGATATTTGTGGCCTCCCAGATGTGTACAACACAAATATGTGGTTTGGAGCTGAAGAAAGTGGCCCTAGGGTGGTCAACATTGGCTTTGAAGTGAGAAAAACGGGCGTCGGAGGGCGAACATGGAATATGACTGGTTGTTGGAACAATTGCTGGCCTCCCACCCTTCTATGACCTTCCTGGTGATGAAATAGAGGTCCCTGCCAAAAATGAACGAAAACCGATGCAAAATGAAGGTTCGGGGGCCGAAACGCGCAGTCCGAGGCCCCGAAAATCGACTGTTAAGCACCGAAAGTGGCGTTCAACCACGAAGTGGGTCTCTTAGACCTCAGTGTCCCTCAAAAGGGAGTAAACAAGATGCACGCCAAAAACCGGGGCAAACGGAGGTAGTTAGGCGGTCCCGAACCGAGGCACACGGCCTGACAGCTCCGAAAACCGGGAACCGGGCTCCGAAATGGGCAAAATGGCCTACGACCACGAAATGTAGCCCACGGCCACTGAGAGATGGTCTACGAGACCTCTCCCTCCCTTCAGGAAGAGAAACAGAGAAAACCGAGTCTGGTTCACAAACCGAGGCAAGGCACAGAAAAGGGTTCGGAAGTCCGGAGGCAAGGTTCACGGCCGAGATTCTGAGACTTCTGAACAAGCACAAAATGCAACATCACCGAGCGCTCAATCGGTGACGTCTGAGTCTTAAGGTCGGTCATGAATGGGGTGTCTACAGTTGCCCCTCTTTGACAGAACTCGGAAGTCACAAGTGACGGGAGTGAATATCAAAGCCCAGAGACGACCCATTTTTGACAAGGCCGAAGACTTAGACAATCATACAAGGTGAACAGAGATATGCCCACAGGCGTGCCCGCAGGCAAGGGGGCAAAATGATATGCACGAAGCCAGATGTAACTTAATGATCATGCAAATGCAGCAAGCTGTAATGAAGCAAGTATTCGCAAATAGATGCAACAGTTTTAAGCAAGAATGCAAAGCAACAACTACATTTCATGTAGTTAAGAATGCGGAGAATTTATTCAATTCTCGCCACGTCTCACACGGAGAAGATACAATACCTGCGCGGTTCGTCTGGTCGCACCAGCCTCAGATGAACCGTACATACAATATCGTGCCTCATGGTGCTGGGGATCTCCCTATTCTTCTTGATTGAACCGCAGGTACTACTTTTCTCCCTGACTATGGTCGCAACTTTCCCTATTCTTCAACAGGGTGACAGACTAGGTTGGATCAGTATCCAGAATTGAGGTGCATACAGATGCTATCTCAATCTATGGGGCTGCCATACAGATTTCAAGCCGAGGATATACCCCTGGGTATTTAAACCAGACTTTAGTCCCGGAAATTCCGAACCTTTGCGTTCTAGGCATGAGCCATTCGAACTCTAGTTTCCACCGTCTCAGTTGATCTCCTAGACTCACCGCAAACACAGGCAGGTGGCTATACCAGACCACCGGAAGTCGTCCGAGCACGACAAACACCAAAGGAATTGCACCTTTAGAGGATTTAAGGTCTCCTAGACCGGCCAATAAAATAGATATGATGCAATGGATGTGATAGATGTGATGCAATAGATAATAGATGCGATGCAACAGAGAGTATAATAGATGCAAAGTGGTGACATACTCCAACCGCGCTGGACTCGTGAGAGGAGAGAGAACAAAGAAAACCAATCAGGCGCGTTCCACGCAACCTAAGATAAATTCCAGACACGCTGAAAATCGTGTGAGGAAGGGGACACTCAAAACACGCTGATAATCGTGAGAGGAGGTCCAAAAACAGCCCGCCCAGCACGCCTACAACGCAACCTAGGATAAATTCCAAATACGCTGAAATCGTGTGAGGAAAAGAACACTTAACCACGCTGAAATCGTGAGAAGAGGTCCAAAAACAACGCCCAGGTGCGTACACAACGCAACCTGAGATAGATTCCAAACACGCTGAAATCGCGTAAGGAACAGGACACTCAAACCACGCTGAAATCGTGAGAGGAGGTCCAAAAACAACCGCCAAGGTGCATACACAACACAACCTGAGATAGATTCCAAACACGCTGAAATCACGTAAGGAACAGGACACTCAAGCGAAGGACTGCGTCTAGCTTAAAACCTGAAAGAGGTCATTGTGCGCTCGAGCAAAGTATTGGTGGCTCGAGCGAAGATCTGCGTCTACATTAAAACCTGAAGGAGTTTATTCCTCGCTCGAGCGAAGACTTCGTGGCTCGAGCGAAGGCACTTATGGAAATCACGCGAGATAAGCTTCTCGCTCGAGCGAGCTTCAGAATCCGGATTTCTATAAGTAGTTGGTTTTCTCCAAACTTTAGGATTACTTTTCCAGATCTATTTTGAGGTTTTCTTCGATTTTGTTTGAGGTTTTCTTCTGGAGATTTTTGAGAGTTTTTCTTGATGTTTTGAGAGAGTTCTTCTCTCATGATCTAAGAGACATACATCAAGGAGTTTGATACTTTAAATTCAAGAGAGAGTTATCTTCGGTGGATTCCGAAGATTCAAACGTATAGTTTCAAAAGGCGTTTGATTCTGTACGTAGTCGTTAATTCGACAATTGAAGATTGTGGATTCAACTTCAGGATTGATCAGTTCCGAGACGAAGGCGTGGTGAAAGAGTTACAGAAGATTCGAAGACAAATTGACTGAGTTGGGTAATTTGTGTATTATCTTTGTAATCTTTCTTTCTTCAGTAGTGGATTGATTAGTGGCGTTGCGCCCGTGGTTTTTTATTACAATTGAAGGTTCTTCAATTGTGGTTTTTTCCACGTAAAAATCGTTTGTGTCGATTTATTGTTTATTCCGAAAAACAAACAATCTAAATCACTTTCGTAAGTGCTTGTTGATTTAGATTGTGTGTTTTGGATTATTGGGATTTGGAATATTTTAATCTTGATCTAATCACGAATCACTTAGGATTTTCAATTGGTATCAGAGGGTCACTCTTTGTTTTATCAAAACTATAGGAGTGTGATTTTGTTGGTGTATAGTATTATGGATTCTATTCGTGAAGGTAACTCGACTCATAGACCTCCTTTACTCGACGGTACAAACTATTCTTATTGGAAAGCTCGTATGAGAGCTTTTTAAAATCCATCGATGAGAAAGTTTGGCACTGCGTGATCTATGGGTGGAGTGAACCTATTGTCACCATTGATGGTGTAGATATTCCTAAACCCCTTGATAAATGGGACACAACTGATTACCAAAACTCGAGTTGGAACAGTAAGGCTCTCAATTCCCTTTTTGCTCCGTCACACCTGAAGAATTTCGTCGTATCTGCACGTGTGAGGTAGCAAAAGAGGCTTGGGATATTCTTGAAACGATTCACGAAGGTACTACCTCTGTCAAAAGGTCAAAACTTCAACGTCTCACCTCCGCCTTTGAAACCCTTTTTATGCGGGATGATGAGACGTTTGATGATTTCTATGCAAAACTCAGTGATATCGTTAATTCCTGTTTCACACTCGGTGAAAAAATCCCAGAAGCTAAAGTGGTTGGAAAAATTTTGAGGTCTTTACCCGAGAGGTTCCAATCAAAAGTGACAGCCATTGAGGAGGCTCAGAATGTTGATACCCTCAAGCTTGATCAATTGGTTGGAAACTTGCAGACTTATGAAGCCCACCAGATTTCAAAGAAAAAACAAAAAGAAAGTGTGGCTTTCACTAGTGCTCATGAGACTGCAAAAACTCCGGAGACTGAATTTGATTTAGAGTCTGAGATGACGGCTATGCTTACAAAACAGTTTAAAAAAATTTTGAAGAAAAAGAAGCCTAATTTCAGAGACCCTATTTCAAAAGACAAGAGTAATGAAAAACCCAAAACTTTTCCACCAAAATTTGCTCAAAAAACTGAAAAGAAGATTGTAAAGGGGCAAGGGGTCAAGTGCTATGAATGTCAAGGGTTTGGTCATATTGCCCTTGAATGCCCTTCGAAAAAGAATCGAAAGAAAGTTTACACTGTGACTTGGGATGATGAAAGCGGGTCGGAACAAGAACCCGAAGAACCTGAATCCGGTGAAGACGGGGATAGTGCTTTCATGGCATTTTGGTCCTCTTTCGCTCAACCTCTTCCAAAGCCATCGGAATTAGCTCGTGGTCAGAACTTGCATCATGCTCCCACCTTTGATGGGACTAACTACCTGTATTGGAAAATCAGAATGAGGCTTTTCTGAGAGCTTTTGAACCAGAAGGTTGGCAAGCCATTGAAGAAGATATAGAAAGTGCAGACAATCCGGGCAATCAGAGAGCCCTGATTACTATTCGTGGAGCAATTTCCTATGAAGAACAGCAACGAGTTGCTCACTGCACAAAGGCTAAAGATGCATGGGAAATTCTGAGCCAATTCCATGAAAGAGGAGATTCACCTTCCCCACCATCCAGCAACTTCCCTGTCTTAGTTGCTAGATTGGATGAGTCAAGAGAATGAAGAGCAAAAAGAGGATGATGAAACATCTGAAGACAATGATGAGTCAATGGCGATGAACTACAACAAGCTTACGAAAAGTTGTACGAGGAATCTCTGAATTTGTCCAAAATCAACGACAAACTCTCTCTCAAGCTCAAAACATGTGAGAGTGAGAATGTCAGGCTGAAAGGAGAACTTGTAGCAGCAAAGCAGAATATCATCAAGATCTCAAGTGACAGGCAAGACTTATGTGGAAAACTCTATCCTGTGAAACTGAAAGGAATGAACTTCTGAAGGTGTATTCCACATATGAAGAAAAGCTTGAAAGTCTTGAGATGTCACAAGCTAATTGGAAGAGATAGTCTGTCAGAAAGATGAAGAACTTCGTATTGCTAGAGCAACAATCTCCATGTGGAACAAAGGTTCCAAATCTCTAGAAGACATCCTCGGGTCTCAACAAATGGGTTGTGACAAAAGTGGGCTAGGCTATGGTGCAACAGCTCACAAGGGACAGGCCTCTACCTCACATAACCTGAAGACTCAAGCAAAAGGAAAGTTGAAGGTAGACCAGGATGATTCCTCTCT
The DNA here is from genome assembly GCA_030407325.1 of Camellia japonica. Taxonomy (NCBI): domain Eukaryota; kingdom Viridiplantae; phylum Streptophyta; class Magnoliopsida; order Ericales; family Theaceae; genus Camellia; species Camellia japonica. Next base: position 31,628,695 of record JAPPVO010000016.1, read on the forward strand.
TCATCTACCGAAAGTGGGTAAGATCAACAAAAAGGAGGTAAAACCTGTTTTTATTTGTCATCATTGTGGTAGGTATGGCCACATTCGTCCTTATTGCTATGAACTGTTTGGTAAGGTGTCTCAAAAGGGTAGAAATTCGAATACATTTTGGGTTAGGAGACAACCTTACATGTCTAGGCGGAATACCAAGATTCATGAGGGTGTTCACAACGCCAAGACATTGACCAAGACCAAAAGGATTTGGGTAAGGAAAGATGATTTGACTTGTTTAGTTGTTCACACTGCCTTAAAAGCACGTGACTCACACATGTGGTATCTTGATAGTGGCTGCTCTCGTCACATGTCCGGTAACAAATCCTACTTCACCTCTCTTGAAAAATATGAAGGAGGAATTGTTACCTTTGGAGATGGCGGCACTTCTAGAGTCATTGGTAAGGGCTCTATAAGTGTTGCTGGTCTTCCCAAACTGGATAATGCTCTACTTGTTGATGGTCTTAAAGCAAATCTTTTAAGCATTAGTCAAATGTGTGATTCCCATCATGAAGTATTGTTTTCAAAAAATAAATGTGAAATTTTGGATAAAAAGGGAAATACTGTCTTACATGGGGTTCGCACATCTGATAATTGCTATGGGATTGTTACTACTAATGATCTCACTTGTCACTCTGCCATCATAAGTAACATTGATTTGTGGCATCAAAGATTAGGTCACATGAATTTCAAAGACCTAACTAAGATAGCCAACAAAGAGCTTGTGAGAGGAGTACCTAAACTGGGTAAGAATTTGAGCCATGTGTGTGGACCATGTCAACTTGGAAAGCAAACCCGTGCCCCTCATAAAAAGGTGAACAGCTTTACAACCAAACGTCCTCTTGAATTGGTTCACATGGATTTAATGGGTCCTACTCGCACTGAAAGCATTGGAGGTAAAAGATACATTTTTCTAACTGTTGATGATTTTACTCGGTTTTCTTGGGTAAATTTTTTAAGGGAAAAATCTGATACGTTTGATGCTTTCCAGGCTTTAGTCCTTAAAATCCAAAATGAACAGGGTGTTTCCATTGGGCGTATCATAAGAATCCGAACTGATCATGGTCGTGAATTTGAAAATAGTTCGTTTTCGGATTTTTGTGATATGCATGGAATTAAGCATGAATTTTCTGCACCTATTACTCCACAACAAAATGGAGTTGAGAGGAAGAACAGAGTTGTTCAAGAAATGGCTAGGGTCATGCTCCTTAGTAAGAACTTCCTCCAAAGTTTTGGGCTGAAGCCCTAAATACTGCGGTTTATGTCATAAATCGCGTGTATTTAAGGCCCGGCACTTTACAAACTCCATATGAATTGTGGAAGGGATTGAAACCTAATGTAAAATACTTCAAAACTTTTGGGAGTAATGTTACATCTTCAAAGATAGGAGCCCTTGGGCAAATTTGACTCCCGAAGTGATGAAGGTATTTTTCTAGGGTATTCAACCAACAGTAGGGCTTTTCGAGTCTATAACCTGCGAACTTCATCTTTAATGGAATCTATCAATGTGGTTATAGATGACACAGGTGCACCTACTCCAGCAACAAATGAGGATGACAATGGTGAGTCTCCAATCTTGGATACTGAACCACAAAATCAAGGAGAAGCTGCGGTCCAATCACAAGAAATTGTTACAGCACCATCCTCACAGGTAAGTTCAAGTCCAAAGAGTGCTCAAAGGGACATCACTCCTGTTGCTTCTGTCACCGCAAGTCCTGAGCTTAAACCATCAGCAAGGGTGAAACTGAATCATCCAGCTCAACAGGTGATTGGAAGTTTCGGATCGAATGAAAACCCGAAGACAGATTCGGGATGAGGTATCACATATGTGTTATGTTTCATTAATTGAACCTAAGAATTTTAAAGAGGCCTTGCTAGATGATAGTTGGGTCAATGCTATGCATGAAGAATTAGGTCAATTTGAACGTAACAAAGTTTGGACTCTAGTTCCCAGACCTAGAGACATGAATGTGATAGGTACCAAGTGGATCTTTAAAAATAAATCTGATGAGAATGGTACTGTTGTTAGGAATAAAGCTAGGTTGGTTGCTCAAGGCTACACACAAGTAGAGGGTGTTGACTATGATGAGACGTTTGCCCCAGTTGCACGTCTCGAATCTATTCGTATTTTGCTTGGTGTGTTTGTTTTCTTGGCTTTAAATTGTTTCAAATGGATGTGAAAAGTGCCTTTCTGAATGGGTACTTGAAAGAAGAGGCATATGTTGAGCAACCAAAAGGGTTTGAGGACCCTAAATGTCCTAATCATGTCTACAAGTTAGACAAGGCTTTGTATGGGTTGAAACAAGCCCCTCGGGCTTGGTATGATAGACTTACTACCTTTCTTCTTGATAATGATTTTCAAAGGGGTAGTGTGGATAAGACCTTATTTGTGAAACATACTAAGTCTCATATTCTTGTTGCCCAGATATATGTTGATGATATTGTGTTTGGATCTACTGCTGATCATCTTGTGAAATACTTTTCGGATTGCATGACACATGAGTTTGAGATGAGCATGATGGGAGAGTTGTCTTATTTCTTGGGTCTTCAAATTAAACAGTCTCCTTCGGGTATGTTTGTTTCTCAGTCTAAGTATGCCAAAAATCTTGTGTCCAAGTTTGGTCTTGAGTCTGCCAAACATGCACGTACTCCCATGAGCACCAGTCTTCACCTCTCCAAAGATTCCTCTGGTATTGATGTTGATCCTACCCTTTATAGGAGTATGATAGGGAGTCTTTTGTATCTGACAGCCAGTCGTCCTGATATTTCTTTCAGTGTCGGTGTTTGTGCCCGTTACCAAGCCAGTCCTAAAGAGTCTCACCTTCTTGCGGTCAAACGCATCATCAAATATGTTAATGGGACCTTGGGGTATGGGGTTTGGTTTTCCACTGATACTACAGCTGAAATTACTGGTTTTTCTGATGCCGACTGGGCAGGGTGTGCTGATGATAGGAAAAGTACATCCGGGGGGTGTTTTTACCTTGGGAATAATCTGGTTTCCTGGCATAGTAAAAAGCAAAATGCCATCTCTCTTTCACTGCTGAGGCTGAGTACATTGCTGCAGGAGTTGTTGTGCACAAATGTTGTGGATGAAGCAAATGATTATGGGATAGAACAAAACACTCTCACTCTTTTTTGTGATAACACAAGTGCCATAAACATTTCAAAAAATCCTGTCCAACACTCTCGCACCAAACACATTGACATTCGTCATCATTTTATTCGAGAGTTAGTGGAAAGGCCTTGTTGTTCTTGACATTCCACTGAGCATCAAAAAGCTGATATTTTTACAAAACCCCTTGATCTTCTTCGGTTTGAGTTCCTTAGAAAGACCTTGGGTGTCATGCTCGATCACTAGAGTGTTACTTGTTCCTTGAGTAGGTGTAAGTGTTTGGCTTATGTGCTTGGATGCTATAATCTCATTGTCATTGATTCTGTTTTTCTTGCATCCAACTTTTTATGTACACTACTCATGCTGCTTACAAGATCTCATTGTTCATTGTTCATAGCTCATTTTGAATGCCCATGCTCATTAACCTCATGATCTCATTCTGTACACATCCTTGAGATAAATTGCTGCAGGGGTTTCCGCACAAGTGATCAAAGTTCTCTATGGACCACTAACAGTGTTTCTTGTACTTTTACAGTGGAATTGACCGATACTATATATCATGGGTGATGTTGAGTCTCTTAACCATCTACCATCTGTTTTCACTTCCACGGTTTCTCCCTCAGTTCCTTGAAGTCCGGGCATTAGGAAAAGGCTACCTCAGAGGCACCAACCAGGCCATCCTTTATGATTTCATTCTTCTCTGGTTTGGTTTCCATACTCTTGAGCGTGAATGCCACCAGTGAGTGCCCACAAGAAAGAAAAAAAAAAAAAAAAAAAAAAAAAAAGGACTCATTGATTGAGGGGGAGCCTCCGCATTTACTCAACAAATACCCCGTGATTCCTAGTGGTTTGACTTTTCTCTGTGATGTTCAGTTACTCTTGCGGAGGTCCAGCCATCCGATCACTACTAGGATTAACTCTAGCTCAGTGGACTCTCATGGATTGCACACACACACTTTATTTTGTGAGCTCTCATGTTGGATTTTGAGTTGTACATTCTCATGTAGTTTATGATCACTGATTATATTTTATCTGCTTTGCTCATGATTTCTAGTGTCATTGTTTTTTAAACATTGCAAGTTTACAGAATTCATGAATTGTGGATTATTTCATTAGTAGTCTTTGTGGCCCAAATGTGATCATCTACTTTTGTTCCAGGTCTCTCTTCTAGATATTGAGTATCTTGGTTTTATTAAAAAAAAAAAAAGTTTTGTCTTGCTCGCTCGAGCGAAGAAGTCCTCGCTCGGACAGCGTCTAGCTTAAAACCTGAAAGAGGTCATTGTGCGCTTGAGCAAAGTATTGGTGGCTCGAGCGAAGATCTGCATCTACATTAAAACCTGAAGGAGTTTATTCCTCGTTCGAGCAAAGACTTCGTGGCTCGAGCGAAGGCATTTATGGAAATCACGCGAGATAAGCTTCTCGCTCGAGCGAGAGAAGCTTCGCTCGAGCGAGCTTCAGAATCCGGATTTCTATAAGTAGTTGGTTTTCTCCAAACTTTAGGATTACTTTTCCAGATCTATTTTGAGGTTTTCAAGTTTTGTTTGAGGTTTTCTTCTGGAGATTTTTTGAGAGTTTTCTTGATGTTTTGAGAGAGTCTTCTCTCATGATCTAAAGACACACATCAAGGAGTTTGATACTTTAAATTCAAGAAAGAGTTATCTTCGGTGGATTCCGAAGATTCAAACGTATAGTTTCAAAAGGCGTTTGATTCTGTACGTAGTCGTTAATTCGACAATTGAAGATTGTGGATTCAATTTCAGGATGATCAGTTCCAAGACGAAGGCGTGGTAAAAGAGTTACAGAAGATTCGAAGACAAATTGACTGAGTTGGGTAATTTGTGTATTATCTTTATAATCTTTCTTTCTTCAGTAGTGGATTGATTAGTGGCGTTGCGCCCGTAGTTTTTTATTACAATTGAAGGTTCTTCAATTGTGGTTTTTTCCACGTAAAAATCGTTTGTGTCAATTTATTGTTTATTCCGAAAAACAAACAATCTAAATCACTTTCGTAAGTGCTTGTTGATTTAGATTGTGTGTTTTGGATTATTGGGATTTGGAATATTTCAATCTTGATCTAATCACGAATCACTTAGGAATTTCAAATCTTTTCAAATGATTAATGCTAGGGATCATGAAAAAAATGTCATAAAAATGATCATAAAAGATTCTTTACCTTTGGATTACACATACAATAAAATATCAATAAAATTTATTGATCAATATAAAAATTAAACACAACATATATATATATATATATATGTATGGATGAATTAAAATTTCATAATATTTTAAAAAATCTTATTCGTTCATATACTGGGCTGAGACAATTTCCTCTAAAACGAGTCAAAAAAAAAGGCATGTGGCAAATTTTGTCAACAGATGGTGGGTCAGATCGAGTTTTAATAGATTAAATTTTAAAATAATACATAATATAGGCCAATTAATGTAATAAAAAACTACAAAAAAAAAAAAAAAACTAGTCTCAATTTAGATATGCTACTCACTCTCATATGCCTATGTAATTATTTGAATATTATTCAATATATTTAAGCTTGTAAAGCTTCACAAGTTATTTAAATAATTAATTATAAGAAAACCAATCTATTTACTCTAACAAAATTTCGCAACTTTTTACCCAAAAATGTTTTGTTGAACATGATTTCACACCAATCAAATAGACTATACTTCTAATTAGAGAAAAAAAAAAAAAAAAAGAAAAGAAAAAAAGTAGATTATATTTTTTGTTTACCGTAAGGTTTTTTTTTAACATATGGTTATCAATAGATTTTTAATTGGTGTTCAAATTTAAGTTTTTTGAGGCGTTCAAAAAAAAAATTTAAGTTTTTTGAGAGAATTACATGGAACATTAAATTTTGATAAAACAACCCTTATACAAAGTAGGCTTTCCAAAAAATTTGAGAATGTTGAATTTAATTTGGGGGAATTACATGAGGTACTCTAATTTTTAAACAGTTGCACTCATATTAAAAAGAAGAAAAAAAAAAAAAAAGAAGAAAGAGATTTTTTTATAGAATTTTTGTGTTTGATTTCTATATCTCTTAATTCTTTGTAGTCTTTGTATTTGTACAAAAACAAATCACATAATCAAACTCATTGGAATTAATTGATCACGAAAACTTTTCAACTTTCTACTTCCCTCCACGCACGTTATGGGTCACATACTAAAGTTGACGATTTACCCTAGAGGTAAATTACATGATAAACCCTACAAGTTTCCCACTTTCTTCATGTTAATCCATCATTTTCAGCCCTCCACCAAACACCCTCTCTCTCTCTCTCTCTCTCTCTCTCTCTCTCTTAATATTGTGTAGTAGGTTTTGAGGATTCTCTCTTTGGTTTATAGAGGGAGGTGGGTATAAGGATTCTCTCTTGCTTGGTAAATTAACTTCTTCATTTTTTTGTTAAATAATTATTGGTAGAGAAGAGAGGGAAGCTAATTAGGTCTTAAAATATGGCACTTGACTCAATTATATTGAATGGTTATAACAAATCATTTTTTTTTTTTTCGATTAAAAGATGATTGGATTCACCATATTCCACTTCTCAAAAAGATTAGATATATATCAAAAAAAGTTTTTTTTTTTATTATTATTTAAGGTTTTTTTTTTTTTTTTTGGATCAGATTTAAGGTTAGACATATATTATTTAAGTGGTTGGTATTTGAATCTTCTTTTTTACTTATATAGTAGGTTGAGAGTAAGAAAAAAAATTATAAAATTCGGTCTGTTTTTATTTTAAATCTTTTTGCATAAATATTGATTGAAATATTATAATTATAATATTTAAATATTTTATATTAAAAGATAATTAGCCAATACTTTACATTTTGCATAATAGTGAAGAAGAGACATTTATAGAGTAAATTTGAAAGCTATAATTGAGTGGCATTTCATCATTATAAGCAATCCTTATTTTTATTTATTTATTTTTGTTAATTTATTTTGATACATATAATAGCAACTTTAGATATTGGCCATCCATTAAATAAAGCACCACTCTAGGTATATATATAATATTCCTTTTGTATAACCAACAAATTAAGTGGGTAGCCTTATCATTTGGTAAGTGAAGCCGCCTAATGTAGGCTATATTATCAATGTTTAAAGGATTATTAAAATCATTTCTTGTTGCTCTAATAAACTATTGATAAGTCAAAATAACATGAAGACAATTCCTAAAGGCAATGGAAAACAAAACCCATCTAAAAAAAGACAATGGAAACCACCACCATCATAGAACTAGGGATTTTGTCACCAAATTTTTTTTTCCTTTGCTGATTGAATCATGGGATAATTTTGATATGGCAATATTATATATACAAAATTTATATATAAAAACTCTCTTTTGAGAAATTTCTTATTTATATCTATTTATTGTAAGTTAATACATTTATTACTATAATTTATAATCACAATAAATCAAAATCACCTGCACCCTCTATATCTTATTCTTTATTTCCTTATATTTTATTAGTTTATCAGGTTATTTATATCAATAAAAGTAATCTTATGAATCAATAAATTTCGAGAAAATATAAAATCTATCTATTTAGAATTCCATTACCTAAGGCGTAGATTTAATTTTCTAGTTGCACAGCTACTTCATGAATGATTTTTAGCCTTAGATTTTAAATTCTAGCTTCTTTTTTTTTTTTTTAATTTAGTCTAAAAATGAGATATACTTATCGAATTGATAATCTATAAGAATATTTAAAGTAACTTTCTCTCTAATCAATCATCTCACTTACACATTATTAAATCTAAAAAAAGTATCTAAAAAATAGACTTGCATATTATTTTTCATGTTATTATTACATCATTTAAATCTTAAATTCTACATGAAAATCATATATGAATATTTAATTATTGAAATTACATTAAAACAAAACAAATATAAATTTAGAAGTTGTTTGAAATGATCTAAATAAGTGTATTTTTTAATAAAAAATATAATGATATAATATAACTCAAATAAATAAAAATATATATATACTTATATAATATATCCCAAATATCCCCTAAATGACAAAAGATTCATACCCAATCATAAATTCTCTTCATTATTTTAGAAGGTGTCCTGTAAAATATTTGAGACATTCCTCCTCTTAAACCCATAATAAACAAATCCACCCCCACCCACCTCCCTCTCCCCTCAAGCCATTAGTCCCTCTCCACCCCCTCTCTCTCTCTCTCTCTCTCTCTCTTCAAAAATGCTAGGAAAGAAAATAAGTTCAGTCAAGAAACTAGCAAAGAAAGTGAAAGGACGCAGCAACCCAAATCCATCCCAAAAAGAATGTCTTCTCCAAACCAAATGCGACGATCACGAAGAAGAAGGATCATCATCGCCGCCGCAGACGGCGTCGCCGGGGACACCAACTGGGCATTTTGCAGTCTACGTGGGGGAGGAGAGGCGGCGGTTCGTGGTGCCGACAGGGTTTCTCTCTCATCCGCTGTTCAAGATGCTGTTAGAGAAAGCTTATGATGAGTTTGGGTTCGAGCAGAGAGATGGGTTGGTGGTTCCTTGTAGCGTGGCGGCGTTTCAAGAGGTGGTGAGTGTTGTTCAATGCTGCAATGCCAAGTTTGATTTTGGACACTTGGTTGAAGAGTTTATATAAAATAAAATTTAGTTTTGTGATTTTTTTTATTTTTTAAAGGTTTTGAGATGATTATATACATGGGTTTGTATTGAAATGATGTAGACGATGATATGGATTACTTGTACATATTGGTGCGGTAGTTTTGATCAAATTGATGATGAGAAGGAATTATTCTATATTTTAAAATTTTTAGGATAAATTATATTGACGACTCTTGAGGTTTAGTTCAATTACTATCTACTCTTTGACGTTTTGGAAATTACATTCTTACCTTTATGGTTAATAGTCTCATTTCACAAACCCCTATTTATATAAAAGGTAATAACTCCTAGTAGAAAAATAGAGAAAATTACATTTTTTTTTAAAAAAATAAAGGAAAATGGAAAAAAAAAAAAAAAAAAAAAAAGAGAAAGTAAAGCAAAGCAAAAAAAGAGAGAGTGCATGAGTTCAATGTTTTCATTCCGTCTAAATAATTACAATGACAAGGGGATTACTATAATTTCCCAAACATTAAAGGGTGATATATATTAAACCTAAATCTCAAAGGGGGTGTAAGTGTAATTTACCAAATTTTTAATTAGGCTATGTAATGCTTATAACGACATACCACGATATGGAACGATCTATGTAATAATTTTTCGATGATGAAATTGTTTTTAGCTTTGTCACTTTGTCTGTCCTTCTCTCTCATATTCTTTGGGCTTTCTATGAAGCTTCGTCCTTCATTTCATTTTTTGGATATATAACATGAGAGGGTCGGTTTGAGAATTATGAGGTAGTTTCCAAGGTAAAATTTTTGTCAGAGGATCAAAGAATTATGCGATAGTGTTTTTAGGTAATATTTTTAGTAATTGAAAATTTGCAATATATGTTAAAATGGATATCTTTTTTTTTCCTCAATTACTTAATAAAAATGAGTAATCATGAAGCATCTATAAATTTTTTTGAAATATGATTAATTTGGAACACTTCTGGCGTGTTTGGTAACGTTTATGTTTTCAGTTTATATTTACAAAAATTTTATAAACTGGTTTTTGTTTATTTTTTGTTTATTTTTAGAAAAACATAAACTACAAACGCGTTTGTAATTGACAAAATGTTTTAAAAAATTTAAAAATATAAAAAAGAGTGAAAAATGGCAAGTGGTGGCAAGTGGCGGCGGAAGACGGTGGAAAGTGGTGACGGTGGAGTAGTGGTAGCTGGTGGTGGCGGGTGGGTGGGTGACGGTGCGGGTGTAGGTGGTAGCGAGTGGGTGGTGGCGGTGGGTGGTGGTGCAGGTGCGGTGGGTGGTGGCGGTAGAGGTGGTGTGGTGGTGGTGGGGTGGGGTGACGTGACGTGACGGTGACGGTGACGGTGACGTGGTGTAGCAAGTAGGTGGTGGTGGCAGGCGGGGTGGTGGTGGCAGGTGGGTGACGGCAGGTAGGTGGTGGTGGTGTGGTGGGTGGGTGACGTGGCGGGTGGTAGCGAGTGGGAGGTGGTGTGTGGCGGGGTGGTGGGTGGTGGGGTGGTGGTGGCAGGTGTGGGGGTGTGGTGCGTGTGGTAGTGGGGGGTGGTGACGGTGGCGGGTGGTAGCGAGTGGGAGGTGGTGGTGGTGGTGGCGCGGGTGGTGTGGTGTGGCAGGTGGTGGCGGGTATGGCGTGGTGTGCGTGTGGTAGGTGGGCGGGTGGGTGACGGTGGCAGTGGTAAGTGGTAGCGAGTGAGTGGTGGTGGTGGTGGTGGTGGTGGGTGGTGGTGGCAGGCAGGTGGGTGGTGGTAGTAGTGGTGGTGGCGGCAAGGGTGGCAGGTGGATGGTGGTGGTAATGGGTGGCTGGTGTGGCAGGTGGTGGGAGTGTGTGTGCGGTGGTGGTGGTGGCGGGGCATGGATAGTAGGGTGGTGGTGGTGGTAAATGGATTGCAGGTAGATGGTAGGTGGTGGTGGTGGTGTGTGGTGGGAGGGGTGGGTGGTGGTGGCAAGTGGGTGGCAGGTGGGTGGTGGTGGTGGCAGGTGGGTGGTGAATGGTGGTGGCAGGTGCGAGGTGGGTGGTGGTGGCGGAAGACGGTGGTGGAAAATGATGGCGGGTGGTGGCTAGTGTTGGGTGGTAAAAAAAAAAAAAAATTGAAAACTAAAAACGGAAACACATTTTTTATGTTTTCATTTTTTGGCCAAATTTATAAACTGAGACCACTAATTTATAAATAAAAAATTTTACCAAACAAGTTTTTATTTGAGTTTTTAAAATTTTTATAAATATAAACAGAAAACTGAAAACGTAAGTGTTACCAAACGGCACCTTCCTAATTATTGTGGTATGGCATTCTAAAATTATTAAATAATTATTTGTTTTAAAGTATCATGTTATTTTTGTCAGGTGCTCCCAATAAATGAGAAATTATAGAATACTCTTACAATTTCTGTTATGTTATTGGTTGAGAGCACTACTGGCATGTTTGTTTATACAAATAGGACTTTGAGATTGAATTAATAACCTAATAAACTACATAATTTGATGTTTGACTAGGGAGAAACAGAATGGTTAGTTAAATTACAAAATTAATAAAATTTGTTAGTCCCTCTCCCATAATTCTATGCCAATCCAAATATTGGGATGTGATAAAGGAATTGATAATCCTACAACTAATAGTCCAATAAATGCCTAATTATATCTAATTGGAGAAATGTTTGATGCCCCACCCTTAAGGGTTGCACACCATATGCAAGGGCATATTTTGGGCTCAAAATGACTCCCGATAAGGATCGTTTATATGTTTAAAAAATAATAATTGTAATCAAAGATTATCCACTAATTTTTTTTCAATAATAATTACTTAAATATATAACAAAGTTTACAATAAGAAAAATAATATATATAAAATAAAAAGTACACAATTATAATAAAATATCGCTTAAAACACCACAATTCTCACATGTTGCACAAAATTGCTAATCAACTTGCATAATTCAACTTATCAATTAAATATTTTTCAATGGCTACAATTACTAATCCATTTAATCTTTATTGTGACATAGGTAAGATATTTTAAATTTGCTTTTTTTTCTAATATAGGATAATTAATCGTATTTTGAACACAATTTATAAATTTAGAAAACAATCATCCATTAATTTCAAATATTCATCAAATCAATAGGCTTTTCAATTTTTTTAGAATAAAAATAATCATTTATTAGTTTTAAATAATTCATCACATTAACCATTTGTTAGTTTTGAATTTTCATCAAATTTTGTCGAGGCCTTTTAACTTTAAGTAGATTTCTTTTATGAACTAGTACAATAGCTAAAAATATCTTGGGGTCTTTTTTTTAATCAATTTCTGAGTCCCAAAGTGAAGGTTTTGCCGGCCTTGGGCATATGTAATTTGTGTAAGTTCTTACAAATACACATAAGTTATTTCACAAAATCGCATTGTTATTTCAAGTAGGCAACCCAAGAGGGGGTGAATTGGGTTATTAAAAAATTTTACAATATTAAAATTAACATAATATTTAGAATTTTAACAAATAAAAAAAAACAGAATAATGATTATTAATATAAAAGTAAGAGAGATAGGGAGAGAAAATCAAACACTGAGATTTATAGTGGTTCGGCACGCCAAGCCTACGTTCACTCCCCAAGGAACCTCCTTGAGAATTTTTTTACTATCAATTGAATAAATACACGGCCAAGCTTGTGGATTTAGTACAGGACTTACTCTTATCTATTGAGTCTCACTCAACAATAAATGTCTCACCCTTACAAAATCTCTCACAAAAATAATGAATAAAAATAAGTGGTACTTAAACTCTCTTTTACAATAATTCTCTCACAAAGAGTAGATATGAAAGTGTAAGAACAATGGCTACACTTAGATTTGAAAACGAAAGAGCAGAATACAATATACTTAGAATTTTAGAGCACATAGAAATTTTTCTCTTCAAGTTCTTGATTTTTCTCCACACACAACACTTCTATTTATACACAAAAATATACCCGTTGGACGCTCCTTGCTAACGTCATGGCTTACATAAGCACGCTCCTTGATTTTAAATAGTCAGCAAATGTTAATAATTAAAAAGATAAAAGTAAGACTAATTTTTTCTTTTCCTTTTTTTGTTTTTTGTTTTCAAACATGGACCCACTGTTTTTGTAAACAATTTAATACAAAGTTCATAACTTTCAAACAAGCAAATGATTTGCTCCATCTTGTTTTATTATAATTATATAATCAATGTAGTGTAGTGTGATATGATATGATATAATTAATGTAGTATAAAAAGTTTAATTGCTCACGTGATGTATTCTATTTATATTATATGCATTCTATATAATATTCTAATCAAATATTTGCATATATAGTAAAATCCGTTTAAGTAATATCTATAATAGATCTTATCATGTATACCATTTTTTAAATTTTTGTAGAGATTTTCAACTAAACATAACCTACCACTACATTTGAATATATCACTTTTGTCAAAAGAAGACAACTCATCAATATCACATTTGTCAAGATAATACAACCAATCACTCAATTTTGTCAAAATAATATAATTAATCAATTTTAATTTTGTTAAAAAGTAAATAGTGATAAGCCTAATTTTTCAAAAAGTAAATAGTAGAGTTTTCAAAAATATTTTTATTTAAATAATATTTAACAAATATATATTTTAAACATATAATATTTTGTGTCAAATAATATGTGTATTAAAAAATCAAATATTTTGCAAATAATATTTTAAACATCATCAAAATTAAATAATTTGATTAACAAGCATAATTTAAACACAAATTCGCATAAATTAACCCATAAAAATTTGAGATTTCACAATTTGGCGTAAATTCTCACAAACATACTCAAGTCACCTCACAAAATCATATAATCTAAACACAAATTCACGTAAGTTAACCTATAAAAATTTGAAAAATCACAAGTTGATATAAATTTTCACAAATATACGTAAATCACCTCATAAAATTACTCAATTTTACACCTCACAAAATTACGCAACTTAACACTAATTCGCGTAAGTTAATCCATAAAACGTGTTGTAAATTCTCACAAAAATATATAACTTAAGTCACAAAAACATGTAAGTAAGAGGCCTTATGCACTAAAAAATTATCCATCTAGTTCAATCCATCCAAACAAATATGACATTTGCAAACAATACCATATATTACTTCAAAACTTTTTAAACACTCGACTTTCTAATAAGGCATTATGATGTACCAGCAAACAATTAATACAAAATTTTGTATATAAATGGATTTGGCTCAACGTGAATATTTTTCGGTTAAAAATAAAAATGTTAAATTTTCACTCTAAAACAAAATATCCACAAAGATCATTTTTATTTACAAAAATAGTAGGGTAAATTACCTAACCTCACTTAGAGTTTAAAAAAGAACATTAAGCTCCACAAGTTCGATATAATTACATTGGGCACTCTTAATGTTTTAATTCAAATAACACTTTGCTCCTATGTCATCATAAATTCATTAGTCGTTTGGATGAGAAAATGATGATGTCATCTTTTTTTATACTGAAATATATATTTTGCCTTATTTATCTCTATATTTACACATGTCAGTATTATTTTTGGTTATTTTAGTCTTATTAAAAGAGATAGATATATAAAAAACTTGTGGAGCTTGTTGTATTTTTTAAAAACCTCAAAGGTGGTCAATATAAGTTACCTAAAATAGTATTGTCAAATCATCTTATAGTATTTTCTGAATATATCAATATTAATGAGTTTGGATTAATAAAATACAAGTCAACTGAATTATCTTAGGTGGTTTTGAACTTTCTTAGTCAATACTTCTTGTGAGTTGAATGGTGACATATCATATAGGGACGTTTTGGTAAGTTGGTAAAAAGATAATTTTTTGATTTTTTGACTTTTTTAGATCACATCACTTCTCTACTTTTTTATCAAAAAAAAATTTAAAAAAGTTGCAAAAAAGTTAAAAAGTTAACTTTTTACCAACTTTCTAAAATACCACATAGGGGACAATTTGAGAAGAAGCTAAAATATCTAACTTTTTAGCTTTTTTACACAAAAAAAAAAAAAAAAAGGTTACAAAAAGTCAATTTGTTTAACACAAAAAAACCAAAAAAGTATAAAAATAAAAAAATAAAAATAAAAATTAATTTTTTACTAACTTCTCAAAACACCACAGTACAACTATCAGCTGAAGATTGTGTTGACTCAAATTAATTGACAAAGTTTACAAATTGAGACAAGTCAATTGTGTTTTCACACACCAAGTGGCACGATATGGAAAAAAGAAGTCCCGAGGAAATAGTGATAAGAAATTATGCAGTCTTCGAAAGTGGCACGATATGAAAAAAAGAAGTCCCAAGTAAATACTGATCAGAAATTATACAGTCTTAGAAAGTTTGTCATAAAATTTAGGGTAAATTAATATTACATTTTTGAGTTTTTTTAAAATACGAATTATTCTTTATAATTTTTAAAATTATATTATGATTATATTCTTTTATGTCAACTTGATTAATAATTTGTAATGATGTTAACAATATATTTCAATTAATAATTTAGGTAATTTTATTATTATTTAGAAGAAGAATGAGAAATTTTATTTTTTTATTTATCGTATGAAATAAAAAATTCTGACAATGGGATATTTTTAATTTTCAAAACTACAAAAGACAATTCGTATTTTAAGCAAATCTCAAAAAATGTATTTATAATTTACCTTAAAATTTATTTAGAAAGTAGATGTATCATAGAAATTGAACTTAGGTCCTGTTTCAAAACTTAGTCAAAAAGTCAGTCCAAAAATCATTCGCTCTACTTTTTTACAAGTTTATTTGTAAAAAAAAAAAAAATCAAAAAAGTACAAAAATGTCAATTATCAAACAAGTGAAAAAAATGGCATCTTTATAATTTTTAATGGATAAAATTATCGGTTTAATCTTTATAATTGTTCGGCATTTGATATCCGAATTATTTTAAGTTGTTCAAACTATTAAAGTCAAATGTGATTTAGTTTGTTTGGCATTGATTATCCGAATAAAATTTGAACACAGAAAAAGAAGAGTGCAAAAAAAGTTGTTGGGGTTGAGGAAGAGATCTTAGAAAGGGGGCTAGAGTGGCAACAGAAAGTTGGGGAAGAGCTTCCGGATGTAGTGGTGGCGGGGAAGAAGAAGCAAAAGAATTGACAAGAGATGGAAATGGCTAACCAAAGCCTTCTTGGTGCTGGAAAGAGGACGGTTGGGACTAGGGTCAAGGTTTGGTTATTTTGGTAATTTGCTTCAGAGGTAAAATTATATTAAAATAAAAATAAATAAAAATTGGAGTACTCATTAAAATTTTTGAGGTATATTTAAAATATTTCGGCATTGTTTGGTTTGTCTCTATTGAGAGATAATTTTGAGAAAAAATTTTAAAAATTTGTTTGATTGAAAATTTTAAGAAAAAAAATTCAAAATTATTTTTCTCTCTGATACCCAGCAATCAATCGTTTTTTCTCTCTCTTCCCTAATCATTTTCTTTCTCACATTCATCTATTCAACTATTAAAAATAAAATAAAAAAGATCATCCCGAACTCTAAAACTCAAACTATTTTCAAAACATATAACTAAATAAATTTTCAAATTTTATAAACTTTTTGAAAAAATTATTTTTTAAAATTGTTTCACGAATACAAACCAAACAAAGCTTCCATTGTTTCTAAGAATCTGATAATACATTTTGGCCTTATTTGGGAAGTTGAATATTTTAATTGGCTATTTGACTTTTTGACTATTTTAACCTGACTAAAAAAATTATGTTAGGGAAGTTAGTTGGCTTTTTTTTGTAGTTGATTTGATGATTGTAAAAAAAAAAAAATGATTATGAGTTGAATGTGATATTTTATTTTGTTAGCTATTTAAACCTATTTTGTCTTTTGGTAGACTATTTTAATGCAATCATCTTCCCAAACAATATTTGTTATATTTATAGACAATTTTATCCTTTTATGTTTATGAACTATTTGGCATGAACTATATAAGTGCCCTTATTTAGATAAGTGTATTTATTTGGGTCATATTATCTCTTTATTTTTTTATATATTTTTTTTTATAAAAATTTAAAAGATATATATATTTAGATAATTTTAAATATTTCTCAATTTTAATTTGTTCAATGAGAATTTTTGAATGAATAAAAAGAAATAGACGGTGGGCGGTCGGTCGCCGCCATCAACATAAGTCAAGCCATCGTCTCTTTTACTATTGGTCGCTTGAATATTCAATAGAGGTGATTCAATTATTAGATGACTTGTGGAACGTTTGCTAATTATATATTTTAGTTAAAAAATTAAAAAAATTATTATAAATTATTATATATTTTTTTATAAAAAATCAAAAAGTTATTAAAATAATTTTTTTCTCAAATGAGGCCTTAAGCTATCACTTAAGATCTATATAAAAAAAAATTTAAAATTTCCAAACTTTAAATAACATTCTTTAAATAAGACTTGTTTTATTCTCTTTATTTCAAAATATTAGTGTCTTATTTTATTTTTTTATTGTCTTAAAATATTAATTCTTTTTAAAAAAAAAAAGATCTAAAATAACATAAATTTTTTATTTTGTTCTTTTTTTAAAAAAAATTATTAATGTCTTTTTGAAGTGTAATAATTGTATTATGGAAAATTAATTTTAGAAAGTTAATATTTTTGAAATATAATAATTATATTACAAAAAGAAAAATGTTTGGAGTTCTAATTCGTGAACTTTAAAGTCAACTCTAATGAGTTGGCAGTGGATCCATTTACTATGATGTGAAGTTTTGGTCTTAATTTATTTATTTATTTATTTATTTATTTATTCTGTCATGTCATTAGTATGCTATTAGACCATTCAAATTAGTAGTTTGAATCACTATTGTTATAAAAAAAAAAAATGAATTCTTCAAAAAAAAATAATATTTTAAGACAGTAATAGTTGTTATCAGACGTTTAAAGACCTTGAACCGCAATGGGAGAGAGAATGTGTGTGGAGGACACGTCGATTTGATTTTTCAAAGGCAGTTGACAATAATATCACATCAACCATGGAAAACACCTCTATGAGATTTGTTAGTTTTGAGGTATGCTATGTTGTGATTTTTTTTGTTTTGATTCAAAAGAAATAGAACAAAGTCGGAAAGAAACAACAAAACAAAAAAACAAGGGACATTACACATGATGTCCCCACCATGTCTGCTATCAACTAGGAAAGGCAAAGGGACGAGGCGGGGTCGAGGATCACACTCTCTGTCCCCGATTCCTGACGGTGGAAATTCCTCCGTCCCCGGCCATGATCCTTGATGAGGAACCTATATCCGCCCCCGCCCTCTAACAGGAATCGGGTTTCTTCGGCCAAAAAAAAAAAAATAGATCCAATAGATCTGTTCATCATCATCAACAACAACAGCGTAGAGAGAGAGATATGTTCATCATTATCATACAGATCTGTTCATCATCATCACCATCACCATCAAGATTAACAGATCTGATGAGCTCAAATGTTTTTAAAAAAAAAAAAATCAGATCTAACAGATCTGTTCATCATTATCATCATCATCAACAACAACATAGAAAGAGAGATCTGTTCATCATCATCATCATCAACAACAATAACATATAGAGAGAGAGAGATCTGATTCTCAAATTTAATATATATATATATATAACAAATCTCGAGAAAGAGAGAGAGAGAGAGAGAAATAGGGAAAATTCCAGATTTAGGACGAGAGCTGTGGTGGAGATCGGTGAAGCTTGGCCTCACTGCCGTTGGAGAAGAAAAAGAGTGAAAGGGTTGGTTTATATATATATATAGAGAGAGAGAAGGGGGGTAAAATGGCAATTTTACTTCGGGGAAATTCAGGGCCGGGGACGGGCCGGGGCCGGGGCTTGAACACTGATTACCATCCCCGCCCTGAAACTGATCGGGGATTTAATTTCGAATACCATCTTCGTCCCCACGGGGGTATTTTTCAAGAAAAAATCATTCTAATCGGGGTCGGGAGATCGGGTCCCCGTCGAGCTGGGTTCAAATTGGCATCCCTACTATCAACAGACTTACAATGGCACTTGGTGGGTCATCAAAGTTGTGATATTTTAACGATGTTGTTAAGATGAGATTCATGAATTTATGTTAAATAATTATGAAATATAAAAAGATATGATAAAATATAATTGGTAAGAAGCATGATTATGTAGTACCTTAAATCAACCAATAAGAGTTTGTTTGGAAAGTGAGTTGACTTTTTTGTTTTTTGACTTTTTTAATTAGGGTTATAAAACCTCATTTTGAATAGGCTTTTTATATTTTTTTTGACTTTTTATAAGAGAAAAAATATAATGATTATAGTTGAATGTGACATTTTATCCTATTAAATTAAAAAAACTTATTTTATCTTTTTATGATTAAAATAATCCAAAACCCAACACAACTCAACCCAACCCAACCAAACCACACCACTACAACAAAATACACTTTTGGTGACCACTTTTAGCGACCAAAAAAAATTTAGTCACCAAAAGTTATGGAATTGGTGACCAAAAATAATATTAGTCGGCAAAAGTTAAATATTTAGCTACTAATTTTTTTTAGTCGGGGAATATTGATTATTGGCGATTAAAAAAAAATTTAGTCACTAAAAATATCACAATTGGCGACTAAATTTTTTTTTTTTTGTAGCCGTATAGCTAGTTTTGACTACTAAAATTGTTTAGTTTTGGCTACCAAAAGTATATTTTCAGTGACAAAAGAATAATTTAGTAGCCGTATATTTAGTTTTAGCTACTAAAATTATTTAGTAGCCAAATGAAAAGGAAAAAATTATTTTTTATTTTTGGCGACCAAAATTTTGGTCGCCAAAAGTATATTTTCAGCGACAAAAGAATATTTTAGTCACCAAAAAATTAAAATATTTGAAGGGAGATTTCAAATTTTGTAGGGATTAAAAAATTAATTAGCGACTAAAATATTTGATCGCCAATTATTACTACTCTGTCAGTCCTCTCCCATTTCACTCTCTCATCATCCCTCTTCTCTCTCTCTTTCTCTCACTCCATCACAGGCGACCCTCCTACCAGCCACCGTCCACCACTGTCGCATACGAGCACCCACCTCCTCACCGGCGACGGTACAACCCACCTCCCCACCAGCGACTATACCACACATCTCTCCACCAACGACGGATAACAGTAGCTACTTTGATTTGTCTCTCCTCCAGTGCACACCAGTTATTTCCAGCCTCTTCCCCTCTCTCTCTCTCTCTCTATATATATATATATATCTATATAATAAGGAAAGAAGGTTTTTGAATATTTGATGGGACTTTTGTTTATTTGTCAAAGTATGAACCGTTAGATTGGTTCAATCCCATGGTTGAAAATGTTTCCCTCACTTAGACATTTCAATGGTTCAGATTTTTTGGGTGAATATCAATGGTTGAGATCAGTTTTCCATTTAGCTTTTAGATTTTCACATATTTACACAAACATCTTCTCTCTCTCTCTCTCTCTCTCTCTCTCTCTCATTTTGATTTCAAAATTTACTTAGCTTGAAACTTCAAATCACCATGTGATCGTTAGAACATTGATTGCTTCTCTCTCTGATCTATTGAATATCGATTGTTTCTCTCTCAATATGCCATGAATGCCTTCCATCATAATCACCCAAGTTCTATATAATAAGGAAAGAATGTTTTTGAATATTTGATGGGACTTTTGTTTATTTGTCAAAGTATGAACCGTTAGATTGGTTCAATCCCATGGTTGAAAATGTTTCCCTCACTTGGACATTTCAATGGTTCAGATTTTTTGAGTGAATATCAATGGTTGAGATCAGTTTTCCATTTAGCTTTTAGATTTTCACATATTTACACAGACATCTTCTCTGTCTCTCTCTCTCATTTTGCTCAGCTTGAAACTTCAAATCACCGTGTGATCGTTTGAACATTGATTGCTTCTCTTTCTGATCTATTGAATATCGATTGTTTCTCTCTCAATATGCCATGAATGCCTTCCATCGCAATCACCCAAGTAATTTTCCATTCCATACCCTAATCTCAGAACCACAAAACCTTCTTTCTAGGGTTTTTTTTTTTTTTTTTAATCATGATTCTCTGTTTCGTGATCGGACTCACTGGTTTTGTCTTCGGCTTTGTCATTGTTTCGGGACAGAGTTTGGGGATATAAATGTAGAAATGGTAAGCCTAAGGTGGAAATGAAGATAGTGGGGTGCCCAATGGGGATCAGAAGAGGCACAATGTTATGGGTTTCATTGGAATTCAAACTGGGTTTGCATCGGTGGGACAGTGGCGATCGTTGCGGCAGACTTGGATGCCATCAGATCAGCAAGGACTTCAAAGGGTATAGTCTTTCTTCAATTAAGTGTTTTTGTGTTTTGGGTTAGTGCGATATTGAACAATGTTGATGTGCTCTTGGTTTCAAACCATGATGTATTAGTGTTACTTTGATGTGGCTTGATGACAAGATAAAAATTATATAACTATATTTATCAAATTATCCTTAGGTTGTTTACGCCCAATTTTTGAAGGATTTGGTGCGTTAGTGTCTCCATTTTGTGATAAAGCCAAATCCTGTCAATCACTCTCTTGTAAAATAGGATACTAACCAAAGGAATATTTATGGCATCTATGCTCCTTTTTGTCTATGAAATAGTGGTGGAGATCCTTTCACTTCTTAAACATAGGAGAAGAACTGATTAATGTAACTGGAAAGAGGAATCATGGTCTGTTACTATGCACATTGATCCTCGCAAAGTTTTTTTACAAGTCAACCGAAATAAAAAATAAAAAGCTAAGAAGCACAAACACATATACTTGGCACGACACGGACACGAAACTACCACGTTGACTGAAAATTCCCAAAAAATGTAAGACATAACATGTGGGAGACACGTGCAAAATATATAATTTTATATATTTATTATATATCTTCTATAAGGATAAATAATTATTATATGTCATATATATGGATATTTAAGACACATATAGTAACTTTTAAAGTCTAAAGGACGAGAATAAATATAATTTTATTCCAAGTTAGTTTATTTAAAATTTTAATGTATTTCGTGTGTGTTGAAGTGTTGGGAAGTGTCCGACGAGTGTAGTGTGGTGAAGGACACAACACGTTTACCTTTTTAAAAGTATCCGTTCTTCTTAGATGAAAAGAGAAAAAGAAAGAAAAAAAGGTAAAAAAAATCAATGAGCAATGTAGTGATTTCAATAGAATGTGTGAGTTCAATTTTGTTTCCCTAAAAATCTATATAATAAGGGAAGAAGGTTTTTGAATATTTGATGGGACTTTTGTTTATTTGTCAAAGTATGAACCGTTAGATTGGTTCAATCCCATGGTTGAAAATGTTTCCCTCACTTGGACATTTCAATGGTTCAGATTTTTTGGGTGAATATCAATGGTTGAGATCAGTTTTCCATTTAGCTTTTAGATTTTCACATATTTACACAGACATCTTCTCTCTCTCTCTCTCTCTCTCTCTCTCTCTCTCTCTCTCTCATTTTGATTTCAAAATTTGAAGCTCCGCTCTCTCACACCTCTTCCTCTTCCTCTTCCTCTTCCCACCACATATCTTCCTCTTTCCACCAAGCTTTCTCTCTCTGGTGGTGATTAGCCCCGACAAAATATAGCCCCGGTGGTGATATCCGGAATATAGCTCCATCTGCCTCAATCTCTGTCTCCTCTCTCCCTACACAGCTCCAAGGTAGAAAGCTATCCTCCATATTGTTTTTTGTTGTTTTTTTTAGGTGGTGTAAGAATCTAGGGTTTCCCCCTTCTTTATTTCCAGAATATTGCTCCATCTGCTTCAATATCTTCTTCTATTTCTCCCCCTTCTATTTGGGTTTTGAAAATAGGGGTGGAAGTTGTAGTGATTAACCCTAATGAAATCTAGAAAACCCAATATGTTGTTTTAGTGATTAACCCTAATGAAATCCATAATCAATATGTTGTTTTAGTGATTAACCCTAATGAAATCCATAATCAATATGTTGTTCTAGAATTGGGTATTATGAATTTCTTTTGTATACATAAAATTGGTTTAAAGTTGTTTTTCTAGAAAGACATAATAGATATGGATATCTCAAGGAGATGAAAAGAAATTAGAAATCAAATTCTTTTTAACTTAAATTAGAAATTAGAAATCAAATTCTTTCTAGAAATTAAATGGATTTCTAATAATTTGATTTCTAATTTCTAATAATTTGTCTTCCCAAAATAAACGCAGAGAGATGGTGAAACTAAGTCTCTGTGGGTTTTAATTGTAAACTATTTTAATTGTTGTGGTTGGAGTGGTTGTGATTTCTGAAATGGGTTTGATGGGTTTTGATTTCTAATAATTTGAAATGGATTTGATGGGTTTAGTTAAATTTGTATGAAACAATAATATTAGGAGTCAATAACTCAAAACACAAATATGAAACAACATTTGATGATAAAGAGGATTACATCTTATTGCAACCATGGTATTCTTCTTCCCATAAAATTGTTGATTTGTAGGTATATGATTGATATCCTCTGTGGTATATGATTGATTCCCATAAACTATTTTGATTTGTAGGAAATTATCATCCATCATGCTTGCTATAGGTATGATTTGTAGGTATATGATTGAACACAATAAAAATACATTTTACTTTTATTTTTTTGGTCATGTGTCATGTATTAATGATGAAATAAAAAAAAAAATCATACCTACAAATTCATTTGATGAATGAATGTGTTAATAGTTAGGATTTGTATGGTCAAGTTAGACAACCATGGCTTTAAATCTTTTTATAGTTTTTATGATATTTGAATATCATAAAAAAATCATACCTACTTTTTATTTTTATTCTGTTAATTGTTAGGATTTGAATCTTTTTCAGTTAATTGATTTTGAAATTCTGTTAATTGATTTTTTTTCTTTTTCATGTTATCCCGTTACCTTTCTTTTGTTACTATAAATTTTTCTTTTGTTCAACGCCAACCAGGTGTAGCATACCTAAGTGAAATCTGTATTAGAAAGGTAACGGGATAACATTAAATTTGAAACTCTTTTTAATTATTTGAAGCAGGTAATTTGGATTGGAGGGTGGTTGCATAACTGAAGACCTCAATCTTCTGGACACATCAGCAATACTGCACATGGAACCGAGTAATCGACTTGATTTCTATTTACCTAATTAGTTTTGTGTTCAGTATAGAAACATAAATTTACTATTTTTTGATATTGTCAATTTCTTTTTGTGCTGCTGTTTCTTCTCTTGTTGACTTCTTCTCATATTGTCAATTTCTAAATGTAAATTTTTTTTCTTTTGTGATTTGTTAAGATTTTTATTGGCTTTGAACATGAATTTAGCCTATTTTCTAGCTTCTGAATGAATTTCAGTTTTTTCCACCTAATTCCCAAATCATAATATCTTGATGAAGTGACACACACATAGGTATATGATATCTACACACAAGTGTGGCATCTCCAATGGTTATTGCCACATGGTACAAATGTCTTTTTTATTTTTATTTTTAACCACCATATGATTCAATCTACACCGTACAATGTGTTTATCCGTGTCTAAATGTAAATTCTGAAATTGGAAAAATAACAACTTTGTAAATTTTAGGCAAAATGTCAACTGATCAAATGTGCTAAAATTTGGCATCTTGCTACACTTGGTGCCCAAATATATTACAATGCCAAATTTTGGCACACCATTGGAGCGATTCTTCTTCTATGCTCAAATCCCAAATTTTGGCTTTGGTATGAGGTTGTGCATACAATTGGAGATGCTCTTATTTGCATCATATTAAGAATGGAGAACGTTAGGAGATTATGGTAAGTTTTACATGGCCATCAGTGAAATTATTTTTTCCCGTTAGTAGAACATATCAATGAAAACCATTTATTTTCCACGCCTCAATTGAAAGCACGAGTAGGAAGAGCTGAGTAGCTAAAATTGAAATTTGGTTCTTTGTTAGGCATATACTTCACATTCATCATTTCATGATATGTAAGCCTAACAAGACTGATCAACTCTGCTGTCAATTTGTCTGAGTAAAATATTTGTTTGATTTATCGATGTGTACTCCACAGGAAATGATGCACATGCAAATAAACAGCAGAGTTTTGGCTGACATCTAAATCATTTTGACCCTAGAATTAGTTTTAAGATTCCACCATTTGATTTGCATTTGTTTAACGCCAGCCAGGTGTAGCATACCTAAGTGAAATCTGTATTAGAAAGGTAACGGGATAACATTAAATTTGAAACTCTTTTTAATTATTTGAAGCAGGTAATTTGGATTGGAGGGTGGTTGCATAACTGAAGACCTCAATCTTTTGGACACATCAGCAATACTGCACATCGAGCCAGTAATCGACTTGATTTCTATTTACCTAATTAGTTTTGTATTCAGTATAGAAACATAAATTTATTGTTTTTTGATATTGTCAATTTCTTTTTGTGCTGCTACTTCTTCTCATGTTTTTTATTACCACTGGTTAGTTTTTTATTTTGTTGTACACGGGTGATCCTCCTGTTGTTATCATAGCAGCCACAAACCTGGGGTGATCCTCCTGTTAAAATTAGAATTGGGTTATTGGGTTTTGATTAAAATTAGAATTTTTTTTATTACAATTAGAATTATTTGATTAGAATTCTAAAATTAAAATTAGAATTATTTGATTCAATTTCAGTTTTTCTGTTATTGGGTTTTGTGAATTTTCTTTTTGTTTCAGTGGCTTCAAGATTCTGATAATTGATCTGTTTTTGTCCGATGCTGCTCTCCAGTTCTCCAGTCCTCGATTTTTGCATCTCGAACTTTGCTCGCAAGGTAACCTTCATCATCTTCTAAATTTTTTGGGTTTATCTTTGTGCCTTCTTCCAAGGTATTCATTCCTTTTTCCCACCACTTCGAATTGTGTTGATTGTGGACATTTGATGAATTCTTTGCATTTTCTTTGAATTATTTGATTCAATTTCAGTTTCTTTGCGTTTTCTCTGAATTTTGTTAATGGGCATTAGTTTTTTTGTTTCAATGGCTTCAAGGTTATGAGACAAATTAGATCT
The DNA here is from genome assembly GCA_030407325.1 of Camellia japonica. Classification (NCBI taxonomy): domain Eukaryota; kingdom Viridiplantae; phylum Streptophyta; class Magnoliopsida; order Ericales; family Theaceae; genus Camellia; species Camellia japonica. Next base: position 31,654,523 of record JAPPVO010000016.1, read on the forward strand.
AATTTGATATAAATGATGTTTTTTTTAATATAGAAACTGGGCAAACCCTTTTTCCATTGGATTGATAATAGTTTATTACTTGAGTCTTTCAGCTCACAATTAATTGGAATAAGTTTTTTTTTTTTTTTTTTGGTGTCTTTTTATAAAAAAGACAAACTAATTTCATGACTCAGAAATTTTACCAAGTTTTTCTGCTAAACTACCAACTAAATTAAGCCTTAGAAAATGTAGGCTCGCACCCTCTTTACCATTGGTTTTGACAGAATGTCTGTGAGTCCTTCATATTGGTTTGGAATTTTAGGAAATTACGAGACATAAGCATCTTGAAGGAGTTGGAAAAATTTGTTCTTTACCTGCTCGCAAAACTTTTTGCTTTATTGTTGACTATAAATTGTGTTCACACCAATTGTTTTCAGTTCTCCTTGCAATATCTGTTCCATAAATGAAAAATAATACATGGAAGTGAAAGGTATGCATTCCTTGTAAACACTAAATTGTACAGATTCAGTCAGTTTGTTTTTTTTTTTTTTTTTGCCAGCAAATAACAACCACTTTCTATAATAGGAATGCACTTACGAATACTTGGTGGCATGGGATTTGTTACATTTGAGAGGGACACAAATGCCTTGAGAGCCAGAAAAGTATTGATACCAAGAATAATAAACTCTAATTCCCTCTCAAAACAAGAATGAAATCAGAACCCAGAAAAGCCCAGAGTGTTGCAATAAAAAATAAAGAATAAAAAGACATCCAAAGGGATTGCCCCAATTTTGGTCTAATAATAACCCAGACCCTTGTAACATCAATGGGGGCAATTTTGGCCACATTATTCTCCAACCATGAAAGCAATATCAGAATAATGGTTCTAGACCTTTGTGTTCAACTCAAAAATAAATAAACTTATCATTTCACAGCCATTCCCATAATATAATTTTGATTTCTAACAAACAAATAAGGTATGTGTACAGTACTTTTGAGATCACATAGTATGAACAAATATCAAAGTTCCGTTTCATTCAAGCTAGAATAAGCTCCTTTTGCTTAGGATATACATGTTTATAAACCAAATTCAATATTATATCACATAATTCCTAACCATATAGTCAATTTTCTGTTAGGAACAGAACCCCAATTTAAAACAACATTATGCCAATAGGTGTTTAAACAATCATCTAAGGCCAAGTTTGGCATGTGTCCAAAAAGCTAAAAAGTCAAAAAGTTACTCAAAAAGTTAAAAAGTTATCACTATTCACCAAAAGTCAAAAAATACGGCTGCACAATTCCAAATCCTAATTTTCCCCTACACACTAATTTATACAATTTTTTAATACACATTTTTTCATAAAAATCAAAAAATTAACCCAAACAATCATATTTTTTTCCTCAACTTTTTAGTCCAAAAAGTCAAAAAGTACACTTATTAGGACATCCCAAACAATCCCTAAATATCGCTGACCTCTAATTCCAGTTCTGTATGCCAGGCTGTTTTGTGAGATGATGAGCAGAAACTGGTTCAATGAGAGAAGAATAGTTTGGCATCAGAGAGAGAGGATGACTTATTGAGAGAGTTCATGAAAAGGCAAAGAATTGGACATTAGTTAAGAATTGTAGGCAAGTAATCTTATTGACACTTTTTTTTTTTTTTTCCTTTTTTAAATGTTGTGACTGAGGAGGATGAACCAGACACTTCTGCTATTTTTGGTCTCAAAGGTACTGACTCAACACACACACACAGTTAATGAAATGTTTGATTCTTTAATGAGAAATGGGTGTTAATTTTTTTATTCATAAAATGGGTTTTTCTATATTATGAGTTTTTCTATTGTTTGCTAAATACTCATAAATATATACGGATCTATAAATACTTCTGAGTTTGCTAAATACTCTTTAAATGCTGATATGGATTTTCCTGTATTTATTGGGCTTTTTGTGTTTTTCTATTTTTTTTTCCCCCTTTATTTGGGAGTGGGGATTGGTAAGCTGTGATAAATATATATATATAGTTTCAGCATTGCCTATTACTTTTTTAAGACCCTATAAACAATTGTCCCCTTACTGTATGCTGTTGATTTGTTGTTTTATCCATTGAATTTTATTATATCAGTTTAGTCTTATAGTTTATTTAATTTCAATCTAAATTTTGTTGGCTGCTGCCCATGAGCTAACCAAATAGATCCAAAGGGGCTGGTTTGATATTTTGCTTATGATCATGTATTGCTTAACAAATATTCATAATTTATTTAAGGTTGGAAGCAAAATGAATCTGAATGGGTGTAGGTGAAGAGTGAAGAAGATGATAGAGGGTTACATACACAAAATTGATGGGACTAAACTGATATAATAAATGGCTTTGGGTTTTTGGAAGAAAATAAATGGGGTTTTTTAAGTTGTATTGATTTGTAAATGATGGGAGAATTAAGTTAGTCAGAGTTTATTGTTGAATTACCAAGCGAAGAGTTTGCTTTTTGAATTTTATTTTATTAAATTCTTTCTTAAGAACACGTCTTTCTTAAATTTTCCCTCTAACCTTATGTGATCAATTAAAGGAAGTTCCAAAAAGAAAGAGTTGAAAAAAATAAAATCCAAAGAAAATATTGATTGATTTTTATAAATTAATATTTTTATCAATCATTAATTTGTATTTGTGTTGATAATGTGTTGTATTTGTTCGTAATGTTTGCATTGGGTAACCAATTATTATTTTGCAACAATGTATGTGTTTTGTTTGAATTGGGTGGTCTATAAAAAAACATTTCATTAGTGTGACAATGTGTGTGTATGTTTTGAATTGGGTAGTCTCTTTTAATTATCATATTGGCTTTTTTTCTATTTTACAGGTGGATGAAGACTACAAGCGAATGGTAATATTGACTCCCTTTTTACAAGTCTACATTTCTTCAGACTTAAGTTTTTTTTATCTCTGTAATCATTTTGTATTTATTGTTGTATAAACTAAACGTGCACTTCTTTGATTGATGAGTGTTGAAAGAGGGGCAATCTCGAGTGAGCAACAATCTCGAGGGTAGAATTTACACTATTTTTGGTTTTATCGTTGACAAACTTTGAAAATGATTGACGTTGTATAAAGTTAAAGATTATGGCAGATTGACGTTGTAGAAACTTATATAGATTTGGTTTGGTTTGAGAGGTAAACATTTGAAGGTGTTTGTTATTTAGATTTTGACCAAGAATACTATTTTCGTATTGGCATGGTGTGCTCCAAAGGGAGAACACCATTTTGTTGTTCCTTTTATTTGAAGTTGTGTTTATAATAAAGGGAATCCCCTTGCTCAAATGTATGTTATCTATTCATTTTTTGTATGTCATGGGAAAACAGATTAGGTATGCTTGATTCTCAGTGTTCCTAGCTTAAGAGAGAATGACATATGAAAATTATTCAAATAAAATATTATTTACACTGTGCCTTTAGGCATGGGCATACACTAGTATATATATATATATCTTCGCCCAATTTCTAAGGTTTTATAACAAAGGATTTGTTTTTTTTTGGTTATAAATCAGAGGGTTGGAGCTTCTCTTCTATCTATTTTTGGTTATCTTTGTCTCTGTGTATATGTGATTTTTTCAAAAAGTAATTTCATATATATATATATGAATGTATGTATGAATGTATGTATGTATGTATGTATGTATGTGGGTGTAGATCTTCTAGGGTTCTATTTTGATGCGGAGAAGAACAGGTACTTCCCTATCAAAGGCCCAATTCCAGGTTCTTCTCGCAATTCTTCATCTGCTTCAACTTCATATTCTTCTATCCAAGTCCAATCTAGTAATTTCATTGATTACCTACTTTCATACTTGTATTTTTGAACTTGATCATGATACCAATTTGCCTATATATATGTCTGTTTTGTGATAGATTGTTAAAAAATAGCAAAAGTTAAAATTTTTCCTCTTCAATTGCTAGCTAAAAGCTCAACAAAGTTAGTCAGAATCATTATTTTTTTCTTGCCTTCAAACTGTTTGATAAAATGTCTCTTAGAAACTACTTAGTGTAAAACACCCTTTTGGACCCATCCCCTATTTGGAATGAGGACAAAGTCAAAGTTAAATAATTCTTATAATACAATTGATCACTAAGCAAAGCACATAACCACATACTTGGATTTTCCTGAATAGGCAATAAACAATAACAATATTGAGCCTTTTTTTTTTTGGTCCTTGATAGAAAATGATGAGTTTAATCCCCATATAGTAATAAGTCTAAAAAGGAATTGTTAATGAAATTGACTGACTAGTCAAATGAAGTTTATAAAATTCAGTAAAGTACATGGAGGTCAATAGATTAAAAGTAATAATGAGTTCATCATGAAAGATAAAAGAAAGCAATATATAAAACAAAAAGAAAAGCTGTGTTTTTTCTTCTATGCAAGTGAATGTAGACACCTCATTTTTTACCGTCCTCAAGACTTGGACGTCACCGCTTGAACACTCGGTGATCATCCATGTTTGTGTTTGTCTTGAGTTCCCGAGGTCTTGGCGACGCGTCTTGTCTCAGGATCTCTCGGCTCGACTGTTTTGTGTCTGGTTTTGCACCAAACACTTGTGTTTTGCCTTTGAGGGGCAGGGAATGGCTTGTTGGCCATCCCCACACATCACCGGCCATGGCTTGAGGCCACCGGCCACTGTTTGTTGCCACCGCCAAATGTTTGGCCGACCGGCACCTTTTGTAGTCGACCGGCCATCTATTTTGGTCAAATTGCATTTTTGGCCGGCCGACCACTGTGCATCTGCTTTTGCAGATATTTTTATGCTAGCTGTGCTAGCTAGCATACACCTTTGCTCCCCTCCATATGGAGGGATTTCCCTCTTGACTAGCTTACTTGAGAAGCTTTGCAAGAGGGATTGTCTATAAGAGGGAGCCTCTTCTCCCTCCATTAGGGTTACAAAAAATTTCCAGAGAGAGCTCTGAAATTAGGGTTTACATAGTGTGTGTATTCTATCTCTATTTCTCCCTCTCTTTTGCTCTAAGTGTGTTTGTGTCTTACTATTGCACACAAACACATAGAGTTACACCTTCTCTTGGTTTCTGAGGGGCCAGAGGGCTGTTCTTAAAGTTCTTGACTGGTTTTGAGCTCAAAGAACCAACTGGAGCATTGTTTGTAAAGAGGGTCATCAAGGGTAAGAACTTCACCCTTTATTCTCCATTTTTGCATAGTCTTTTAGCCTATCTTGTAACTGTTTTTAGACTTTGTATATAACTAATAAAAGTCTTGTTTTTGAGTGCTTTAAATAGTTTTTAAGAGTGTTTTGTTGTTTGGGGTTGTTTCACCCCTCTTAGGGCATGTTTAGCCCCATTTTGTGCTATTTTGGTTGAGCTCCGGGACCACCTTGCTTGGGCCTCCTCACCACTGAAATCTTGAGGGATTTCAGTGGTGAGGATGGTGCCTTAAGATCCTAAGAAGGAGAGGGCCACCCCCTTCCTTGTTGTCCTTGAAAAGGGCTATTTTTGCCTCATGAGTGAGCATCTAATTTAGGTTCATGTTGACCATGTCCTAGCTGTTATTTGTGCTTATTATGTCATAATATAGCTCTGTTTTTACTTGGTTTAGACACACCATGCTTGCCTTGCATACATGTCTTGTAATGCCATGATTTGCCTTAACATGCTTTATGCTTTGAGCCTTGTTTCTAGCATGTTTTTGGCTTAGCTCTGTGAAGCCTTTATGCTTGTTTTAGCATGCTAAGAGATGTTTTTGGTCATTTGAGTCATCCATGCTTTCTTTGTATAGCTACCATGTAACCTCTCTTGTATGCCTTAAGCATTGACCCCTCTAGCATGTCATCCTTGCATCATTTCAGTGGTTTAGAACCACTTGTCATGTCATTTCAGTCCTCATGGTATGCTTGTATGCTTGCATTTGATGCCCCTTTCATGCCTTAAGAGGTTGGTGTTTCATGCTCCATGTTTGTGCCATTGTGTATGCCTCTAGGATTAGATCATTTAGATGCCATCTAAGTGGTTTTGGGGGCTTACTTTTGCATGTTTTAGGACTGTTTTGATTCACTTTGATCATTTGCTTCATGTGTCACATGATCATGGTTTAAGTCCTTGGGCTCGGTTGCATACTTAGTTCATATGCTTAGGTTGCATTTGGCATGCATGCTTAGCCTCTTGAGTTGAGTATGATAGAGGTTGAGCTCCTTGCTTGTTTATGTGCATTTTTTGAAATCAAAGTGCATAACTTGGTTCCTTGGGCCATCACGCATGGAAATGCGCGATTGGTAGTCCGAGAACCGAGAACCATGTCCCTTTGAGTCATAAACATGATAAGGGATGTGTTGGTGCACACATTTGCTTGAAATGCATTGCTATGCCTTGTTTTGCCCTCTACTGCTGTCAAAACAGGATTCTGCAGGAAGGTTTGGCCGGCCGGTCATCTTTAGTGCCGACCGACCAACAATGGGTGGCCGATAGCTTAACCAGTGGCCGGTGATCATTTCCTTTGGCCGGTGACCATTTCCCATGGCCGGTGGTGTCCCATAGGGTTCATAGAGTGTACCTTGGGAATTTTGCACTAATCAGAGAAGGAAAACAGTGTGGACAGAGGCAACTTGTGCATGGCAGTGGATTTCGAGCGGAGCCGAGCACGCATTGCATTGGGCCCTCTTCCCGAGGCTGTTTACTGTTTTATTAGATTAGTTAATTTGCTTAACTAGTTTAATTAGTCTGTAATATTTAATTAGCTTGTAGGTTAATTAAATCTGTATTATTCTTTCGGTCCCTCCGAGTGAGGGCGTATTTGTAATAAGTGTGGGTGCGTGTGTGCATGTTTTCCAACTCCCACTTCTTTCTCCCTTTTACTTACCTACTTTTGATGGTTAGTATTAGGACATGTTTAATTTAGCATCCTTATGCTATGCATGCGTGCATCATTCATCAGTATTGCATGCACCGGGCTCGGCGCATCATGCTAACTGTATTGTATTCCAAATCTAACTTGAATACGTGCTACTTGTTGCATCCCACATGCCATCCTAGGATTAGCCGAGCCTATTCTAGTGACATTTTGTATGCGTTGCATTAGCCACTTAACATGAACTAGGATCATGCATATGATTACTAACTAGTTTCTGTTTCGGCTCGGAGTACGATGTAAGTATTCATACTTTAGCATCCTTGCATGAGTGTGAATGTTAATATAACAGCATGCTTACCATGTGGCTAGATGCTTATTTGATTAACTGCCTGAATGCCTGTGGGTGAAGGTTGGATTATTTGAGTTGGGACAACTCATTGAAATCTGTTTTAGCCTACTTGCGAGTAGCAAATCTTAAATCATTTTCCAAACAAACGGATGTGCAATGCTTCGTTCCAAATTAGGCGATCTAGTCTATACTTTTGTGTTGTGTGCATCACATAGTAAGATTAGCTAATTAATCGGAATAAGAACACATAGTGTTTTCAAAACAAGATATCATGGTTAGTAGAGGCCGATCTTCGGATCGGGCGAGAGGGGGTGCTCATAGCTGACCTTCCCCAATCGTACCCAAGTTCCCGAGCCGAGGCAACTTTGGTGATAACGGACACGTGGCCTTAGGCAAACGAGTCAGGGTTTCCTAAATTCCCCCATTAAAAAATATTTAGGTGGCGACTCTGTATCTGGCAAGCAGTCCATGTTTGGCACTTCTTTACAAAAATCTGTTTCTCAAAACGATTTGCCGGATTTGGACTCTTTGGTTCAGATTAAGAACCGTGACAATCTGAGTCCGAACTGTAGCACGGAGGCCCTCACCCGGGGCGCATCTACAGTGAACAATTCATAGAAGATGGAAGGTGTACCAGTTCTCTTCAAGCGGGAAGCGGCCATCATCATCGAAGCACTTGGAATAGTTTGCGAGAGGGTTTATTACTTCAGTCTCACTACTATGTCCTTTTGGTTGGGATTCCACTTGCAAGTAGTGCCTGATATCATGCCTTTAGTATTGCTAGTATATGTCTTATTATTTAAGTAATATTTGGTATCTGCATTCAAACTTGTTATGCTATTATATATCTACAGTGCCTAAAAGGAACAGATGTTATTTGTATGTTGTTTTAAAAACTTGTTGTGGTGATTCTTGCAATATTAGTGGAGCTAATGATCCTAGTGGTTTGATCATGTAGATACAGTTGCTCTCGAATATAATGAGTGGAAAGATTATCTTACAGTTCTCTCATTTGTGGTAACTATTGTAGCATCTGTGTCTTTGATTTCTATAACTTCTCTATCGATCCATGTAACTTCAGGATCCTCAGCCCACACATGTGATCCGACTATCATGTGACCATTGTTTTACAAAGAATAGATTGATCAAGTTACTTGAAAATAAAGAAGATGAACCATGAAAGCTTACCATGATTGTGATTCTTCGATGTGATCATCTAATGCAGAATGGCAATGCAGAGAAGCCAATGGATTTTTGTTGTCTATGGAGAGAATGGCAGTGCTAGTAAGGAATGATGGAGTGAAGATTTGCCGGAAATAAAAAGTAGATAGAATGTTGAAAAGAAGAGGAAATTCCGGTGGTGGTAACTCAAAAGAAAAAAAGGCAGAGATGCTGACTTGGCACCTTTTTTTTTGGCTTATTCGACACAGGATGCTAACTTGGCACCAAAAGAAGCATGCCAGCTGTGTGTAGGCAACACAGGGAATTCATGTGCAGTTGCTGCAGGGGATAGTTTTTATGTTAATGCTTATTGTTGCAGCCATCTGATGAGTGGACCCTTTGCTTTGCCAATGTTAAAGGCCTTTGTGTTCCTAATTATGGTTGTGCATTGCCAATGCCAAGCAGTGGGGATTACTAGCTATCATTGGAGTGGTTATAAAATTATGAAAGTGTCTTATTACTTAAATAATTTGACATTAAGTTATTTCTTTTTGGATGGTTGGAAGTAAAATGGATGCAAATTTTGAAATGATTGATAATATATGTATTGTTTTGTTTATATACATGGTATAGGTTGCACGGAATACATACAGGTAATGGACAAATTAAAAATATATATATATTATATTTTTGTCCACTAAATAATTGGTAGCCAAAAAGGCAGTAAATATTTTTAGTAACTAAATAGTTAGTAGCTAAAAATAAATAAAATGAATAACAAAACTTTTGGCGACTAAAATTTTAGTAGCCAAATAAAAAAAATAGACTTTAGGCGACTAAATTTTTAGTAGTTCAAAAAAATTACACTTTAGGCGACTAAAACATTTAGTCGCTGAAAATGCGATATAAATTTTTTTTTAAACCTTTTGGCGACTAAAAGATTGGTCGCCAATTTAGCCTATCAACGACTAAATTTTTTTTTGTCGCCAATACCTTTACTTTTGGCGACTACTTATTTAGTAGCCAATTTAGGACTTTCGACAACTAAAATTTTTTTAGTCGCCAATACCTTCACCAACCGTCTTTCCGCAGCCAAGTTGACGACCAAACTATTTAGTCGGAAAAACCTTTTGACGACCAAAAATATGACTTTTGACAACTAAAAATTTAATCGCTAAAAATATAATTTCTTGTAGTGCAAGTTGCCAAAGGAAGGCTAACTTTTGCACGATGAGGTGTGCCATGTCTTTCTTTGTTTCAACAAATGTGCCGTACAAAACAATTTCCCCTATCCAATCAAAACTTATTCAAACGTGTGAGTACTTCCACCAAAACTTTCAAAATTGTGTTAAATTTATTTTAAAAAGTTTAAGTTGAAATTACCTTATGTAAATTTGACATATTTAAAAGAAATATTCACCATGGAAAATTTATTATTTTAACATTTTTACCTTTTTCTATAAAAAAAAATTTCTATTGATTCTTATTATTAAAATAATAAAAATAAAAACCCAACTTGTTTTCAATCATATTTTGTACTATTCTTATTTTCCAGGATGACCAATTGCTAAACCAATTATGCTTATTTCCCCAAAAAAGAAAAAGATAAAAAAAAAAAAAAAAAAGGGCTCTATGATAGTGATAACTATGTAGCTCAAAAAAATCAGCAGACCACTCAAGCCATTCCAGCCAATGATTCAGTCAAGGAAATTGAATGAATCATTCCATAATCAAATGAGATTCCATGGTAGATTTTTTGCCATAATAGTTGTGATCTTATTCTAATTTTTTTTTGTGTGCATAATTTCAGCCTGTACAGTTGTAATAATTCCCTTATTGATTGTAAATCATTGACTATATATATAAACTAAAGAATCACCAAAGGAGTGGGGTGAATTCTCTTTCATAAATACTCTTTTCTACTGTTTTTTTTTTCACTCTCAACCCATAATACATGTTTGTGTGTCATTGGAATGTGCTCAATCTATTGTTGATTTTATCTTATTGTTTCATGTTGCTTAAATGTTTAATTTCAAAATATTTTGGATTTTATCTTTTTGGGTTTTTCTGGGTTCAATTTGAATTCTTTTCATGCATTTGTATTTTATGATTTGTAGCTAGAAATTTAAGGAAAAGTAAAGAGGAGAAGAAAAATGTTTGAAGCTTTATGCTCCATGTTAGTTGTTGATTCTTAAAAATGAAAATTTTGTTTTGGAAATCAAAATTCTGTGCCTGAATATATTATGTATTTATATATTCATTATATAATATAAGCAAAAACGTTGTAGGATTTTGTGATTCAAATCTCCAAACTTTTTTCTCAATTTGTTGAATTTAAAAAATATAAAAATACATATGTCAAGAAATTATTGGTCATTGGTCATTTGATCACTATGGAAATACATTAACATTTAAACTTAACTCTTTTAAAATATTTTTTTTTTATGAAAATCAAGTAAAACTTTTTTATATTTCAAAATACCAAAATTCATGTCATTATTAATTTATTGATCAATAAGGTAATATATTCCCTAAAATCATGATACTTTTTTTAAATTTATAGTATGAAAATACACACGTTATAAAATAATAAAATTAATAAATAATAGATTTTATTAATCATGATATTCTTTTTAAAATTTATTTACATATCTACTATCTATTTAACAAAATGTTATGGGCTCTTTAATTATATTATTAGTTCTTCATTGTTTTATTTTTTTCCATTTAATTGAAAATTTTTGTTAATCAATATGGTAAGTATTTAAATTTTTTTTGATTATGATCCTGAATCTTTAATGAGCAGTAATCCAACTTTAATTTCTACAATAGAAAACATATATATTTAGAAATTATCACTTTATTTTTATTGACAAATTAAACTATACTTATTGTTAATAGTGAGTGATAATTTTTCCAAACCTATTATTATCTATACGTTAACACAAAATGCCTTTCTATCTAAAATGTTCTAAGAAATTCAAATATTAATTTAAATTTATAAAATTATAAATTAATACATGTCTCATAAGATTATTAACTCATCCAAACCTATGTAATTTAAAGTTTAAAAAATAATTAGATGAAAAGTTCATATTTAAGCCCAATCTAATTTAAACAATAGCTAATAAAATTTGAAGTTCAAATTTAAAATTTAAAAATATATATATATGAAAAAATATATATATTTTTCATATAAATATTCTATAACATAAATGAAATTTTCATAAGAAACACATTTGTGAAAGAATCTATGCATAGTAACATATATCTCTTCTTGCTTAAGATTTAGTTATTTAAATTTGCAATCTACACTGTAACAAAAAAATTTGCAATCTACAAAAAGAATGTTCAAAATATAATGTTAATAATTTTTTCTGATCACATTTGACATAACTCTTTACATAAAACAAATTATATATATATATATATCATGTGGAGTCTATCAAATAATATGATTAATGTCATGTAAGATGCCACATATGATATCCAAATATGAAAACTAACATAACTCAATTTAAAAATCTATTAAAGATACATAATTTAAAGTGAGTTATGCATAACGATGAGTAAAAATATATGTACTTAGGCTTGTTTTGAAAAGTAAAAAAAAAGTTAATTTATTTTTTTTTTTTTTTACTGCCTTTTAAAATAATATAAAAAAATAAAAAGATCATATAATTTAAATTAATTAATAAACTAATAAATTGACTTTTTTCATCCTCGAAAAAACTTAATTTACTGCATAGCATTCTAACCTACACTGGTGTGAGAGTGTGTAAATAAGATATTTTCATCCCCAAATTTCAACTCTGGATCAAATGAGATGTCCAATTCGATTAAAAAATTATAAAGACTGACTAAACTTTTTATTAAGGGTAAACTATCAATAGGTCCTATTTTAGAGACTTATTACTCAATAGGTCTTACTTTGGAGACTTATTACCCATTAAGTCCTATTGATAAATTTATTAAGTGATAAAGATAAATTTATCAGTCTTTTATTTTTATGAATAAAATAGTGATAAATTTATCAGTCTCTTTGTTTTTATGAATAAATTTCTAGTGATAAATTTATCCCCCTTATTTTTATAGTGTTAAATTTATTAGTTAGGACCTGTAGGTAAATAAGTCTAGTTAATATAGAACTAATTGGTAAGTACCCCTTTTATTAATGGGCTAGGTATTGACTAATAAAATGCTCTAAGATAGTTCATGGTCAGGAGGATCTAAGCCAAATATGTTTGGCTATGTAGATTAGCTAAAAATATTTTATATATAAATATAAGTGAACTTAAGGATTTAACAAAATGGTGGCGATACGGCAAAGATTATTGAAAGAAAAGTTATAATGCCTAGTAAGAGAAGGGGTGATTATTCAGTATTTTTAGAGTATGGATACGTGGTGTTCTATTAGGTTTTGATTAGTAGAGAGGGATAAGAGTCCGTAATTTATATTGGGGATAAAGGAATAGCATGAGACTAAATAATTAATTATTAGCTTGGAGTATGACTACGTGATATTCCGAAATTATTGAATAATTTCTTGTAAAGGAAAGGGTTAAAGAATGGTTGGAGTCGTGAAAATTACAAAATGAATATGAGAGAGGATAAGAAAATGATCTGCCAAAGATAACAAGTGTTAGAAAATCTGAAAGTTATAATTCATTGGATGAAGGCTGATTTGTGGGATGACACAGGGATATGGGTCGCTGGTATTTTGTTGTTTGTCCCTCTCGTTTCGTTACTTCTCATTTCGTTACTGAATTTGATTTTGATTTAAACATATTATGCTTGACCGAGTTCTAAAAACAATAATAAAAAAACATTACAGGAAGAAACAAATAAAATTAATTATTATATACAGAGTCTACTATATCATTAGATGCATCTACTATATATGGCAAATTAAAATTATAAAATCTTTAGGGAAAAAGAGTAGTTCTGTTTAGTTTAGTTTTAGAATTGTAATTCTAATCAAAAAAAAATTAAAATTTATGATCAAATATATAACTCAAAACTCAATTCAAAAACTATTTTCAAAACTCATAACTAAACCCACAACTCAAAATTCTTTTCAAAACTCATAATCAAATTCTTTTTAAAACTTATTATAAAAAAAAAAATCAAATTTTTTAATTTTTTTAAATTATGATTTAAGTGTGGAGTTGTGTTTTGAGTTATGAGTTTTCAATTAAGTTTTAAAAAGAGAAAATTTATTTTGTTATAAGTTTTCAAAAAGAGTTTTGAGTTGTATTTTTTTAATATGCATTGTATTTCATACAATTGTGCGCTGTATTTTTTTGAAATATTTGAGTTGTATTTTTTTAAATATTTAAAAATTTTAAAAATTTATTTATTTTTTAAATATATAATTTTTATTTTAAATATTTTTATTTTTTATTTTAAATATTTATTTTATTTTATAAATAATTTTTTAAATTTTAAATTTTTTAGATATTTTTTTTAAAAAAATTACTTTTTTAAAATTTTTAAATAACTTGAATCGCCATATACATCTAAATCATAACAAATTATTTAGCCAATACTTAAAAAAAACAAATAATATTTTTTGAAAAAATAAAAAAAATAACAAAATAATTATAAATAACAAAATAAAAAAAATGATTTTTTTTAATAGAATTTTGAAAAGAGTTTAGTTATGAGTTTTGAAAAAACAATTTTGAATTGAATTTTGAGCTGTGTATTTGATTATGAGTTTTGAAAATAGTTTTTGAATTGAGTTTTGAGTTATGTATTTGGTTATGATTTAAGGAGTTGTGTATTGAGTTTAAAATTTTTTTAAAAAAAAATAATTTTCAAAAAATTCAAAATACAACTCAAAACCTTTTTCAAAACTCATAATCAAATAATTTTTTTTCCAAAATTCAACTCACAACTCCACACTTAAATCACAATTCCACACTTTAATTGTGATTCTAAAACTAAGCTAAACGGAGCCAATGTATTTATATTTTATCCTAAGTGCAGTTTTTATTCCTTAAAAAAAAAAGTACAATTTTTTTTGTAATTTATCATATTTCTATTTAATTTATACTATTTAAGTTATGATACATTATTTGTTATTTAGAACGCAAAACATAGCATTGATTGTAGGGGAAAAATGATTGAAAACAAAAACACCCTATAAGTGAAATTTTAATGAAAATAGTTAAAATTTACTCTAACTTTTTTATTTTTGTATATTTTAATGTTGGGCGTTTAGTTGAAAATTCTAATTTAAATTTTTTTGGTGGAATAGTCACCTACTAAAATAACAAACTTAAATAAAATAACCAAAATATATCTCTCTCCTCTCTCTCTCTCCACCTCCTCTTCCGACGCCTCCTACGCCTCCTCTTCCGACGCCTCCCACGTCATCGCGTCCTCCTCCGCCACCATGATTGCCACGTAATCTCTGTGCTTCTTCCGCCACCGGAAATCACCGCCATGTCCGTCAGCGTCCAGATGTGTGCTCCGAACCACCGCCACGACAGAAATGACGAACTGTCCGATATCCAAACCCGACAATGCACGGTAGCAATCGACTTCTAGAACCACCATCTCGATTGAGTCTTTAGATCCGATATAATCAAAGCTTGTGAAGATTTCTCTCTGCGTCCCTTCGATCGTGACGATGCCTTGGCCTCTTTTTGAGATCGAAATTGTTGGAATTGGGGATCCCGCCCAAGACCTTCCAGAAATTATACCAAGCAGAAAAACACACACAAACCCAAAGAAACACCATATTTAACGTGGTTCGGCCTCAATGCCTATGTCCACGAGAGAGTAACCAGTTGTCACTATAACAATGGAGAGATTACAGAAAGATTACAATAGAGGAGGAGCTCACACTATCCCCACTCAGTCACTCTCCCGTCTCCCTCGCTCACACCGAGAGAGACGGTCTCTCCGCCTCACATCTCTCACTCTCTTTGGTTTGCTCGGTTTGCTCTCTTTGTATACTTTCCCCTCCACCTCTATTTATACATATCATGAGGGAAGGAAGTTGGGACAGCAATGGTGAGTGGATTGGTTAGTGGGAGGTGTCACCCCCACTCTCTCTAAAGTGGGTTAGCCACTCACATGCGATGATGAATATATCCAACAAATCACCCCCCAACCCGTGTGAGGTGATCCAATGCACACACTGCTACTAATCTTGTCACGGCCAAATTTCAACATAGTTTGCATCTCCTCACTGAGACGTTTGCATCGCCTGAAGCTAGAGATAACACACCAGAGATACAAGAGGATGAGGGAATCCTACATCCTCAACTCAACTCACACCACTCTTTGATTTGGAGAGAGCCTCTGCTTCTATCTCCCACAGATCTCTTCCACGCTTCATGTCTTGGATGTCTTCACTTGCTATCATAGAACTTACGTAACCAATATATCCTGCACCCCCTAATTGGATGTCCTGCACCCCCTGCTGGGATGCCCTTAACTGTCATGCATTACCTCGCAGGACCAGTTATTGGAGTAATAGAAAACTCGTTGTTTATCTCATCAACGTCCTCTGTCTTCTTTGCTCGGAGCTTTTCCTCTGAACTATCAGCCTTTGCCCTCTGCACTTCTGAACAACCTCCTAGCGTTTCCACATACGCTCGTTGTCTGTGCTTTTGCAATCCCTGATTTGTTGTCCAGCAGATTGATGGTTGACAGTAGCTCCATCTGTCAAAGCATCGTCAGCTATGCAATTTCTTGCATAGTGCTCGCACCCATGGCTTATGGTCTCCCTGCGTCGAGCTCACTTGAGAGATCCGCATCAACTCTATCCTCCGCTGCCATGGAACTAAAGAAACCACCATTGAGAAAAAAAAGGCTTGCCACTCCTTGGCGCGCACTCTTGCGTTTTACTCGTCTCAATTTCTTTGTCTGGAAGTTCCTATGAACTGTCAACAACTCGTTACTATACACTCTTCTCGCGCCTCTGTACAACACTCTAGCATACCCTTGCACTGTTGCACGTTTGCATTTGTGCTTCTGCGCTTAGTTTGCTCCTCTGCAACTATTGTTCTACGCGTCCACATACCATCAATACTTACTCATATACAGTAGCTCCAATAACCACAGCATTTCCTTGAGCCTGTACTTGTTGCCAAATCATCTATCCATCGATGAATGGACTTTTTGATTGAACCAAATCTTCCGATCAACTCCGGAGATAAGCATCTCTACAATCCTCTGATCACCCCTGACCAATCCTGATCTCCCTTAATTTGCCATTTGATCAAGCTGATCTCCTTTGGTCTTCAATGATCTATCTCGATTTGTATCTAGTTGTCCAATCTGGTCAGAATCTGCCCATTATAACCTCTTCAGTGAATCCGCAGCATTCCACGATATCCGGTAGGGGTGAGCAGCGGATATACCGATCCGCCAAAACCGACCGAACCGAACCGATCCGCCGCATTTTGGACGGATGCGTGATGACGAGCGGACGGTTGCGGATTGATTTTCTCCAATCCGCCAATTTGGCGGACGGATGGCGGATTTGAGATTCCTTTGGCCGCAACCGAACCGCCAAACCGCGAACACCCCTAGTAATTTATAAGACTTTGTGTTTTCAGTTTGTTTAAATATTCTGTTTGCGTTTTCAATTAAAAAAGAGTTTAAATATTCTGTTGAAAAAAAGTTTTCAACTTGAATATCTTTTTTGAATTGAAAAAAATATACGTATTATTTATCTATATTTTTTGGTTTTTAAATCTATCTCTAAAAATAATAAATAGAAAATATGATATATGCTGGTTGGTTTTTGTTTTTAAAAACAGATATAGATGTAACAATACAGAGACATACAATCTCTACTACTGCTCTGTTCAAGGTTTTCGTGGTTTGAATTGTTTTTATATTTTAAAAACCACAGATTGTAATACTTTATGCGGATGAGGCATGCTGTGATTGTAGTATATGGATGAGGCATGCAGTGATTGTGATATTCTAAAGTTTCAAACTTTCTTGCTTTGAATGAGGCATGCAGTGATTGTAATATTTTTTTAAGTCATTAATTGTAATACTTTCTTTTTTCTTTTTTTTTTTTGAGGAAGTGCACAAGTTGAATTATGTTGAAAATTTATAAATTTTAAACCGCCAAACCGATTCGCATCCATCCGCCAAACCGCCAATCCGCTCAATCCACATCCGCCGGATTGGCGGACGGATGCGGATTGATTTTCTCCAATCCGCCAATTTGGCGGACGGATGGC
The DNA here is from genome assembly GCA_030407325.1 of Camellia japonica. Classification (NCBI taxonomy): domain Eukaryota; kingdom Viridiplantae; phylum Streptophyta; class Magnoliopsida; order Ericales; family Theaceae; genus Camellia; species Camellia japonica. The sequence goes on from JAPPVO010000016.1 coordinate 31,672,069, forward strand.
GGATTGGAGGTTTCGTGGCCGCAACCGACCCGCGCCCACCCCTAATATCCGGCAACCTTCTTACGACTATTGAAGATGACAAACTTCCATGTTTTGACAAACTTTAAAAATCGTTCAGAATTTCACTATTCTGACCTCGCGGTTGCGTCCGGAACGATCCGGTTAGCTAGGACCAACTTTCGCTACACTTCCAAGGACCTCACTAAAAAAAAACATCCCCGAAAGTTGAGCCACACCACAATTTTCTGAAAATTCTGGGCCAAATTGTAATTTTCAGAAGTTCAGGGAATATTTCGTGTTCCAACAGAATATTCCATCCACTGCCCCTGACGCTGTCTACCACTTTGATCTTCTTTTTTATAGAAAACTCCAATTTAAAAATCTGACCTTACGGATGTGTCCGGAATACTCCAAATAGTTGGAAAGCACTATTGGATCGTCAGAAACAGACTCCGAATGGCTTAGCTAAAGCCAAAACAGCGGCGCAGCGCGGCTCAGCTCAGTTAGCGGCGGCTCAGCTCGGCTCGGTCAACGACTAGTCAGCAACGCGTGACGTCATGTTGACGTCAGACCCACGCGTCTTTCCACTCGTCTTCTTCCTTCGACGGCGCGTGGGGCTCGTGTCTGCGCGTGATTCTCACTTGTTGAGGCTCTGCTTTGCATTTCTGGACTCCTTTCGTCAAGACCTTGCTCCTGGTATGCTCAAAATCTGATTTCGAGCAATTTGATTTTTGGGCAGTTTCGAAAAACACTCTGTTTTTGTTCCGAAACGCCACCAACGAGGCTCTGATTTCACTTGTTGGGGATCGGGGATCCCGCCCAACACCTTCCAGAAATTGTACCAAGCAGAAAAACACACATACACCCAAGGAAACACCATATTTAACGTGGTTCGGCCTCAATGCCTATGTCCACGGGAGAGTATAACCGGTTATCATTATAACAATGGAGAGATTACAGAAAGATTACAATAAAGGAGGAGCTCACACTATCCTCACTCAGCCACTCTCCCATCTCCCTCGCTCACACCAAGAGAGACGGTCTCTCCGCCTCACATCTCTCACTCTCTTTGGTTTGCTCGGTTTGCTCTCTTTGTCTACTCTCCCCTCAACCTCTATTTATACATATCATGAGGAAAGGAAGTTGGGACAGCAATGGTGAGTGGATTGGTTAGTGGGGAGGTGCCACCCCCACTCTCTCTAAAGTACTCTTCAACCACCCCACTCTCTCTAAAGTGGGTTAGCCACTCACATGGAATGATGAATATATCCAACAGAAATCCCTCTTTTCTAAGTTCTCTCTCTATGTGAATGTATATGTTTATGTATATATATAATTTTTTTTTTCTTTATCTATGATAAATCTCCATGATTGAAAGATTGAAAGAAACAGAGATATCGATCAATGAAAGAGAAGATGATCAAAGTGGGGTTTTGTTGATAGTGGAGATGTGATATGAAAAATGGGAGTCTGAAAAATGAAAAAAGTGGTGTTTTTCTAGGTTCTCTCTCTCCGTGGTGTGTTGATTCAGTAATTTAGTGTTTGAGTGAAATCGAATAAAGAAATTGGAAAGAGGAATGGTAGTAGATCCAACACAGATCTGTGAGATTTTTAACAGATAGTAGGAATCCTGTTGGATTTGAATACAGATCTGTTGGAAAGATTTGATCAGCTAATAAAATATGTTTAAAATTTAAACAGATAAAAAAAATTAAATAGATAAAAAAAAAAACTAACATATAATAAAATTTGACCAAATATTTAAACAGATGGGGAAATTTTTGAATATATAGGGAAAAAATTTTGAACAAATAGTCAACGAAAGTCAACAGAAAAATTAAGGAGTAAAATTAAAAACAAAATATTCTCCAAAACTAACAAAAACTTTTCGCCAAACAATTTCACAAATTGTGGACCTTTCACTAACAAAAAAATATTAATTGAAACTAATGTCTTATAACCTCCTTAACTTAGACTTTTTCAACAATTTTCTCTTTAATGTTTTACTACTTAATTTTAAATTTAATTGTTAATTATCTAGTTCTTTATTATTGTATTACCATATTTGTGTTTTTCATATTTATCTCCTCTAAAGGAGTCATATTATAACACTTTGAATTGTGTGTTCTTTTCTGAGCATAGCATTTGAGTTTGACGACAAGATTGAAGTGGAATAATAAAAAATTATATTTCTTTCGTTTGTCAGATATTTTCTTCCTTTGGAATTGGAAAATCTTACCTTTCGAGAGTAAAAAAGTCTCCAAATCTGAAAAGCAAATAATGTGTATTGTCACAGTTATTTGCATGCCATCAAAAAAAGAAAAAATTTCATAAAAAGATAAGCGCGACAATTCATATTGGATGTAATCATAGGAGTCTTTACTTGCTTGAGCATCTTTCTTTACAAAACAATCTAAAAATTTTGCATCATATGCTAATAATAATTGATGGTGGCAATTTTGTGCCGTAGAGAGAGATTGAAAATAAAATTTATTTAGGGCAAATCTACATATTACCCCTTAGAGAACATGTTCACTACCACAACCAAATGAAACAAGAATTAGCTTCCACACTCCACAAGAACCCTTTCATATCCTCAACCAGCCCTTCCATCTGCTCCCTCGAATGCAATGGCGAAGGATACACGCACATGCAATCCAATGCCCCATCGCGTACAGTGTCAAATATGGCAATGGACGGCCCAACTCCGTGCACAGAAGCGCACCCCATGTAGTCCTTCAATCCGATCTCTCTGTGCATTTCACGAGAATGGTCGATCACGGGGTCCTCAAACACAGAGATGAATGAAGTCCTCATGGACGATGAAGGAGTCAAACCAGGGTTGTCAATGACCTTGCACATGAGGAAATTAATGTCTGCCATGTCAGAGAAATGCTTATTGTTCTTCTTTGAGTTCGCGAACGCATTATATGTTCTCATTGCTAGCTCCCAAAGCGTTTCTCCCCCTTTTATGTCATGTGTGTTTAGGGTGGCAGAGTGGTAAAACCCTGAATCATTCAGGTGCACCAAAATCAGTAGATCAAAGTATATAAGTTGGATGATATATCAAAGTATCAAGAAGTAAAGCCTTGTATGAAACACAAAAGTAAATAAAATGGTCTATTGTACTTTGCTATCAAGAAAGCCAAAGATGCAGTGAAAATAGCTGCTGCCTAGCCTAAAAATAGTTTTACCTGCAAAACTTGATTAACGCCCATTTGGAAAAACTTATTTGCAACATATTTTGCTTAAAATTTGAAATTTCATGCTTAAGCAGTTGTACATTGAAAAGTAAATGTTTTGGTAAAACTAGGGATGGCCATTTAAATCCGATTCACGGGGGCCCGCTCATACTCGCCCGAATGGGGCAGATTTTGCCCACCCCGACACTTATGTGGGGCAGGAGTGAATTATGTTTGGTCACCCGCAACGGGGGTGGGTTGGGGATGGGTATCACTTCCCCCGATCCAAACTCAACCCAATATAATTAATAATACATAGACAAATAATATAATTAGATATAAAAAAATAATATTAAAAGTTTATGATTTTGTTTAAATATAAATAAATAATAATCTTAAAAATCTCACTATTTATATATATGAAAATAAAAAATTTATTTAGTGTGTTTAGAATTTAAATGATTTTTAATTTTTTTAACTATTTGAAATGTGGTCAGATATCTGCGGATATCGGGTATCCACGGGGACGGGGGCAGGGCGGGGCCGGGGGTGGGGTTGAAAAAATTCACCTGTAGCGGGGGTGGGGCGGTGGCAGGAGTGGGGGAGGAGTTTGTCGGCGGGGAATGGCAAACGACCCGTGGCCATCCTAGGTAAAACTTGTCAAATTTACAATTTATTCACTTTTTCAGCTGAAAACCAGCTTTCAGTTTCATGCTTGAGCAGTTATACATTGAAAGGTCAATATTTGGTAAAATTAGCATGCTTTCAATTTATTCACTTTTTCAGCTCAAAAAGCTGCTTCTTGTCTTTTTTCTTTTCTTTTTTTTTCTTTTTAAAAGCTGGGTTCAAGATTTAGTTGCAAATAAGTTTTGCCAAACAGACTCTAAACATGTTGAATGTCGCAGAGGTCTCAAACTAGGAGCGCCACAAGTGTCATAAAAAATTAAAAATAAAAAGAGTAATTTTAAGGAGTGAGAACAGGGGATTGACAGTCTAATAGAAGAGTAAGTTGGGAATGGGAGCGGGAGCGCAGCGGGGGTGGGCTGGAGCGGGGTTCAGGAGTGAGGAGCGAGACCCAATAAGAGTTTTAGCTACCACGGTTATGAAAGCAACTATATATAATATATACTTTTAATTCAAAGCTGGGGAAAATGTCCAAGATTTAGTTGTTACATGCTTTGTGTAGTGAAAGTCCCATTGTATCATTTCCCAAAAATGATATTTACATAATTAAAGTTCTCAATCTCCATCAACAGAGCTTTTCACATATCAAATCCAATCTAAATTAGCAAGTTCATCTTTCTTTCATCATTTAGCATGACAGTAAGTGATATGGAGTATAGGAAGATCAAGAAAGGCTAAATTCAAAGAAGTCATGATCCTTGGACATTGGCATGATTATAGAGAAAATGATATAAATCTTTTATAATTATATTTATAGTATTATTATAATCTTATTTATTATTATTTTTATATTTTCTAGGATTTTAAGGTTAGGGATATTTTAGTAATTTTATTTTTACTGACATGAGATGGATGGATCACCCATGGTCTTATGGATCAAGTTATTTAATTAGTTTTTGTTTTTGTTTTTTATTTGGTCTTAAATTAGTTTTAGAAATTAAAGATATTTTAGTAGTTTTCTTTTTTTATTGTAATTGGCTTAGGAAATCTCCTAATCCTATATAAAGTCATGTAATACTTATAATTTAAGGGAGTTGATATTTTATAGAATTTTGAGAGTTTTGAAACCTCTTTCGGTTTGCGTGATGTAACCCTAACCCTAGTTGTGATGCCTAAGAGATTTTATAAGTGATTTCTAAGGTTGCGTTTGGTAGAGTTTTCTAAATATAATTTGATAATAGAGTTGTATTTTGAGGTTGTGAGTTTTGGAATTATGATTTGAGTGTGGAAAATTTATTTGGTGAATGAGTTTTAAAAAGAGTTTTAAATTGCAGCCGTCCTAGGGACCCCCAGCAGTCCCAGCTCCTTGTGCTCTCAAGACAAAAAAAAAAAAAAAAATTTTGACCAATCAGACCCCACTGGGGGTCCTAGGGTCACCCCCAGTGGAGGTCTGATGCATTCCTCTTTAAATTGAGTGTGAAATTTTTGATGTAACATGTGATATTTGATACAAAAACTTACAACTCATAATCAACATACAACTCAAAATCTCATAAAAATTTTAAAAAAAATTCTGAATTTTTTTTATTTAAAATATAAAAAATAACAGGTGCCAATTGTAAAAAAATTTTAAAAAAAATTAAAATAAAAAATATGCACTGTTCTGGTCAACTAGCCGGATGTCCGGAAGGATAACTGGTTAGCTCAAATTTTCCCGCCTTGGACAGAATTTTCAAAAGTGAGTGTAAAATTAATTTTTAAAAACTCTAAACAAACAACACACTTAAAACATGGGGTAGCAATATGTTTGGAGAATAGAACCAAGCACAGTCTAAATCTTTCTTTTTCTTCTCTTTCTTCCCCTCGTTCATTTCAGCACTTTTAACAGTCCAAAACACTGTTCACGAGTACTGTTTACAGTACCCAAAATTCAATCTTCCAGCTTATTACATTAAGCCCCTAACCCTAATTCTTCCCTATACTAGTAGAATCCCTAATTTTTTATTACTTTTCAGCTTGAAATGACAATAAAAACCCACAGCATCCAGCTTACCGTTCTCACAGAGCTGTCCATAATTGTCCTACATCAATAAGTGAACTTGAGTCCCTAACATTAAGATTGAGACACCAATCAAGTTCTAGTTAGGTCCTACTTGGCTTACAAAGTCAATGATTTACACTTAAATATTACTTTTGTTGACTTTATGCCTGCTGATTAAAGAGATTTTCTGTTTTTGTCCCAATAGGCCCTCAATTATCTGCCAATGTTATTCATAAAAAAATAGTTTCGCTTCTAAGATGTTCATAGAACAAACTTCAGTTCCAGCAATAGCATGCAAGCAATATATATGTATATGAAGCCCAATAAATCCCTGTTGTGAAGTGACTGAGGAGTGATTAGGGAATGAAGATAAGGGCATACCTAGATTGTTGCTACTAAGAACTGGATCAAGAATCGGACGGCAGTCGATGAGGGTAACAACTGCATACTTCTCCCACTGACTCATCCGGCAGGCCTTTAGAGGAACGAGCTGCAATCAATCCAGCAGCTGCCAATGCCCCGCATAGTCCAATACCTCTTGACTTGCAACCCTGCAAAATTTGTAACCATTGTCTTGGTGCCCAAGTTTATGCACTCATTTTGTTTTTCTTTTTTTACAGGTGTATCAAAATTGAAAATGCACTTAACCTCCACCATGTCATATAGCCAATGTTCTTATGTTAATATATATTTATTGTGGATGTAAATTCCGAGCTACCACACTGCAAGGCTGAGCAGGACACGTGGCAGCATCTTCGAGCAAAGTAGCCAACCAGGCACTCAAGCTACATAGTTGGTCAGTCGGACAGGCCCGAGCAGTGGATGGGCCAGGTTAAGGGAAAGTCCACACTGAGTAGGAACGAGATTATCCTTACTTGGGATGTCACGTACATGGGACATGATCGACCAAAAGCAGAACATAAAGGGAAATGGTGCCTAAAATCTCACAACAGTAATGCACACTCACACTATAGGTAAGTTGAGAACCCAGCAAACCATGTACACAACATCTAGCATTCGTTAAAACATTTGACTTAGGCATCTAGCTTTTGCTGAGCATTCATATTTTCCGGCGGCCATCTCCACCCCTACACATTTATGTAAATTAAATTGTCTAATGCTTTTATCTACAAGTTTTGTATTTCACATGCGGTGGAGCATCAAGATTGACAAGAAAACATCTTCATCCACTATGGAAGACTTCGCAAGTGTTCCAAATTGTAAAGCATATTTATCACTAAAATCTAAAAATTGACTAAAAAACAAGTCTTAACTAATTTTAAGTGAAAGAGAGACTTGACTTAACACGGAATGTTGGAATATGCTTAGGGGAAGGCAATTTTCACTTGAATTCTTAAGTAACATAATTATCTGAAAAAAATCTGTATTTAAATATTGCAACAATAGAATTTTAGGTTTTTAAAAAAAAGTAAATAATTTTCAATCATATCAAACAGGGCATATTCCTTGGTATCATGTACGGTATCATGTACGTCTATTAAGTTATTGGATATTTCCGGGCGCAGTGGTACAATGGGCCCAATGTACATGTGATTGGTGTATAACAACGACGTCCAGTACTTGTGTAAACCCATCTCATATAATAGAATCAGTTTTCTGGAATTTAAAAAAAATAAAAAATAAAAACCAATTTGATAAAAATAAATATCAAAAAAATATTTTTAATTATTTTCACCCAAAACAAATATGAAATCATAAAAAAAATGATGAGTTGTTTTACTTTTTTTCCATCCATTCTCAATGATGTGTCGGGAAATTTGAGTCTTAAGTGTTTTATTTTAGGGGAAATTACACATCAATGGAACCTTCCCAATATAATTGTAAATAATTACATTTATATAAACTTTATCATTGTTCCGAATTTTTTTTTTTTTCAAACTTTCTCTTGATTGTTATTTCCCCTTTATTTTAAAACCAATCAACAATGGAGCATTCACATCATTATAAATAAATTTAGAAATTATATTTTAAAGGTCTCAAACTTTTTTCATGAAGGCCTATTTTGGCAACACGGTTAAAAGTCAACTTTTTGACTTTTTTGGGTCACATTGATTATTGATCTTTGTACCTTTTTTTAAAAAAAGTCAAAAATAAAAAAATAAAAAGTCAACTTTTAACCTACTTTTCAAAATAAGCATAAGAAATAAAATAGCACATAAGTGTATTTTTTATCTTTACATTTGAAAAATTAACTCTTGCTTATTTTATTTATTTTCACATGTAATTAGCATTAAATTAAACTCTTCTAATAATATAATTTTTATTTATAATTTTGTTTATAAAAAAAAAAAACCTTATTGTGTAATGTAAAATAACACCGTGCTATTTTTTATGTCAAATTATAATGAGTTGTTTTATTTTAAGACTAATAAACTTAAAAACTACACAAACTAGATTAGAGATGTTTTGTTTGAACATATTTGGTAGACTACACAAACTAAAAAGTCATAAATGACATTTTATTAAATCACAAATTTTTTTTTAGATAATAAAATATTTTTGTTTCAAGTGTCAACCAAACGTCAAAAAACAAAAACAAAAACCATTTTTTCCGTGTAAAATATTTTCCGTCGAAATAAGCATAGCCTGAATAATTTTGTTCAATTTGGTCATTACGATCAAGTTAAAAGTTAAAATTAACGATTTTGAAACATTTATCAATCTACACAAACAGAAATCAACAAGACTACAGACATAGAATCAATCACATAAAATATTTTTGATCATACATATTACATGGTCGCCTAGGGGTGATAAACGACCCGAACAATTAATTATTCAAATTTGATTTGAAAATTTTAAGGAATTTCAAAATATGTTCAAGCTTTGTTCGTTAAGCTTTCAAGTCAATCTCAAACGAGCTTTTGTCAACTTGAACTTGAATAACTTGACATTTTTATGGGCCAAGCTTGTCTCCAGTCAGAGAGCGTGCTGTTGGCCTCATGGATGGCCCACCACGGGTTTTGTTTCGATGATCCGTATCGTGCAATGTGTAGAACTCGTCAAGTACTTTATCTCTACAAAAAATCACGTTGATCGGATACTAATAGCTAGTTGATCGGATCATATTTCTGTTAACGGCAAATATAATCTTCAAAATAAATTGTTGACAAAAATTTGATCCGAACAAATAGTTATCGATATCCGATCGACGTAATTTTTTACAGTAATAAAGTACTTGACGAGCTCTACATATTGAACGATTCGAATTGTTGAAACATGACCCGTGGTAGGCCGTACAGGCCCAACAGTACCATCCAGTCCATGTGGACTGGAGACAAGCCTGATCCTATTTTTATATAGGCCCTGTTTAGAAATTGGCTATTTTTTTACTTTTTGGTTATTTAGGTATTTTAATAGGCTATTTTAATTTTTGTGTTTGGAAAGATGGGTTGAATTGTTATATTGAGAAAGGTGTTTGAAATTATATTAAATAATGAAATGACAGAAATGCCCCTAAAAAGAGTATGTTCTTGGTGAATGATGTGGCATTGCCCTCTAACTAGGTAAATATATTTGGGCTCCAACCACTGGTGTGTATCTCAATGTTCAGAGGGGTAATTTGGACATTTGACAACCTGAGTTGGCAGTGCTGTCAAGGCACATGGTCTATTTTTTTTTTTTGTATATGCTTTTCTGCTATTTCCGCTGTGAGGCTGAAATAGCCCTCTCCCTCTCAACCTAGCTTCCAAACACGGCCATAGTTTTAATCTTGAACTGAGCCACGAGTAAGAAATATGATTTAAAGTTTTAGGGTAAATTACATTGATATTCCCTTAAATTTATATCTATTATAGTTCTCTTATTTACCTTTTGAAAATTACATCTTATTTCCTGAGGTTTAAAGTTTCATTACAGATTGTCCTCTGAGGTTTAAAGTTTCATAACAGTTTCCCTCTTCACCGTAATGATCATCATACATAAAATTAAATTAACAGGGGGTCAGTGTAATTTTCCAAATATAAAAGGAAAAACTGTAATAAATATAAACCTCAGGGGGTGTCAGTGTAATTTACCCGAAGTTTTAACTAATTCTAAAATATATTCAAACTCACTTTATTACTCTCTCTTTTTTTTTTCTTTTTCTTTTTGATTTTTTACTATTTTAGTTTAATTTTTTTAGCCTCATTTAGTTTTTATTTTTGACCTTTTTGATTTTTACAAGAAAAAAAAATGAAATAATTATGATTTAAATGTAACATTTTATCTTATTGACTCATGTAATCGATTTTATATTTTGTGTTTTTTTAACCAAAGATCCATTGTCAAACATAACTTTGAAAAATAGAAATGTTTGGGACCTTTTTTTTGGGATTTCATGACCTCAATCTTCGCACTTAGGGGTGATTTGAGATGATCTAAATAAGTGTACTTTTTGACTTTTTATAAAATATGGATTGGGTATGGGTATGGGTTGGGTTAGAAGTGATGGTTAGAGAGGTAATGTGACTTAAATAAAATGATGTGATTTAAATAGGATAGTGACTTTTTTAACTTTTTTTAAATCATGCCAAACAAGTCCTTAATGTGTGTGTAGAATCTACTTATATATGTATAGATCTTACATTATGAATAGTTAGGATGAGAGTAGAGTTATGGGAAGTCTCTATCACAATTGTTTTAATAAATTAAACTTAAACGATATTTTAACAACCGAACAAAATTCGTCGTGTATTATCCCTGGTGGACCATCATAAAAATTGTTTCACCCAAACTACTCTATCTATCATGTAATATAAAAATTCGACTTGAAGTGTGTGAATAAGTGCAATTTAACTGAAAATATTTGGAAAAAAATATACATGGATGCAAAGATCAAACAAAAATCATGGTGAAGAAGAAGTTGAACTCACAGAAAGAATGCGATGAGTATGATCAGAACTTATCTTCAACCTCACAACCTTGGAACATCTCGGTGATTCCACATCAACGAAATTCAAATTCGCCAGCCTCAGAGCATTCAGAGAGTACCCAACCATGTCCACACCACGCGCCCAAAACGGCTTATTCCCTTTCCCATTCGGCACACAATCCTCAATTCCCAAACTAAACTCTACTCCCCCCTCTATTTCCCTCTCCACCCCCCCTCCTCCCTCAGCCACCGCCGCCGATATCTCCCTCAGCAGCGCCGCCGCCGAGGTCCGGTCACACGCCGCCGTGTGCAGCCGTAGCACCACCGCCCACTCGGCATCACTCAAACTGTAAACGCTCGCGAAGAACACATCGGTTTCGGAGTCCAATGAAAGGTCCAGATCGCGCCAGGTGGTGTTGTTGAGTTCGTGTTCGAGGATCAGTTGGAAGGGGGAGAGGGAGGGATTTTTGAGGGATCGGAGGATCTCGGCCGTTGATGAGAGATCGAAGAGCTGGATTTGGAGGTGAGGAGTTGGGGGTGTGATGAAGGAGAATGATGGTGTGGTGGTGGTGGAGAAGTGGAGTTTGGAGCGGAGGATAGGGTGGGAGATTTGAAGATTGTGGAGGGCATTTTGGAGAATTGAGAAGTTAGGTGGTTTAGATAGGAGGAGAGAGAGGACGGTTATGCCGGTGCCGCCGGGGACCGCCTTGCACCAGCTCTGCTCGGTGCCGCCGGCGGGGCGGCCCTTGGGGGGCGGTGGTGCGTCGGTGTCTTGCTGCTGGTCAGACATGGGAGAGAGAGAGAGAGAGAGAGAGAGAGAGAGAGAGAGTTATTGGGGAAAGGAGTAGAGGGGACACGAGAGAGCAAAAAGCACCATTGTTGTGAACCCAAAACAAGGACATAAAAAAATAAAAATAAAAAAATAAAAAAAAATGGGAAGAAAATGGAGGACGACAAAAACTCGTCTGTTTGAAAATGCTACTTATTGCATCATCCAAAACAACCCATCACTCGTCTGTTTCAATTCCTTCTATAATAAAAAATTATATATATTTGCCTTAAATACTATAACTATTGTGATATTATTTCATTTAAAAATAATTTTAAATTTTAATATCAATCTCACCATTTTTTTTTTAGGAAATGGGTTAAGGCCAAGTTTGGCAAGTTGAAAAAAAGTTAAAAAGTCAAAAAGTTACTCAAAAAGTTAAAAAGTTATCACTATTTACCAAAAGTCAAAAATTACGGCTGCACAACTCTCAATCTTAATTTTTCCCTACACACTAATTTATACAAGAATAAAGGTTGAGACCCCCTTTAGAGATCACCCCCTTCACGCTCTTTAGTTTTCATTGGTCAACTTTTCTTCTTTTTTTTTTTTTTTCTTCTCACCCAATCCCCAACCTCCATGTGTGTGAGGGGTTGTAGGGGTGGGTGTTTTAAGGGGGTCTAAATCAATGCCCTTAATACACATTTTTCCATAAAAAGTCAAAAAGTTAACCCAAACATCCATATTTTTTTCTCAATTTTTTAGTTCAAAAAGACAAAAAGTGCACTTATTTAGGACACCCCAAACAACCCCTAAAAATCACTCCCTAATTTTTGACTTATTTTAAATCACATTATCTCCCATTTTATATGTTTTTTTTATAAAAAAATTTTAAAAAAAATCAAAAAGTCAGCTTTTTACCATCTTCTCAAAATACTTCTTAATGTATTGGGTTTCAGTTTTCTGAAAATTGAGTTTTTTATTTTTTCGTATTTTTTTGGTTTTAGTAAAATATTTTTAAAATATTAAGTAATTTTTTTACTTTTTTAGATGTATCTAAGTAGTAAAATATTTGTGGAAAAATACTTTAAAAAATTAATAAAAACACAAAGATAGGAAAATATTTTTCATATTTTTATATTTTTGGTATTTAGTGAATTTTTTTTAAAAAAATCACAAATATTATATTTTTTAAATGTATTTATATTAGGTGTGTCTATAAATTAAAAAATTGCTTAAAATATTTAAAAAAAAATTGAATAAAAATAAATAAAATAAAATTTTTTAAAAAGTAAATTCTAAAAATTGAAACCAAACATAGTATATTATTTTTATAATATCTCTCAAATAGTACTAATAATAATAATAAATTAATATTAAAAATGCCACCTTTACGATACATACACGTATACTATTAGATAACGCTAATGTTTGGGATCCTTTTGGGGATAATTTCCACACCCCTAAAATGATCCAGTTTGGGATTATTGTTACGCATGGTGCACAGCAGCAACTGTTGCACGCCTTATTGGGCCCATTTTAGGGTCTAATTCGATAATCTGAACTGTTCATATTTTAAAATGTATCAAGTAGGATATACCTATAAAAAATCACGTCAATCGAATATCGTTGGCCTTTTCTTTAAATCACATTTGTATTTAAATAAATAAATGTAATTTGAAATATAAAATTCAATGCAAATATGATTTGATGAAAAAGATAACGATATCCGATTGACGTGATTTTTTACAAGTATATTTTACTAGATACCTTCTAAAATATAAACGGTTCAAATTATCGAATTAGGCCCTAAAATGAGCCCAATAAGGCGCGCAACAGTTGCTGTTGCGCACCCTGCGTAGCAGCAATCCCGAACTCAAAGTGATCTTGGCCCTCCATATATGTGTAAAGTCCACTCATGTATATGCGGAGTTCACATCATAAGTGGTCCAGATTTGTGGGGGTGGAGGTTTCAATCATTACTCGTTAGATAAGGATGAATTATATTAACAATTCTTATAGGTTGTAATTTATTTCATTTTGGTCTCTAATTTTTTAATTATAATACATTTGATCTTAAATTTTAAATCTTATTCTAAACAAGGACAAAGATGTTTCTTTTCCAAATGATTCATTTCAATGACAAAGTCGTCATACAACTTTTTTTGTGTTGGTTAACTTGTATGTTGTTTGAAATATAATGTCATTTTTTATTGAATAATGCTGACACTTTCTTGGTTATAAAATTCTGCTTGATTTGGTTTTCATAATCTATTTTTAGAAAAAATTTCTAAGAAACTAAAAATTAAATTGATGAAAAAAAATTAAAACACATCATTTTTATATAATTTTCTTTTTTTGGGAAGGCATAAATAATTTTTTTAAATTGTTTTTTTAATATTTATTTTTGTTAAATTAGTTTCTATTTTTTCAAAAGTCAAATATAGCGACAATTTTGATGTTGTTATTAAACCAATTTATTAAATCCAAAAATCCAAAACTAAATCATTTCATATATTAAACATATTGATTATATATTAAAAACTCAATAATCGTATATTACATGATAACCATAAAAAAAAAAATGTTTGTTAACAACAAAAACAATCATGTATTACATGATAATCACCCAAAAATATCAACAAAAACAATCACTCATTACATACCATCATCCAAACACATACTAAAATATATATTTGGTAAAAAAATACAAATATAAAAATGTAAAAGATTTATCATTTTTATATAATTTTATCATTAGTAGGTATAGTTTTTAAAAATTCAAAAAAAAAAAAACTTTTTGACATTTATTTTTGTTAAATTAGTTTATATTTTATAAAATTAGCAATTTCACCCTTGAAATGAAGCATTTTCCGTTTGCAAAATGAATGATATCTTCAATTATCTTTATTTTGAATGACATTCAAAATTTTGGATCAAATGTATCATAATTGAAAAGTTAGAGACTAAAGTGACACAATTCCCAAACTATATGGATCGTTAATGTAATTCACCCACTAAATAAGATTACATAATCTCATTTATATTATTTTAGTTGTTATAATTTAGGGTTGTTTACATGAAGACCCTTTAAACTATTGAAAAACATCACTTTATCGCTTAAATTATAAAAATTTATAAATGAACCCCTAAATTATAAAAATGTACCAGTTGGACCCCTTAATGGAAGAAGTCAAGGTGAAACATGTCAATATTTTAGGGGGTCCATTTATAAATTTTTATAATTTAGATGATAAGGAAATACTTCTCAATAGTTTATCCATTTATATATTTTTACAGTTCATAGAGTCAAAATAATATTTTATAACAATTTAAAGGGTCTCTATATAAATAATATTTTAGTCTTCGTTTGGGAAGAGCTAAAATAGCCTATTTTTTGACTTTTTGACTATTTTAGCCTGATCTTTTTAGCCTTGTTTGGTTTTTGTTTTTAACTTTTTTTATTTTTGTAAGAAAAAAAGTGTAATGATTATGATTTTGATATGACATTTTGTTTTATTGACTTATATAGCCAATTTTATCTCTTGTACTTTTTTAGCCAAAAAACCAAAACCAAACATAGCTTTAGACTATCTTGGAGTTGTTTTTTATTATAAAAATAAATAAATTAAGTTGAAATGAGAGTAGATAAAAATATATATATAAATAATTTGTGGAAAACATATTTTAAAAAGATGACTAACTAAAATAAAAAAGTACCCTTTTAAAGTTAAAAAATATGCCCAAAAATTTAGTTGTTGATTATTTATGTAGTATATTATTTTAGAATGATAATTGTGACATATTTTTTGGATAGCAACACGTGGCCAAGGTGGCACCGAAGTGCCAGCCGATGTGCCACATGTCCTTGACTTGACGCCGAGGTAATCTCGGCTAGGCCGAGGTTATCTGCGGAGATACCGGAATCCGAGATGAGCGGATAAGTTACAAGAGTCCTAGAATGAGGGAGGACTTCAGCCTGGATAAGGATAAAGCTCTTAGGAAGTTTATCTTTATTTATTTGAGAGTCTTGGATAGGCATTTAGCCAGAGTCCATTGAAGCTAGGCTTCTACAGGGATCAGGTCAGTGTTGGTTATAAAAGTAAGGCACCCTCGTGGGTCTAAGGTACGCTTTTTGTATTCTGAATAGTGAGTTAAGCACTTTTGCTATCTTTGAGAGATAACTAACTTGATCGTCGGAGTGCCCCTGGGTGGACGAACCACCGCCGGAGTCTTTTTCTTTCTGTTACAGATCGTTCGGGAGCAATCTATTCTGCCGGTGTTCTCCAGCTGAGTACCTGTTTGGCAGTGTGGTCAGAAAACAGCACACACAATTTGGCGCCGTCTGTGGGAACGAAAAGAGAATAGATGGCCAACAATGGACGGAAAGAAAAGATAGGGGACGACATCCCTGTTGGGAGTGGTAAGCACATTGACCCTAACGTAGAGGAAGATAACTGCAGTGAAAAAACTCGGTATCAGAATCCCAGAGAGAAGGACGTCGGCCATGAGAGAGACGTACCAAAGAAGGCAGACCGAGGTGGGTATTATAACGAGAACGACCTCCAGGTATGGAAAGATAGATGTCTGCGGAGGGATGAAGAGATGAAGGGAATGGTGGATAAATTGGCGGACCTGCAATCAGTCGTCAACTTCATGATGCAGAACAACGTCATGCAGCCACCGTTCCCATTACAAGACACGCCGATTCCAGTAGCCAGGAACAATGCCCAGAAGGGAGGACAGAAAACAATCCCTACAGTTCCCCAGCACACAGGGACTAAGGAACACTCTCACCGGCCTTCAAGGGAGGTCGGGCGAGGAGAGTCAAGAAGGGGAGATTCTCGGAGGACACATCGTACCAAGGAAGCTGATCCCAAAGAACATCGATGTCACGACCCAAACCCGTCCCTATAGGTTTAGTATCGTAACTGGCCAGTAATCCTTGGACTACCGAAGGCCTCTGAACAGATTAACAAGATTAAGGGGCTAGCGGAAGCAAATACATAAATATAGTTGTTCAATGAGCTGTGCTGACTTATATAAACAGAATAGTTAAAACTTTATATAAGTATGTAATAGTCATTCGTACATTATACCCACACACATTAAAGTATCTTAAGCACAGCCAACAGAACTACCAAGTCTTATATGTACAGAAACAACGAAACTTAAACACAGGACTCTTCGAGAACCTCCATGTGAGGCACAATGGTTGGCTGACAACAGAACACAGATCCGAACAAAAGCCTTTAGGCTCGAACTCCAGAATGCCCACCTACATATATATATATACACACAGTGAGCTAAAACCCAGTGACTAACAGTAAGGTAAAGGGGTTAGTGAACGAAATCAGAACATGTCATAGGCAGAAAACAGATCATTGCATACTCATTCTCATATCAGAACATAATAATGGTACATCCCATAGAACACATCACAGAACGTCTTCCGACTAGAGTAATCAGTTCCGGATACCGACTGGAGCAATCGGTTTCGGATACTGACTGGAGCAATCGGTTCCGGATACTGATTAAACACATATTACCCCAATGAAGTGGCTAACGAGATCTCGTAATCACATGTATGTCATGCACCCGCATTTTCATGTCGTCCCCCATAACTTGGGACTATCTATGGATGCCATAATAGATTTCAAACATGGAATATTCGTTCACGAAAATAGATATCATTTCAGAAATCAGAACTTATCATATTTCATTTGGAACGTAATTCATATGAACGTATCTTTACAATAACGTTACTCACAGTGGTTTCCTGCAATGGTCAGTTAACCCTCGAGTCTTGACCTACAACCACAAAATACATTACACAAGCATGTCTTATCATTACACATTCAAGTGGCCATTAAGGCTTAGCTTTCATTACATTGGTTCTTATTCATTCTTATCACATTGCCTAAAACACACACACTTGCAGTCTCGAAATTTAGTACATTCTTTTCTTAGTGTGCTTCTAATCCATAACCTCATTACTATGACTTAATTAAGGCTTAGGAATGCCTAAGATGCAAGGAGGATGCCAAAACATGCCTTGGAACACTTAGGCAAAATTTCTGAAAATAAGGTCCACGCTCGAGCGTAGATTTCCTCGCTCGAGCGGACATGCAAAATGTGAATGGTCGCTCGAGCACACATTCCTTCGCTCGAGCGATCTGTAAAAGACATGAAACTTCTATGAGCTTGCAATTCACGCTCGAGCGGACTTTTGGTCGCTCGAGCGAAGTGCACGCACTCAGAGTGGTCGCTCGAGCGTGAACTCCCACGCTCGAGCGTAGATGCAAATTCTGGAATTTCCAGATTGCACCTACGAGCTCAAAACTCGAATTCCAATCTTCAAAACACATCTCTTGGGCCCCAAAACTTGAGATAACATAGTAAACTTGTAAAACATGAAGAATTACGGATTATTTCATAAAATCATGGCCCAAGAGTTTGTTAAAAACTCACAATTTCAACTTAAAACATGATGAATGTTCATGAACACAACATGCATGGGTTTTCTTGGTCTTGAGCTTCCCAAAACATGATCAAACACCACAAAACAACTTGAGACTTGATGATTTCCCCAAATGAAGATGAATTTCAAACATGCAAAGAGGATTCATGGAAATCATGCTCAATTTGTAAGAAAATGTACATGCATGCATGAATTGCCACTCAAATCTTCCTTCTAAGCCCAATACACACCCTTAAACACATAATCTTCATGTTAATAACTTAGATTCATAATTTAGGGGTTGAATTCATACCTATAGTCTTGAATTAATCTAGCTTTAGCTTAGTTTTGATGAATCTAAGCCAAGGTCTTCAATTCTCCTTCAATTCCTTCATCTCTCTCTCTCTCTCTCTAGAATTGCACACACACTCTCTCTCAAAGAAAACCTCAGATTTTTGCACTAAGAGGAGCAAAGAATTGAGCTCAAAAATGAGTTAAGGCTCATATATATATTTATGGTGCTAAAACACATTAATTAGAATATTAGGCTAACCAAACATGACTTAATTAATCATTTTGAATCAATTTTTAATAAAACTTGCCATATGGTTCTAAAAATTCCAAATAACATATCGGTGTAGTCAATTTCGGTTTCGGATGCCGATAAGGCTTTCAATTTACATATTAAAGTGGAATTCCAGACAGATATTTCTACAAGTAACAGATAGAAGGCCAAATATGATGCAATTTACATACTAATCCCATAATTCATTTGATCCACTCAATTAGCATCCTTAATTACCGATTAGTGGCTAATTGCGGATCGGGGTTATTACAGTCTCCCCACCTTAAAAAGTTTGGTCCTCCAAACTTGAGTTAACATATGTCAACAGAAATGATGCCCATCATAAATGTAACTTTAACTCTTTACAAAACAGAAACATAACCATAATCATAAACATGCTCACGCTCAGGGTTCATATCAAAACAGAGTTTTATACGCATTCAGACTTTAGTCCAAAACAGATTCAGATACATGTTCATGTTCATATTCTTGTCAAATCATACACAGATGTCACAATTCTTACTTAAACATACGTGGTGCATTCATTAGTACTAATAGAGCAGATACAGAACAAATGCAGACACGTGATGGTTATGAATAACCAGTTCCGTAAAGGAACCTCCGAATTCGGGAACAGAGAACAGATAAGCTGAGCCCCCATGACGAGGCCTTCGGTATGGGTAATAGAGTGCAGACAGATATAAGTTCCATAAAGGAACCTCCGATACCGGGTAATAGCTAACAAATATCACACAATACCAAGAGTCACACAAATACATATCAGAGATTGGACAATTATTCATTGCACAACACATAATATTTCAGAAAACAGATCCCCTTTAGACACACAGAAAACAAATACAGTTGAACACAACTTTACTACGTTATTATTCACATTACTCATATCAAGTACTTATCGGGGTCGTAGATTCACACTGTTTCCATTTTCATAAGTAATTTCCCCCGTTAAGTTACAGAGATTTGATTTATTCATTTCCGAGTCATTCATCCAGTCTTTGTTCAACTTGGTTTTCAATTCGATAATCCATTACAGTTAGTCCAGGTCATCCAAAGTATAGCAGAAATACAAGGCAATTTCGTACATTAACCCCATAGCAGTAAACGAAATTCCGAAGTAATCATTCATATACTATTCATCAGCCTCAGTTTCCACAGATTCAATCGTACTATGTGTCAATATAGAAGCAGTCATACTGATTGCGTATCCTCCCAGGTAGTCAGAGTTTATAATCGAACCAGTCTGCTGTCAATAAATTCCATCAGTTTTGAATTACAGTATCACAAAAGCAATCATTCTCTTAGTCAAACAAGTTCATGGTAGTAACGGTAATACCGGAGTAATTAACCACATGTCATGTATACGGTATTCCTATATTCCCCAAGCACAAGTTACCAAATTTCATAATCTCATTCACGTGTTTTCCCAATCGGTTACAGGCATATGGTAAGAAGCTATTCATAATCACATAGTCTACTGTTGACGGTTCACATTCTTCATAAGTGTTCAAAATTGATTCAAATTTTTATTCGGTTAGTTCCCTTAGCAACACAGCCCTGTCATTCAATCATAAGCAATTCATAAGCCCCATAACGTAAACAAATCAGATAATAGTTCTCAATAAAGGTCTCTTCAGGTCTCTTCAATAAACGAAATTCCGAAGTAATCATTCATATACTATTCATCAGCCTCAGTTTCCACAGATTCAATCGTACTATGTGTCAATACAGAAGCAGTCATACTGATTGTGTATCCTCCCAAGTAGTCAGAGTTTATAATCGAAACAGTCTGCTGTCAATAAATTCCATCAGTTTTGAAGTACAGTAACACAAAAGCAATCATTCTCTTAGTCAAACAATTTCATGGTAGTAACGGTAATACCGGAGTAATTAACCACGTGTCATGTATACGGTAATACCGGAGTAACTTTCACGTCGGCTTGTACCTGAACTCAATGGCACTATACACCGGAAATGAGCCGTTGTTCTGCAAAGTGTTACCCTCATCCTTTGGAAAAATTGCATCAGACTAGTTTCACAAGTTACCGAAAGGAACTGTGAAAAGTTAGAAATGCCTGGCCGAGATGTTTGTAGCTAGGTTTGTGACAAACAAACTACAACCATTAAGGATGGACGCCCTGATGGCTCTAAGAATTGGCGAGGATGAAAGCCTTAGGGCCTATGCCAAAAAGTATTATGAGGTGTTCAACCGAATACCAGGATGCAACCAAGAGGTGGCGGTCGTGTCATTTAAGAACGGCCTAAAAGATGATTGCCTGCTTCGAAAATCATTGGCAAAGACATTGCCAAAAAGTATGGAGGAATTAATGGCCAGGATAGAGAAGTATACAGAGCCGAGGAGGACACGCCGGGAACAAAGGCGTCCAAACAAGAGAAGAACGGCTCGCTGAAGCGAGACCGAGGTAATAATGGATACAATAAACAAGAGACAGGATTGAAGGCTACACAGGCAGTCACTACCAGATTCTAGTCTATAAAGTCTTGGAAAGAATCCGGAATCAGCCCTATTATAGAGCACCAGAGAAGCTTCCTGGTGAATTTATAGGAATGAGTCTAGGGAAACACTATGCCTACCACAATGAGGATGGGCATCTAACTCAAGGGTGCAGAGCCCTAAAGGCACATCTAGAAAACCTGGTAAGACAGGGTCATCTAAGAAACCTAGTAGATGAAACCAGGACAAGGGAAGAGCAAGCAAGACTACCCCAGGCACCGGCAGCACCACCTCCACCAGCACCGCAACCGCAAGCAGGCGAACCTCGAGTCATCAATGTGATTCACTCAAAGGTGAATGAGAACGAGATACGGGAGGAAACTCAGAAGATAAAACACCTGCAACATGTGTATCAAGTGCGACAGAAGAGACCTAGGGCAGACGAATGCCAAGGACCAGTGTTGTCTTTTACTGAAGATGACCTAGAGATGGTACAGCATCCACACAACGATGCCTTGGTAATATCCCTCCAGATTGAAGAGTGCCAGGTAAAACGAATTTTGATCGACCAGGGCAGCTCTTGTGACATCATGTATGTCAGGTGTTACAAGGAGCTTGGCCTTTACCAAGATGATCTGGAACAATCTAATGGTCCAATGGTCGGGTTCAATGGAACATCGACATGGCCCCTAGAAGTAGTGAGTTTGGAGGTGCAAGCTGGCACCAAAAAGGTAAGAACTGAGTTCACAGTAATTGACATTCCCTCCCCTTACAATGTTATCCTGGGAAGGCCATGGCTGCCTGCAATGGGGGCCGTTCCCTCAACATTGCACCAGTTGTTGCGGTTCCCAACAGAACATGGAATTGAGGAGGTCAGAGAGGATCAAGTGTAGGCGAATAATTGCTCCATGGCAGCAATGAAATCCACCTGCAACATACGAGAAACAGAAGCAGCAGAGATCGAGGATGAGGACATAGAAGTCCTGGAGGACGTCGGCAAAAAACCAGCCGAGAAAACTAAGGAAGCCCTGAAGAAAATCCTTGTCCAGCAAAGGGATGAAGAGTGCTTCTTCCTTCTCGGCTCGGGCTTGGCCAAGGAAGAGGAAAAAAAGCTAGAGGTGTTCTTGAGAGCAAACATTGAGGTGTTTGCCTGGACGCCGTACGAGATGCCTAGCATTGACCCCGAGGTCACTTGCCATAGACTGAATGTGGATAGGTTGGCCAAACCTGTCATCCAGCGAGCCCAAAGGCCGACATTGATGCATATTGAGGCAGTAAAAGAAGAAGTGGATAAACTTCTGCAGGCCAGAGCCATTCGAGAAGTAAACTACCCAACATGGCTATCAAACACGGTTGTTGTGAAGAAAAAGAATGGGAAGTGGAGGGTCTGGGTGGACTTCACCAACCTGAACAAGACTTGTCCCAAAGACAGTTTTCCACTACCCAAGATTGACCAATTGGTGGATGCTACTTCAAGGCATGGAAGGATGAGCTTCCTGAATGCTTACATGGGGTACCATCAGATAGTTATGTACCCTCCAGATGAGGAGAAGACTGCATTTATCACCCTAAAAGGGCTGTATTGCTACAGAGTGATGCCTTTTGGGTTGAAAAATGCATGAGCAACTTACCAGAGATTGGTGACTTAGATGTTCAGACATCTAATAGGCAAAATAGTGGAGGTTTATATTGATAACATGGTCGTGAAGACCAAGGAACCTGAAGATCATCTGGCCGACCTGAAGACGGTCTTTAACATTATAAGGACATTTCGACTCTGACTCAATGCATCGAAGTGTCCATTTGGAGTTGGGTCAGGAAAATTCCTGGGATACTTGGTCACCAGAAAGGGCATTAAGGCAAACCCGGATCAAATTAAGGCCATTCTGGTGTTAGAGAGCCCAACGTTGGCAAAACAAGTACAGATGCTGACTGGAAGTGCTGCAGCCCTAAACAAATTCATACGCAGAAGCTCTGATAAATACAAACCTTTCTTCAGTTTAGTGAAGAAAGCCACAGACTTCTTATGGACAGAAGAGTGTGAAGTCGCCTTGGCCGACTTAAAGAAATACTTGACCACAACTCCAGTTCTCTCAAATCTAGCACCTGGAGAGGAGCTGTTCTTATACCTGGCGGTCTCAGAGCATGTAGTAAGTGCAGTGATAATCAGGGAAGATAAGGGAGAACAAAGGGCAGTTTAGTACGTGAGTAAAACCTTAGCAGAGGCAGAGACCAGATATCTACCTTTGGAAAAGCTAACATTAGCTTTGGTAATGGCCTCCAAGAAGCTGAATCAATACTTTCAAGCCCACAAGATTGTGGTGTTAACTAAGCATCCTTTGAAATCCCTGTTGCAACAAGAAGATTTGACAGGTAGGATAGCCAGATGGGCAGTGATGTTAGGCCAATACGATTTGGAATTCAGACCCAGAACAGCAATCAAAGGCCAAGTTGTGGCTGACTTCGTGGCCGAGTTCACACCAGGCGCCATCACACATCGGGCTCCGTTAAGCCGAGGTACACAATGTTCAAGTGAACAAAGAAAAACCCAGCTGGGAAGAGCAGAACAAAGGAAGGAGGAGAAACTCAAACCCTGCAGTATTTACGCCAGCAACTCCTTTCGCATGTTTGTTAACGAAAGTTCAAACCGACAAGGAGCGGGGGCAGGAGTAGTACTAGTATCCCCGGATGGACAGATACTGGAGCAGTCCATTCATTTGGGGTTTAAAGCCTCAAACAATGAAGCAAAGTATGAAGTACTGATAGTAGGATTAAAACTGGCAGCAGCAATGGAAGCCAACGAGATAATGGTCTTCTGTGACTCCCAGCTTATCGTCAACCAGGCGACGGGCGAATATGCTGCCCGAGATGAAAGGATGTCGACCTATGTGAAAAAGGTGGGCAGACTGGTAGCCTTATTCTAGAATTGCCGACTATAGCAGGTTAGCCGAGATGACAATAGCCATGCTGATGCCTTAGCCAACCTGGCTACCGCAATAAAACCAGGAGAAGCAAGGACAATAATGGTAAACTACTTGTCAGGCCCAAGTGTAGAACCACAGAACACAGAGCATGAAGCAATGTGTGTGGATATGGGACCAAGCTGGATGGATGCAATAATAGTATTCCTTAAAGATGGAAAACTGCCAGATAATCATAAAGAAGCACACAAGATCAGATTGAAGTCGGCAAGATTCAGCCTGACAGCAGAAGGGCATCTCTATAGAAGATCTTTTACTAGACCCCTTTTGAGGTGTGTGCATTCTTCACAAGTCGAAGACTTCTTGTATGAGATACATGAAGGAGTATGTGGAAGCCACACAGGGGGCAAGTCACTTGCTCATAGGGCCATTACTCAGGGGTACTGGTGGCCCTATATGCAGAAAGATGCTGAAGCCTATGTCAGAAAGTGTGAGAAGTGCCAGAAGTTTGCACCTTTGATACACCAACCAGCAGCAGATTTAAACCCAGTATCCAGCTCTTGGCCATTTGCCCAATGGGGCATGGATCTTGTTGGACAGCTGCCTCAGGTAACTAGACAAAGGAAGTACCTGCTAGTGGCAATAGATTACTTCACCAAGTGGGTAGAAGCTGAACCCCTCGCAAAGATCCAAGATGTTGATGTGAAAAACTTCATATGGAAGAATATCATCACCAGGTTTGGGATCCCACGAGCAATAATAGCAAACAATGGTACGCAATTTGACAGTAAGCTAATCAAGAGCTTCTGTGCAAAGTACAAGATCAAGAACTACTATTCCACTCCAAGCTTCCCTCAAAGCAATGGACAAGCAGAAGCATCCAACAAATTTATCTTGGATGGGATTAAGAAGAGGCTGGAAGTAGCAAATGGAAAGTGGGTGGATGAGTTGCCCAGTGTACTCTGGGCATATCGAATTATGCCGAGAAGATCAACTGGGGAATCCCCATTTGCCATGACTTTTGGCACAAAGGTTGTAATCCCATTAGAGGTCGGCATCCTAGGGATCAGAACCCAAGGAGTGGAAAATGGGACTAATGATGCATTTTTAGCCCGAGATCTGGACTTACTGGAAGAAAGAAGGGAGAAAGCAGCAATTCAGCTGGGGGTATACCAGCAACAACTTGCTAAGGCTTACAACAAAAAGGTTAACCAACAAAAGTTTCAAGTTGGGGACCTTGTCTTGAGAAAAGTCATCGGTAACAAGAAGGATCCTAGAGAGGGCAAACTTGGCCCAAATTGGGAAGGACCTTATAGAATCATCTCGGTCCTGGGCAATAAGGCATATCAGCTTGAAGACAGTGAAGGCATGGAATTGCCAAGACCTTGGAGTACTTACAACCTGAAGTTTTTCTATCATTAAGATTTCCTTTTATTTTTAAGTTTTTCTGTTATTAGCCGAAGTAATTAATAAAATCTTAGCTCGATTTTTGATCTCAAACTTGTGTAAAACAACTGACCAGTCATTTAGCGATGTTTCTGATTGAAACATGAAGAATAACTTAGACTTATTATATGGCAGAGTTGAATTATACTTGCATATAATAGAGTTGAACTAAGTCGGCGATGTTTCTGATTGAAACATGACGAATGACTTAGACTTATTATATGACAGAGTTGAATTATACTTGCATATAATAGAGTTGAACTAAGTCAGCTATGTTTCTGATTGAAACATGACGAATGACTTAGACTTATTATATGACAGAGTTGAAGTATACTTGAATATAATAGAGTTGAACTAAGCTGGCGATGTTTCTGATTGAAACATGACGAATGACTTAGACTTATTATATGACAAAGTTGAATTATACTTGCATATAATAGAGTTGAACTAAGCCGGCGATGTTTCTGATTGAAACATGACGAATGACTTAGACTTATTATATGGCAGAATTGAATTATACTTGCATATAATCGAGTTGAACTAAGTTGAATTAACCTAGATTTGTTGTGTTGACTGTGGAGAAGTGGTTTGGAAATACTCTTCAGATCCTGGGAGACGCTAGTGATCCTTAGCTAGTCACCTAAAAAGATACAAACACTACGGTCGGGGGTGCCGGAATTAGCACTCCGACAGACAAGTCAGTTCAGACACTCAGGATAGCTTCTTTACTAAGTTAAGTGAAGTGATTCTTACATACCTTTCTAAATCTTTGGTTCTTGTATTTATACTTGCTTTCTGGGCCTCGGGCCTGAGCCTACTTTTATCCCATTCCCCTTTTATTTATTCGGAGCTACTAACCTCTGGTTATTCGCCTTCCTAACGTATTCGGCATCCTAGTCACGCAATATGAAGCCGAATAATATCTGATTTCTGGGATACGCACCTCCCGACTCTTCTATTAATTCGGCTTCCACAATTGCCCCCCAAGCACTTTACCAACGACAGTTGGCTGGAGTGCTTGGTTCTGAATTTCGAAAAGTCAAAGCCGAAATTCGACGGTTGGCTTCATCCTCATGCGGATATCTAAGCGCACCCTTTCGGTTGTCGTGTTGACTCCCACTCCCTCGTACGTGTCTATTTATTGCGATTTAAAATTTTGACGTCCTTTCAAGTATGTATTTTATGACGCTTGTCGCTGGATTGCCTTTTGAATATTCCCTGCACTCTCTTCTCCGATATCCTCTTCGTCCTTTGTAAGTTCTCTCCTTCCTTGCTTCGAAGACTCTTTCTGGTTTATTCCTTCCTTGGCATATTCTTATAAACTGTAAGGTATGGCGAAACATTTAAAAGACCTTCTCTCATCAGATCGAATTGCTGGCTTTAAAGGCCATTTCTTCATTCCTGATGATGTCCATCTGTCGCTTGTGGTAGACGGCACTCTTGATATGGAGAGGGAGGACAAAACCATGATAGTCTTTCCTCTTTTGTCAATCGCAGAGGGTGGAGTCTGTTTTCCCCTTCACCCGTTTCTTAGGGCTGTGCTTTGCCATTGGGGTTTAATCCCTTCCCAACCCAATGTTAATTTCTTTAGAATTATAATGGGGTTATAGCGCTCAAACCGTCGCCTTGGAATAACCTTGGCATTCCAGCCATCCAGGCATTGCTATGCCTTGGCTAAGTCTTCTGGTCGGCACGGGCGTTTCTTCCTTAAGGCCAAGGATATCGACCATCAGCTAATTACTATGCTTTCCAGTTCTGGAAAACGAGTTGATGATGTTATGGTCGTTGTCCAGGGTAACTGGGAATTTGGCAAAGGAGGATCACGTCGACCCTATTCCTAGACTGAGGGGCGAGCCAGGTGGCCGATTGCCTTCTCGCTTTTATTATTTGTTCATTTTTGTTGTAAAGCCTCTTCTTTGAAATGTTACGGCTTGGCTTGTGCAGGGAACGATTTGAAGAAAGTCCTGTCTGCAACTGACGACGCCATTCTTTCGGATATCAAAGTCGCGCTCAAGTATTTCGGCCGTCGAAGTCTTCAGAAACAAGGGAGGGCTACCCACATTCTGCTTCGTTACGAGCCGACATATACGACTTTCTCGGCGGCGAAAAATATCCCGGTTCTGGAGGGTGAAGATTCTCTTATCGCTCTTATTTTTTCCGACTTCAAAAACTTGAGGCAGGTTGGTTCTGAAGGGTCTGATTCGAAGCGGGATGTAGCTAATGTTACCGAATCAGATCAGTCCGAAACCGAGTCTGACGAGGTATTGAATTCGGCCGATCCTCCATCCACTTTGGGCCGAGGTGATCTTTCACTTGACGGCGTTTTTCACGGCTTAGAGGATCTTCCCGCCGCAGGCCCCGAAGACATGGCCGGGTTAAGCCTAACAAAACTTGCCAGGAAGGCGAATGCGGAAAGGTTGGCCGCGCGGCGAAGAGCGGAGGCCCTTCCGTCTGAAGTACCACCCGCCACCGAATCTCAACTCTCCCTGCCTGTTAGCGAATCAAAGTCCTTGCGCGTTATTGAGGTGGAGACGGCAAAAAATCGGAATGCCGAATCTACTTTGATCGTGCAGGCCGGCCAAAAAGTTGAGGAAGAGGCAAAGAAACGCCCTACCGAGTTTGAGGCCGGCTCAAAAGAACAAGGCGGCAAACGTCCTCGATTAGAGGGATCGAATGTGATTGTTCCTTTTGTCATTCAGCCGATGATAAAAAACATGTCGGTTTCTTCTGATGCTTCGGCATTTAAAGATCCAGAAGTCGCATTCAGCTTGGCTACGTTCGTGTCATTGCCGTTTGACAGGGAGGCTTTCCAGGTGGAACCAGATCTGAATGCGACAGCACTAGCCGGCCAATCGGCACTTTTGGTACATATTCGGACTTTGCTTCACTTCATCCAAATACTGTTGAAGTTATGGTTTTAAATTCTTGTTTTGCAGACCGTCGGAAGGATAGCCGATATGGGCCGTCACCATCGTGACGCCGTCAAACAGATTGGTCGTTTACGAAAGGAAGTTGAGGGCCAGAGGAGAAGGGCCGAAGTCGAAGCTTTGAGGGCGAACAAGGAAGCCTCAAGGGACGAGGTCGAGATGGAGAGGGCTCGTAACGCGGATCAATTGAGATCGGATGCCGAGAAGAAGGCGGACGCGAGCGAAGATGCGCTCAAATTGGCCCAGAAGGCGGTCTCCAAACTGGAGGCTGAGTTGGCTGAAATGAAGGCGGCGAAGGAAACAGCCGACTCGGAGTCTTCCAAAATATTTGAGGCCGGGAAAAATGCTGGACTCGCTGAGTATTTGGACCAAGTCCCCAAGTTTGAAAATCGGGGATTCAAACATGGCTGGCACAAAGCCCTTGTTGCTGCTAAAGCTTCATTGATTATGCCAATACCATATGAGCAAGTGAATGTTGAGCCATTGGAGTCTGATTCCGATGGCTGATCTGGGCGACTGACATAATTTAGATGTCGAATGTATTTTTACAGTTTTTTTTGGTATTTTTCATGTGTTACTGCATCATAGTGTTTTTTTTTTTTTTTGCTAGGCATTTTCATACGGGCTTGTAGCTTTTTTCTTTAGTAATTTGCGTATATAAAATTTCATGAGTTGTGCTCAACTTGCTAAGGAAAATGTTGTTTGATGAAAAATGTTGTCGATGATGATATTGCTTTCGGTTATGGTTAGATCGGCTGCTTAGCTTAGGTATTTAGCCGACCAGATTTACAAATCTGCCTTTGCCTTCGCCAGGGTGCGAGCTTGGGAAGCCGAATGGGCCTAACTCGTGGACTGGCTGAGGCACAGATTGATCGGCGCTTGCGCTTGAAAACATGGCCGACCAGATTAGTAAATTTGCCCTTGCCTTAGCCAGAGCGTGAGCTTGCGAAGCCGAATGGGCTTAACTCGTGGGCTGGCTGAGGCACAGATTGGTCGGCGCTTGCGCTTGAAAACATGGCCGACCAGATTAGTAAATCTGCCTTTGCCTTAGCCAGACCAGATTAGTAAATCTGCCCTTGCCTTAGCCAGGGCGCGAGCTTGTGAAGCCGAATAAGCCTAACTCGTGGGCTAGCTGAGGCACGGATTAATCGGCGCTTACGCTTGAAAACATGGCCAACCAGATTAGTAAATCTGCCATTGCCTTAGCCAGGGTGTGAGCTTGCGAAGCTGAATGGGCCTAACTCGTGGGCTGGCTGAGGTACAGATTGGTCGACGCTTGCGCTTGAAAACATGGCCGACCAGATTAGTAAATCTGCCCTTGCCTTAGCCAGACCAGATTAGTAAATCTGCCCTTGGTTTGAGAAGCCGAATGGGCCGGACAATTGTCATCCGAATTTTGACGTTTAGGATTACTGACGTTGCCTCGGGAGAGCTGCATACATTGAAGGATAAATGGAGCGGGTGCATGCCAGAGGCCCTACTTATTTTCATTCAGGCAACTTGGGAGAGACGAAGATTGGCTGAATTAGACGCCGCAATGAGTCGCAGTAGCGAGCCTATGCGTACGGGAAGAAGAACGTCCAAGGATGGGGAAACACAGCAGCCCCTTAGTCGTCGAAGCAGATCGCCCCGAAAGGACAGGCAACAACGGGGAAATTCTCTGCGCCCGCGACCGAGAATCGAGCCTGATGCGACGCCACGACCGTTGAGTTTTGCGATTTTTGTGAGGAATAGACCAATGACGGAGGCGGATTCTATCATTAAAGACCCAAGTGTGGCAGTCGAGTTCGCTCGACAGATTTTCCGGCCAGAAGTCCAACAATCGATGGTCGGACGTCAAGATTTCGAAGTATTTCGAGACGGCATACATGGTGCCGTGAAAGTGAGAAAAAGGACGAAAGGAATCGCAATCTGGAGATTCGCGCGGAAAAGGCTGAGCATGAGCTTCGGGAGATGAAGAATGTTCAAACGAGCGCGTCGGTGGCGGCCGGTCAATCTAAATTGGTCGTTGAGGAGAGAGTGACCCAACAGACCTTGGGTTATGCAAAGGGGTTTCAGGACGGCCTGAAGGCCGAGATAGAGAAAACCAAACGAGACCTTGCCAAGGAGGTCTGCCGATGTGAAAATCGTGGATTTAAGCACGGTTGGATCAAGGCCCTTCAAACCGAAAAAGCTCTCGAAGCAGTGGGAATTGATTCGGCTTCGCCTCTGTATCATCGTCACTACTTACCCTATTTCGATTTCGAAATTGAGAAGAGCGACGATGAGGGTGCCGAACAAATAGACTTTTGGAACGCGAGAACAGACTTCGTGTCGAACAAATAGAATTTCTTTTTTTTCAACGTCCGTATTTGGTCTTGAAATGTTATGTGCTTAATTAAACGTATTATTTCAACTTACTGGCAAGTTTTGTGTTTCGTGGTGCAAATGTTTAAACATGCATTGACCGGCTCGAATTAAGAATAATTCTCATTGAATATTTATTCGGCCAGTGAAGTGGTCCGAATGCATCTCACAAAGGCTCCGAATCCGGAGGCTTTTGGCCAATCGTGATATCCACGAAGGGCACTCCGAATTCGGAGTCTTAATCGGCCATAAGAGGCTTATTCGGTGCTAAGGTGTCATGCCCCAAAGGGGGCTCCGAATTCGGAGACTTTATTTTGGCCAATCGTGATATCCACGAAGGGCTCCGAATCCGAGTCTTAATCGGCCCTAAGGTGTCATGCACCGAAAGGGCTCCGAATCGGAGACTATTTTGGCCAATCGTGATATCCATGAAGGGCGCTCCGAATCCGGAGTTTTAATCGGTCGTAGAGGCTTATCGGCCCTAAGGTGTCATGCACCCAAAAGGGGCTCCGAATTCGAGACTTTATTTGGCCAATCGTGATATCCACGAAGGGCGCTCCGAATCCGGAGTCTTAATCGGCCCTAAGGTGTCATGCACCGAAAGGGCGCTCCGAATCCGGAGACTTTATTTTGGCCAATCGTGATATCCACGAAGGGCGCTCCGAATCCGAAGTCTTAATCGGCCCTAAGGTGTCATGCACCGAAAGGCGCTCCGAATACGGAGACTTTATTTTGGCCAATCGTGATATCCACGAAGGGCGCTCCGAATCCGGAGTCTTAATCGGCCCTAAGGTGTCATGCACCGAAAGGGCGCTCCGAATCCGGAGACTTTATTTCGGCCTTAGAGGGCTTAATTGGCCCTTAAAGGCTTGGGAGCGAGCTTGCGAAAACGAGAAACTTTGTATTGCAACAGTGGAATATGTACAAGTATCAAGCCCACAAGTCGGGTCAATGATAGAATTTACGTAAATGTGTTGAATTCCAAGGCCGTGGCAGGCTTCTTCCTGACATGTCTGAGAGCCGATATGCCCTGTTCCTGCGATGGATTCTATCTGATAGGGCCGTCCCAGTTTGGACCCAATTTTCCATCGGCCGGTCTCCGGTCGGCTGGAAGTACCTTCTTTAGGACTAACTCTCCTGGTGTGTATCGGCGTATCTGAACTCGCTGATTATACGACTTGGCGAGCTGCTGCTGATACCGTGCCATGGATGCCAGGGCGCGGTCTCTTCGTTCTTCGATTAGAATCAGATCCAGGGCAAGCATCATGTCGTTTCGGCCCGTATCAAAAACTTGCGATTTCAGAGTTGGGAGGCCGATTTCTAGGGGTAAGATTGCCTGGGTTCCAAAGCATAGAGCAAACGGCGTTTCTCCAGTGGATCTCCTCGGCGTGTACGATGAGCCCACAATACACTCGGCAATTCTTCGACCCATTTGCCTTTAGCTTTTTCCAGCCTCTTTTTGATGCCGTCCAAGATGGATTTGTTAGAGGCTTCGGCTTGACCATTGCTTTGGGGGTAGGCCGGTGTAGAGAAGTAAGGCCGAATGCCATACTTGCTGCATAACTCTCGATATACGCCACAATCGAACTGGGTGCCATTGTCTGAGATGAGAGCTCTCGGAATGCCGAATCGTTATGATGTTTCTCCATACAAAGCGTTTAATGTCGGCATCTCGTATATGTGTTAAAGCCTCCGCTTCGACCCATTTTGTGAAGTAATCTGTCGCGACGATTAAGAATCGCTTGTTCCCTGGGGCCCTCGGCAATGGTCCTACGATATCAAGTCCCCACTGAGCAAACGGCCAGGGGCTGGTGATAGAGTTCAACCCTTCGGCAGGCAGATGGGTTAATGGGGAGAACTTTTGGCACTGTTCGCATTTTTTTACATAACTCTCCGCATCAGCTCTCATTGTCGGCCAATAATACCCCTGTGTTATAGCTCGATGGGCCAGGGAGCGTCCGCCAGAATGGGCACCACAACTGCCCTCATGTATCTCTGTCAGAAGCTCCTCCACTTTGTCGGGGTGCACGCATTCCAAATATGGACCAGAGAGGGACTTTTTATAAAGCCCTCCTTGCGGATCCAGATAGTATCGCAGGGCTTTATTTCGCAGCTTGTGTGCTTCTTTTTTGTCGTCTGGGAGTTGTTCAGAAGAGAGGAATGCAGCAATGGGGTCCATCCAACTTGGTGCGGATTCTATAACGTTGATATGGATTTCCTCCGAAGGGCCAATACTCGGCTCCGGGACGAAACCTACTTCGATGGTCCGTTTGATCTCATAATTGATGGCGGAGGCTAGGCACGCCAAGGCATCCGCGTGTGTGTTCTGGTCGCGTGGTGATGGTCAAATTTTGCCAGCAAGGAATTGGCCGTTTTCATATAGGCCGCCATACGGTCGTTTCTTGTCGCGTACTCCCCCTTTAGCTGATTGATTACCAATTTTGAATCACAAAACACAAGTAGACGCCGAACGCCGAGAAGGTGCGCATTCCGCAGACCGGCTAGAAGGGCTTCATATTCAGCTTCGTTATGTGACGCTTCGAAGCCAAGCTTGACGGCCTGCTCAATTACTGCGCCGTTTGGAGACATGATTACAACTCTGGCGCCGCTACCCCTTTGGTTAGACGATCCATCACAGTATAATTGCCAAATATCCCCCACATAAATTCTCCAGTTCGGCTTTGGTCGAACTTCAGCCTTTGGTCGAACTTCGTCAGGTTTGAGGTTGGCAAGCTCGCCGGTGAATTCGGCAACAAAGTCGGCCAACACCTGTCCCTTGATTGCGGTTTTAGGTAAAAACTGAATGTCGTATTGGCCGAGTTCAAGAGCCCATTTTGAAACACGTCCTGATGCTTCTGCACTCCGTAGTACTGATCGGAGGGGATAATCTGTTAGCACCCCAATGCTATGTCCCTGGAAGTAATGCATCAGTTTTCTTGCTGCCATGACTAGGGCTAAGATGAGTTTTTCCAGCGGAAGGTAGCGTGTTTCGGCGTCAACCATTGCCTTGCTCACATAATACACTGGCCGTTGCTCCCCCTCCTCTTCTTTAACAGTACGGCGCTGACGGCCCTATCGGAAACTGCCAGATATAGAATGAGCGGGTCACCAGCGGCGGGTGTTGTCAAGAGAGGTACTGAGCGGAGGTAGGTCTTGAGTCCGCTGAAAGCTGTTTCGCATTCGGCGGACCATTCAAAAGCCATACCTTGCTGTAGTGTCTGAAAGAATTGTCGGCAGCGATCTGTAGACCGGCTGATGAACCTGTTGAGTGCAGCGGCCATCCCCATCAACTTTTGGACTTCTTTTACTGAACGGGGGAGCCGAGTTCCAAGATTGCTGTGACTTGCCTCGGTTGGCTTCGATTCCTCGGTGATTGACGATGTAACCCAGGAATTTGCCAGAGCCGATTCCGAACGCACACTTGGAAGCGTTCAGTTTCATTCTGTATTTGCGTAATGCTGAATGTCTTTTCTAGATCGGCTATATGATTCTGTTCTTCTTTGGACTTGACCACCATATCGTCGATGTATACTTCCATAGTGTGGCCGAGTTGCTCTTTGAACATGGCGGTGACCAGTCTTTGGTAGGTTGCCCCTGCATTCTTCAGCCCAAAAGGCATAACTTTGTAGCAATAGGTTCCTCTTGGGGAGGAATGCAGTTTTGTCCTGGTCATCTGGATGCATGGCGATTTGATGGTAGCCTCTGTAAGCATCGAGGAAGCTCATGCGTTGCTGACGTGCCGTCGCATCGACAAGCTAGTCGATTCTGGGTAGAGAAAAACAGTCTTTGGGGCAAGCTTTGTTCAGATCCGTGAAATCGACG
Organism: Camellia japonica; assembly: GCA_030407325.1. Classification (NCBI taxonomy): domain Eukaryota; kingdom Viridiplantae; phylum Streptophyta; class Magnoliopsida; order Ericales; family Theaceae; genus Camellia; species Camellia japonica. The sequence continues at coordinate 31,706,518 of JAPPVO010000016.1, forward strand.
CACACTCGCCAAGTCCCATTTTTCTTCTTCACCACCACTGTATTGGAGAGCCACGTAGGGTAAGTGACTTCTCTGATTGCCTCGGCGTCAAGCAGTCTGTCTACCTCCTCAACAATGGCAGCAGTGTGCTCCGCGACTGACCGTCAGCCTTTCTGAATGATCGGCTTACATTTGGGATCGACATTCAGATGGTGCTGTGAAACTGATGGGTCTATTCCCGGCATTTCGTACGGAGTCCACGCAAAGACGTCGAGGTTATTGAGCAAGAAAGAGATCAGCTGCTGCCTGTCGGCCTGATTCAGAGAGTCGCCGATCATAAAGAACTTTTCTGGGCTTCCATCGATGTCAACTCGGTCTAAACCTTCCGTGGCCTTCTCATTTGGATGCCGCCCAACGTCATCAAGGATCTCCCGATTCGGCACCTCAATGGAGTTTACTTGCAGTTCCTTTGGCGTTCTGGCGGCAAGGAGATAACATGCTTGTGCCGATTTTTGGGAGCCGCAGATTTGCCAATGCCGCGTTCTGTTGGGAAACGTAGCAGTTGATGATAAGTGCTTGGGACGGCCTGCAAGGTATGCAACCACGATCGCCCCATGATGAGATTGTACGGCGATGGCAGCCTGACGACCAAGAATTCCACATCCACCATTCTAGAACCTACTCGAACGGGTAAGCTGATCTTTCCCAATGGGTACTCTGGATTGGCATTGAAGTCGAATAGTGGATAAGGAGCCGGAGTCAGGTCTGACTCGTTGAATCCGAGTTTGATGAAGGTTTTATAATACATAACCTCCGAAGTATTGCCCTGGTCAATAAGAACACGTTCGACGGTGAACCGGTTTACGCGTAGCTCAACAACCAATGGATCGATGTGAGGGAGTGTTATGCCGATCAAATCAGAGTCGTCAAAGGTGATACTTGGCGTTTCTCGGAGCCGCTTTGCTGGCGTGAGTTGCTGTTGGAGACCTGGATGTGATTGGATCGCATGTACGGCCGGGGCTGCTGGCAGACTGTATATCATGTGGACGGTGTCAAGCGGAAATGCATCCTTCAGAAGGGCAGGTGTTTTGATTGCACTCCTCCGGACGCATTGTTGGAGACGTTCGTCCTTTGCCAATGCCTCAAGATGATCTGTTCAGGCATAGTGGCTGTCAGTTTCCTGCTATCGGGCTCGAGATCGTCGATCATCTGCCCTCGGGGGTCGCACAAAAACCTGGCGCACTGTTTGTTTGGATTTTGCTATTTCTGAGGCCAGATCACGACGAAGGCGTTCGTTCTCAGCGATGATGTTGTCCAACCTCTATTTGGTTTGCCTAGCTTGTGCCATGGTCGCTTGTATTGTCTGTTGCGTTGGGTTTGAAAATGAGCAGAGGTCCAAGGCAAGTCTTACTGCGATGGTTTTTGGTCCAAGCGAGTTTGTTGGAGTGAGGTCATCTCTCTGTGTGGTCTCATCAGTGGCTATCAGAGGATCTTCAGTTACGCCTGCCATGGATGTATTTGAGTATTCCCACAGACGACGCCAATTATGGAGAAGTGGTTTGGAAACACTCTTCAGATCTTGGGAGATGCTAGTGATCCTCAGCTAGTCACCTGAAAAGATACAAACACTCCGGTCGGGGGTGCCGGAATTAGCACTCCGACGGACAAGTCAGTTCAGACACTCAGGATAGCTTCTTTACCAAGTTAAGTGAAGTGATTCTTACATACCTTTCTAAATCTTTGGTTCTTGTATTTATACTTGCTTTCTGGGCCTCGGGGCCTGAGCCTACTTTTATCCCATTCCCCTTTTATTTATTCGGAGCTACTAACCTCCGGCTATTCGGCCTTCCTAACGTATTCGACATCCTAGTCACGCAATGTGAAGCCGAATAATATCTGATTTCTGGGGTACGCACCTTCCGACTCTTCTATTAATTCGGCTCCCACATTGACATAATGAAAACTTTGAAGGACACTAAATACATATTAGTTAGATTAACAAAGACCGAGATTGATAACCTCGGCCAGTCTCTGTTTGAATCTAATCCCGGCGACAAGATCATAGGTACATGCTTAATGTGAACATCAGTGAAACTTAAGTTCACATTAGGTTGGAGAAAAATGCTTGAAAGTTGGAATTTACATGCTAAAGTTGGTTTAACACTTATTGAAATTTTAAGGAAAATTTACAAGTTAAAGTTAAGCCAAGGTCATGTTGAAAGAAAATTGGTTTAACACTTGTTGAAATTTTGAGGAAAATTTACAAGTTAAAGTTAAACCAAAGTTATGTTAAAAGAAAATTGGTTTAACACTTGTTGAAATTTTAAGAAAAATTTACAAGTTGAAGTTAAGCCGAGGCCATGTTGAAAGAAAATTGGTTTAAACACTTGTTGAAATTTTTAAGAACAATTTACAAGTTGAAGCTAAACCAAAGTTATTTTTAAAGAAGTATCTGCGCATTTGCCGAGATTACCATATTACCAAGATTTGGAAAATAATGGAAGACGGAAGTCTTGATAAAACTTAAAGTGAAGTGGCATGCTTTAGATAAACATTTGTGAAAACTTTCTTACAATGTTTTTCAAGTGTCAAGAGAAGGCCAAGATAAACAAGTCAGTGGGTATATCCGATGTATTTTTCCCCGAAGAGATTGCACAGTTAAGGTGTACTTTGAAGGACACACAATCATACAAGACAGTAAAGAAAAGACAAGCATTCAAACACTTTGTCCAAAAAAAAAAAAGGAAGACTTGCATTCAAAGAAAAAAACAAAAGAGGGCACTTCGGCCTGACAAAGAGATTACTTGTTTGAGTTACAAAGGTGGCACATCGGCCAAATTAAAGCTAACCTTGTTTCAAAAGTAAGGAAAAAATACAAGGTACAAGAAATAAAGAAAATCATCAAAATGGACTACTCAGTGCCAACAGTTGGTTGTGTCCCAGCCTTAGAAGACAATTGTGAGCCCTTCTCAGCCGCGAGCTCGGCATCAATCTCTTGAAGAGTCTAGTCGATGCTCTTTTCGGCGATAGGCGCATCAGATGTTGTCTTCTCAGGGGTAGCGTCTTTTGAGACCTCATCATCTTCATCCTGAGTCAAATCCAAGACTTGCTCATTCAGAGTTGGGGACTTGGCCCCAGCAGCTTCTTCATTTTCCTTGGCCTCAGCCTGATTCTCGGACTCAGCATCGTCATCGGACTAGCTTGAAGAGGGAGGGAATGGCAGGACGAGGTTGCTAGCATTCTTGAGAGGAGAATCCTCGGGGACATCTAACTCTTTTAAAGCAGCCATCTAATCAAGGGTGAAACCCTTGTTGCATACCTACTTCACTTGCTTCTTGTAGTCTTCTTTGACGTCAGCCGCCCCTTCGGCATACGCCTTCTCATCCGCCGCTTTGATCTCGGCTTCTTTTGTGGCCAAAGCAATAATGTGCTCGGCCTGGGCTTCGGCAGTCTTCGCTTCGACCTCTTTCTTTTCAGCCTCGAGGACCTTAGCGACGACCTTAGCAGCTCATGCCTTCTCCTCGGTCTCTTCTTGGGCCTATTTGGCTGCCTTAGCCTGATCCATCAGTGTCTTCATCTTGGTCTCGGCCCTATTGACAGTTTTCAGCAAACTTGCAGCCTCATTGGTCTTGTTGACCAACTCCTTCTTGATGTCAAAAGCTTGCATCGCGAATGAGTGGGCATGCTGGATCGCCTAGAAAAAATGGATAAAACAAAAGTTAGTAATTTTTACTAAGTATGAAAAAACAGAGAATAAAAAGTACCAAGTGTTAGGGGCTTACTTGTACAGAATGCTGCAACATCAGAGCAAAGTTTTCATGTTCACTGACCTCGGCGTTGCGTTCGAGGTCTTTTGGGAGGAGCAAGGCAGTAGAGAAGGCAACACCGACTTCAATGTCAGTCGTGCTGTCGTCGGCTCTAACTGGCTTGTCTTCGATTGTACTTGGAGGGGCTTAGGGGGCATCCGATTTTAGGGACCCCGAGGTTATGGCAGACTCCGACCTCGGTCTCTTTGACCTAGTGGATTCGAATGGTTCGGCCTCGGCGGGCCTCTTCTCGGTAGCAGAGGAGGTCTTCTCGCCCTCGGCCAGCTTTGAAATTGGTAAGGTGTCCTCAATATCAATCTGAGTTACCGTTTCCTTAGGTTGGGCTTTCTTCAGCCTCTTTGGCTTTGGCTTTGGCTAAGACTGGGATGGTGAAGATTGTACGGTGACAATGTTGAGGATGTCGGCCAAGAGGTCTTCGGCAACAGCCTTCTTGAACCCCATCTCGTCAGAGGTCGCAGTGATTGTAACCTTCGTATCGAAATGAATTGCTGGTAGAGCTGTTGGAGGGTTTACTGGGTCGAAAGATGACGCCTCAGCACTTCAGCGTCTTCGGCTTCTAGTCCTGCCTGCTGGTGCTTGTAATGGAGCTCAACGTCGGCGCTGGCGTTGAGAAAGTGGAATCAGCTATGGAGCTAAGGTTGATGGCTGTTCTGCTGGATCAGAGGTGGATCCCTGATCTAGCCGAGGTAAAGAGGTTGTTGCAGGAGTTGTAGCAGAAGGGGGGGACTTGCTTTTTTTGGGGACGTCGGGCAAAGTCGATCTGTAGGTTGGGATAAAATTCAACAATAGAGGAGCCTTGCACTGGTTAACAAGCAAGTCCAACAGCTTCTTGAAGTCCTTGCTGGGGTAGAAGTTTTTGCGGAAGTCCTTCGGGGGCTGAGGAAGAGCTGCAAAGACAAAACGAATGGACGTTAGCATATACAAGAATATCAAAGTAAGAAATACTTGAAAGCAAGAAAATGTGACACTTGGCTCTTAACATCTCCCTCTCTGAAAACTGTTCGACTTAGGGGATAGAGGTGAAAGTCATCATTTGGTTAAAACTCCCAGTTGCCCGAGACGATGAAGTAATCGTCTCCAGCACCCTTGTTTGAGTCTGGGAGATCGGCAACGAGTTTGTATTCCGTCGACCTCAGCTTAAGGTAGTAGATATAACATTTTTCTGACTTAAGACCACACATGGTGTAGCAGTATTGGATGTCGGCGAGGGTAACCCTAGCATTCTCTCTTTTGGCTAAGGCAATTATACCATTGATAACTCGGTAAGAGTTAATGGCTAACTGCATTAGGTTCAGTTTATAATAATGAAGGACTTCTCGGAGGAGAATATTGAGAGGGAGCCTAAGGCCACACTCTAAAAAGGCAACCACTGGGAAGGGCATGGAGTCGTCCTTGGGCATGATGGAGTCTTCCTCCCTTGCCAACCTAAGATGAACGTCGGCAGGGACGGCAAACTCCTGCCTAAAGTATTCTAACTTAGTTGGGGTGTTTACCCTCCACCTGAACATATCCATGATGTCGGCTAGAAGGACGAGGTGTTGAATTTCAGAAGGAAGTGTTCTTTGTCTAAGGTTTAAAGGACCTCGGCAAAACCTAAACGTATGCTGGGGCAAGGGTATTTCAAGATCTAAATGGAATTTGTTTCAATTTTTCCTAAAGTTTGGAGTTCTAAGGAAAATCTCAATCCTAGAGTTACTAAAACAAGATGGTCAAAGGCAAGAATCTGGAAAAAATAGCAAGAAAACAGAAACAAGAACATGATTCAGACTCAAGAAAATGAGCAAGAACTCAAAGAACATTAAGTAAAGTTTGTACAGGTGTGCAAGGCCAAGAACAGTGACAAAGTGGAGCGAGTGTGTATGCAATTTGTACATAAAGGTCAAGAATCAAGAACTAAATTGGACAAACACGAAATTGCAAGACAGAACATGCTCAAAAATGATGAAGTTTAAATCACAGATAGAGACTGAAGAGCATGAATGTGTTCGTCATGACAAGTAAACAGAGTATGAAAAACTAGAATAGTAACTCACCGAAGAGAACGAAGTCGGTGTGAGGTACGCCGGAGTTGAACGTAGGTGGAACGAGTGGCAGAACGTCGAAAGCCTCGCCGGAGGGAAATAATGAAGTAGTTGCAGAAAGCTTTAAGAACGAAAATGGAGGATTTGGGAGAAAAAGTTATAAAGAAAAAGTTTTAGCGAAAACGAAGATGTGAAGTGAAAAAACGGAAAGAGGAAAATGGTTTTTTGTCAAAACACAAAAAAGGCGGCAAAAATGGTATTGAATGTGCCCTGGACGACATGCCTGTCAGGCGGCGCACTCAAATGTGATGCAACTTGATGGCGCGTGTCAGGTACGGTTCGATAGGGAAGGGACGCGTGGTAAAAACAGTTGAAATACCGTGCGTGACAGCTTATACGCGTGTGAAAACTCTTGGCGTTCTTGATTTAATGAAGCAACGATCTCGGTTATGAGGACGATCTCGGCTAAATAAACTTGAACAAACTTGGTTCTTGGTTTCTAAAACATTGATGTGAACACACAAAAGTGTTTATCATATGGAGGCCGATGTGTGATGACCTCAGTAATGAGTGATAGAGCAAGTTTAGCCGATGTGCTATAGGTTCAAATGATATAGGTTCCATCACCTCAGGGTGCCGAGGTATTAGAACCTAGGCGGCAGTTGTGGAGACATATTTTTTGGATAGCAACACGTGGCCAAGGTGGCATCGAAGTGCTAGCCGAGGTGCCACGTGTCCTTGACTTGACGCCGAAGTAATCTCGGTTAGGCCGAGGTTATCTACGGAGATACCGGAATCCGAGATGAGCGGATAAGTTACAAGAGTCCTAGAATGAGGGAGGACTTCAGCCTGGATAAGGATGAAACTCTTAGGAAGTTTATCTTTATCTATTTGAGAGTCCTGGATAGGCATTGAGCCAGAGTCCATTGAAGCTAGGCTTCTACAAGGATCAGGTCAGTGTTGGTTATAAAAGTAAGGCGCCCTCGTGGGTCTAAGATACGCTTTTTGTATTTTGAATAGTGAGTTAAGCATTTTTGCTATCTTTGAGAGATAACTGACTTGATCGTCGAAGTACCCTCGGGTGGACGAACCACCGCCGGAGTCTTTTTCTTTCTGTTACAGGCTGTTCGAGCGCAATCTATTCTGCCGATGTTCTCCAACTGAATACCTGTTTGGCAGTGTGGTCAGAAAACAGCACACACAATAATTTTTAAAGAATACGTTAGTTGTAAATATTTATAATCAATGATACAAGTTGAAAATATTAGAAATATATATATATATATTAGAACAAAATACATAAATATATAGTAGATTGTTTATATGGCAAGTTCTATTTATATAATTTTTTGGATAAAATATGCTCACTCCTTTAATTTTTGCCTGATTACATAGTATTCTTGTGATTTTAAAAAATCACATTTTCTTTTTTAAAGTTCACATGACTATGATTATAAGATTAATTCAACTTTTCAATGATTTACACACATAATCTCCGAAGATGCATAAAAATGAGCTATGCATTGAGCTCAAATTGCCGATAACATGGTCATAATGGACTAAGACAATAAAAACACTAGTTATACTACGTATTTATTAGTAAGTTTTCGAAGAGAACACATTAAGAAATTTAAAATTATCATATAGTAATAAATGACGTAAATAATTTGTAATTATTTTAAAATTTATTAATTAATATCTGCATAAAACTCTTTGCCAAAAAATTAAGGGGAAATTATTACCCAGTGGTATTTTCACAAAATTATTACAAGTTGATGAAAAAATTTACTAATTTAATTATTAATATTTATAAAGTTCCACTGATATGTAATTGTTTTTCTAAATATAGACTTATTTAAATTTTTTCCAGCAACTAACAGGTCCTTCGTAGGCTGGAGGTGGATATTTCTAAACGGGTACTACTAGGCACCACAAAGTTTTCTTTGTGTTTATTTTTTGGGTCATAGAGATTTTCTTGTGGGTCTTTAAATCAACTTCATATTGGGCTTTGCGGATGTTTTAGACACAGGGTTAGTTTTGTTGGAAAAAATGATTTTTGGGGATTTTAATTTAATATTAAAGTGTGGTGACTTTAATTAAATATTAAAGTGGGTCCTAACAATTTTTTGTGTTGGGTCCAAGTGAGCCAAAAACCATTGGGTTTTGAATAAGAAATTGCCAAGAAATTGTTTCATGATGTTAGATTCATGAATAGGATTTTAAAGAGTATTTAAATATTTTTTCCTGGCTAAAGGGTGTGAATTCTTTGGGCATCCATACTTTTCATTTTGTGGAAAGGGGCTATGGTTGCTTGGTGTTTTAATGACTAGCCTTAAAGGCTAGCGGCTCTTCCTCTCTCCCCTATACATGTATAAATTGAGACCCTCCTGTCAAGTTTCAATATAGAAATTTTTGCTTCCATTTTACAAGTCAGTTTGCTAGATAGTTCCTGTTGTGAGAGAGTGCTGCCATTGTTTTTGTTCGCTAAGCTAGACAGATAGTGCTTCTGTCGTAGCTGGTTTTGACCGTCGTATCCTAGGAGACAGACGCCGGATTTCCTCAAGCACTCGACTCGTGAGGCGGCGAAATCTGTTTTAAGGAAACTGCTTCCGTGCAGGCTTTGGTTTCGTCTCTTTACCCTTTTATTGTTTTGTGTATTTCTGTTGAAATTTAATTGTAATTATTAGCATATGTTCTTGGTATATAATTTGATTTCTTCATAAATCTATTTATTTAATTTCACAATTTTGAACAACAAGCTTAAAACAGATTTTATATATCTTTTCTATGAAATTGATCGAATAGATTTATATAGACTATTAGGTTAGCTTTGTATAATGTTATTAGGAATTGTTGCGGAATTGCTTACTATTTCAATAATTGTAAATTATGCAATGGTACTCTCTAATTGCTTAATTTAATTAGAATGCTCTATTATAATTTGTATACTTAATTGTATTAGTATGATCTTGTTTTATGCGTATGGTTCATCATTTCCCTACCATGATTTGCATGAATTTTAAGGTTATAAAATTTAATTTATGGATGTTGCAATTTTGACATGCTAGTCTCAATTTGTTACATGCTTATTATTTTCTAGGCTAAATTACATAATTTAATGTATTTGGAGTTATAGAGTTTTATGAATTGTGTACATGATTAATCTGAATTATTTAATTAGGTGCATTAATCTAAATTATTTAATTAGGTGCATTAATCTAAACTATTTAATTGGGTGCATTGATCTGAATTATTTAATTAGGTGCATTAATCTAAATTATCTAATTGGGAGCATTAATCTGAATTATTTAATTGGGTGCATTAACTTTGAATTTGACTTATCTATTTGGAGTTATTAGTTTAAATGTTTATTATGAATTAATTTCATTCATGACTCATGAGTATTGAACTTTATTTTAAAGTTGTAATTTAATTTTGAAGTTACAAATTGTATTTTGTTTTGGTACCTTATATTAGTTGGTTACTTATATAATTAATAGTTGGCTAGATGGTTTCAATTATTTATTATAATTAAATTTTTTAGATTATTTGTTTGTATTTTGTTGTGGTTTGCTACTAACCTTCTTTGTAGGGATACAATGCGAAAAACAAATATAAAACCAAATAAATAGTTTTTGGGATGTAAAAACAAAAATGTTTGAACTACTAACTTTTGTGTTGAATAGGAATACCTAAGTGTGGAAAGGCTTTTGGAGTAAATAGAATCCTTATGGATTGGCTATTTTATTTAAATGTTTGAAGCATGTTTTGCTTGAGATTTAGTTGGTTTGTTTACCAATTTGTAGTAGCAACTTTTATTTGTTTGTTTTGTCAGAAGCATTTTATATGCGTGTAATTGTTATAGCAATTTTTAAATTGTTTGTAAGTTTGGAACTTGGTTTGGTTTTCTGTGATAGAAACCAAAGTTTTAGCTTTGGCTAAAGAGTAGTTCTTATTTGTTCAGAAATGATAACTAAGACGGATTTGGTTTCAAACTTTTAGAGTTTGAGGAAGTCTTTGGGTTTAATCATTTTTTTCCCAAAGTGTTGGAAAACCAAGTTTGGAGAAAGTCTTTGGTTATAATCTGATTATGTCCAAAGTGTTTTGGTTTTGAGAAAGGAAACCAAATTTTAGCATTAGCTAAAATATTTCTGATTTTATTCAGAAATAATGGGCGTAGTTCCGGGAGTACCGGTTAATTTTTATGAGTGGTGTAATTCTGTTAGCAAATTTTATTTGCTTGGGAATCGGTTTGTTATAACCTGGTTTATCCCCTGGAAATCTTAATTTTTAAATTGTTTCCTATGGACTAGGAGTCAACATGCTCTTGAATGATTTGTCAAAAGGTTAACTGGGTTTTAAGTGGGACCGATGTGACCCCTCCAGTCTTCCTGGGAACATTCCTGACCATGTTCGATTCTAGGTTAAATGGTGAGACTAGTTTTGAATTAAATTTCCATCTGAGGGATTTTCTAAGGGTTAAGTTTAATTTCTGGAATCACAGAAGTGAAATTTAGTTGTGATGTTTCAGAAATGGCTTCAAAAGGTGACAAACAGAAATGTTGTTCCACTTGACAACCTTAGCCTCACGAGATTCTTAAAGGAAGATCTTGAGAGATCAAGTATGATTGCAGGAAATCATAAGATTGCATTAAAATATCTCTGAATTGATCAGAGGCAATTAGTATGGTATCCTTGTGTTATTTATAGCATTTATGATTGCTATGTGACTTTACTTGAGAGCAAAGATGAGACAACCTGTTATAGTGGATGAATATTTTTTAGATTTTTAAATTCCAAATATATTCTTAAATTGGTGGCTCCTAGTGAGTTCAAGATCACTGATCACAGAGATAGAAAATTGGTGGTTCCTAGGAGGTGTTAGACCACTGGCTACACAGTTATGAGATTGTGGTTCCTAGTAGTGAATAGATTACTGATCACATGTCAAGACATCATGATTCCTAGTAGTGGAGAGGCTACTGGTCATATGTCAAGACATGATGATTCCTAGTAATGAAAGAGTCTATTGATCCTATGTCAGGACGTTGTGATTCCTAGTAGTAAAGTGACTACTGATCACAGGTTAAGACATTGTGATTCCTAGTAGTAGAAAGTCTACTGACCACATGCTGAGAAATTAGTGATTCCTAGTGATAAGACTACTGGCCATGTTATGAAGTTCCGAATAATAGACTGTTGAACACTGGATTTGTGTTTCCTAATAGTAAGACTATTGGCTTCAGAGTGATAGGTTGGACCAAATATATTTGGGTGCTTAATTCGGTTGATGACATTCTGGGAATGTATTTACTGTGATATGATTTTGAGAGTTTCATAATCATCATGACACAAGGATTTGTTTAAAACACTGTATGAATTTTTGGAAAAGGCCAATGTCATTGAGCATGGCAAATCTTCTGGGGTAAGGAAGAAGCCTCCCGTGAACCAGGGCTCTATGCTGGGGCCAAGGGGTGGTGTTGCAAAGAAGCTGGCATACAAGCCACGGGAACCTAGTTATCGGTTCTTTGGGAAGTGCTACAACTGTGGTAGCGAGGGGTTTTAGCTTTACTAGGGCTACACGCCACATCTGCTCTGAGAATGAGCTGTTTACAACTTTCGAACCAGTTACAAATGGTAAGAAGTTGTTTATAGGAAACTCTACTACCTCATTTGTTGAGGGAAAGGTGGTCCTGAAGTTAACCTCAGGGAAAGAGCTAACCTTGAACAAATTCCTGTATGTTTTGGACATTTTGTTAGAATATTGTCTCAAGGTCTCTTCTCAGTAAACATGTTTTCGCATGGTTTTTGAGTTTGACAAGGTCGTTCTGACGAAACACAAGTGTGAAACTTGTGTTGAAGCGAAGTGGACAAGATCCCATATGAGTTATGGAAAGACGTTAAGTCTTCTTATAAATTCTTATGAATGTGGGGGTGTCTTGCTATTGTGGCGATTCCTACACCCTAACGGGTTAGGATAGGCCCGAAATCCGTGGATTGTATATTCATTGGCTATGCACATAATAGTAGTGCATATCGGTTTCTTGTACATAAGTCTGAAATTCCAGACTTACACAGGAATACCATCATGGAGTCAAGGTATGCATGTTTCTTTGAAGACATTTTTCCTTGCCGAACCTAAGAAGGGGTTCCGAGGTTTTGAAGCAATTTGATGAGCTTGCTAGTGATGATGATCATTGTTGATGATCAAAGTGATGATCAAATTGAGGTTTTAGATGAGCCCAGAAGGAGTAAAAGGGCTAGGATGTCCAAGTCTTTTGATCCAGACTTCTTGACTTATATGGTTGAGAAAGAACCTCAAACTTTCCACGAAGCTGTGACTTCTCCTGAGAGTCTTTTATGGAAAGAAGCGATCAAAAGTGAGATTGACTCCATCTTACAGAACCACACCTGGGAGTTGGTAGATTTACCTCCAGGTTGCAAGCCTTTTGGCTGCAAATGGATTTTTAAAAGAAAGATGAAGGCCGATGGGTCTATTGACAAGTATAAGGCGAGGCTCGTTATCATAGGGTACAAGCAACGAGAAGGCCTGGATTACTTTGATACGTACTCACCTGTTACTAGGATAACATCCATTCGCATTGTGATTGCGATAGCAGCTTTGCGCAATCTTGAGATACACCAGATGGATGTAAAGACAGCTTTCTTAAATGGGGATTTGAATGAAGAAATCTACATGGAGCAACCTGAGGGGTTTTCAGCTCCAGGACAAAGCAAGAAAGTCTGTAAACTTGTCAAATCTTTGTATGGTTTGAAGCAAGCGCCTAAACAATGGCATGAGAAGTTTGACAATGTAATGTTGTCAAATGGGTTTAGAATCAACGTATGTAACAAGTGTATTTATGTCAAAGACACTGACAGAGGTTATGTCATTTTGTGTCTATATGTTGATGATATGCTCATTATAGGTAGTACGATGAAATGATCAAAACTACCAAGAAGTTGTTAAACTCTAAGTTTGACATGAAGGATATGGGCATTGCAGATGTTATTCTGGGAATTAAGATTACCAGAATCTCTCTGGCGGAATTGTACTTTCTCATCTCATTATGTTGATAAGATACTTGAGAAGTTTAGTGGATCAGATACGAGTGTGTCATCGACACCTGTAGACTTAAGTCTACACTTTACCAAGAATAATAAAGAGAGTGTCTCTCAGTTAGAATATTCTCGGGTAATTGGAAGTTTAATGTATCTGATGAGTTGTACTAGGCCTGATATAGCTTACTCGGTTAGCAGGCTTATTAGATACACAAGTAATCCTGATGTTTCTCATTGCAAGGGCATTGTGCGGGTGTTAAGGTATTTACGCTACACTCGGGATTATGGGCTGCATTATACTTGATATCCAGCGGTGCTTGAAGGATATAGTGACGCGAATTGGATATCAGATATAAAGGACTCAAAGTCCACTAGTGGATTTGTGTTCACTCTTGGTGGGGCAGCCGTGTCTTGGAAATCTTCCAAGCAAACGTGTATATCTAGATCAACGATGGAATCAGAGTTTATTGCTTTGGATAAAGCAACGGAAGAAGCAGAATGGCTTCGCCATTTCATTGAAGATATTCCACGTTGGTCTAAACCTGTGCCAGCTATTTGTATTCATTGTGATTGTCAATCTGCAATTGGTAGGGCACAGAGTAATATGTATAATGGAAAGTCTAGACATATCCGTCGTAGACATAATTCCATACGACAACTACTCTCGAATGGAGTTGTCTCTTTAGACTATGTAAAGTCTAAAGACAACATTGCGAATCCGCTAACCAAAGGGTTAAGTCGAGTGTTAGTCGAAACGTCGTCAAAAGGAATGGGGTTAAGGCCTTTGGAAGTTACCGGAATGGAAACCCACCTAGTTGACTGGAGATCCCAAGATCTAGGTTCAATGGGACAACCTAATTGCGTGTAACGGTGGTATGTCACTGAGGAGGTTAAACCTCCAGCCATTCCTTCTATCAGTGATACCTGCAAGTGTAGAGATAAACTGAGCTTTTAATGACTCTTATGTGTTAAGCTGTTGAGCTAAGTATTGCAGGATACTTTAGTAGAGTCACCTATGTGAGTTTGAAGTGGGGCCGCTTCTAGAAGAATTGGGCAGGCCAAGATTCTTTGAAACCACTCGCTGAACCAGGCTAGTGTCCAGGGCCACACAGGGCACACCAGTGAGAACATAACGGTGGTAGGAGTAATTCCCGTGTGAGATCTATTGTCTCAGTTTACATAACGGTAGAGCAGTTCAAGATGTCTTATTCACTGATCTGCCAGTAAACTCGATAGGTTTTCACTGGGAGAGGTTCAAAGCCAAAAGCTACCTTCTCTGATGTCGGGGTTAGTCCGTTGTACTCTCTCTCAGAGTCTTTATTGTTGAACAATGTCCGTTTGTTGAGTCATTCGGTCAATTTTTATTCATGTGGGGGATTGTTGGAAAAAATGATTTTTGGGGACTTTAATTTAATATTATAGTGTGGTGACTTTAATTTAATATTAAAGTGGGTCCTAACCATTTTTTGTGTTGGGTCCAAGTGAGCCAAAAACCATTGGGTTTTGAATAAGAAATTGCCAAGAAATTGCTTCATGATGTTAGATTCATGAATAGGATTTTAAAGAGTATTTAAATATTTTTTTCCTGGCTAAAGGGTGTGAATCCTTTGGGCATCCATACTTTTCATTTTGTGGAAAGGGGCTATAGATGCTTGGTGTTTTAATGACTAGCCTTAAAGGCTAGAGGCTCTTCCTCTCTCCCCTATACATGTATAAATTGAGACCCTCCTGTCAAGTTTCAATATAGAAATTTTTGCTTCCATTTTACAAGTCAGTTTGCTAGATAGTTCCTGTTGTGAGAGAGTGCTGCCATTGTTTTTGTTCGCTAAGCTAGACAGATAGTGCTTCTGCCATAGCTGGTTTTGACCGTCGTATCCTGGGAGACAGACGCCGGATTTCCTCAAGCACTCAACCCGTGAGGCGGCGAAATCTGTTTTAAGGAAACTGCTTCCGTGCAGGCTTTGGTTTCGTCTCTTTACCCTTTTATTATTTTGTGTATTTCTGTTGAAATTTAATTGTAATTATTAGCATATGTTCTTGGTATATAATTTGATTTCTTCATAAATCTATTTATTTAATTTCACAATTTTGAACAACAAGTTTGGGATATGAGTTGATTTTTTGATTTGGAGTTACAAAATCTTATTTGAGATGATTTTTTTGACTTTTATAATAGAAAAAATATAATGATTATGAATTGAATGTGATATTTTATCTTTTTAGATTAAAAAACTCATTTTATTTTTTTGTGACTATTTTAGTGGAAAAGCTTGGGGCTTTTTCTTTCAAAAACAAGCTCATAGTGGGCTTCATAAATTGGGTCTCATACAAAACTTGGAGCTTGAGGCACTGTTCTATCTTATGTTTGCTCCTCTCTTGCTTATTAAGTCACCATTTGGCATTGGTTTTTTTAGTTGGTTTTTTTTTAGTTAAGACTTTTTTAGCTTTGGACTAAAAAATTCGTTTAGTTTGGTTTTTTTGACTTTTGTGGGAAAAAAAATGAAATAATTATTATTTGAATGTGACACTTTGTTTTATTAGCTTATTTAGCCTAATTTGTCTTTTGCGTTTTTTTTAGCCCAACTAAAGTTAGCCAAACAAAGGCTAATTAGACATAGCAAATGGGCGACATTGATTCATTGGGTGGCCTAAGTAGGGTGTGCGCGATGCGGTTTGGACGGTTTGAAAATAAAATTACAAATTGAATGGTGGCTTGGTGGATTAACAGATTGACAAATTGTGGTTTGGGCGACTTTTGACGGATTAGCGGATTGAAGAATATTTTAACTAATTATTATACATTTGCATAATATATAACACTAATTTGTATAATATTTTGTGTATATATATATCTATATAATAAAGCATGATGGTTTTTGAATTTCTCCAACACACATTTGTCCTACTAGGACATTTGAACGGCTCAGATCTATTCAAATTATAAAACAACGGTTGAGATATATTTTTCAAAAAATATCTTACATGTACATTTTCTATTTTCCCGCTTCTCTCTCTTACTTTTTCCTTTTCTCACCCATCCTTCTATGATCCCATGATCCCACGTTTCTCTCTCTTTTCTTTTTATTTTTTTATTTTCTACCATTTTTATTTTTCTCTCTATTTGTTAATTATTTTTATTTTCTCCTTTTTGTTCACATATTTTTGTTCATATTATATGGAAAAGTCCGCGATTCCAAAATTAGGAGCCAGATTTTACTGCGTGTAGTGTAGATTATATTAATGAATTTTTTAGTCCACAAATTAAATGAATTTGAACAATTAATTATTATTTTTAAATATATTGAATACCTGATAGACTTCGTAAATTTAGATTTCATATGAATCTTCAACATCTATATAATAAAGCAGGATGGTTTTTGAATTTGTCCTACACACATTTGTCCTACTAGGACATTTGGACGGTTCAGATCTATTCAAATTATAAAACAACGGCTGAGATATATTTTTCAAAAAATATCCTACATATACATTTTCTATTTTCCCGCTTCTCTCTCTTACTTTTTCCTTTTCTCACTGATTAAGGCCGAATTGTACATCATTGAGGCCGTTAATTAGGATCTCTTAACTTCACTTGCTTGTCAAACTGTATACTTTATGTGTGTTGAATGTCAATCAGGTTGTACATAGTCGGAGCATAAAATGGGCAAAAAGACAGAATTTGGAGAGAGTTGACTTTCCCGCACGTGCGTTGACTTTGTCCGCACGTGCGTTGACTTTTTCTGGAAAAACGTGCCAGATGTTTTAAACCTGTTTGGAAAGACACCAGAAGTATAAATAGGCAAGAAAAATGCTGGATTAGGGTTCTGAAGTTGTTTTGTCAAGAAAGGGAGGCTAGGGTTTCAAAGGAAAAAGGAACTTGAAGCTTCAAGCATGTCTCCTATGGTGGCTTCTTCTCCATCTACCTCCTTCCACTCCTCCATGAGTAGCTAGTCTCCTTTTCTAGGGTTTTGATGAAAACCCTAGACATGTAATTAGTTTTTCTTTTCGATTTTCAATTATGTAAAGGTTTGAACAATTATATGGTGTTTTAGAAGTTTTATATATACACTTTCCATTATTTCTTCAAGTATTCAACTTTCTGTGATTGTTGAATGTTTTTCCATACAAGAGTTTTCTATTCTTTCACATTCAAGGTATGAGATGAATCATACTACGAGGGACGAGTCATGTCACTACCCTAGTTTAGAGTGAACGATTCGTACTACTTGAGATGGTTCGTGCTCGTACATTGAATGATGATTTTCTTGTTAAATGCTTTGAACTTGTAGTTGCAAAGCATTATTCCGTTCGAACATAACATATTGATTTCAATTGGAAACCCTAATTACGTGACTAGTGGTGGACTCTTTGCCCTAGGTTTTTCCCCAATTCAGTAAATCCAATTTCATTTATTATTGATAATTTAATTACTTAGTTTAATTTATTTGTTATTAATTTAGGTTATGAACAATCAATCTTTTCATCAAAATTAATTTAGGAATTTAACAATTAAATTAGTTTAATTTCACAATTGTCCCTGTGGATCGATACCTGGACTTGCCATTATTCTAATAGAATTTGGTATAGTTTAGTGATTTATTTTTGGTGTGTGTAATGACCAACCAAATTTTTGCGCCGTTGCCGGGGACTTTGGCGAAATTAGTTAATTTAAAGTTACATTCTTATTTTAATTTTTAGTTTAGGATTTTATGCTTTCGTGTTGTTAAGTGTGCAGAGCGTTTGAAATTGGAGCTATCACCGAAGTGCAAGCGGAGCGCAACCGAGCTTTAAAAAAAAAAAAACACACAGCATTAAAGTGCGTAAACAGAAGCAAACACTCGCAAGCAAAGCACTAAAGTGCTAAAAAGAAAGACAAAGCTCAATTAGAGGTTGGAGACAACGTCTACACGTCAAGCACTCGCAAGACGAGTAAAGCGTTTTCGTTAAACCGCTGTGAGTATTTCTCCCTTTGGTATTTTGTTTTCATAGCTTAGTGCACAGAGTCGGAACTTTTTTTTGTGTGTGGGTAGTGTATGCACGGGCGCCGTTCTTGTCGCTTTGAATTGTGGAGTTTGGACCTTGAACTAGAAAGGACTCTTAGGAGACTTAGGGCCTCTGCCCGTGTTCCTAGGCTTGAATATTCATATTCATACATTGACCCATTAGAGATGGCAAATCCAGATCTCCCGAATGTGCCTAACCGGACCCTTAAGGATTATTTCACACCCACTGTATATACATCACCATCATGCATCCAATTACCCAACACCACTGCTGCTCATTATGAGATTAAGTCCAACACCATACAAATGCTCCCATCATTCCATGGACTAACTCATGATGATCCTTACAAACATTTGAATGAATTTCTGGAAATTTGCTCTACAGTAAGGATCCAGAATTTCACAAATGAGGCTTTAATGTTGCGATTGTTTCCATTCTCATTAAAGGATAAAGTCAAACACTGGCTGAATTCCTTACCTGTCAATTCAATCACAAATTGGGACCAATTACAGCAACGGTTCTTGGAGAAGTACTTTCCTATAGGTAAAACCAACAAACTTAGGCGAGCCATCACAAACTTTGCTCAAATGGATGGCGAGCAATTCCATGAGACGTAGGAAAAACTTCAAGACCTTCTCCAACAATGTCCCCACCACCAAGTGCCTGATTGGCAACTTGTTCAAACATTTTATTATGGCTTAACTGAGCCGCACCGCCAAATAGTGGACTCATCTGTGGTGGGACATTCATGTCCAAAAATGATGCCGAGGCATGACAATTGTTTGAGAACCTAAGTGATAATTCTCTTCACCATGCCTCCACAGCCTGGCAAGTTCGGCAACCTGTAGTTGGAGCCCTCGAAAAGAGGGGACATTTATGAGGTCGGGCAAAACCTAGAGTTAGCCCAACAAGTAAAGGCACTGTCCCACAAAATGGACCAATTATTAGCCGCGGGACATGCCCCTACCTAGCAAGATCAGTCTCAATTTCACGAGGCATGTGTTATTTGTGCGAGCCCTGCTCATAACTTGAGTGAGTGCCCTTCGACATCACAATTTCCAGAGTTAGTCCAAGAGCATGTGAATGCGGCTAAAGGATTCTCCAACCCGAGTAATGACCCATACTCCAATACATATAATCCGGGATAGAGAAATCACCCTAATTTTTCATGGTGACCCCATTTACAAGGCACTTCTTACAATCCTCCACTACCAAGGCAGAATTTTAATAATTTTGCCAACCAATCATCTTACCGACCACCGCAACCTTATAGACCCCCACAATCGTACTACGGCAACCACAACCCCCGCATGTTCCTCAGGGCAACTCTGCCTTTGAGACTCAGGTGTTGGAAGTTCTCACGAACTTAAGGGGTTAACACCGGTAGTTCACTCCCATACTCACTCTATTGCCAAGCTAGAGGCTCAATTGGGTCAAATGGATAACAACATGAATCAGAGAGAGGAGGGAAAATTACCAAGTCAAACTGTAGCCAACCCTAAGGGACAATACGAGGCAGAGAATTCGGGTGGGAATGGAAAGCACCATGAGCAGGTGCAAGCGGTGATTACTTTGAGAAGTGAGAGGGAGTTAGAGCCTCAGTCAATTGCGTCTGATGCAACTAGAGCTAAGAAGGGTGACCACGGTGGTACACCCAATGAGAGCAAGGGTAAGGGGGAAACACTTAAGAGGGATGACTTAGTCCCTAGCACTTCACTTGAGCCCAAGGCACCATATGTGCCTAAGGCACCCTTTCCCCAATGCCTTGATACACCGTCCCCTTTTAATAAGAAGGCGGCATCTATGGAAGCAATGATAGAGGTCTTTAAACAAGTAAAAATCAACCTCCCCCTGTTGGAGGCGATTAAGCAAGTACCCTCCTATGCCAAATTTCTGAAGGACATTTGTACGCAAAAGCGTAAATCTAGGACACACGTGTCCCAAAAGGTCCTACTCACGGAACAAGTAAGCTCCATCTTGTTGAATGACACACCTCCTAAGCTTAAGGACCCGGGTGCCCCAACCATTGCATGCATTATAGGGGACCATTTCATTGATAGGGCCTTATTAGATTTAGGGGCTAGTGTCAATTTGTTGCCGTACTCTGTGTACAAGGAATTTGGGCTTGGCGAGTTGAAGCCCACTACTGTCACTCTTCAGTTGGCTGACTGGTCCCTCAAAGTGCCACGTGGCATGATTGAGGATGTGCTAGTGAAGGTCGATAGGTTTTACTTTCCTGTTGACTTTTTGGTTTTAGATATGGAGCCGGTAGCCAATTCTAGGAAACAAATCCCGGTGACCTTAGGTCGACCTTTCTTGGCTACAGCCAATGCATGCATTAATTGTCGGACCGGGGTTATAGGAGTTTCATTTGGTAACATGCAAGTGAAACTTAAGGTTTTCCAAGCATCCCAACAACCTCATGAGAGAGAGGAGCGCTTATTAGTAGATGTTGTAGATGAGATTGTGAAGGAGGCTTTGCCCTCCATTCTTGTAGAGGACCCTCTAGAGGCTTGTCTAGCTCATTTTGGGTTTGAAAATTTTGATATTGACGGCTTGGTTGAGGAGGTGAATGCCTTGCTTAATGCTTCTTCTACACCGGATTTTCCTCCGTGGAAAGCCCGATTTGAGACACTTCTGCCTCTGTCGAGAGAGCCCGCCATACCATCTTTGGTCACACCACCTACACTTGAGTTGAAGCCACTTCCGGCCACACACTCAAGTATGCATTTTTAGGGCCCCAAGGACTTTACCAGTCATCATTGCATCTGACTTGACTGCAGAGCAGGAGAGTCAGTTAATGAGTGTTCTCGTGGCACATCGGAGTGCTATAGGGTGGTCAGTGACTGATTTGAAAGGGATAGATCCCTCCATGTGCATGCATTATATACACCTAGAGGAGGACACCAAACCTTCTCGTGAAATGCAACGGAGACTTAATCCTAATATGAAAGAGGTAGTGAAAAATGAGGTATTGAAATTGTTGGATGCGAGTATTATATACCCCATCTCGAATAGCAAGTGGGTGAGTCCCACACAAATGGTGTCCAAGAAATCGGGCATCACTGTTGTTGATAATGAGAAAGGAGAGTTAGTCCCCACACGAACCACTACTGGGTGGCGAGTGTGCATTGATTATAGGAGACTGAATTCCTCGACTAGGAATGATCATTTTCCCTTACCTTTCATTGACCAGATCCTAGAGCGGTTAGCGGGGCAGGGTTTCTACTGTTTTCTTGATGGCTATTTAGGGTATAATCAAGTCCCAGTGTACCCCGCTGACCAGGAAAAGACCACATTCACATGCCCTTTTGGCACTTTTGCTTACAGGCTCATGCCCTTTGGGCTATGTAATGCCCCGGCGACTTTTCAACGGTGTATGATGGCCATTTTCTCCGATATGGTGGAGAAATTCTTAGAGGTTTTCATGGATGATTTTTCGGTGTTTGGACCGTCTTTTGAGGAATGCCTTAGGAACTTGACTAGAGTATTGGAACGATGTACTGAGGCAAACATAATCTTGAGTTGGGAAAAAAACCATTTTATTGTTCGAGAGGGTATAGTGTTGGGACACATTGTGTCCCCCTCGAGGTATAGACGTAGACAAGGCTAAGGTTGACCTCATTGCAGGCCTTCCTTCACCCAATTTCGTGCGTCAAGTTAGGTCTTTCTTAGGGCATGTAGGTTTTTATCGTAGGTTCATTAAAGACTTTAGTAAAATATCATGTCCTTTGTATAGTTTATTGGTTAAGGATGCACCTTTTATCTTTGATGAAGCATGCTTGAAGGCATTTGAAACACTGAGAATGACCCTAACCACCGCCCCAATCATGAAATCACCAGATTGGTCACTCCCTTTTGAAATCATGTGTGATGCCTCCGATTATGTGTAAACGTCCCCGAACGTCCCGGGAGGGAATCCCGTTTTGTTTATATGGGCTCACTACAGTTCAGGACTCAAATATCACGGTCCTGTATCTAATCTCGCAGGGTGCAATGCAAGACCGATGAATCATCAAAGAGTCCAAATCTGGCAAATCGTTTTTGAAAACAGATTTTTTGAAAGAAGTGCCAAACATGGACTGCTTTGCCAGATACAGAGTCGCAACCTAAATATTTTTTTTGGGGAATTTAGGAAACCCTGACTCGTTGCGTAAGGCCACGTGTTCGTCATCACCAAAGTTGCCTCGGCTCGGGAACTTGGGTACGATTGGGAAGGTCACTTCGTGAGCACCCCCGCTCGCCCGATCCAAAGATCGGTCTCTACTAACCATGATATCTAGTTTTGAAACATTATGCGTTCTTATTCCGGTTATTAGCCTAGATTTACTATGATGCGCATAGCATACAAGTATACTGGGTCGCCTGAATTGGAACAAGACATCTCATGTTCGTTTGAAACGGTTTGCTACTCGCATAGGCTAAAATGTGGATTTGCCACCCTCAGGTGGGCTTAAAAAAGATGATATTTGCTACTATCTAGTGGGCTTAAAATCACAGTCAATGCATTATTCCAATTCAGATAATCCACCCTTCACCCACAGGCATTTAGGCAGATATATCACATAAGCACTTAGCCTCATGGTAAGCATGCTATCATGGCAGCACTCACACGCATGCAAGGATGTTAAAGCATAACACTCACGAGTACTCCAAGCCAAAATAGAAGCTATGTTAGAAATCAATGCATGATCTAACTATGCTGAAATGCCTAATGCAACACATACAATAATGCAACTAAGATAGGCTCGGCTATTCTAGATGGCATATGATGATGCTACAGCTAACACGTATTCAACTTGAAATTGAAATACAATGCAGTTAGTATGATGCGCCGAGCCCGGTAATGCAAAACAGATGAATGGATGCAAACATGCGAGCATAAGTATGCTAATTGAAACATGCCCTAAACTAACCATCATAAGCTGGTAAATAAAAGGGAGAAAGACGTGGGGTTGGAAGACATACATCACACGCATACATCACATTGCCCTCGCTCGGAGGGTCCGAATAAATAATACAAGTCCGAATAAATAAATACAGTCCGAATAATAAATATTACAAAACCTAATTAATTAACAATTAACTAGGAAAGCAAAGTAATATTAGCATGCAAGCTAAATGGACCGCCTCAGCTCTGTTCCGAATGATGAATGATGCATGCTCGAATCGCCTCGTCGGAAAATTCCTCGAAATGTCCCGATTTGCCTCTGTTTGCAATTGATCCCGGAATGCTATGCAAGGCTTTAGAAAGTTGCTGATTTCTGGTTTGCTGCAACAGAGAGCAAGAAAGGGGCATGGCAAAGTATTTTCACATATGTATGCACACCTCGATCCTCGTGCCACCAATCACGAATCTCGGTGCATGATGGCCGAGGAGTCGAATTGCATGACTCGATGTGAAATGAATGCATATATAAACACAACAAGGCCTAGACTCCATCATGGGTAATCCGGAGTGTCGGCGACTGGGAATTGAGACACGTTGCGTCACTTTGAGTACGAAACGTCCGTCGTTTCCCGTGTTTGGGCTAACTCCTATCCCAAACACAATGCAAATGAGATGGCATACACAATGCGACTAACATGCAACCTAGCATACACAATGCTATGGACTAAAATGGCATACACAATGCACGATGGACTTACACCAATATGAGTGGACCTCAGCCACACTCACATCAGTGGCCATATGATGAACATGAGACAACCTAAACACATGCAAACATGCACGGATGCAAAGGATCGATCCTAAGGCGCGACATGCAACTCTAACAAGGCATGGCAAGGAATGAAATATGGCATAGGATGGCGCATGATACAGCTCTGAAATGGCATAAAATATGATCCCGAAACATGCAAATATTGCACACAATGCAAGCTAGGGGGCCCGGGTACCGAAACTAGTGAAGTGTGTTACACTAGAGGTACCCAAAGCAATGCACCAAAGGCAAAACCAACCCCAAACAGACCCTAGGCAGGTTTGAAACAGTGGGGAAATGCCCTAAAATGATGGCTCGGAATGCAACGAAATGGAGCTCATTCAATGGTCGGTAAATGAGGCATACAAGCCCGACTCTCAAACGCATTTAAAGAGTACAAAACATGGCAATATGGCATTCAAACATGCTCCGAAATATGATGTATGATGGCCCCAAAACAAGGAAATACCTCAGTATATGCATGTAACGGACCCCGAAACTCACAGTTAAGCATGGGTATGGAACTACAAGCATGCAAAACCAACATCATTCAACCATGAGACCCAAAAACACAGCTAGGGCAGTCTAAAATAAGCATAATATCAGTTTAAGGCATGGCCAAAAAGTGCTAAAATGAAAGGCTAAAACAACATGCGACATAGGCTAGTAAGCATGATTTACATGGCATGTATATGGAGCACAAGAGAGGTCACCAAACCAGCCACAAATAGGAATATGGTATGCTAAAATATGCCTAAATAACCACTGAAATATATCCAATGCATGCAAAAATGATGGACTCCTTTAGAGGGCCATGAGGTGGATTACTCAACACATACAAGATAGACATGCAAAATGACAAAACCAACTTTGGAAATCAGTTATGACAGCCCTAAAACTCACCAAAAAGGCCCTGAAATGGGTCAAAGAAACATGCAATGAAAGGTCCCCTTGAAAGGCCTTGAGGAGGATTGCTTCACACATGCATGAGGGACACAAAATATGGCAAAATGGGCTCCGGACAGAGTCAAGGAAGACCTTAAAACTCACCAAAGAGGGCCTAAAATGAGGCTTCAAAGCATGCAAGATGGAACTCCTTTGGAAGGCCAAAAGGGCCAACAAACAAGACAAGGAGAGAGGGGGTCACCCCCTCTGATTTTGGCTCTCAAAATAGTGTGTTAGCCACTAAAAATTCACTGGATTTCAGTGGCTAGAATGCCAAACAAAGCATGCAACAAAGGCCTAGATGCAAGGCTCAAAACAAGAGGCAAACAAGCATACAAGGAAGTAAATGACCTCAAACAGAAAAATGCCCTTAATCAAACATCAATAGGGGCTCAAAATAAGACTCTTTTCAGTTTATGACAAATCTCGAAAATGCTCACAAGTAGGGCTAAGATATGAAGCAAAATAAGCCTACAAAGAGGGATAGAGCATATAAGGAGGTATATAACCTCAAACAGAGAAGTGTCCTTAATCAAACTTCAAGAGGAGCTCAAAATAA
The DNA here is from genome assembly GCA_030407325.1 of Camellia japonica. Taxonomy (NCBI): domain Eukaryota; kingdom Viridiplantae; phylum Streptophyta; class Magnoliopsida; order Ericales; family Theaceae; genus Camellia; species Camellia japonica. The sequence continues at coordinate 31,731,617 of JAPPVO010000016.1, forward strand.
GGCACTTTTCAGTTTATAACAAAACCCATAAATGCTTGTAAATAAGGCTAAGTTATGAAGCAAAATAATGCAAAAAAAAGGAAATAGAGGCTTACCCTTGAAGAGCAGATTTCCAGCAACTTCTGGACCAAGAAAGGAGTTCTTCAACCTCTAAAAATCAGCTCCAAGATGCTTGGGTGGATGGTAGAGGTGGTAGGCTATGAGGTGTAGTGCAAATGGTGCAAGAATATTAGGGTTTGGAGCTTGGAATAGTGAGCTATGGAGAGAAAGGTGTATAAGCCTTAAACAAAATTGTTCAACCCTTGTAATGGAAGAGGAGGGCCTCTCTTATAGAGAAGAGAGGCCAAAGCTTCTCTTGGAAGCTTCAAATATCCTCCATACACGTGTATGTAGGATGGTCCAAATGCCCCCCAACTGGCACAGCTGTGATGCATTCAGAGAGAGCAAAAAGCAAGAAGCAGGCCGACCAGTTAAGGTGGTCGGCCGGCCACTCCCCCTGGTCGGCCGACCAGGGGTCAAAAGGGTCAATGAGAAATGCTGGTCGGCCATCCCAGAAAGGTGGCCTCCTAGATTAGTGCAACACAGCTGTATGGTAGAAAACCAGAAAATGTGACCCAAGAGAGAGGAAAACCAGCTTTCTAGCAAGGTTCAAAAGGGTCAAGAAGAAATACTGGTCGGCCTACCCATATTGGTGGCCTCCCAGATGAGCACAACACAATGGTGGTATGAAAAACCAAAAATTATGGCCCAAAAGTGAGAAAAACCAGTTTTCTGTCAGAAAAACCGGCTGGAGGAGAGAGAAAATGGTTTCCAAAAGAATTGATGGTCTCCCACCATCCTACCACCTTCCTAGCAATGAAAATAGGGTCCATACCAAAAATGAACCCTAACCGATGCAAAACGAGGGTTTGGAGGCCAAAACGCGCGGTCCGGGGCCCCAAAAACAGGCTATTAAGCACCGGAGGTGGCGTACGACCACGAAGGTGGTCTCCCGGGCCACAGTGTCCCTCTAAGGAGAGGAAACAAAGTGTGTGCCAAAAATCGGAGCAAACGGAGGTAATTAAGCGGTCCCGAACCGAGGCACCTGGCCGACGGCTCCGAAAACCGGAAACTGGCCTCCAAACGGGAAAAATGGCCTACGACCACGAAACGTAGCCTATAGCCGCTGAGAGATGGTCTACGAGACCTCTCCCTCCCTTTGGGAAGAGAAAACAGAGAAAACAGGACCTGGTTCGCAAACTGAGGCAAAGCACAAAAAAGCCCGAAGTCCGGAGGCAAGGCTCGCAGCCGAGACTCCGCAACCTCAAAACGAGCACCATATGCATCATCACCGAGCACTCAATCGGTGACGTCTGAGTCTTAAGGTCGGTCAAAAATGGGTGTCTACATTATGCTGTCGGGGCTGTGTTAGGCCAAAGGGTCAATAAGGCACCATTTGCTATATACTATGCTAGTCGCACTCTCTCGAATGCACAATTGAACTATACTATCACCGAGAAAGAGTTGCTAGCTGTGGTCTTTGCCTTAGATAAATTCCGGTCCTATCTCCTAGGTTCTAAGGTCATAGTCTTCACTAATCATGCCGCTTTGCAGTATTTACTATCAAAGAAAGAGACCAAACCTAGGTTAATTAGATGGATTTTGTTGCTTCAGGAATTTGACCTAGAGATCCGAGATAAGAAAGGATCTGAGAATGTGGTGGCGGATCACCTCTCCCGAATCCTCGTTGAGTATACTAGTGACCCTCTTATTTTGCATGATTCGTTTCTGGACGAATAACTCTTTGAGCTGTCACAAGCGAGCCCTCCGTGGTTTGCACATATTGTGAATTACTTGGCCATTGGGCAAATTCCGCAGAATTGGTCTAAGCAAGACAAACACCGATTCTTTTCATAGTTCAGGTATTACTTTTGGGAGGATCCAGAGTTGTTTAAATATTGCTCCGACCAAGTGATTCGACGGTGTGTGCCGGAGAGTGAGGTGCATAGCATTCTTTTGTCATTCTTCTGTATGTGGCGATCATTTTAGTGGGCATAAAACGGCCGCCAAGATTCTACAAAGCGGGTTTTATTGACCCACAATTTTTAAAGATGCCCATCAATTTTGTAGAACTTGTTTGCACTGTCAGCAAATGGGTTCGATATCTCAACGTGACATGATGCCAATGTCCCCTATTCTTGTGGTAGAGATATTTGATGTTTGGGGGATTGATTTATGGGACCTTTCCCGTCGCATTCGAGTTTGAGTATATTTCTCTTGGCAGTCGATTATGTGTCTAAGTGGGTGGAGGCGATAGCTACCCGAACAAATGATCATAGAGTTGTAATCAAATTCTTGCATGAAAACATCTTTAGTCGTTTTGGGTTTCCTAGAGCCATAATAAGTGATCAAGGTATGCATTTTTGTAACCGGTTCTTTGAGTCGGTAGTCAAGAAATACTCTATCACTCATAAAGTTGGCACTCCTTACCATCCTCAAACTAGTGCCCAAGTAGAAGTCTCAAATAGAGAGGTAAATCACATAATAGAGAAACGGTGAGGCCAGATAGGAAAGATTGGTCACAACGGTTGATTGATGCATTATGGGCCTACCGCACTGCTTATAAGACACCCATTGGGATGTCACCATATAGGGCGGTGTTTGGCAAAGCTTGCCATCTCCAGGTTGAACTTGAGTATCGAGCATTGTGGGCCATAAAGAAGTTTAACTTTGATATGGCCGCAGCTGGGCTCAACTAGAAATTGCAACTCAATGAGTTGGAGAAGATCCGGAATGATGCTTATGAGAGTTCGAGAGTTTTTAAAGCTCGGACTAAAGAATTCCATGACAAGCATATTAATAGAAAATCCTTTGAACCCGGCCAAAAAGTGTGGCTTTTTAATTCAAAATTGAGACTCTTTCCGAGTAAGCTAAGATCAAGATGGGATGGCCCATTTGTGATTGTTGAGGCATTTATTCATGGCGTTGTTGAGGTGCAAGATCCAAAGACTGGCCACACTTTCAAAGTGAATGGCCAAAGACTGAAGCCATATATAGAGGGGATTGGTAATGGGGATATGATTGAGTCCATTGCTTTGATGGACTCATTTTACTATGATTAATAGATTGATTTCTTTGTCTATTTTCTTTCCCTCTATTCTGTTCTGTTTTTCTTTGTTTGTTGTGCTTTATTTGCATCTAGGAGACTTTAAATCCTCTAAAGGTGTAATTCCTTTGGTGTTAGCCGTGCCCGAACAGCATCTGACGATCTAGTATAGCCACCTAACCGTGTTTGTAGTGAGTTCCTAAGAGACCAACTAAGACGGTGGAAACTAGAGTTCGAATGGCAAAGCCTAGAACACAAAGGTTTGGAATTTCCGAGACTAGAGTCTGGTTTAAATACCTAGGGGTGTGGAGATTGCTTCAAAACTACCCTGGCTTGAACTCTGTATGACAGCCCCATAGGTTGAGGTAGCTTTATGCGCCTCGATTATGGATACCGAATCAACCTAGTCTGTCATCTTGTTGAAGATTAGGGAAAGTTACAAACACAGTTAGGAAAAAAAGTAGTACCCGTGATTTTCGCATGAAGATTATACATTTATTGAACCATTTATTTATGTTCGCAAATATTGTTATTTCGATTGTAAATTTAAGGTTCAAGCTGGGTTGAAAAAAAAAAACTCCCGCACGTGCGGCACAATCCACGCACGTGCGGCAAAAGAGTGTCAAACCAAAAACGCGTACTGCATTGATTGCAGGTGCACGAGTGCATGCGTCAGCCAAGCCACACGTGCGGCCTGGGCCCCGTACGTGCGGAACGCTGTTTTTTTTGTAAAAAAAAAAAAATGAGCGAGCAAATCGCCACACGTGCGGCCTAATCCCCACACATGCAGGAAATTTGGTGAATCTGAACTTCACACACTGCTTAATATGCAGGTGCGTGGCCTTCGTGCGGAGTGTGTGTCCGCACGTGCGGCGTACACTCCCGTACGTGCGGCAATTTCTTTATAAAAATAAAATAAAATTCTACAGATTTTGTTATGTTTATTGATTATTGTTTTTAATTTATTTACTTATTTCAAATAAATAAATAAATTATAAATAAAAATAAATAAATATACTACTTTATTTCTTTATTTATTTTTATTTTCAAAAAAAAAAATTCTACAGATTTTGTTTTGTTTATTGATTAATATTTTTAATTTATTTACTTATTTCAAATAAATAAATAATTTATAAATAAAATAATAATAATAATATACTATTTTATTTTTTATTTATTTTTATTTTTATTTCAAAAAAATAAAATAAAATTTGATCTCATCAAAAACCTATCCACTCCTCTCACAATCACTCACAGACTCTCTCTCCACCTCTCATCATCTCTATCTATCTCGCTTTCTCTCTCATAACCCCACAAACCCACCAAAAACTTGTCCATCCCACGATCACCATCACCATCACCATCTTCTTCTTCTTTTTTCTTCCTTCTTGTTCTTTCTTCTTCACCACCACCATCTCACCGTCGGCATGACTATTTCCTCTCCGTCCGATGAATCTCCTGCGACCACCATTTTTTCCGGCAAATCTTCATTCTTTTTTCTCTTTTTCTCTCCTTTTTCAAGGTAACATTTACTTTTTGTTTAGATTTGTGGGCATAGGAGTAGAGAAGTAGAGTTTTGATTTTATTTTTTTATTCAAATCTTGATCTATGTTTCATACCAAAAAAAAAAGGGGGGGGTTTTATACTGCTTAGCCATGTTTGTTATTAGTTGTTTATTCTTTCTATTATTTTATTTTATTTATTTAGCCATGTAGTATACTCATTTAGCCATGTTTATTTTAGTTTGTTTATCTTAAAAAAAAAAAAACAAAACAAAACAAAAAAAACTGCGTAAGAAGAAGATGAGAGCCGCACGTGCGGCCCTCTCCGGCGCACGTGCGGTCCAAGCCAAAAAATAAAAAAAAAAAACAAAAAAACAACAACAAACAAACCTCACAAATAAAGGTACTAATAATAATAATTTAGCTTATTTTTATTTACTATATTTGTTTAGTTTAAATTGTTTAGTATGATTCTCGTTAGTTTCATTAGTTAGTGGATTGTTGTTTTTATTTTTATTTTACTTGTTTAGTTAGTGATTTTATTTTTATTTTTATTTTATGATGAATTGTTCATTTAATTGTTTAAGTAGTTTAGTTTTTATTTTTATTTTATTTTATTTTATTTTATTTTCTTCTCTTACTAACTTAGCCAAAAAAAAAAAAAAAGTTTAGTTTAGTTTATTTTATTATATACTTTAGTTTATTTGGTACTATGGTTTAGTTTAGTTTATTTAATGTCATTTTTACTCATTTATTTAATTCTTTTCGTTTTTTAAAAAAAAAATAAAAAAGAAAATTGGTGCGAATTGCATGTGGTACATCAGTGGGCAGACTTGTGCTTTAATATTTTATTTGATTCTCATGCTAGTTTCACAGGTATATGTGTTTATTATTGGTGTGTGCAGGATATAAGTCGATGTATTTCCGCTCGAGCCTCCAAAAAGGCTAGAGGTTCATCCTCCTCGACGCCACCGCCGCGCACCACCACCATCCTCGCCACCACCACCGAGTGACTTGTCACGGCCGGAGTGGGCTTCACTCCCGCTTCACAAGCTCACACAGTTAAACATTCCATATTTTCAGCATGACCCGGCCACTTCTTGGGCCATTAAGCAGCTCCAACTCCGGCAGCAGTTAGGCCTTTGCACGGTTACAGCGCCTACTTATGCTCGTCTGGTATGACTATTCTACCAGAACCTGTATGAGTCACTCACCGAGGAAGGCCTGCTGTCTATTATTGATGATCATCTCGTGTGCGTCACCGAATCCATGATTGGCACCGTGTTCGGGTTCTTTTCCAACCCAGAATACCAGCCCTTCCCGGAAGTTGAGGACCAACAACCCATCCACCGCCTCATCCGAGAACACTTCCCGGGGGACCATGGTGACGCGAGTTATACATGCTTGCGCCGGAGCAAGCTGACTGGTCGCTTGATATTCATTGATTCTATGGTCCATAAGAATGCCCTTCCACTGGGGCATAAGGCTGAACGCCGTTTGGAGTTTGTTCGGGTCTTACATGGGTATCAGCATGGCTATCAGGTCCCGCTTGCGCACCTCATTTGGATACATATGCGCAAATTTCTACGAGAGGCAGTTCGACCTCAACCTATGCAGAACCTGGCTTGGCCCCTGCCATTTGCCAACATGCTCACACTTGTCTTCGAGCTAAACGGCCTTCCCCTTGCTTCGACTGAGGAGGTTGATCGGGCTTATTCGACTTTCGGGCAGCGAGAATGGCAACATAGCATATCTCGTTTTTCACAACAGGTTGGTGCCCCAGTTGATCAGGCCCCGGACCCCGTACACGACCACCCATCTTATCCTGTTCCCCCCGTGCCTCCCCAAGGGGACCCACTTTATATGACTCGCGAGGAGTACTTACAACTTCAGCACTCTGTGGATCAGGTCCACAGTACTCTTCGGGATCACCACCAGAGTCTCATGGAGTTACGCACGGATTTTCAGGCGCATCTAGACTATTCTCAGGCGGCCTTCGACCAGCTACACGCCCGCCAGCTCAACATCCAACAACGGGTTCAAGATGAAGCCTTTGAGACGTGATCTTTGATGCACGCCTTGTTTGCCTAGCATTTCCCGCCACCACCGCCACCGGATTCTCCGTAGTACCCACTGTATATTGCCTTATCTCTTTATTTTTATTTTTAGTTATTTCTTCTTCTTAAAAAAAAAATTAAAGTGAAGTGTGTGTGCGTGTTACTATATGCCTACCTAGATATGCACCTACAATCTCTGGTAATCTTCTCTCATTTCTCTTTACTTTTCCATTGAGGACAATGTCATATTCAAGTTGGGGGATGAGGGTTGTATTTTTCTTTTGTGCATTCCTATTTGGCTCAATCATTCATGCTTATACCTGTTTCACTTGATTGCATTACTTCACTTGATGTGACTTGTTGCAAGTAGGGTGATGATATTTGTATATGTTAATTGGGGAGCATAGTAGACTTGTATGAAAATGATTTATTGGATAGATACTTGCATGTGATGTTTGCACTAAGGGAGTCGTTTGTGCTTGTGGTATTAGTACACTTGTCATAAGTATGCCTTAATTCACATGAACACACTCTCATAGCGGTGACCTCTTTATTATAATCCCTGGTGTACATCATTGATAATAGCTAGGGTTGCAGAAAAAAATAAATGAGGAGCCAAGATTCTCTTTAAAAAATTAAAAAAAAAAAAACAAAAAAACACTTGACTTGTTTGGGTTCGTAGCCTTTTTAACTCGAGTTATTAAGCCCGTAGGGGTGTCTTTACACCTAGTGCCCTAAAACGGTTTGGTTTGGGAGTCATTGGCCCAATACTTGCTACATGGGTTAATTAGAAAGCTTAAGGAACTTAGACATTGCATAGTTAAGAAAAAAATAAGGAGAATGACTTGTTCAGATTCGTAGTCTTTTCAACTCGAGTTATTAAGCCCGTAGGCGTGTTTCTACACCTAGTGCCCTAAAACCATCTGGCTTGGAAGTCATTGGCCCGATACTTGCTACATGGGTTGATTAGAAAGCTTAATGGATCAAGGCATTGCACAGTCATTAAAAAAAAAAAATTGAGAATTTTGGCTGCAACATGTTAGTTTTTCTGTATATGTTGGGTGTTATTATGAGTTACACTGGGCTATTATGGTGGACAGTTAACTAATATGGAGTTTGCACTTTACACCAAGGGCACTGATGATTTGTTTACTAGCAAGCACAAGCACAGGGGACTTTACTTTTGTATTAACTGAATTGTGGTTTTGACTCAATAAGTTCCTTCATGCTTGTCCACTATGCCTTTAATGACTTATTATGTTTTAATATCACACTGTAGTGGCACATAAGTTAATTGTTAGGTGGAGTAGTGTGGTTAATTGTTGGGCATATATGGATATGAAAATGTTTGTGGGTATCATTTCTGGAAACCCTCACGAGACTTTACTCGTCCACTTGGGGTAACTTTGTGGTTTAAAGGCTTGTTGCATATGTTAAATGCAACTGTTTTCCTCCGAAAGAGGAAATAACTAGATTTTGTTCAAATTTTATTTTATTTTTATTACTTGCTTGAGGACTAGCAAGTTGTAAGTTGGGGGATGTGATTAATGCCGAATTGTACATCATTGAGGCCGTTAATTAGGATCTCTTAACTTCACTTGCTTGTCAAACTGTATACTTTATGTGTGTTGAATGTCAATTAGGTTGTACATAGGCGGAGCATAAAATGGGCAAAAAGACAGAATTTGGAGAGAGTTGACTTTCCCGCACGTGCGTTGACTTTCCCGCACGTGCGTTGACTTTCCCGCATGTACATTGACCTTTTATGGAAAAACGTGCCCGATGTTTTAAACTTGTTTGGAAAGACACCAGAAGTATAAATAGGCAAGAAAAAGGCTGGATTAGGATTCTGAAGTTGTTTTATCAAGAAACGGAGGCTAGGGTTTGAAAGGAAAAGGAACTTGAAACTTCAAGCATGTCTCCCATGGTGGCTTCTTCTCCATTTACCTCATTCCACTCCTCCATGAGTGGCTAGTCTCTTTTTCTAGGGTTTTGATGAAACCCTAGCCATGTAATTAGTTTTTCTTTTCGATTTTCAATTATGTAAAGGTTTGAACAATTGTATGGTGTTTTAGAAGTTTTATATATACACTTTCCGTTATTTCTTCAAGTATTCAGCTTTCTATGATTGTTGAATGTTTTCCATACAAGAGTTTTCTATTCTTTCACATTCAAGGTATGAGACGAATCATACTACGAGGGACAAGTCGTGTCACTACCCTAGTTTAGAGTGAACGATTCGTACTACTTGAGATGGTTCGTGCTCGTACATTGAACGTGATGATTTTCTTGTTAAATGCTTTGAACTTGTAGTTGCAAAGTATTATTCCGTTCGAACCATAACATAATTGATTTCAATTGGAAACCCTAATTACATGACTAGTGATGGACTCTTTGCCTTAGGTTTTTTCCCAATTCAGTAAATCCAATTTCATTTATTATTGATAATTTAATTACTTAGTTTAATTTATTTGTTATTAATTTAGATTATGAACAATCAATCTTTTCATCAAAATTAATTTAGGAATTTAACAATTAAATTAGTTTAATTTCACAATTGTTCCCGTGGATCGATACCTGGACTTGCCATTATTCTAATAGAATTTGGTATAGTTTAGTGATTTATTTTTGGTGTGTGTAACGACCAACCACTCACACCCCTCCTTCCATGATCCCATGATCCCGCATTCTTCTCTATTTTCTTTTTATTTTTTTTATTTTCTTCCGTTTTTATTTTTCTCTCTATTTGTTTTTTTTTATTTTTTATTTTTTGTTCAATATATTTTTCACATATTTCCATACAATGTATGTATGCTCATAATGCACTAGGACATTATAGGTATACATACAATTTTCATATAATTATATAAGCAAGAGCAGTATTGTATGGATGCCTGTGAAAATTTTATATACGCTAGGCACATCTATCTATCTATCTAGCTATTTATTATATAAGCAAAAACGAGTTTTTGTGATGAGTTTTTTGTGAGAATTCCAAAATTTTATAATAAATTTGTGATTTTATCAAATTAAAAAATAAATTTAAATAGTGTGAGGATTACAATTATATTCTAATCCTAATATTATTTACACCGTGTCTTCAGGCACGGGCATACGTTAGTATTTTAATAAAGTAGGATAGTTTTTGAATCTTCAACATATTTTTGTCCTACTATGACATTTGGATGTCTCAGATCTGTTTAAATTACAAAGCAATGGCTGAAATATATTTTTCAAAAAATGTCCTACATATACATTTTCTATTTTCCAACTTCTCTCTCTTACTTTTTCATTTTCTCACCCATCCTTACATGATCCCATGATCCCACTTTCCTCTCTCTTTTCATTTTATTTTTTTTTTCTCCCATTTTTATTTTTTTCTCTATTTGTTTATTTTTCTATTTTCTCCTTTTTGTTCAATATATTTTATACATATTTCCATACAATATATGTATACCGTAATATACTAGGACATTACAGGCATACATACAATTTCCATATAATTATATAAGAAAAATATTATTGTATGTATGCCCGTGAAAATTGTATGTATACCAAGTACATCTATCTATCTAGCTATATATTATATAAACAAAAATGAGTTTTTGTAAAGAGTTTTATGAGGACTCCAAAATTTTATAATAAATTTGTGAATTTATCAAATTAAAAAATAAATTTAAATAGTATTGGGATTACAATTATATTATAATCTTAGCATTATTTATACCGTGCCTTCAGGCATAGGCATACGCTAGTATATATATATAACACAAAGCAATTTTATATATAATATGTTTCATATATATAACTGCTAATTTACAATAAATTTCATATCTTAAATCTCTTTCACATTCATATTTACTTTGATATTTCATTGGAAGTTAAAAAATTATATATGTATTAACTATAACGGAGTAGAGTGGTTTAGAAAAGCAGATTATAAATTTTATAATTTAAATCGCAATTAGCAATTAAAACAGTATAAATTGATACGAATCAATACAATTTTAACAAATTGAGCGATACTTTACACCACCCAAGGCCCAAGCTTCCCTCTATGTCTGTCTCCACCTCCTCTTGATTCATTAGTCTTTTGCTTTTTTTTTTTGGGCTCCTGATTTGCTTGTAATACTTTCTTTGATTAAAAAAAAAAATGGCCATATTAACTGGGTCAACACGGGTTTCACATTTAAAACAATTTAATACAAAATTCTCTCATTTAATAAACGAATTTAAACAGATTAATTTTATATTGATTAGATAAATGTACTCAACTAATTTGTTGACATTTGTCATTTTTTTAGCAATAGATAGTGGTGGTGGTGCTGTTGGAATGGTAACAATGTTGGTGGAGTGGCAGCGGAGAAATGATAGAGTGGAAACAGAGGTAGTAGAGTGGTGGTGATGGAGGTGTTAATGATTCACAGAGTGAACTGCAACAACATGAGTTGATTCAAGCAACTACATCAAGATTATTTATTTATTTATTTAGATGGATCAGCTACATCGAGATTGATAAAGTGTTGTCACGCAATGTTAAAGCTCTATCAAGACATTTGAATAAGATTTTCATCAAAGTGGTAGCAATGATGGAGCCAACGGAGGCAGAGGAGGTGGTGATGGTGGTGGAGTGGCAACAGTGGCAATAATAAAAGTACAAGAAATGTTACTTATTTAAATGAATATAATTGAGTGAGTTCATCATGAGTTTGAGTTAAATTTGTCACCTCTACTCTCTTTTCTTTTTCCTTGGTCCTCTTACAAGGCTAGTCATATATCTAAATAATTTTTTCAAAATCCCTTATACACTAATTCTTATACAAAAATTGTGTTAACTAACGAATGTGTTCTCACAATAGTAGGTAATAAAAAAAAATTATATTAGTGTATTTCGGAAACGACTAATCTCGTTTGGAAGTTGACTACTTAACTTTTTACCAAAAAAAAAAAAATGTAAACAAAAATAAACAAAACAATGGGACAATTTATACTGACTTTTTATTAAAGTTTTAAGTTCCCAAATGAGGGAGAATTGTGCTTGTTTGTCATACATTAAAAAAGTATTTTTTTTTTTGCATACATACACTTATTTGGGTACATCAATCAACATTTTCTCTCTACTTTTCTACTCATTTTCTCTTCTTTTCTACACATTTTTTTTATAAAAAGTTAAAAGTACACTTATTTAGAACATTCCAAACATCTCCTTAGTGTAGATAAAGTAATGTTTTAAAATTTAAAACATTATTCTTAAATCCCCAAAGAGGAAAAATTAAAGTAAAGAGGGTAATGTTTTAAAATTTAAAACATTATTCTTAAATTTATTTACATTAGCATGATAGGAGATTATAAATTTTAAGAGTATGTTTGTTTTGAGGGATTATTTCATGGAATTGGACTATTAGTCCGTCCGGACAAATAGTCCATTATTGGTTCAAAATTTAGGCACTGGACTATTAGTCCCTCTGGACTATTCCAAATCCATTGGACTATTGTGTCCCGCCGCGGGGGGGGAGGGGGGACACAAATTGAGAGATATGGGAAATATGGGATTAGGTGGTGAAATGACCATTTTGACCTTCTACTATTTAATTATGTATTATATTTAGTAAAATTCAATAAGATTTAAATGTCTCAATTTAAAAATAAAATAATTTTATTTAATTTTATTGATGTTTTATTTATTAAATTTTTTAAAATAATTTTTATAGATGTTTTATTTTAAAATTTTGTTTATATTTTATTTAATTTTATTATTTAAATTTTAATATATATTTTTTATTTAATTTCATTATTTAATTATTATTATTTTTTAAATAAATTTATTTAAAATTTTAATTAAATAAATAACATATATTTTTATTGATATTTTATTATTTTTTTTATTTTTTTTTAAAAAAATTAATTTATTTAATTGTGTAATAAAATACAATTTTATTTAAGCTAGTTAAAAATAATTAAAATATTAAATATGTGTTTAATATTGCTATTACTTAGTAAATAATTGAAAAGGGTAAAATAGTCATTTGAACATTTATCTTTTTCCATAATATCTCAAACAAACATAGGATTCATATCCTATCCAACCAAATAGTCATTTCCTGACATCTAATCCTATAACTAAACAAACATAGGATACAAATTCAGTCCAACCAAATAGTCCGAGGACAATGTATTCCAAGACTAACAGTCTGATAGATTCTAATCCCCCCTATTCAAATCCGTCCAAACAAGCACACTATAATTGTTTAGATTCTAAACAAAACACATGGTCAACCCAAATAATATAATTTAAAGAAAAATTACAAATGAGACTATTTAACCAAAAATAATTACAAATGCATGAGTGTAAATTTTTTCTCTGTAATAAAAAAAAAAACAAAAGGTTACATCCCATAAAAATGTCCCATATTTTTGTAATAAAGTGCCCGACCACCCCCTTTTCCCATAAATTTAAAAGTAACATTTTATAGACTTAAGCATTTTATTTTTTAAATATTGTCTACGTATTTTCATATTAAAATTCGTCTAAGGTTCTTCTCTTATATTTGGCAATGGAAGAGATACACAATATTATTTTATGACGTCTAAAGTCCCTCAACCCCCACATTCGTATATCACAGATAAATTTCTCAAATCAAACCTTTTTTTTTTTCTTTCGCTCTCTCTCACTCTAAACTCCATTTCTCTGCTAAATTCACCTCTTTTTATCTCTTTTTCATCTCTGCGTCTCTTTTTTCTATCTAAAATGTTCTCTCTCTAAAGCAACAGTCTTAATCTTCCATATTGTCCCCATTCCTACCACCACCGCTATACCCATGCTCGTCTCCGATCTCTGCTATTCTCGCCGGAAACTTTCATTTCTAGTGGTTGTAATCTTTCTTTGCATAGGCGGACAAAGTGAAGCTATGTAATGAAGATGATGAAGTGGGTCTGAGAGGCTGAAGCCCTGTTCAGGTTGGCCCTATATCAAGCCTAGACCCATCCTTTGGGTTTTTTCTCCGACGATGACCCTTTCAGCAAGCGAATTAGCAGCGATTCTGTTTGATCCCTAGCTTTGAGTCCACCAATCCTCCGCCATAGTTTAAGGTGAATTATACACACGCATATATATATATATATATATATGTAACTATGAAGATTGATGAATTTAAGGGCTATTTTAGATGATGATGATGGTCATTGTGAAAATTGCGCAATTGGGTTCTTTATGCTTTATTAATTAGTTGATTGTTGTATTAGTGGTTGCATGTTTGGTTGCCGAGAAATTGTGTGAAATTGAAATAAACTTAAAATTTGAATATTATTAGGTTGAAGGCTTGTGATGAATAAGATGAAGTGGGTCTAAGAGATGTTGGAAATCACATAAAATGAAATTTCTCTGATTTTAGAGAGAAATTCTCTTAGAAAAATTCTCTGTATGTTTATTAATTAGTTGATTGTTGTATCAGTGGTTGCATGTTTGGTTGCTAAGAAATTGTGTGAAATTGAAATGAACTTAAAATTTGAATATTATTAGGTTGAAGGCTTGTGATGAAGAAGATGAAGTGGGTCTAAAAGAGGTTGGAAATCACATAAAATGAAATTTCTCTGATTTTTGAGAGAATTACTCTGGGATTGAGAGAATTTCTCTGGTTTTGAGAGAATTTCTCTAGACTTTGTATTAGTGGTTGTGTGTTTAGTTGCTGAGAAAATGTGTGAAATAGGAAAAAACTTAAAATTTGAATATTATTAGATTGAAGGTCTATGATGAAAATAATGAAGAAGATGAAGTGAGTCTGAGAGATGAGTAGAGAGCTGCTATTGGAAATCACAAAAATGAAATTTCTTTGCTTTTAGAGAGAATTTATCTGAATTGGAAAGAATTTTTCTGGAAATGTTTATTTGAGAATTTCTCTAGGTTTGGGAGAATTTCTCTGTGAAGTCTAGAGAAATTCTCTGGATCGAATTTATCTGAATCAATTTGAAGAACCTTAGATATTATTAAAATATTATATGTCGTTTATGCTATAAAATCTTAATACTAGAGACTCAAAAAAATAAAAATAAAAAATCCCCTTTCATATTTTGGCCTTATTTGAAAAGTATGATTTGAATTAAAATAGTTAATAAAATAAAATGTCACATTAAAATTCATAATTATTTAATTTTTTATCTTACAATTATCAATTATAATTCAAAACATAAGACTCTGTTTGGTGCAGTTTTCAAAAGTTGATTCCACTATTTTACCTGAATCATCTGTTTGGATATCATGCTAGAAAATTGATTCTATACTCACTTTTAAAAATATGTCTACTCGGCCATTCTCTTAGATATCCTCTCAAACATCCAGCTGATTGATCGAAATAGTTTTTTTTTGCACAAGTTATTTTTATATTTTAAATTTGTTTTTTTAGATTTTTTTTCAATTTTTTTAATGAGCTTTGAATAGAATTTTGGATTGCGTGTTTTGTTATAAGTTGTAAGTTTTTAAATCAAATATCATATGTTACATCAAAAATTTTAAACTATTTTCAAAATTCATAACCAAACAAATTTTTCACACTAAAATCATAATTTAAAAACTCACAAACTTAAAATATAATTCTATTATCAAATAAAACTCTACCAAGCGCTAAGGGGTTGTTTGGAATGACCTAAATAAGTGTACTTTTTGTCTTTTTACGAAAAAATGTGCAAAAAAGTGGAGCGGTGATGTGATGAAAAAAAGATAAAAAGATAAATTATTTTTGGGTTGCCAAACTTGGGCTAAGTCTGTTCAAAATTGGAATTTAAAAACAAAAAAGACTGAGGCCCCTTTTGCAGCACCCCCACGACCCCCTCTTGTCTCTGATTGGCTGAAAATGTTTTTTTTTTTTTTTTTTCTCCCCCCCACTCACCAACCCCCACGTGTGTGTGGGGGTGGAGGGGGTGAGTGGGGGAGGGGCCTGTATCACGTCTGTTTAAAAAAATAGGGCTAATTCGGTCAAATGAATGTAACTTGAATTTCAACATCGCACAAACCGTCAGATCTACGCTTGTCAGATAGCAGCGGTTGGATCGAAAGAACGAGAGCGGCTCCCAAATTTCAAATCTCGTTCCCATCCCGCTCTCATTCAGAATTCAGAGAGAGAGAGAGAGAGTGCAGAGAGAGGAAAAGGAAGAGAGAGTTCAGAATTGAGAGAGAGGAAAAGGAAGAGAGAGAGAGAGTGAGGAGAGAGAAGACGAGAAAGAATCAAATCTGAGTAACAGTGTTCGATTCTCTTCTCTTAGCTTAGTTCGAAAATGTCTGGTCGCCACGAGAAAGAGAAAGGCGTCAATGTTCAAGTCCTTCTTCGTTGCAGGTGCCAATCTCTCTCTCTCTCTCCCTGTGTATATATATATATATATATGCGTACATACATATATACCTGTGTAAGCGTCTTCCCTGTGTAGTATTTTTAGGGTTTAGGGTTTCCTCAGGTTGTGAATCACTAATCCAATCCCTCTTTAGAAATTTCGTTTCTTTTTTATTATTATTGAGATTGTAGCAGAATCTTGTTGACAATAGTGTGAATTTATCTAATTTATGATTTATGATGTATATTTGTTTGTTTCAGGCCATTTAGTGAAGAAGAGTTGCGGAACAATGCGCCACAGGTGGTGACTTGCAATGAGTACCAGAGAGAAGTCGCAGTTTCTCAGAACATTGCTGGGAAACACATCGATAGGGTTTTCGTATTTGACAAGGTATTTGATTTAAGAGAAAGGGCTTTTTGTTTATGTAAATTTAGTTAATTTGATGTAATTTGTAGATGAGATTTGCTTTTTGTAGTTCATTTGATAAGTTATAGGTGGAGTGGGAAATTTGTTTCTTATTCCGTTTACGTCATCAATATGTAAGGAGCAGTGGCATCTTCATAATGGATTGTATTGATTTTCAAAACTAGGTTATAGGCTAGTTCCACATGATCCCTCCAATATGATTGAAGACGGTGTTTCTCAACATATAACTTGAAAGACAGATTCTTAAGTGTCTTGGAAACTCGAATAATAAGAGAGTAAGGCTGATAGCATTGAAATATACTGGGGCAAGAAAATTATGTATTTAGAAATTAATTTTAAGCGAAACTCAATATTTGGATTGTGACTTTGCATCCCATTTAAGTGACTGAACCTTGAAAGTTAAGCCTTCATCAATGTTAAGGTGTTTGCATCAATATTGAAATTTGGCCTGGGATTATTGTCATAGTTTTTCAATTCATTGTTTGCAACAGGATTCTAGAGAAAAATAGATAAGAAAATTAGGCCAACTATAAATACGTTGTTTTTAGTTAAAGTGTGATAGTTATGTACAAGAAAGATTCATTGTTTTCTATGTAGTTATAGCTGCCTCCCCTCAACTAAATGCATAGAAAATTAGGAGAAATTCTATTTCCACCCACCATTTTATCTCTATACACATCATGTCTCAATTCACACATTTTTTAATTTAGTTATTATTATTCTTCTCATCCCACACACCACATATTCCAATTATAATCCTAACTTAAATATTGTACACACACCATCTAAATAGTATTTTCAGCCACCTTGAAATACAGCCACACATCCACCCGCGATGAAGATCCATCTTCTAGCAACTCCATTGAAGACCCATCTTTTAAAAAATTGATATTATAAACATTTGACAATCTAATCCCATAATTAATGTGGACGGAATGCTAAATCAAGTTCTTTGCTGTACTCTGATTCTGCAGCCGCTTTATTTATTTATTTATTTTCTATTTTTTTGGATAAGAAAAAAAAGGAAGAAGAGAGAAAAAAATGGATTTTATAGGTTGAATTCAAAAATGAATTTACACATAAGATATGACTGATTTAAAAATGTGAACTTCACAAGTAAAAAGTGTATTGATATTCATTGTAAATTTTAGGGATAATGAGTTGGCTTACAACAAGGGGGCAAAAGTGCAGATCTTCCATCTCAAAAATCAAGATTAATGGTAGAATCTAATGGAACAAAGGTATAAATAATAGAATAAAGCAATATCAGAATAGTGTAGGCAAACAATGGATAGAGTGTAACAATGAAGCAAAAAATAGAGTGTAAAAATGGAGTGTAGCAAGCAATGGAGGACAATAGAGGAAGTGAAAAACAATGGAGAAATTAAGTTTTAGTTTTAGTTTCCGAAAGATGTGCATTGAAGAATTATCGTTTTTTAAAGATGTGTGCAAAGAAAATCTAAATTTATTTGTAGTGTGTGTATTGATGTCCATTATTGTCATTTTGTTTTATGGTATAATTGTCATTAAAATAATATTTCATTAAGTGTGTGCACAGAGATAAGTAGGTGTGTGGAAATGGAATTTCCCGAAAATTAGGACAACATATTACAAGTGCGGAAATATTATAATACACTTACTCCAAAAAATTTGGGGTGGATTCACAGTCGAGTGGTTAGTGTCCAATACTTATTAGGAATCATACATAGTACACCAACACTAACTTGTATGATTTTTGATTTATATACTAAGATAAATTCATCTTGTATGTAGGTTTTTGGTCCTTCAGCTCAGCAAAAAGATCTTTATGACCAAGCAGTTATTCCCATTGTTAATGAAGTTTTGGAGGGTTTCAATTGTACCATTTTTGCTTATGGACAAACTGGTACAGGAAAAACTTACACCATGGAAGGAGAATGTAAGAGGTCAAAGGTACTGTTGTTTATGTGGTTAGTTCTTGTTAGAGTTTGCTATACTTACTCATTTCAAGTTCTGATACCATGTCTACTTTTCGTGACAGAGTGGACCTAATGGAGACTTGCCTCCAGAAGCTGGTGTCATCCCTAGAGCTGTGAAGCAAATTTTTGACACGTTGGAGAGTCAAAATGCAGAATACAGTGTTAAAGTTACTTTCTTAGAATTGTATAATGAAGAGATCACTGACTTGCTTGCCCCTGAGGAGATATCCAGAGTTGCGTTGGAGGATAGGCAGAAAAAACAGTTGCCTCTCATGGAAGATGGGAAAGGTGGTGTTCTTGTAAGAGGATTGGAGGAGGAAATTGTAACAAGTGCCAGTGAGATTTTTACTCTACTTGAAAGAGGGTCCGCAAAACGTCGCACTGCAGAAACTCTATTAAACAAACAATCAAGGTCATAATTCTTTCATCTTCATTACAATCATAGTCAGAATCCAACTTCCTTGTTGTTAAGAATATATTTTGTTTTTGCAGTCGGTCACATTCCCTTTTTTCCATAACCATACACATCAAGGAAGCAACCCCAGAAGGTGAAGAGCTTATCAAATGTGGCAAGCTGAATTTGGTTGATTTAGCTGGTTCAGAAAATATTTCTCGTTCTGGTGCTAGGGAGGTATTTTGCATTTACAAATGACTAAAAACAATATTTTTTTTATAGTTAAATTTCTTTTTCTTTCTTTTGTCATTTTAGTTTGGGTAAAATTGGATAATCAATTTGTTCTATTTGTCTTTTTAGTTAATATGAGTGTCTATTTCCTAGGGTCGTGCAAGAGAGGCAGGAGAGATAAACAAAAGTTTGCTAACTCTTGGACGAGTTATTAGTGCTCTTGTGGAGCATCTTGGGCATGTTCCCTACAGGTTAAAGTTTTCCAGAGATCTTTAGCTTCTTCTCATGTCCTTTTCAGATTTTTTTGTTCTTCTATACTTACTATGCTAAATTGGAATTTAGGGATAGCAAGCTCACCCGTCTACTTCGTGATTCGCTGGGTGGAAGAACTAAGACATGCATTATTGCTACAGTATCACCTGCAGTCCATTGTCTGGAGGAGACCTTAAGTACACTGGACTATGCTCATAGGGCAAAACATATTAGAAACAAGCCTGAGGTTGATTTTGGAATATTATTTTTCCATGACTTTTGAGTGCATTTCTTCATCTGCTTTCTAGATTTTTCTTTTATTTGTAATTTTTTTTGGTAACCAATTAATCTTATTTATTTTCCCCCGTGTTTCTTCAACTGAGTTAGCTTGTTATCATTATTAGACTGGTTTGTGTTACTGAAGTATGTCAACATATATGTACATGCACACACCTTGACATGCTGGTTTATATACTTTACTATTTGTGCATAACAAGGATTGTGCTCTCCAGGTGTGTGGGGAACAAAATTTTATTTTTTAAACTCATCGAGTGCTGACATTATCTCTAAGTGGACTTTTGTTGATGAATTTTGTACCTTGTTGCTAGTCATGCTGGCATTATCTTTAAGTGGAAAATGTATAAGAATGCTGTACTATGTTGCTCGTAATTTCCTGGATGAAAGTGCTATAAATGTTTTAATCTCACAAAGAACCAGTCTACGAAGAGCTCAGCTTGGATGGGTGCAATATGCATTTGTCATATTTCTGTTGGCATGGATTACCTTTGTGTTGTAGATCTTGATGGTCTAAACGAGTGGGCCAGTGCATTTAAGTATTTAAACTAAATTTTGATTTTTAATTTTTTAATGATCTTTTAATATTATTTTACTGTTTTTATAGGTCAACCAGAAAATGATGAAATCAACTCTTATAAAGGATCTTTATGGTGAAATTGAACGACTCAAGGCAGGTAAAAACCTTTGGGATTCCTGTTTTTGATAAAGAGATACTTCTAGATTCAATTACTTATTCTAGCTATATTTTTTTAGTGAATTTATTCTTTATTATTCCTCACTATCCAGAGGTATATGCTGCACGTGAGAAAAATGGTGTCTATATGCCAAAGGAACGATACTATCAGGAGGAGAGTGAAAAGAAGGTACTGCACTGGCCTCATCCTTTGTTCTTTTCTTTCACTGTTTAAGCAGCACTGTACTTAAATGATATTTATTTGCAATCATTGAACCTAAGTCTTGCCCATTGATAGACTCAACAATGCACTAACTAGATTCATTTGCTGTTAGCAAGAGTGTATTGCTGTTGTGTGGTTGACTATTCAGTAAATTTTTTATGATTAGTACCATGGTAGTTTCTTAGCACATAGGTAAATTGTCCCTGGATTGATAAATAATTTTTGATATAGGTTTTGTTTGCCGTTCTACCATTGATTTTCTGATGTCTATGCATCTAACAGTCTCTTCTTAATCTTTTATCTTCCTTCATCATGTTTAGGCAATGGCCGATCAGATTGAACAAATGGTGGTTACAATAGAAACCAATCAGAAGGTCGGTTTGTTTTAAGCAACTGTAAAAATAATAGAATTTGGTCTGTCATGTGATTGTGTGTTAATTTGTTTCACTTCCCATACTTGATTTGCTATGACCAGCAACTTGAGGAATTGCAAGATAAATTCGATGATCAGGTTCAAAAAGGCTCTGATTTAAGCAACAAACTTGATGCCACCCAGGTAAGTTGTATCCGTATGTGGCTATATATGGTTTAAGGATTCATCCTTAGATTCTTATCGTATAACTGAAAGTTTTGCAGAAAAACTTGAACCAAACAAGCAAATTGCTGGCTAGCACTGAAGAAGAATTAAGGAGCTGTCAGTATGCTCTCAAGGAGTGTGATTTTATTATCTCTGAGCAGAAAAAAGCAGGTATGCTTGAATATTTCTGTTGTTGGAATTTCTTTGCTAGCTGCTTCTCAATAATGTTGCCGAATAATTGGAACAGAAAATGCATTGGCTCATCAAGCAAGTGTCTTGCGGTCTGACTTGGAGAAATCTTTGCAGGATAATGCTTCATTATATTTGAAAATTGGTACGTAGTGTTGGTTATAACTTACTAAATTGATTGCTGACATAAATTCCTGACTGGTGCTATGATGTGATTTTTTGTAGCAAGAGAAGACAAACTGAATGCAGATAACAGGTCAGTTGTGAACGATTTTCAAACGGAGCTTGCACAGCAACTAGGCTCCCTTTGTAATACGGTGGCAACATCAATGTCTCGACAAAGTGAACACCTTCAGTGCATTGAGAAACATTGTCATTCCTTTTTGGACATTCACAATAAGGTATTTATTAAATTTTTGCAGATCTTGTTATTCTACACCCTCTCTCTCTCTCTCTCTCTCTCTCTCTCTCTCTATACATATGTTAATCTTGCATTACTATATTTTAATTTGCCACCAGCTTATAAGTACTTGTTTTGCATGAGATTGAGTTTCAACATACTTGATTTTAACAAAATTCCTTTCATAGGCTGTCATTGATTTGAAGAAAAAGATGACTGCTTCAAGGGCACTATATATTTCTCACATGGAGGCTGTGCAAAATGTTGTTCGCCTGCACAATGCGAGCTCAAATGCAGCTGTGGAGGAGATTTCAGCTTCAGTTTCTTCTAATATACATTCTATCGAACAAGTAGGTAGCAGCAATTTCATTTTTTCTTGCATCTTATGATCTACAAAGCTTTTCATTATATTGGCATCGTTGTTGTAGACGGTAAGTTAATACATTTTGCTTTTTCCTTTTTTCTTTTATTCTGTTATTTTGGAATCAGTTTTTAGCTGCAGAGGCTGTTGAAGCAAATTCTATTTTTGATGATCTTCAAGGCACTCTATCAACTCATCAAGGGGAAATGGCACATTTTGCTAGAGAGCTTCGACAGGTTTGACTCAATTGTATTTCATTTCATTTAAGAATATCTAGTTTCCTGCCAAGTATAAATTTTTGTGGCACCTTTTGACAAATGTTGCCTGCAGTTTCAACTTTGATCACTAATTTACTGAAAAAATTTCTGCAAATTCTGTAAATTGCATGTAGAGGTTGTTTAATAAGTTGATTTGCGAATGAAATTGCAAGATTGTTCAACATTTTTGTGTATTTTTCCTAAATGTCTTTTGCTGCTTGTCGTACTGTTATTAAACCTATATATATATATATTTCAAATTTCTTATTATACATCATGATTGTTGAATTGTACAGAGATTTCATGCAAGTATTGAGCACTCAAAGAATATCTCGGAGTTCACTTATGGATTTCTCCATCAGCTTATTGAACAGTCAAAAAATCTTCAAAGTCATGCAACCCAAGTTGATGAAATTCAGACGATGAGTATCAAAGAATTCCAGAAGGCTTATGAGGTACATTTTTAGATCTTATGTGTAGAGTTAAAATGTTAAGATTTATATGTTTGACAACTTAAGCTTTATTTATGCAGGAGCAATCAACATCAGATGCAGAGAAGCTTATTGCTGACGTGACCAACTTAGTTTCAAGTCACATTCGTCGCCAAAAAGAGCTGGTTTGTTTGGTGTCTTAACTAATTTTTGTGCTTTCGTGCTTTTGTATTCTTCTCACGAATGACTAACGGTTTGGCTAATAGGTGGATGCACGGCTCATTCATCTCAAAGATACTGTTATAGGAAATAAGACATTTTTGGATGGGCATGTTTCCTCAATGGAGGGTATAACAACAGATGCAAAACGAAAATGGCAGGAGTTCTCTGTACAAGCAGAGAATGATGCAAAAGATTGTGCTGATTTCTCTGCTGCCAAACATTGCCGTATGGAGTTACTTTTCCAGCATTGGTAAGCAATGGCTGTTGCAGTGTTCTCTAATTTGATCCTATTGCATCTATATTGTTTGCATGTTGACCTTTACTTACCTCATCCCTTTTTGGTTGGTGACCTTGTACTAATTCTGCTTTGGACAGTGACATTTATATTATATTCTACTACTGGTTAACGTTGTTGCTTGTTTCTGTTTTGTCTTGACAGTGTAAACACTGCTGAAACAGCTTCCAAGCATTGGAAAAGGACACATGAGTCCATCAATGAAATTGGAAGTCAAAATGTCTCGACTTTGGTCTCCCTTGTCAGGTCAGTTGTGTTAGCTCTCACCTTATTTGTCAAGAAACAGAAGAATATGAAAATCTCAGTACTCTATGGCTTCTAATATTTGTGTTTTGCTCTGCTGGTTAAGGCTAACTTTGATGTCAATGTACCTGGAAGCAATGAATGTGTTATGAGGAGAAAATTTTAGAATTTTTCTAGTTAAGAATTATTGTTCTGTTTTGGGTATGTATAATGGCAGTGACATGGTCGCCATATAATTTGATTAATATGTAATTAAGTTCCTAACCTTTTAGCTACAGTATGATATGAACACTGTATTGAGTTAATTGTTCATCTTTTTGTTCCAGGGATGTGTCAGATAGTAACGAGCAACATAATACCGAGATTGCTTTGGCAAGGACTACAGTTGAAGAAGATGTGGCGAAGAATAGTGAAGATTTCATTCAGCACTTTGATCGTGAGTGTTGTTACAATCTTTACTTGTGCAGTTCGTATGCGATAGTTCATGTTTAATTATTTGCCATTTGTTTCCAATTTTTTGTAATTGTTTTGAAACTTGTCTTGTTATGTTAGATGTCTATCCTGAGTTTTGTTTTTTGTCAAGTGAAATCTCTAAGTCCTTTTGAACAACATGACTTGGTTTAGAATTGAGCACTATTTAAATGACTGGTTTACCACTGTATTCTTGTATCAATGTGATTCGAATTGTCATTAAGGTAAATAAGTTAAAGACGAATCATACAAACCTATTTTTGGACAAAAAAACTGTTTCTAGCTGGCTACCCTATAGACTGTAGGGAGACAACTACACCTTTGATTAGGAAATTTTCAACAATTATCTGTGGATTGCACAATATTTGGGAATTTATGTATCATAAGAAAACGTTGTTCATTGGGGTTTAAGGTTTCAGCTAGTTGTTTGGATGTGTTAGTCAATGTTGTCACACTGGGCTCCTTGGATTGAATCTTTTCTTTGTCAAATCCAAAGTAAAGGGAATTACTTTGAGTTTATTATTCAGGTGTTATTCAAATGAATTATATTTAAATGAATTAGGAGTGTTCTTTTATGTTTGTCGGTTTGCTTTTCGAACTTTTTGCAGGTATATCAGAGCAAGAGTGTGCCTCTGTAAGTGATATTTTGGCCACAGTCAAGGCTCATGCAAATACTATTGAGGTTCTCCGGGAGGATCACTCTGTCCAATCTGCTTCTATTGAACAAAAAACCGTGGATACCTTCCAGCAGAAATATATGGTATGTTGATCTTGCATCTTACTCATCTGATCGCATGATTAGTGAATTGCAGCAGAGATGTGTATACTTGGCCTCCCCCCTTGAACCCAAACTATCACACTTTTATCGACAAACTACTGTTTAAAGCATCGTCAAGGAATTTAAAGTTTAGCACTTTTGCCTCTACGAAGGATAAAACCATCGCTTTCTCATCCCAACTCTTCACTGTGGTACAAACTATGTTACTTGTTCTTTACGCTGTGTTAGTCTTGGATTGGTTAATGGAAATAAAATTACTTGAGCATATTCAATATTTTCAGGTAATCAAAAAAACAATGATAAATACCCAGCCATTTTCTTTTCCTTTTTGAAACCCAACCAAACAAATGACTAGGAATTTAGCTTCTTTTACTTGATTTTTCATTGTCGTTTCTTATATTTTTCCTTTCCTTTTCTTTTTCTCTTCACAAATTCAATATTCCAACATAGTGTTATTGCCCATGTAATGTACATATAAAGGTTTGGGGGCTGAATTTGATTGCTTTAGCCTTAAACTTTACAGGGTAAGGGAACCATCTGTTGTAAGTTGTAACCCTTTTTTATTATTATTTTAAATTCTGAAGATAGCTCTGCCCTGAATATGCTTATTTTAAGCAAGCCCAAATGTAAAAAAAAATTAAGATTATGCATTCAAGAACTAACATTACTATCTGGATTAAGTCAATCATTTTCTTTTCAGGATAAATTTGAGAACATGCTTTTCCTCACAAGCTTTTTATCAGCTCTCTTCGCTTGTTACCAATAAAAAAAAGAAGGAAATTAATCTAATTATAAACATTTGTATGAATTCATCATGATTACTTGCATATATTTGCTGTTGACCTATTCAAAATATAGTTGGGTTGATATCCTGATTGCTTTAAAATAATAATGCCCAGGATTATGAGCCAACTGGCACAACACCAATCAGATGTGAGCCAGATGTTCCATGTAAGGGGACAATTGAATCTCTTCGAGCCATGCCAATGGAGACCCTGATAGAGGAGTTTCGAGAAAACCATTCATATGAATCATTTGAAGTTAAGGAATTAAAGCCATCTCTCATACCACGCTCACCTCTGAGCGAACTCAATTGATAGGAGGTGCGGGGATTGTCATTTGCGTGCACGATGTTTATCCGATTTGTATTTGTATTTTTTCATGCACACTCTCATTATTGCACTTTGAAAAATGCCGGGAAGCGGATAGGTCTGCGTTGCTT
Source organism: Camellia japonica (assembly GCA_030407325.1). Lineage (NCBI taxonomy): Eukaryota > Viridiplantae > Streptophyta > Magnoliopsida > Ericales > Theaceae > Camellia > Camellia japonica. The sequence continues at coordinate 31,757,482 of JAPPVO010000016.1, forward strand.
GTAATACTTGGTAGTGGAAAATGTAACATGTCAATGGAAAACTTAAATAAATCCTTACTTGGGATTTACCAAATTATAGGTTAATCAGAGTTGTATATGAGGGAAAACCCCTGCGTTATTCCACCACAATACTTGTTCTTTTGGGGCATTTGTTAATGTAAGATTATTTCAGATTACTTGAGAGATGGGCATACCCTTTTGTTTTTGTTTTTTGATTGTCTTGTATCAGGTAAGATAATATGCTGTTATTTATTTAATCCTGCTTGGATATTTTATTTTATTCTATTTATTGGAAGTCAGTGACTATTTAGTCCAGTATATTGCGTGATTTGTGAGTTATATAAACTGAGCAGGATTTATCTGTTTGATTTATAAGTCATGGAAATGGATTATAGTTTTTGTTGTGGAGATTGTCATATGAAAATAATTAGTATATTTTTGTATTGTATCAACTCAAAATAATTGCAATGTCATGAAAGTACAAGCAATTTATGCATTAGATTGTGCAAGTCTTGTATTTCAATCCCTTTGCAATATTTTGAGTTTATATACCACTTTTTTGCAATTATTCCAAAAACAATTACAAGCAAATATATTTTGAATTTACAAAAACTATTCTTGCCCCACCATGAGAAAGTCATCTTTGCAGCAAACTAATTTTTAAACTTGATCAGAAAGAAAATTATTTATAAAAACTCAACCAAACAAAAGGATGTTTGGGTGTTTATGAATGAATGGTAATGAAAGAAATGGACGGAGAGGGGCGATGGAGATAGAGAGATGGTGGCATGTTGGAAGTTGAAGGAGTAGCGGAAATTTTTAAGGGAATTTGAAGAGGAGAAAGAGACGGGGGTTAAAATTTGAGTTTAGGTTTTGGGTTTTGAATTTTAAATTTTGAGCCTTAAAATTGGATAAAAATTGGTTTTAGAAGTAAATTGGGAAAAATTATAAATATTAATAGTGAAATTTAGAAAAAAATAAAAGTGAAAATAAGAAACTGCGAAACTTAAAAGGATAAATGTAATTTATCAATTCTACTATCTAGCGCCACATGGTTGCCCACGTGACATTTTTCATCTAAAATTGGATAAATTTAAAAAAAAAAGAGAATAAATTATAAATACATCTCCTGAGATTTATTTAAATTACAAATTACCCCTGTGATTCTAGAAATTACATTATGTCCCATAAGGTTTCTAATTGCATAACAAATAGGTCATTTTATTAATAAATCATCAAGTTAATTAACAGTTTTTAATAATGCTAAAATTTTATTTCAATTAATAATTTGAATAATTTTATTATTGTATAGGTGAACAGTTAGAAATTTCACTTTTTCAATTAATTTTGTTAAATAAAAAAATTCTGACAGGATGGTATTTGTAATTTTTCAAATCACAAGGGACAATTCGTATTTTAAGCAAATCTCAGGAGGTGTATTTGTAATTTACCCATAAAAAAAGAGAGGTACAAATGCTAGGGTTAAAGTGAATTTTTTTTTTTAAAGGTTGAAGTAAAAAAAATATAAAACTAATGGGGGGAAGGGGTGTGTAAAAGTATCCCCAACAGATCCCTTGTATACTTACTTTTTAGCCAAAATAAGAAGTTTTGGCTATGTTTATTTGGCGGATTAGATTTGAAGGGATTATGAGTACGGTGAGATTAAATGAGGAAATTAGTAATGTGATGATATTAAGTTGAAGATATAGGATAATAAATATTTGTTTGTATATCACCAGATTAGTATTAATATATAAAATTAATAATTTTTAATTTTAATATTATAATTATTATTTTTTTGTACTTTTTAAGCTCAATTAATATGAAAATACATAAAAATAAATAATTTATTTTTGTGTTCTGCTACTTAAGTATCAATCCCGTGCCCCCACAGGTGATCTAGTCTAGCCACTGTAGTAGATTGTTGATTTGCTTAGAGTATTAATCCTTCCATGGATTTTCTAGGGTTCGCCTCCTCTCCAGCACTATTCAATCCTACCATTGACTTGCACTCTCTTGCTGCTCGTCAGGCAACAAGGTGGTAGAGACGGTCGACAAAGGTGACAACCGTGGTAGACAAGTGTTACACTAGTCATTCGGGTAGTCGTCTGGGCGATCGACTGACATGCACAAAACTTGGCCTCTCTCTCGCCTTGGGATCCTTAGTTGCTACGCGCCTTCATATGCTAGAGATAGCTAGAGAGTGCTGGACAAACTAGTGTTGGAGAGAGCGAAATCCAGATTTTCTAACCAAACATTCCATAAGTGAATCTCAACTCATACACAGTCCACTCCTACCACTCATGCAAGCAGCAAAACAAATAGGACATTTTTTTTTGTCAAAAAACACCCCCAACGGTTTCTTATCCAACTCCCAAAATATAAGGGTTGCTATAGCCCCTCCCCAGTTATAGGGAATCACTATAGCTTCTCTAAACATATAAAATTATTATTTTGTTCCAATATGGCATTGCCAGTTTAAAAAAAAAAAAAAACAGAATTTATATATCATTCGCACGTTGAATCAATCATGATTGGTTTATTTATTGATTATAATCATTATTTGAAAAGAATGAATTGCTAGATTTTTTTTTTTGCTTCTTATTTGGATTTTTATTTATTTAATTTAAAATTTTTGATTTTGGGTCCTTAATAATCAGAAATTATCTAATAATTTGGAAACACCACATGTCCAATTGCCTGTTCAATAATATTTTATAATTTGTCTACAATTTAACAAAAAATAGTAAAGAAATATAATTTTTCTACCATTTAAATAAAAAAATAATGAATACATAATATTTAAATCAAATAGAAAGAATAGAGAGTATTGTTGGAAAAAGTGGTTGAAAATGTAACTTCCTAAAATAGAAAATTAACTAGCGTATGCTCGTGCCTAAAGGCACGGTGTCAATAATTTTAAAATTAAAATGCAGTTATAATTTATACGTATTATGTTGAAATTTATAAAATTTGTGTCATTTTTTGATAAAGATACTAAAAAAAATATTGAAATATTGTTCTTCTTAAAGAACTTATAACAATTTTGCTTGTATTATACGCTCTACAAAACTCAAATAAAATAACAACTCCCCCTAATCTTAATGCAAATTAAGAAACAAACATATAAGATTTAAAATTATATTGCATATCAAAATATAAAAGGCAGTAAAAAAAAGTGTAAACACTGAACAAAAAATAGAAATTAAGGTTATATTGTCATACACCAAAAGAGTAGGTTAAAACTTTACAAAAAGTGGGTTAAAGTTTTACAAAGATGTATGCTTTACAAAAGATGTGTCAATAACATGTTATACACCAAAAATTATATTGTCATACACCAAAAATAGAAATTAAAGTTATATTGTCATACACCAAAAATATGTATGCTTTACAAAAGATGTGTCAATAACATGTCTTCAAATATGTATTTCCCTAAACTTCCTTCTCATTACTTTCCAAAAAGTCTTTGTATCAACTTGGATGTATCCCCAATGAGGAATATGCACAACAATCTGGTAATTTGTGGAAACAAAAAAATATAGATTAGTACATTTGTTGGAAATATACATGTCAAAATACTTTGAGATTGAAATTACCTTATTACATCTCCATCGAAGCAAGCTAGTCGTATTTCTCCTTTTAAGCTCTATAGATTTTTCGGTCCAATCCTACAAAAGTCCAAATTTCAAATTATTATTAAATTGAAATTTTATAAAAAGTTATATAATCAACATAAATAAATCTACATGGTTACCTTCTAATAAAACGTCATTTAATCTGCATAGAATACTACAACAACACTTCAGGATAAACAATATTTGTAGTAGAATCCAAACTATCTTTAGGGAGGAGAATACTTATACGATCAAAGGATGTGCATCTAGACAATGCCACATATAATTGCCCATGGCTAAACACTGGTATACGCAAATCAACCCCAACAAATTTCATAGATTGTCCTTGAGATTTATTAATGGTCAAGGCATAAGCCAATCGGACTGAAAATTGACGTCTTGTCATTTGGAAAGGCATTTCTGAAGAAGATGGTGTCAAAGATATCCTTGATATGAATGCCAAATTGCCAAACTTTTCTCCAGTTAAAATTTGAGCTTCAATTATGCGAGTGCCGCACCTAGTAACCATCAATCTTGTACCATTACATAGTCGATCTTTCGGTGCAATGTTTCTCAATAATATTATAGGACAACCCACTTTCAACTCTAACTTAAAAGTTGGCAACCCAGGAGGATCCAATGAATTTAAATATTCATTAGATATCTATTTGTAATGGTAGGATCAATTTCATTATCTTCAGACATTTTATCTGTTGCAAGATAAGTATATAATCTCCTTGGAAAAGATATTCAACGCAGTAGTATTAATGTCACTGACATCATCGTTACGCGCAGACAGAATTGTGCGTTCAGTTAAAAATGTTGGGTTGACGTTCTATCATATTCAATTGTGGATAAACTGTAGAAGTAATTCATTCAAATCTTGACATTTGTGTATTGTTGATGGAAGGTTAACGATTTCTTGAGGATTGGTCCCAATCTAAAAAAAAATGAAATCAATAAAAAAGTAAGTGTAAACACAATTTATTAATTTAAAATAATCTATATAATACAGGTTAAAGTAGTGTTACCTCCATCAAGAAATTTGCAAAATTAGCATTTTCATGGCCTTCATGATTCAAGAGCATATTCAAATCCAAAGTCAAGATATATATGCTTCCATAGAACAGAGTGTCTTAATGATGCATTCACAATTTGCTCACGAACTCCTTTGGGTATAACTGGTAAGATTTGTTGAAAGTCTCCACCAAGAACAACAGTAATACCCCAAATGGCTTTTCACTATCACAAATATCCCTTAATATACGGTCAACCGCCTCAACACAATGTCTATGTTGCATAGGAACTTCATCCCAAATTATGAGTTTTGTTTCTCTAAATAACTCAGCTTTTAATGATTGTTTGCTAAACCCACAAAGTGAATTTTCCAAGATATCTAATGGAATGGAAAATGTTGAATGTGCAGTGCGACCTCCTACCAGTAACAATGATGCAATTCCAGACGAAGCCACAGTAACAACGATATGCCCAAGGCTGCGACATTTTAATGCAATCGTATTGTACATAAATGTTTTCCCTATTCCAGCACCCCCATTCGAAAGAAAACAGTTCCTTTATTTTGAAAAACTAAAGAGGTGATTGTATTATAAGCATTCCGCTGTCCATTATTAAGACAATCAATAGTAATTTGTGGATCTGCATGTTGTGCCTCACTCTACAGTTGTTGATGTTCAAATATCAATCGATTACCAACTACTGCACTCCAATTTGCAGTAGGTTGTGGCATGGGTGGGAAGTCAATTAAACTTTTGCCTGATTCATGAAGCATTTGATTCAAAAGATGGAGACCATAATCTTCAATTTGAGCCTCAGTTGGTTTAAAAATGACAAACAATGTACAAATCTTATATGCAAGATCGTCACATATATGCGTTGAAAATTGATTCCATAATGCACATGGATTTAGTAGCGAGCACTGGGTGAGAATAATATTAAACAATCTCCTCAATTGATATCTAGTTTTTATAACTGCAGCCTTTTTCAAGCATTGTATCCATTCTTCATCATCTTCTAAAAGCCCCTTGCAACACATGCTAATTTAAATGTATCATGCACAACATTATCGACCGTGCGTAAAGACTGAAACGACTTTGGTCCTTTGACAACGTTAGTAACAAACGTAGATAAAATCTTTCACCACAATTAGGGCTAGCAAAGTACATTCTACCAATTGCATATCCTCTTTCTCTTGATTTCCATCTCTTTTCTGACTTGAGCCAACCAAAATGTTGTAGAAATTCTTGATAAGTGAATGGACATTCATCTTCACTGGCAGCATAATATGCAAAGAAGCCAGTAAGAGTTGGCATTTGTTGACCAGCTCTAGATTGAATCGTTTGTAATGACTCTTTTGGGTTAAAAACAACACGATGCATTCCAGGTAAATGAAGTGCCAATCGTACAACTGTTGGCATCTCTGCATGCAAAGGATGACCAAATATTCGCCAAATAGCTTCTGGAGGTCCAATATACCTTGCATCGAGATATTGTTGAATCTCATTTATCATTCCTAATACCATCGTTGTACGATCATAACCCTTATAAATGTACTTATATATATACTTGACACATCTCATTCCGGCACAAATTTCCACATTTATATGACAGTTGAAAAGTTTTGAAAGATATGCATTGTATGGTACGACATCCCTGTTATCAACTTCTTGCCCCTCACAGTATGTACTTGACCATTATTGCGACACGATAGATAGGGTATCCATCTTGATCCATAGTTGTTGTTTCTGTGAAAGCTCGAGGGTATCTCTTAGTGCATCTACCATTTTCCATACATGGTGCTTGCGATTTCGAGCACCACATGGTCCATGTACCATACAACATTTGATAGTTTCAAAAAGCATAGGATCATCTTTTGGGTCTGGAAATTCTGCACAGACCAATTTGTCTACTTGAGCACATGTCGAATTTTGTCTGACCCTTGAGAAATAAAAGTGCATGCATATGAGGGAGGCCTCGTTTTTTAAATTCAATTGTAAAAATGTGCAACTTTATTTCCAAACACTTTATTTGTTTCTATCTCCTTCATCAAACATTTTCTCTTCAACTCAAAAACACGGGCAATTAAATCAGGACGATCAATAGGTTTTTGATATGGTAATAATGCTGAAGTAATTTCTGGCCAATTGGGATTTGCAGTCATGGTAAGAAAAATATCTGGGTGTTGGTTGTATCGTGTGATAGCCATTGAATCTTGAAAGATTTCAAACATATGTCTAGGACTACCAGTAAATGAAGATGGCAAAACAAACCTTTGACCAATTTGTCCAGGTCGCACATAATCTGGATCCATATCTGACAACTCTTGGTAAAGCTCAGCCCGAAGTTTCCCTTGATTAAGCTTGTAGTATGTCAATCGATTTTGCTCAGTTGCAGCCCAAGCATCTACCAAAAACTCTTGAAATAGTTTCCCACCTCTCAAAATTGTTGAATACTCTGTGGGTCGTTCAAACAAACGATAACTATAAAAATTCATTTGAGTAAGTCGATCAGTTGAAGGTCGATCATACTGAACATTCCACAATTTCAACTCAGGTTCCCATCCAAGCTCACCATATGGAAATAATAGAACATAATGTAATGGCAAGTATGCTGGGTGACATTCATTAATTTGCATCAACTCATTATTTCCTCGGAAATGTAAGATAATATCTCTCATTCATTTACCTCTGTTCCATCACTGGTATTACAATTGCAATCTCATCTGTAGTTGGTAGGTTATACCGACGTCGATCAGTTGTTGAATTGTAATGAAGATGAGCAGGTAGATTGTGTCCTGCCGAGTCTAATTGATGTAAAATGGCATGAGCCTGGCGATATTTATCTACAAATGCATTGACTTCAACAAACTATCCTAAATAGTTTTGAGAACATCCCTTCTCAAGTTAGGATTTTACGATTACGAATTTCTAAAGCAGAATAAGGGTCATAGATATACAGCTGAGCATAACTTGCATCCTGCCCTGGTTGTGGTTGTAGTGATCCTGTTCGATGTCGCAATTCCCTATGAATTGTGAATGATATAGGGCCCCTTCCACTGAATACTCTAGGATCCAATGTAGCACCAAAACTCATAAAAGCATTGGCTGCATTGTACACTTGAGTATAACTTTGAAAGGATTTTGATTGATCATTATTCCCATCATACAATGCCTGAAGTGGTGGAGGGGGTGTAATAAGTAAAGGTAGCCTAATCTTTCCTTCTAAACAGCAAGTTCCGAATAAGGGACGCTTTATAGATGATTTTGTCAATTTTTCATCCATCCAATGTAAGGCTGAACAATAAGGATATAATACATCCATCTTGCCAAGATAATGGCGGCAAGAATTTTTGTGTTCCCAGGTGTGCCCGGGCGTCAATTGATATACTCGTAGGTAGATCTTCTAATTTATCATCAGTACATAGATCTTGTTGAAGAAATCGATTTATAGGAGTAGACCTACAAATATTTGTGTATAAATAAAATTCTGTAAAACAAAACGGTATGAGTAAAAGTATGTATTTCAAGATTAGACACAGTAGTTTACCGATTTCTTGGTGGGGCTAAAGATGTGCTTGGCATAGAAAACGAACATGTAAAATGATGGGTAACCATTGTTCGTTTTTGTGCCGAATGAGAATCTTCAGTTATTGTTTCCCACTTCAAGCGAGTGCGATCGACGAATTGGTGTTAAAGAACGTTATCTTAGTTGAACACATTCTTCTAATCCCTCTTGTTCTCGTTGTAAGCATTGAAATTCAAAGTATGACTTTTCAATTTTTTCACGCTCTCGCCGTGCCCGTTGGGCCAATGCAGCTTTTGATATTACATTATCATTTTGTGCCTAAAATGAAAATATTTTATCATTGAAGCAAAATATGTGAATATTTTGTGCTTAAAATGAAACTATCTTCTTATTTTTTCCCTTTCTCTTAATTTTGTTTTCTATTTTATTTGTTTTATACCTTTAATAGTGTTATCTTTATTTATTTCTTTCCTATTTCTTTCCTTTCTATCTTCTTATTTCTTCTTTTTCCCTTTCCCTTTCTTTGCTTTCTATTTTATATATTAAATAAGAATTAAAAACTTATCTTATATAGTTTCTCCTTTCTTTATATATTTTTTCTTTATTCTTTCGTTTCTTTTTTCCTATTGTCTTTATATAAGTAGCAACTTATGGATGGTACATTATCAACGCACATGTATCCATGCAAAATAAAAATAAATAAATTTGAAAAACACATACAATAATAGCAAGTTATAGGAAAACATATTACAATCATTCTACAAAAACAACATAAAACAATAAATTCATTTTATACACTCATATCTTTTAACTATTCAAAATTTTGATTGATTTTTGCATCATATTTTTAAAAAAGAATATATACCACTTGACATACATTTGTCATTCTCTTGCCGGAAGGGGCCATCTTTTCTTTTCTTTTAGACATTGGGTTGACCTTTTCTTTTTCTTTTGCCTAACAAATATAAATAAAATATTCAAAAGATTAAAAAAATCTTATATAAATAAAATACATACAATGTTTGACTTGATTTTGTACTTACCGCACGAACACGGATAACATTAAGATCGTGCTCATCACGGATGACCACACCAACATTTCTAGATGGAGTTGTAGGAGGAGGCCTACAGAAATAGATTATGAACAAATTAAAATCTATATAACAAAGTGGTAATAGTAAGAGTAAAAAATTCAAGATTGTCTTGGGTGAAAAATTCTTTTTCTTTTACCAATTTGGTATTAAAGAAGGTTATCTTGGGTTAATACATTCTTTCAATCTTTCTCTTTCTCGTTCTCGTCACAGGCGTTGTCCCAATTGGTATGTAGAACATGTCTTTTGATTTTTTTCACGTTCTCGCCGTGCACGTTGGGCCAATGCAGCTTTGATAACACATTATCATTGTGTGCCTAAAATGAGAATATTATATAAGAAGGTGCATAAATATGAAGATTAACTAACTTGCTTCTCTTTCATCATGTATTTTTTCTTCCTTTTAACTAATTTTCCTCTTCACTCGGTTAAGTTGTTAGTCATATAAGAACCAATGCATGTATTGATGAAATTTAAAAAGGGAGGGAAAAATAATTTGAAAACGCATTAAGCACACAAAACTGCAAACTCACTATGCACGCACTTAGTGGTTTAAAGACACTACCCATCTCTTTACAAAATGTACGTTGAAAAGGTAAATATTAGATCATTGGGTACGTAAAATGTGAATATTAGCGTGTAATGTTTTGTACTTTCCTTTTCACTCTTCTTGTTGTTTCTGTTATATTAAAATGCATTTTTGTCTTTTTCTTCTTTCCTTAAGAACTTCTTATAAGAAAAATAAAAATTAAAAAAAAATTATATTATGTAGTTTCCTTTTCATCACATATTTGTTCTTTCTTCTTATTTTCCTTTTTTGTTTTCTTCTATTATATTTTTATTATGCTATGTTGTAGATGCAACATGTGTTCATAAAAATTCAAATTAATGTTCATACAAATGCATTAGCATGTTGTACAAATGCTTACTTTAACATGCTTCAGAAAAACATTTCACATTCAATAAAAAGAATTGAATACATTTTTGAAAAAGAAACTTTTGAAAAATGTACATAAAAAAGAGTATATGTCACTATGCAATTCCTAAAAAAATCTATAAAATATTCGAAAAAGAAACTTTTAAAAATTGTTGAGAAACCATACCATGGGATGTGCATTTTCATTTCCTTGGCCATAAGGAATAACTTTTTTGTTTCCTTTGATATTACTTTGTCTTTTTCCTTTGCCTTTGCCTATAAAAAATACGTACAATATATTTATAAATGATTTTTAAAATGATAAGAAAATACATGTCCAATGTTCAAGTGACTTTTAGGCTTACATCATGAATGCGAATAGTATTAAGGTCACGCTCATCGCGAATAACAACATTAACATTTCTTTCTTGAAGAAATCGAACCTATACATACAAAAACTTTAGAGTGATAAATAAAACTTTATACACATAAATAAGAAAATTAGTAAATGGAGGTGATATTACGGTTCGGTGTAAGTCCCCATCCACCTATAAAGTATGAGGAAAAAAATAATTAGAATAGTGATATTGTCCATTACTGTTGTACTAAAATTTATAAGAGAGGTACTTAAATTTATATGAAGAGAAAAAAGAAAAAAAAAACTTACTTAACCAAAAATAGTGATATTGTCCATAACTGTTGTACTTCAACCTAAAAATGTTTGGTTATATAATTTTAGACACAAAGAAACAAAAAATTAGCAATGATAAAAGTTAACATGGATTTCATTGGCAATGAAATGTTATTTCCAAATCTGTTGCTACCAAATCGAATAATAAAATTCTAAATTTTATTTCAATAAATAACTGCCATGAATAGAAAATACTTAACGGGTTACAATCAAGAGGAGAAGAAATAAATAAAAATATAAACTTCTAAGAAAAAGAAAAAGGCCAACCCAATGTTTAGAATAGATGTATTTTAACAATCACATTAAAATGATAAAATTAAAATCTGAGTACAACAATTGTCCAAAATTGAACTCTTCTCTTTTCTAACTGACTTCAATTTTATAGAGATGAAATTAAAACCAAAATCAAAACCCTTTATAATCATAATCACAAATTTATGCCAAAAAAAATAATTCAACAGATACCAGAGGCACGTGCCTTCTCTGTTTAGAATGGTACAATTTTTTTTAAAAAAAAATTTATAACAAAATGTTAAATTCATTTTTTTGGGTTAAGTTAAATACTTGGTGAATTTGATTCAAAACAAAACGGATTATGCTAAATACTTGCCTTAAGTTAAATACTTGTAAGTTTAATATTTTTTTTTTTCATGAAGACAACTAAAGTAATACACACACATATACATTGACCAGAATTTTTGAAATACAACATAAAATATTATATAAACTCTCTTACCATATTACACATAAATGTTAAAATGCCAAGTCTTTCAAATTTTTCTTTTAATTAGGAACTCTAGATATTCACAAAAAAATTAAATGAAAAATATTTATCATCTGTACATTAGAATCACACAGCAAATAAATATTACATTTGAATGGTACAACTAAATAAATATATTATAAAAAATAAAATGTTAAATAAATTTTTTTGAGTGCCAATTTAATTTTTTTGTTGCGGGAAGATCAACTAAATAAATCATTCTTACTTTCTTTTTAAATAGCTCCAAACAAACAGTCACTTCCCCCTCTATCTCTCTCTCTCTCTCTACATTCTTTGTGAAACCCATAATCAAACTCACATTTTCTGAGTCAACCCAGCATTTAGAATAGATGTTTTTTAACAATCACATTAAAATGATAAATTAAAACTGGAGCACAATATGATTGTCTAAATTTGAATTTTTCTCTTTGTTAACTGACTTCAATTTTATAGAGATGAAATTAAAACCAAAATCATATAACAAATATATTACATTTGAATGGTACAACTAAATAAATATATTACACAGCAAATAAAATGTTAAATAATTTTTTTTTAGTGTGAGTTTAATTTTTTTGTTGCAGGAAGATCAACTAAATAAATCACCCTTAATTTCTTTTTAAATAGCTCCAAACAAACAGTTCCTTCCCTATCAGACTAATTTGTACAACACAGAGCACTAACCACAAACCAAGTCCCAAATAACCCCCCCTCTCTCTCTCTCTACATTCTTTGAGAAACCCATAATCAAGCTTACATTTTTTGAGTCAACCCAACGTTTAGAATAGATGTTTTTTAACAATCACATTAAAATGATAAATTAAAACTGGAGTACAATAATTGTCCAAATTTGAACTTTTCTCTTTGTTAACTGACTTCAATTTTATAGTGATGAAATTAAAACCAAAATTAAAGCCCATTATAATTATAAATATTTTGAAATTCACCATGTATGACTTGGAAAGTCGAAACATAAATTTATGCCAAAAAAAAAAATTCACCATGTAACAAAGTCATTTTATAAGTAATAATGAATAATTATTTCATAAAGGCAACTAAAGTAATACACACACATATATATTCACCAGAATTATTAAAATACAACATAGAATATTATACTCCCTTAAAAAGGTGCCCAAAAAAAAAATAAATAAATAAACTCTCTTCCCATATTACACATAAATGTTGAAATGTCAAGTCTCTGAAATTTTTCTTTTAATTAGGAACTTTAGATATTCAAAAAAAATTATATGAAAAATATTTATCATCTGTACATTAGAATCACACAGCAAATATATTACATTTGCATGGTACAACTAAATAAATATATTACACAGCAAATAAAATGTTAAATAATTTTTTTGAGTGTGAGTTTAAATTTTTTGTTGCAGGAATCACCCTTACTTTTTTTTTAAATAGCTCCAAACAAACAGTTCCTTCCCTATCAGACTAATTTGTACAACACAGAGCACTAACCACAAACAAAGTCCCAAATAACCTCTCTCTCTACATTCTTTGAGAAACCCAAAATCAAACTCACATTTTCTGAGTCAACCCAGCGTTTAGAATAGATGTTTTTTAACATTCACATTAAAATGATAAATTAAAACCGGAGCACAATAATTGTCCAAATTTAAACTTTTCTCTTTCTTAACTAACTTCAATTTTATAGAGATGAAATTAAAATCAAAATCAAAACCCATTATAATCATAAATATTTTGAAGTTCACCATTTATGACTTGGAAAGTCCAAAATAAATTTATGCGAAAAAAAAAATAAATTCACCAGATAAGAAAGCCATTTTATAAGCAATAATGAATAATTATTTCATCAAGCAACTAAAGTAATACACACATATGCATTAACCAGAATTTTTGAAATGCAACATAGAATATTATACTCCCTTAAAAAGGTGCAAAAAAAAAAAAAAAGAAAGAAACATAAACTCTCTTGCCATATTACACATAAATGTTAAAATGCCAAGTCCTTCAAAATTTTCTTTTAATTAGGAACTCTAGATATTCAAAAAAATAAAAAATAAATGAACAAAACAGTCCCTTTTTTTCTAGAATCACACAACAAATATACTACATTTGAATGGTACAATTTTTTTATTTTTTTTATAATAAAATGTTAAATACATTTTTGTGGGTTAAGTTAAATACTTGGTGAATTTGATTCAAAGCAAAACGGATTATGTTAAATACTTGGGTTAAGTTAAATACTTGAAATACAACATAGAATACTATACTCCTTTAAAAAGATGCCCAAAAAAAAAACATAAACTCTCTTGCCATATTACACATAAATGTTAAAATGCCAAGTCTCTGAAATTTTTCTTTCAATTAGGAACTCTAGATATTTAAAAAAAATTATATGAAAAATATTTATCATCTGTACAACATAGAGCACTAACCACAAACCAAGTCACAAATAACCTCTCTTTTTCTCTCTCTACATTCTTTGAGAAACCCATAATCAAACTCACATTTTCTGAGTCAACCCAGCATTTAGAATAGATGTTTTTTAACAATCACATTAAAAGATAAATTAAAACTGGAGCACAATAATTGTCCGAATTTGAACTTTTCTCTTTCTTAACTAACTTTAATTTTATAGAGATTGAGAGGGTAATTTATATGGAAATTGGACCGAGCTAAGTAATGGGCCGATATGGGCCAAAGTACGAAAGGCAGAGTAGAAGGGCCCCGAAGTTAGTCCGGTCTCCGAAGTACCTAATGTTATCACGGTCGCAGTGTATTACGGTTATCTCGGTCAAGTCCTCTAAACCGAAGTATGATAAGCCTTCTTTAGGACTGTTCTGAGTTAGTTTGGCTCGGCACTTCTATGGATAGCTCGGTCTTAACATTTGAAGCCGAGATAGAAGCAAAGAAAGGAAGAGCCGGACTCGAAGTTAGTTCGGCCACACCTACCTGTCTAGTACGGAAGTATTATTTCGGTCGTTTGGTAGTTCGGCCATGGTAAAACCATCTCACTTGGTTTAAGCAGTGAGGGGGGTGTTGGAGGATAAGGATTATCCTTCAGGAGATGAATCCTAGCAGGACTCTACATGGAGAGTAAAAGTCCTACTAGGATTGTGCCACACGAACCTATAAAAGCTCACAAACATCACCTATGGAGAGGTAACACAACTTTGATTTCTAATACACAGAGCTTTTGTCTATTTGTCAGTTACTGACTTAGGCATCGGAGAGGTTTCCGGCACACACCCGCCGGCTAGCTCACGTTTGTATTTTCAGGTGATAAAGCGACGTCGTACGAGGAACGCAGACTTGATCAACAGGATTATACGAGAAGGTTTATTTCTTTCCCGTACAATTGGCGCCGTCTGTGGGAATTCAGACAAGAACAAACCTCTTGATCAAGCTTTTCCTCTTAAGAATCAATGGCGCACAACGAAGAATTACCACAGTCCGCCATTGACGGACAAACTCCAGAAGGGGGTGCGAGGCGCGAAGGCTACCTCTTATCCCTCCTATGGGGATTTAGAGCCACAAAGACAGAATCCCAGAGGGATACAAGAGGGAGAAGGCGGACTAACAGCCCTCGTCACTCTCGTTCACAGAGCCCAGAAAGACAAAGGCGGAGGATTGATCCTCAAGCTTTGGAGGATCGCGTCA
This sequence comes from Camellia japonica, assembly GCA_030407325.1. Taxonomy (NCBI): domain Eukaryota; kingdom Viridiplantae; phylum Streptophyta; class Magnoliopsida; order Ericales; family Theaceae; genus Camellia; species Camellia japonica. Next base: position 31,772,744 of record JAPPVO010000016.1, read on the forward strand.
AGGAGCAGGACGAATTGATACGACGGATGGCGGCGGACATGGAATCTCTAAAGCGCCAGGTGAAGGGAAAAGGAGTGGCGACAGGAGAGGGGCGCACAAACAAGACGCCCCCTCGCCACTCGGAAAATCGTAGTAGGAATACTACACCCTCACAAGCAGAGAGCAGAAGCCTCAGGACAGGCGATACCCAATCCAGGTCTTCCAGAACTCGTCACTCCAGGTCTGAGAGGACGAGATCTGAGAGGTCGTACACTGAAGGAAGCACCTATTGGCCCTCACATACGCACCAAACAAGATCCAGACAGACGGAGTTGCCCAGATCGTCCGACTTACGAACCGTGCTCGAGGAAAGGCACGATGCAAGGAGGATGCCAGGGCACGCGATCCACACAGAGTTTCTGCCTTACAGCGGTTGGCTCCTCGGACGCATGGAAGCGTCGAGGTTGGAATGCCAATACCGCGCCCTGCCTACGAACCAACGGACAAGGCATTAGCGAGGCTGCAGACCTCACCGTTCGTTCCGGCGATTGAAAACGCGCCCCTACCATCAGGCTTCCTTCAGCCCAAATTCACTACATATGAGGGAAAGACGGACCCCTACTCACACTTGAGCCACTTTCGCCAGGTCATGGCGGTATACCGGCGAAACGAGGCTTTAATGTGCATCCTCTTCCCATCTAGCCTTGGCGACCTAGGCTTGACTTGGTTCGAAAAACTTCCAGAAGGCAGCATAGCCTCCTGGGCGCAATTGGCGGAAGCGTTCGTAACAAGGTTCAACGAACACTAAAACCCCGGTGGAGATCGACCAGTTACTCTCCTCGACATGGGCGACAAGGAGACCTAAGATCCTACAACAGTCGCTACTGGGAGACCTTCAACCAGATTGGGGATTGCCCCACCAATCTCGCCATTGCCAGTACAAAAGAGGCCTTCCAGTCGGGAACAGACTAAGGGACTCAATCACCATGACACCGCCCCTCACCATGGAAGCTTGATGGAAAGAGTGCATCAGCACATCAGGGTGGAGGAGGATGGCGCACGTGCCAAAGCAAAGTCTGGCACGACCGCAGTACCAGAGAAAAAGGCCTCAGCAAAGGTCAACGCGGTAGACCGTCCGAGTAAAAATGGACGGGCAGGAGACAACGGAGAGGAGGATAAAAGATGGTTGAAGTCCGCACTGCCATAACCACGGTCTTCAAGAAACCGATCTACCGAATTCTAAGTGAAATACGGGATGAGCCTTTCGTCAGATGGCCAGCCAAGCTAGGGGAAGCTCAGAAGGACTATGACGACAGATCACGGTGCACCTTCCACAAAGAAAAGGGGCACCGCACTGAAAATTGCACGCCATTGAGACAGCACCTGGAGGAGTTAGTGGCAGCAGGTCACCTGGATAAATACATTGAAGGAGGGGCGCAACCAGCCCCCCAGGACCATAATAACCCCAACGGAATGCCAATCGACGCCCCACCTCAAGGCGTTATCAATGTGATACATGGAGTCTTCGAACCTGAGCGTGTATGCGAGCTCAGAGGATCAATCAAAAAGGCTGAGCACTTTAAGAGAGGTACTAAGTGCCCAACCTGCCATCAAGAAGGGGAAGACAGAGGCCACGAACGTCATGTCTTTTTCGGATAAAGACTTGGCAAGGATATATTGCCCCACAATGATGCCCTGGTCGTCACTCTTCGAGTCAAGGATTTTGACGTCAAGCGAATTTTGATCGACCAGGGTAGTTCATGTGAAATAATGTACTACGAAACATTTAAACAGTTGAAGTTACAAGATAAAGACTTGGCACCTGCCGTATCTCCCCTGATTGGATTCAACTCCATGCCAGAATGGCCCGTCGGCAAAATAATCCTCCCAGTCAAGCAGGAAGCGTGACGAAACAAGTGGAGTTCTGGGTATTGAAAGTCCCCTCCACTTATAACATCATCTTGGGCAGAACATGGCTGCATGCCATGCGATCGGTGGCGTCATCCTACCACCAAGTAATGCGGTTCCCCAACGACACCGGTGTAATTGAAGAGGTCTATGGAGATCAGATTATGTCCAAACAATGCTTTGTCACAGTGAATGGCAGCCGCACTGCCAAAGGGTACGTTCATTTGGTGGAAGAACCTGAGAGCAGTGAACTGTTCGCAGATGTCGGCAAAGCAGCTAATCAGAAAGCGGTGGAAGACTTGGTAGAGGTAAGAATAGATGAAAAGAACCCGGATAAGTTCTTTTTGCTCGGTTCGTCGTTGTCCAGCACCGAGAGATTAGAGGTCTTGGAATTTTTGACCTCTAATATCGAAGTGTTCGCCTGGACACCATACGACATGCCAGGTATTGATCCCAACTTCATCTGTCACCAACTCAATGTCCATCCATCCGCCAGACCAATCATTCAGTGCACCCGCAGATCGACACTCCACCACGCCGAGATAGTGGCGGAAAAAGTAGGAAACCTGTTGGAGGCAGGAGCAATCAGAGAGGTACACTACCCAAGATGGATCTCCAACACAGTCGTAGTACCAAAAAAGAATGGCAAGTGGCGTGTCTGCGTTGACTACAAAACAGTCAACAAGGCATGTCCGAAAGACAGCTTTCCTCTACCACGGATAGATCAACTGGTCGACCTAATGGTGAGGCATAACCGACTTAGCTTTCTGGATGGATACAGAGGCTACCATCAAATCGCCATGCATGAACCAGACCAGGAGGTCATATCCTTTACAACTCCAAGAGGACTATACTGTTACAAGGTCATGCCCTTTGGCTTGAAGAACGCATGGGCGACATTCCAACGGATGGTCACCAAGATGTTTGAACCATTGTTAGGCAGAACAATGGAGGCTTACATCGACGACATGGTGGTTAAGAGCAAGGACGAGAATGACCATCTCAAGGACCTAGGTGAGATGTTTGAGATCCTGAAGAAGCACAAGTTGTGCCTCAATGCATCTAAATGTGCATTCGGAGTAGGATCTGGAAAATTCCTAGGCTTCCTGGTGACCAACCGAGGTATCGAAGCAGACCCCTCCCAGATCAAAGCAATCCAGGAGTTTGAGAGACCAAACTCAGTAAAAGAAGTGCAACATCTCACCGGCATGGCAGTTGCGCTCAATCGGTTTATAAGCCGGTCGTCAGATAGACTACGACCATTTTTTCATGCCTTGAAAGCCAAGTTTGAGTGGGACGAAGAATGCGACCACGCCCTGGAAATCTAAAAAGAATACATGTCTTCTCCACCACTACTTGTCACCCCAGTACCTGGAGAAGAACTCTTCCTATACCTGGCAGTCTCCCAACACGCAATTAGCGTAGTGCTGTCCGCGCAGAAGGAATCCAACATCTGCCCATCTACTATGTCAGCAAGACATTGCTGGGAGCCGACACAAGGTACTTGCCACTGGAAAAACTGGCTCTGGCCTTAATGATGGCCTCAAGGAAGTTGTCACATTATTTTCATGCCCACACCATAGTCGTCCTCATAGCCTTTCCATTGAAAGCTCTCTTTGAAAGGGCGAACTTTTCTGGACGAATTCTGAAGTGGGCAGTTGAAGTGAGACAATTCGACATCAAGTTCCAACTCAGAACCGCGATAAAGGCTCAAGCTTTGGCTGACTTTGTCGCAGAATTCACCCCAGGAAGTCATCATATCTGCCCAATCGGCCTGACTAAAACAACCGAACTAGGGTGGAAGTTGACGTCGGAATAACGCAACCCCTGGTGCAAGTTACCCAGTCAGGTCCCAAGGCAGACCAAAGCAAAGTCAGGGAGGAAGACGTAAACCATGCTACACCAAGTCAAGACTCACCAACAAATAAAGACTTGGTACAATCAGATTGCGAGGGGCAGACGGCCAGCATGAACCTTGAAGAAGACACCAGCAACATGGAAGATCCCAAGGCATCATCTGATCCCTCCACTTGCTGGAAGTTGTTCGTTGGAGAGATGTGGAAGCTCTTCGTGGATGGAGCATCCAACCGGCATGGAGCAGGGCTCGGCATAGTCCTCATCTCTCCAAACGGCCTAGTGTGGAGCAGGCAATCAACCTTGGCTTCCCAGCATCAAACAACGAAGCGGAGTGAAGCGCTTCTTGCAGGCCTCAAATCGGCATTCTTCATGAAGGCCACCGAGCTAATGGTTTACAGCGACTCACAGCTGGTGGTAAACCAAATATCTGGCGACTACGAAGCAAAGGATGACAGGTGGCCAAATACCAAGAGTTGGTCAGAACAGAGATCAAGAAATTTGAAATAGTCAGGATAGAACAGATCAGCAGGGAGGAGAATAGCAGAGCAGGCGAACTAGCAGGCTTTGCCTCAATGGCAGATACTTCCATCCCTCATCCATTACTGATCGACTACCTACCTAGACCAAGCATTGAAGACCCCGAAGCAGAAGAGGTATGTTGCGCAGAGCTAGGCCCCTCTTGGATGGATCCCATCATCCTGTTCTTAAAAGACGGCATCTTACCAGAAGAGAAGAAAGAGGCCAACAGAATAAGAGAAAAGTCGCAGCGATTTTGGCTCTCCCATCCCTAGCATTGTACAAAAATCGTTCTCAGGACCCTACCTAAAGTGTGTTCATCCCAGCAAAGTGGAAGCATTCTTGTTCGAAATACACGAGGGCATATGTGGAAGCCATCAAGGAGGAAGATCACTAGCATACAGAGCAATTTCGCAAGGATATTGGTGGCCATATATACAAGCAGACTCAGAAAAATATGTCAAAAAGTGCGAAAGTGTCAAAAATTCGCACACCAAATACACCAACCTGCCAGAAAACTTCTACCTCTAACTAGTCCATGGCCTTTCGCATGTGGGGGTTGGATATAGTAGGACCACTTCCAACAGCACCAGGCAACAGGAAGTTCTTCCTTGCCCAACCGATTACTTCACAAAGTGGGTAGAAGCGGAAGCATTGGCATCAATCAAGGAAAAAAACGTAAAGAAGTTCGTCTGGCAGAAACATAATCACTCGGTTTGGCATACCAAAGCCCTAATCTCAGACAACGGCACTCAGTTTGACGGCAGAATTTTCAGAGGCTTTTGTGAAGATACAAGATAGAGTTCTACAATTCTACACCGGCATATCCCCAAGCAATGGTCAGGCAGAAGCATCAAACAAAGTAGTCTTGGATGGATTGAAGAAAGGTTAGAGAGAGCAAAAGGCAAGTGGGCAGAAGAGCTCCCTCATGTTTTATGGGCTTATCGCACCACACATCGGCGGTCGACAGGAGAAACTCCATTTTCCTTAGCCTATGGTATGGAGGCTGTAATCCCACTAGAAGTTGGCCTCCCCACAATTCGAAGCGAGAATTTGATCCAGACTTGAACGGCGAAGCCATAACATTGGAGCTCGACCTTGCAGAGGAAAGAAGAGAAAAGCGCTGGTTCACATTGCCTCATATCAACAAGAGTTATCCAGGAAATACAACAAGACAGTTCATCCAAGACAATTCAAAATCGAGATTGGGTACTGCGCAAAGTGATGGGAAACACCTTGGTACCGGGAGATGGCAAGTTAGGGCCTAATTGGGAAGGACCTTACAAAGTGGTTGGGTTAGCAGGCAAAGGGGCATACCACTTAGAAGATGAGGACGGCAAGGCAATTCCTAGGCCATGGAATACCGCAAATCTCAAGTTATTTTATTTTTAGTTTTTTTCTTATTAAAGAATATGTAATTTTTCCCTTTCTCAATAAAACAAGTAGTTTTCTTTTCAGTATAGTCGTTTTCCTCTGTAAAAATTTGTTTTAGCAAATTAATGAGTTAGGGGCATAAAAAACACAGTTGGCCGGAATAACCAATTACGAACCTTCCTAAGCCCAGGATAAGGATCCAGGCTGCAGGACGTTTGGTCGGAATAACCAAGCATTCTATTCTAGGTTGGCTGGAAACACTAACTTAGAGGTTGGCTGGATTAAACCAACACCCTTCCTAAACCCAGGATAAGGATCCAGGCTGCAGGACGTTTGGTCGGAATAAACCAAACATTTTATTCTAAGTTGGCTGGAAAAACTAACTTAGAGGTTGGCTGGATTAAACCAACACCCCTCCTAAGCCCAGGATAAGGATCCAGGCTGCAGGATGCTTGGTCGGAATAACCAAACATTTTATTCTAAGTTGGTTGGAAAAACCAACTTAGAGGTTGGCTGGATTAAACTAACTCCTGTTACTCTTCAGCCGAAGTAAGGGTATGGCTGAAGAATGGTTGGCTGGATTAAACCAACTCTTATTACTCTTCAGCCGAAGTAAGGGGAAGGGCTGAAAAGTGGTTGGCTGGATTAAACCAACTCCTGTTACTCTTTAGCCGAAGTAAGGGTATGGCTGAAGAATGGTTGGCTGGATTAAACCAACTCTTATTACTCTTCAGCCGAAGTAAGAGGAAGGGCTGAAAAGTGGTTGGCTGGATTAAACCAACTTTTTGAACTCTTCAGCCGAAGTAAAGACTTAGGCTGAAGACTGGTTGGCTGGATTAAACCAACTCTTTAAAACTCTTCAGCCGAAGTAAGGGTATGGCTGAAGAGTGGTTGGTTGGATTATAACCAACTCTTGTTACTCTTCAGCCGAAGTAAGGGTATGGGCTGAAGAAGTGGTCTGCGGGAATACACCAACTCTTTGTACTCTTCAGCCGAAGTAATTATATCGGCTAAAGTGCGGTTGGCTGAGTAAGCCTAGTCAGATTGATAAGCTAGGACCGGAATAAAGTATTTAAACCGAGATAACAGTTGGAGCAAAAGAAGATGATTTTTATTGATCAAAGTTCAAAGCGATTACAAGGGAGGGGCTCACAGCCCGGTTACAAGTCAAAACAAAAAGAAGAAAAAGAAAAAATACATAATCAGTTGAAAAGGTCTTCAAGATCGGCTTCAATATCAACTTGAACACCGGTCGCAGATGGAAGCTCGGTATCAACTGGCAGCACGTGTCAGTCGGTGGCTCAACAGTTAGGTCTTCAACCATTGGCTCCAACCGAGCTGATTGATCGTTGCCCTGCTCGTTGACTACCGGAGTATCAGTTGGCTCATTTCTTCTTCATTCATCTGAACCCTGCAGAAATTGTTGTTGGACAGAAGCAGCATACTCCGTTAGTGAGGCCGGAATGAAATACTGAGGAGCATTGTAGACCTCAGTTTCGGGCCCACAGCCGAGCTGCTCCACAGCACACTTCTCCAGCCGCACTTGAAAATAAATCCTTGGCTGCCTTACATTGAGAATGTAGAGGGCCTCCGCCTCCTTGAAACCTTCGGCGTTGGCACTATCCGCATTCTTCTTTAGTTCAGCAATTTCGGCGTCCTTTTTCCCTTCGAGCTTGACTAGCTCGCGAAGGTACTTGTCTTTCATCACGGTCAACGCCTTCTGTTTGTCGGCTTCAGCCGAGGTAACTAGTCCGGTTAGACGAGCTACCTCAGCCTCTAGCTCGGTCGATTTTTGTCGTGACTCCTTCAGTTCGGTTGTTCTTTCTTTCGGGCCTCTGCCATGGCCTGCCTAGCCGTTTTCCTAAGCTCCAACACTTATGGGCAATTTGGCTCTTTTGAAGAGACTGAAACAAATGGAAAGAAATAATGGCAAAACCGAACTGAAAGATTGAAAAATTTGAGAGACAAGAGGGGCATCTTACCAGGATCATGGATTTGGTGGCCGATCGGATGGCCCTTCGTTCGGTCAGGTGCTGGTGGTGTTCTATGTCCGCTGGAAGGCAAACACTCTTGGCAAGGTTGAATGCCATCAAGTGATCCTTCTCAGCAACCACCGAATCGGTATCTTGGATATCTCGGTTTTGAAATTTTCAGCTTTGGTGCCCACTTGGAGGAGCTAGCTCGTCAGCGGGCTCCGGTTGAGGGCTTGGTTGAGGGCTGGGCGGAAGGATGGTCTCATCCTCGTCAACGAGGCCTGCCGGTTTGGCTAGTCCGGGTGCGCTTGTTCGCCGAGATGTTGAAGGCCGTTGGGTTGGGAGTGCCACCACGGTTTCTGTTGTCTGGGTAGGTGGTGGTACTTCGAGTCTGTTGGTTTCGGTCAAAAGAGCCCTCACTCGGTTTCTTTTTGCCATCTCTTGTTCGGCGGTCAGGGGGATGAGGTTGATCTGGGGTAGGGTTGGGTCCGGTGCGAGAGCGTCTTCCAACAAAAAATCGGTCACTCTGACTTTTCGGCGACCGCTGTATCGGTATGTCGGCTCAAAATTAAGAAGTTTGGCCAACTTCTTTCTGGAAAACGTAGTGCGGCCCGGAGCGTGTTCAAGTTGGGGTAATTATACAAGGATTGAATATGGGCTGAATCTGCATAATGAAAACAACTGTTAGATCGCTTCAAAATAGGAAACCGAGATAAAATACAAGAATAAAAGGAAACCGAAGTAGGTTATACCAGGGATTCCTTTGTTCCAGTTTATACTTCGGCCTGGAATCTGGGCTTGGTGGTCTTCGAAATTCCCAGATACCCAGAAAAAATCGTCATCGTTTAAGTCTTTGTCTGGTGTATCTTTTATTATTTTTTCTCGGCGGCAGCGTATTCTGAGGTAATAAACCCAGCCATCATCTTTTGAGCTTATGGAATGCTGGTGGAGTATCTCAGCTAGGCCGAGGTTAATGCCGGCTCGGCGGTTTAGTTCGGCTATTCCCATTATTATACGGTAAGAATTGGTGGAAAGCTGAGTTGGGCATATTCTGGTTTGTCTAAGGAATTCACAGATTAAGAGTTGGACTGGAAATCTTAGTCCGGTTTCTATTATCGAAAGAAGGGTGAAGGGTACAAAGCCTTCGTTTCCCCATGGAATGGTATCTTGTTCGGCTAGGGTAAGGTGGACGTCGTCAGGTATATTGTATCCTTTCGGAATTCGGCTAGACCACCTGGTGTCTCTACTAAGAATCTATACTTCCCCATTTATTTTATAAATTATAAATAAATTAGTTCGGTCAGAAAATTGTGCTCAGTAGCTCGTTGAGCGCGCGGAGGAGTGCCTGGGCAACCTAAGTCTGCAAAGTGGAAAACAAAGGTGTTAAGCACAGATCGTTGACCGTGCTACAAAATCAAAGCAAGATAAAGGAAGCCCTACTTCGGCTATGTGGGATGCTACAGGTTCTATCTCGGTTTCAAAAAGATGCTTGGTAGCTCGGATTGAGCAAAGGGTTCGATAGATCGGTTTGTGTATGGGGTTGGTTATCTCGGTTTGAACTACGGGTTTGTTACCTCGGTCGAGCCTCTAGAGGCAGCTTTCTTAGTTCGGTTTAAAACTAAGGAAGCTGGCTTAGCCCCAAAGACCTAGCTCGGTCGAAGGCTAAGGTTTCCAGTATACTAAGTTCTGACTTAGTTCGGTTCGTTTGTCTCGGCTAGAGTAAATCAAGAAGTGTTGTCTTATTGAAACTAATGGTGCAAGTTTTCAGTTCGGTTGTGAGGTGTGCCTAGGCCTCACAAAGCAAACAAATTCTTTGTCGGTTTGCGTGGTTATTTTGGATCAAAATTAGTGTTTCTCATTTCTTTCTTGAAATCAAAATAGTTCTAACATGGTGTTTTCAGAAGACGCAAGGCAAGAACAGTGGAATGAAAGTACTTTTCAAAAACACAGACCTAAAAGCTATGGACTAAACAAAAGCAAAAACAAGAAAATAGAATAGAGTTGTGTTACTTACCAGATGAAAAGGAGAAAGCTGAGGATGAGAGCAGCAGCAAGGAAGAAGAAACACGAGCGCAGCAAGTTCAGAAGCTCAGGAACGATAGAGAGAGAAGAAGAAGTGAATAGTGTAGGGTTTGATCCAAAATGAAGGGTTTTTCGTTTTGATGCAAAGGAAAAGACGGGAACTGTTCAAAAATTGCGAAACACGAAGACGGCGCGACAGCTAAGATTGGCCAAACGGAGTGTGCCACGTGTCATGGAAGGAGAAGCGGTTCAGTTTCTTTGACTGAAGAGACGTTTTGACCGGATAAAGGTAGCTCAGTTTAAATGTAGCTCGGTGAAAGGTTAAAACTTTTAGCCCGGTTTATAAAAAGTAATCCCTATCATGCTACGCAGATGGGATTAAGGGGCAATTGAGAGGGAATTTATATGGAAATTGGACCGAGCTAAGTAATGGGCCGATATGGCCAAGTACGAAAGGCGAGTAGAAGGGCCCCGAAGTTAGTCCGGTCTCCGAAGTACCTAATGTTACAGGTCGCAGTGTATTACGGTTATCTCGGTCAAGTCCTCTAAACCGAAGTATGATAAGCTTCTTCAGGACTGTTCTGAGTTTAGTTCGGCGCGGGCACTTCTATGGATAGCTCGGTCTTAACATTTGAAAGCCGAGATAGAAGCAAAGAAAGGAAGCAGAGCCGGACTCGAAGTTAGTTCGGCCACACCTACTGTCTAGTTACGGAAGTATTATTTCGGTCGTTTGGTTAGTTCCGGCCATGGTAAAACCCATCTCACTGGGTGTAAGCAGTGAGAGGGGTGTGGGTGGAGGATAAAGGATTATCCTTCAGGAGATTGAATCCTAGCAGGACTCTACATGGAAAAAGTAAAAGTCCTACTAGGGTGCTATACGGAACCTATAAAGCTCACAAACATCACCTATGGAGAGATAACACAAACTTTTTTTCTGAATACACAGAACTTTTGTCTATTGTCAAGCTTACTGACTTAGGCATCGGAGAGGTTTCCGGCACATACCCGCGGCTAGCTCACGTTTGTATTTTCAGGTTGATAAAGCGACGTCGTACAGAGGAACGCAGACTTGATCAACAGGATTATACGAGAAGGTTTATTTCTTTCCCGTACAGAGATGAAATTAAAACCAAAATCAAAACCCATATAATAAAATATTTGAAGTTCACCATTTATGACTTGGAAAGTCCAAACATAAATTTATGCCCAAAAAAAAAAAAAAAAAAATCACCAGATAACAAAGCCATTTTATAAGCAATAATGAATAATATTTCATGAAGCAACTAAAGTAATACAACACATATACATTGACCAGAATTTTTGAAATACAACATAGAATATTATACTCTCTTAAAAATGTGCAAAAAAAAAAAAAAAACATAAACTCTCTTGTCATATTTCACATAAATGTTAAAATACCAAGTCTTTCAAATTTTTCTTTTAATTAGAAACTCTAGATATTCAAAAAAAAGTTAAATGAAAAAAAACAGTCCATTTCTTTTTAGAATCACACAACAAATATACTACATTTGAATGGCACAAATTTTTTTTTTTTTTATAACAAAATGTTAAATACATTTTTTTTGGTTAAATTAAATACTTGGTGAATTTGAATGAAAACAAAACGGATTATGTTAAATACTTGTGTTAAGTTAAATACTAATAAGTTTAATACATTTTTTTTTTCATGAAGACAACTAAAGTAATACACACATATATATATTGACCAGAATTTTTTGAAATACAACATAGAATACTATACTCCCTTAAAAAGGTGCAAAATAAATAAATAAATAAATAAACTCTCTTGCCATATTACACATAAATGTTAAAATGCCAAGTTTTTCAAATTTTTCTTTTAATTATGAACTCTAGAAAAAAAAAAAAAACAGTCCATTTCTTTTTAGAATCACACAACAAAATAGATTACATTTGAATGGTACAATTTTTTATTTTTTATTTTTTATAATAAAATGTTAAATACATTTTGTGGGTTAAGTTAAATACTTGGTGAATTTGATTCAAAGCAAAACGGATTATGTTAAATACTTGGGTTAAGTTAAATACTTGTAAGTTAATACTTTTTTTTTTTTCATGAAGACAACTAAAGTAATATACACATATATACATTCATCAGAATTTTTTGAAATATAACATAGAATACTATACTTCTTTAAAAAGGTGCAAAAAAAAAAAAGAAAAGAAAACATAAACTCTCTTATCATTATTACACATAAATGTTAAAATGTCAAGTCTCTGAAATTTTTCTTTTAATTAGGAACTCTAGATATTAAAAAAACAATTTATGAAAAATATTTATCATCTGTACAACACATAGCACTAAATATTTTAAAAAATATTCAAAAAAAAATTTATAAATATTTATCATCTGTACAAAAAAAATAAAATAAAATAACTCTCGCCATATTACACATAAAATGTTAAATGCCAAGTCTTTCAAATTTTTCTTTTAATTAGGAACTCTAGATATTCAAAAAAAAATAAATGAAAAAATAGTCCATTTCTTTTAGAATCACACAACATATACTACATTTGAATGGTACAATTTATTTATTTTATAACAAAATGTTAAATACGTTTTTTTGGATTAAGTTAAATATTTGGTGAATTTGATTCAAAGCAAAACGGATTATATTAAATACTTGCGTTAAGTTAAATACTTATAAGTTTAATACATTTTTTTTTTCATGAAAATAACTAAAATAATACACATATATACATTCACTTGTACTATTTCTAATTTATCTTGACGGGCAGGGTATCAAATGACTACCCTTTGTGCCTAGGTTAGGCTTCCCTTTGGAATATGGATGAATCCATTGTGTGTTTCCGTGTCATTTGATTTCATAAGTTTATCGGTTGGGATGGATTTGTAAGACATGATTGTGAACTATTCTTAGAAAGAAATATTCTACTTCCATTTATGGGATTTACCTATACAGGTCAATGATCTTGTGATGCTGGACGGCCGACAAATGTAAAAGAAAAGAAAGGCCACACCAAAAGAAAATAAGAGAACCTTTCTGATTTCAATACCAAATTCAGTAATCATAGTCTGAGTAATCCTGTTTGTATAATTGCCAATTTATAGGCATCCAAGAGAATCCCAATTAAAAGTTATCAAAGATGGAACAATACAATGTTTAAATCCTACTTGATATCCTAATCTTCAATTCTTTCCTCATCCAACGCTTTGTCTACATCATCCTTTTCTTGTCAACCATGATAGCAATTTATATGTATATATATACATATTTATTTTTATTTTTGTAAGTAGCCATGATAACATTGGATCTTAGCTTTGTGTGCCTGTGCGGGGCACGTGTGACAGACTATACATTGTGAGCAAATGGATAGAGACAATATAGGGTAGGTTTGGTTTGTGTTTCTGAAAAAAATTTCAGAAATTTCTCTACAAACAAATTTCAGAAATTTTCTCTACCAAACAAATTTTCCCAAAAAATTTCCCAAAACACACAAACCAAACAAGTTTCCAAACAAATCTCTCACACACCACATCAAATCAATCACTTTTTCCAAAAACTCTCTCTCAAAACAATTTTCCAAAACAAATTTCCTAAAAAACCAAACCAAACATGTTTTCGTACTTTTTATCTCTAAAACACATCTCTCAAACACAACCAAACATACCCATAAGATTTATACTTTGCAGAACTTATGTGTAGATCATGAGTTGTCATCCATTGAAGAATTATACTTTTAATCCCTTTTTTTTTTTTTTTTTTTGTGTAGATCATGGTTTTATGAAAGAAAACCATCTCCTATCCATACTCTATTTTAAAATTTTATCAAAAAAGATTAAAAGTATCATTATTGGAGATTTTGTGAAATTTTGAATCTATTATGTTTTTCCTGTGTATAATAGCCAAATAATTTTGAAACTAACCTTATCAACCATGACAGTTGACAGTAAACACATGTGTATATCTTTTTTTTTTTTTTTTTTTTTTGAACACCAAACCAATGAACACCAAACCAGTTTTATCTATTATGTTTTTCTTTCTAATTGCCAAATATACAAATGTGTATAACCTCACTGAAACAGCTACTATACAAATATATCTAAGAGCCAAATATGTTTTTCTAATAGCCAAATAATTATGTTTTACCAATTTTTGTCTCTCCACGAGCACAAAGCAGCTACTCTCTCTCAGTGTGTATATATCTATCAACCATCCCCTACCAATCCTCCTTTCCTTCTTTATCTCACTCAAACAACTTACCTCACCATGAGCACAAAGCCAACTAATAAAAAACATAGTCAAACAGCTTACCTCATTCCCTTCTTTGCAACTACTCTTTAATTTTGTCTCTCCTCCTTTCTCTCAGTGTGTATATATCTATCAACCATCACCTACTCAAACAGCTTACCTGATAACTATACACCATCAGCACAGAGCCAACTAATAAAAAACAGAGCCAACTACTCTTTAATTTTTATTTTTTGATTGATGACTACTCTTTAATTTTTACTCAAGGCACGGTGTAAAAAACAGGAAATCAGTTAACTTGAGTCAATTTTATTCTTCTTCTTCAGTTACCAAAGCAATAACAAAAGAAAAAATAAGAACCAAAGTAATAAACTAACCCAGCAGCCGAAGTGATGTCGAGCCGGAGTGAACAACGGTGAGAGTGATCAGAGTGAGATTTTCAAAAGCTCGGATGAAGGCTCTGATTTGAACAACGGTGTAAGCTCTGATGAAGGCTTTGATTTGAACAACGTTGTAAGCTGTGATGAAGGCAAAAGCTGAGATTTTCAAAAAAATTCAAGAAGAAGAACGGAGAAGAAAAAGAGATAGAGAGGGTAGGCAGAGAAATAGAGAGGGAATGTGGTAGACAGAGGGTAGATGGGGAGACAGAGGTTAGATACTGAGGGAGAAGAGTGGGGAAACAGACGGTAGAGTGTTGGGCGAGAACATCATCAACTGAAGAATTGATCTGAGCCATGGATAGATATTAGAATTGATCTGAGCCATTGAAAGAAAATGTGTCTCTCATACATTTTATACATTTTCAAAAACCCTTCTCCTTATTATATAGATTTTTTAATTATTTAGAAAAGAAATAGGATAGATTGGTAAGGATCCTCCAATTTTTCTTTTATTATTAAAATTGTAATTTTTTAATGTTGTGTTTAGTTGATGTCACGACCCAAACCCGCCCCTATGGGTTTAGCACCGTAACCGGCCAGTAATCTGAGATTACCGAAGGCCTGCTTAACAGTAATACAGTAGTACAGAGTACAGGGGCATGACGGAAGCCAGAACAATAAATAAACAATATCCAATGAGCTGTGACAGCCTGTATGCAAAAAGATTTTTCATACATATAGACATTCAGTACAGAACAGTATGCACAATATTTACAATCATTTAATACAGGGACTTAATCCCTAATAACAATACAGTACAGTGCTGTCAGTCTATACAGTAATACCAATCAGATACAGGGACAGACGGGGAGATTAAAACACCCCTAAGCCATAGCTTGAAAGGCTTGGAACCTCGCAGTGAGGCACAGTGGTTGGCTTGACAAAACTAAAGCTTGCCTGACGCTCCTAGCCGCAGTCTGGTGCCTGTACACCTACATATATATATGAGCAGTGAGCTAAAGCCCAGTGAATAACACAATGCGTAAAGGGGTTAAGAAAGAATGTCCTTTCAGTATTTTAAACAGTCGTTTGCCTCAGTAGATCAGTTATACAGTCGGTGGCTTATACTTCATGTCATATCAGTCATTTAGAAATCATAGTAATCGTACGTGGCACAACCGATAGCAAAACAGTATGGTGGTAGTAGCAGTGTCAGTACAGTAGTAGTAACGGTAACAATACAGTACAGTAACAGTGCAGTAATGGTAACAGTAACAGTACAGTAACAGTAAAGGTAACAATAACAGTAACAGTAACAGTACAGTTCTTATGGACTCAAGAGGTGTCTCGCACAGATTCTAGAGGTGGCTCACACTGTAGCACTTAGGTCCGTGCAGCACTTTGCTCCAGATTTCACAAATTGGCTTAAAGCCCAGTATGGACTCAAGAGGTGTCTCGCACAGATTCTAGAGGTGGCTCACACTGTAGCACTTAGGTCTGTGCAGCACTTTGCTCCAGAGATATCCGTGACAGTAGCAGTACAGTAAACAGTAGGTCTTAAAAGACCGAACAGTCAATTGATGGCCATCAATCAGTAAACAGTAGTGGTTCCAACGAGGGAACCGACAGAGGTCTCTGTCAGTAGCAGAAATAGTAAACAGTAGTTGCTAAAGATGCCACAATACAGTTTAGAATATAGGACATACATTCATTCAGTTAACAGTAAACAGTTCATAAAATAGTTCAACTCGGTAAACAGTTCAGGAGATAATCATTTTTGAACGTATCTTTACACAATTGTTACTCACAATGTTCTGGGCTACAGTAAGCTAGAGCGTCTCCTCGGTAAGCCAACCCTACACAGTTAACAGATTGAACACACACTAAGCTACACAGTTGGGAAAGATAATAACTTAATCCCTAATTTGCCTCGGTGTGGTTCTACATCCATATCCTCATTAAAATGTCTTAAACTAGGCCTAAGAATGCCTAGAATGGAATGAGGATGCAAAGATGCACTCAGAAAACAGTTTCAGAATTTTCAGAAAACAATGGTCTCGCTCGAGCGTGGCTTTCTACGCTCGAGCGGACATGCAGACAAAGGTCTCCGCTCGAGCGTGAATTCCGTCGCTCGAGCGGACTGTGTGTTACAGTAAAAATACTGGATGCTCGCATTTTACACTCGAGCGTAACTTTTCTCGCTCGAGCGGAAGACACGATCACAGAGTGTACGCTCGAGCGTGGACTTCCTCGCTCGAGCGTGGGTCCAAAATCTGGAAATTCCAGATTTGAACCTCAATCTCAAAATCAAGTTTCAATGTACCAAATTCGATCCTTTTGGGCTAATTTTCTGGAAAACACATCAAAACTCATAATATAACATGTTTCAAAGGTCAATTTGAGAAATCGAAGCCCAAAGGTAGTTCATTTGAACACATTTTCAAACAACATTTCATGTACAAGATGAACATGGTACATGCATGACTTTAAATCAATTCAAAGCTTCAGTACATGCTCTAATGAGCCAATTCTTTTCAAAACAAGGTGAAGTCATGGACTTAAACATAATTATGAGCATGCATGTAACAATTAGTCATGTAAACAACTTTAAATTCATCAATATCAACATGCATGCATGGAATGAGCTTCAATTCAACATGCTAGAACTAAATCATGCCTTAGCTCTACAATTTGACATGAATTATGCAAGAATCAACTTAAAGACAACAATGAGAGGTTGAATTCCTCACCTAGGTCCTCAAATACAAGTCTAGAGGCTCAATTAGGCAAATCTCCTACAAATTCTTCAAGTCTTACAAGCCAAATCAAGATGAAGCAAGATGAACTCACTCTCTCACTTCCTCTCTCACTATGGTCGGCTATAACAAGGAAATGAGGCTGAGCAAATGTTTGGATTAAGTGCAATGTGAAGGCCAAGGTGTTGAGATAGTGGGCCACTAGAGTGGCAATTTGGTAAATAAGGCCAACAATGCAATTCAACTTATTTTAATCCCATTTAATCACACCAAATAAATTTTCAATTAAATATACCAATAATTCACATAAATTCCAATGATCATAAAACATTGATCCATTTCCGATTCGGTCGCCGATAAGGCCTTCAATTCGCAGTTTAAATTACAGAACACGAATAGATCGATTAACAATCGACAGATAGAAAATGCATTTAAACAGTTACAGTCAATCAATCAGTCTCGAATCTCAGTCAGTCAGTTCAGTATTTTAATCAATCCAATTATCAATCATAATCGGTCTCGGTTTAGCAGTAATCAGTAAACAGTGATGAGGGTTGTTACAGTCTCCCCTCCTTAGAAAGAGTTGGTCCTCCAAACTCGAATTAACATATGACAACAGAGATGATGCTTAGCATAAAAGTAACTTTCACTCTATAACAGAAGCATAATCAGATTCATAAACAAGTTCATGGCCCAATCTCGATCTTAGCAATGCCAGAAACAGAATCAGAAATCACGTATAAGGATTGGGGCTCATATTAAAACAGAATCTTATGCACATTCAATTTTCAGTCAAGGACAGATTCGGATGCATGTTCATTTCCATATTCTTCTCCAGGGCATACATGGATGCCACAATTCTTACTTAAGCATTCGGGGTGCACTCGTTAGCACTACCAGAGCAGGTACAGAACAGATACAGTGCAGGACAGATACAGTACTTATCGGGGTTATAAATTTGCACTGGTCTCAGTTTCATAAGTAATTTCCCCCGTTAAATTACAGAGTTTCGATTTGTCCTCTTCCGAGTTGTTCACCCGGTCTTAGTTCAATTCGGTTCTCAATTCGGTAAGCCATCACAGTCAGTCCAGTTCATTCGGGAGTTATCGGTAACATAAGGCGAATTGTACATTACTCCCATAGTAGTAGGCAAAGTTCTGAAGTAAGTATTCATTTACTATTCATCAGTTCCAGTTCTCACAGATTCAGTCATAGCACATGTCAATACGACAACAGTCATACAGATTACATATACTTCCAGGCAGTCAGAGTTTATGATCAAAACCGGTCCGTGGTCAACAGATCCCATCAGTCTTGAAGTATAGGAATCACCAAAACAGTCATTTCCCAGTCAAACAAGTTCAAAGCACAAGCATCCAACAGAAATTCTATCAGTTACACAAAGGGTTTCATCAACCCACCGTTCTATCAGATTAGATCGGATAACAGTTCCATTCCCATCATTTCCAGATGAGGCACATTAGTTCGGACTCCATTCGTTTAGGTACATAATCAGTAGTTTCACAATTTGTCAACCGACATCAGAGTCTTATAGCATTACAATTCATATCAAAGCAGTACAGGTCATATACAACGTGTTCCTCCCAATAAGCTTATAGGCAGTGCACAGACATGCAGTTATTCACATTGAGAGGTAAGCATCACAGTCAATATAGCAATTTCCAAATAATTCCTTCATATAAGCATATGGTATACAGTAATACATCACCCAAGGTTCTTGGTGACACATAATATGAGTTGCCCTACGTGGGTTCCAGATCGGTCATACAGTCACTAAAGCATAGGCTCGCAGGTTCAATCAAACAGTCATGTCAATTTCTCACAATCACAATTCACAGTCTAGAGTTTATCATTAGGGGTCTTTATTCAGTCATGCAGTTCCAGGGTCGTAGTCCCAACGGTTAAATTATCAACAAATAACATAACAATCATTCCGAGCAAAGGTGAGCAGATATGTATATAAGTCTAAACAGTTTCCATAGCACAGGTAAATGTTAACATAAGGTTTTACAGTGTCGCACATATAGTCCGCATCAACGGTAGATTTCAAAAGATTCATTATTCACAGTCCATTCCTCTCAGTCTTAACAATATTACAAGCATGGGAACATATATACAGGTGTGAGTTCAAAATCAGTTTTCATGTAGGCATTCGTTCACAAATTCATAAGCGGGAGTTCATCTTTACAAACCAATATGGGTTCTTAGTTTCAGTAGTCTCACACACACAAACAGTTCGCGTGTATAATTCGAGTTCAAGGGTCCGTTCATTCAATAATGTCCGTCAATACGTAACAGTGCAGTACAAATCATAGTCGTACAAATTTCTCGAATTACAGTCAATCATAAGGTATTCCCATGTTCAACAGTTCTAGTACAGTTCAAAAGGTCATACCTACAGTTCACTTTCAGTTGTTGCAATATGATACAAGGACCTAACTCAGCAAGTTCTCGTTGTTCACAAGTCCTAACAGTCCTCATAGTATAATGGTTCATAATTCCAGTAATTCAATCGGTTCATCAATATGTTCTCAGTCTATACCAAATTACGGAATATACGATTCCCACAAACGTTCGTACAAGCAGTTTCATCTATTTCAGGTAATACCTACGTCAGTCTTTTCAGTTTTCCGAGCATTCTCCGGAACTAGGGTCTAGTGTTAGACTCATTCATGTAAGTTGAGTTCGTGGCAAGATTTAGGCAAATGTCCTTCCTGACCACGTCTAAACAAGTTTCGGATAGGTGGCGGCAACGCCCCAGTGGTATTTCCCACATACAGTACAGATAGGTATATCATTGTTCACATTGCTTCTTTGACCTTCATTGGTCAAAGCTATTGCCCGAGATTTTCCATTCACGAGGTCATTTTCACTTTCTGTTACTTCTGTTTCATTCTTTCTAATTCAGTTGGCGATGTTGATTTGGATATTTCAATGCTGCTACGTCATCTCAGACATTATACTCTATCCAGGACATCTACACACTTTGACGGTCGTAAAACATCGATTCAGTCAATCATATCTAGGTCACACCCACCTTCAGTTCTTTTCTAGTCTTTGTAGTTAGTATCTATCATGTGGGTGCCTATCAAGCTAGTTAGGTAAATTTTACCTCATATTCGAGCACAGTCTTATCACCTTTCAAGTTGTTCAAACTCAGGTACTTTCTTATCTCGGATGCATTGGGGAAAGTATTTTTCGGAGAAAACTTCATATATTTTCTCAGTTTTCTAAACCTAAGTCTCAGTTTTCAGTGGTTCGGTACCTCCCAGAAATTTCCGGTGGTTTCAGTTTTTTTTGGGTTTCCGTATCAGTGTCATCAGTTCATATTCAGTTGATTCAAGCACGTATGTCAGCCTTTTTATCTCCTCAGATTTTCAGTTAAGACGTCAACCATTCCTTCTAGCCTGTTAGCTCTAACATCAGAAGATTCGGTTTGCTTACGTTCCTCGTCCTTTCCCTTGTTTACACACAACAGGGTGTTTAGCAATATAGGAGAGGTTCTTACTGGTTTTACATTTCATTCCATATCAGACGTGTGTATGCCTTCAATTCAACTCAGGTACGGTCACATGACCCTTTACTTTCACACGTTCATTTTCTTATAGATTTCCCTATTAGTAGTAACATTAACATTACATGTTATTCCATTTAACTTCTTTAAGTATGCATATAGACTTCGTTTCATTTCACTATAAGCAGTGGTAGCAATTATAAACATAAACAGTTGCATACTTAAACAGTTTAACACATTAGTATATAATCAGTCATGTCATAACCACACACTTTTCACTTTTATGCTCATGCAATGCCCTAACTTCTTTTCTAGGACATCCTATAGCTCATTTGACACGTGTGTGCGGTATAACTCGTGGTAAGTATCGCTCTGATACCACTCTGTCACGACCAAAACCCGTCCCTATGGGTTTAGCACCGTAACCGGCCAGTAATCCGAGATTACCGAAGGCCTGCTTAACAGTAATACAGTAGTACAGAGTACATGGGCATGGCGGAAGCCAGAACAATAAATAAACAATGTCCAATGAGCTGTGACAGCCTGTATGCAAAAAGATTTTTCATACATATAGACATTCAGTACAGAACAGTATGCACAATATTTACAATCATTCAATACAGGGACTTAATCCCTAATAACAATACAGTACAATGCTGTCAGTCTATACAGTAATACCAATCAGATACAGGGACAGACGGGGAGATTAAAACATCCCTAAGCCATAGCTTGAAAGGCTTGGAACCTCGCAGTGAGGCACAGTGGTTGGCTTGACAACAACTAAAGCTTGCCTGATGCTCCTAGAGGCGGTTTGGTGCCTATACACCTACATATATATATGAGCAGTGAGCTAAAGCCAGTGAATACACAATACGTAAAGGGGTTAAGAAAGAAGTCCTTTCAGTATTTTAAACAGTCGTTTGCCTCAGTAGATCAGTTATACAGTCGGTGGCTTATACTTCATGTCATATCAGTCATTTAGAAATCATAGTAATCGTACGTGGCACAACCGATAGCAAAACAGTACGGTGGTAGTAGCAGTGTCAGTACAGTGTCAGTACAGTAATAGTAACGGTAACAATACAGTACAGTAACAGTGCAGTAGCGGTAACAGTAACAGTAACAGTACAGTAACAGTAAAGGTAACAATAACAGTAACAGTAACAGTACAGTTTCTTATGGACTCAAGAGGTGTCTCGCACAGATTCTAGAGGTGGCTCACACTGTAGCACTTAGGTCCGTGCAGCACTTTGCTCCAGATTTCATAGATTGGCTTAAGCCCAGTATGGACTCAAGAGTGTCTCGCACAGATTCTAGAGGTGGCTCACACTGTAGCACTTAGGTCTGTGCAGCACTTTGCTCCAGAGATATCCGTGACAGTAGCAGTACAATAAACAGTAGGTCTTAAAGACCGAACAGTCAATTGATGGCCATCAATTAGTAAACAGTAGTGGTTCCAACGAGGGAACCGACAGAGGTCTCTGTAACAGTAGCAGAAATAGTAAACAGTAGTTGCTAAAGATGCCACAATACAGTTCAGAATATAAGACATACATTCATTCAGTTAACAGTAAACAGTTCATAAAATAGTTTAACTCGGTAAATAGTTCAGTTCAGTAAACAGTTCAGGAGATAATCATTTTTGAACGTATCTTTACACAATTGTTACTCACAGTGTTCTGGGCTATAGTAAGCTAGAGCGTCTCCTCGGTAAGCCAACCCTACACAGTTAACAGATTGAACACACACTAACCTACATAGTTGGGAAAGATAATAACTTAATCCCTAATTTGCCTCGGTGTGGTTCTACATCCATATCCTCATTAAAATGTCTTAAACTAGGCCTAAGAATGCCTAAAATGGAATGAGGATGCAAAGATGCACTCAGAAAACAGTTTCAGAATTTTCAGAAAAACAATGGTTTCGCTCGCGCATGGCTTTCTACGCTCGAGCGGACATGCAGACAAAGGTCTCCGCTCGAGCGTGAATTCCGTTGCTCGAGCGGACTGTGTGTTACAGTAAAAATACTGGATGCTCGCATTTTACGCTCGAGCGTAACTTTTCTCGCTCGAGCGGAAGACACGATCATAGAGTGTACGCTCGAGCGTGGGTCCAAAATCTGGAAATTCCAGATTTGAACTTCAATCTCAAAATCAAGTTTCAATGTACCAAATTCGATCCTTTTGGGCTAATTTTCTGGAAAACACATCAAAACTCATAATATAACATGTTTCAAAGGTCAATTTGAGAAATCGAAGCCCAAAGGTAGTTCATTTGAACACATTTTCAAACAACATTTCATGTACAAGATAAACATGGTACATGCATGACTTTAAATCAATTCAAAGTTTCAATACATGCTCTAATGAGCCAATTCTTTTCAAAACAAGGTGAAGTCATGGACTTAAACATAATTATGAGCATGCATGTAACAATTAGTCATGTAAACAACTTTAAATTCATCAATATCAACATGCATGCATGGAATGAGCTTCAATTCAACATGCTAGAACTAAATCATGCCTTAGCTCTACAATTTGACATGAATTATGCAAGAATCAACTTAAAGACAACAATGAGAGGTTGAATTCCTCACCTAGGTCCTCAAATACAAGTCTAGAGGCTCAATTAGGCAAATCTCCTACAAATTCTTCAAGTCTTACAAGCCAAATCAAGATGAAGCAAGATGAACTCACTCTCTCACTTCCTCTCTCACTATGGTCGGCTATAACAAGGAAATGAGGCTGAGCAAATGTTTGGATTAAGTGCAATGTGAAGGCCAAGGTGTTGAGATAGTGGGCCACTAGAGTGGCAATTTGGTAAATAAGGCCAACAATGCAATTCAACTTATTTTAATCCCATTTAATCACACCAAATAAATTTTCAATTAAATATACCAATAATTCACATAAATTCCAATGATCATAAAACATTGATCCATTTCCGATTCGGCCGCCGATAAGGCCTTCAATTCGCAGTTTAAATTATAGAACACGAATAGATCGATTAACAATCGACAGATAGAAAATGCATTTAAACAGTTACAGTCAATCAATCAGTCTCGAATCTCAGTTAGTCAGTTCAGTATTTTAATCAATCCAATTATCAATCATAATCAGTCTCGGTTTAGCAGTAATCAGTAAACAGTGACGAGGGTTGTTACAGTTGAGAGATTTAAAAATATAAAGACAAAAAATAGATAAAATATACTTACATTTCATATAATTTTATACATACTTTTTTTTATTTATTTTTTAATTTTTTAAAATATTTTTTTAAATCTCCCAAACAAACATAAGTTTAAATAGAATATATAGGGATAGGGCTAATTCGGTCAAATAAACGAAAGCTGAATTTAAAATCACACAGACTGGGGAGGTTTTATTTACACATATACATTCCTCCTTTTACACATCTTTCTTAATTCACACACCAAAAAAAAAAAAAATTTACTCAACACACACAATTTTATTCCAGGTATACCCCATACACACACTCCCAATTCACACACCTTCTTCCACACCAGCCAACAACGATCAAACCCTAACCCTAACCCTAGGCAGCAACCACCTTGCCGACGGCGACGCAGCACCGACAACCCCCCCCTCTCTCTCTCTCTCTCCTCTAAGTCGCGAAAAGGAAGGCGACGACGACTCGCAGACGAACGGCGACGGTGGCTCGCAGACGAAAGGGGGTTCGGATGTTGATGGTCGAACCAGTGTGCTTTGTTCGGATGGTGATAGTCGAACCAAATTCATTGGTTCGATGGTTGATTTCCGAACGGAGGCGATTCGTTCGACACTGGTAGTCCGAACGGAGGCGATTTCACGATGCCCGACGTGGTGGGGAAGAGAAGCGGGAAGGCAATGGGTTCGCAGATGAAGGGGAGTTACAGTGGTGAAGGAAGAGGTAACGGCGGTGATAGAGGAAAAGAGAGGCGGCGACCATGGAGGATGGTGGTGCTTGATGGTTAGGGTTAGGGTTAGGTTTTTGGACCGAAAGAGACGGGGGTTGGGGGAGAAGAGGAAGGTTATTTTGATAGTTTCATTTTGGGACTGAAAGTAATAAAAAAAATTCATTAAGTATGTATAAAGAGGGTAAATAGTGTGTGCAAACATAGGCTCCCACAGACCGTCGGATCTACAATTGTCAGATAATAGACGTTGGATCAAAAGAATGAGATCGGCTCCCAAATTTCAAATCTCGTTCCCATCCCGCTCTCGTTCAGAATTCAGAGAGAGAAAGAGAGAGAGAATCGTGGCTGGATCTTCAAAAACAACGTAACAGTAGTGTGTTCGATTCTCTCACTTGGGTCGTTCGAAAATGTCTGGTCGCCCTGAGAAAGAGAAAGGCGTCAATGTTCAAGTCCTTCTTCGTTGCAGGTACCAATCTGTCTCTCTCTCTCTCTCTCTCTCTCTATATATATATATATATAAATAAATATATGTATGCATACATACATATAAACCAGTGTAGGCGTTAGGGTTTTATCTGGTTGTGAATCGCTAATCTAATTTTTCTTCACAAATTTCGTTATTTTTATTGAGATTGTTGCAGAATATTGTTGACAATTGTGTGAATTTATCTAATTTATGATTTATGATGTATATTTGTTTGTTTTCAGGCCATTTAGCGAAGAAGAGTTGCGGAGCAATGCACCGCAGGTGGTGACTTGCAATGAGTACCAGAGGGAAGTCGCAGTTTCTCAAAACATTGCTGGGAAACACATTGATAGGGTTTTCACGTTCGACAAGGTATTTTATTTGAAAAAGGTTATTTTTTTTTAATGCTAAATTTAGTTACTTTGATGTAAATTGTAGATGAGATTTTCTGTAGTAGTTCATTTGATAACTTATAGGCAGAGTGGGCAATTTGTTTCTTGTTCTGTTTTGGTACCGCTTCATGTCTAGAAGAGAGGTTTTTCAATATGAAGTGTGAATATGGTGTTTTTTCAGCATTTTACTTTGAAAGACAGCTTTTTAAGTGTCTTGGAAAGTCAAATATAAGAGAGTAAGGCTGATAGCATACAAAAATATTGGGGCAAGGAAATTATGTATCAAGTGAAGTTTAATATTATGTTTTTGGACTGTTAGGAATCCGTAACACCTAATCAGGATTAGTGAAATGCGAAATACAAAAACAAACAAATACACAAGAAAGATAAATCACATGTACACACAAAGAATGCAAGGTTTACGTGGTTCACTCCAAAACTGGGGTTACGTCTATGATTGTTGTGATTTTCACTATGATCAGAAAGGTTACAAGAGATTACAATGATAGCTGCTCCTTTCAACTATATATATATATACCTAGAAAATTAGGGCAACATGTCACAAGTTTGAATATACCATGGATTTACTCTAAAACATTTGGGTTATTTGCGGTCGAGTGGTTAGTGTCTGATACTTATCAGTCATGTTACATGCACTCATGTATGGGTGTCGGGTGCGGGTGCGGGTGCATATCATCTAGAGGTCGGACACTTTAAACATCAAATATAAGGATACGTGGACTTTGGCAAAAAAATGATTATATTTTTAACCTAATATGTGAGACAAAATGGTGTTACGGTGTCAAAAAAGCATTTTACTCATTTTATAGTAATTATACAATAATATACATATATAATGATAGTGTTTAATACAGATATATGTGAAGTGTTCAATCCAATGAAAAGTGTCGGACACATATCTCACATCTGTGTCCAAGTGTCTAAGTGTCCGAAACGGGTATTTGATTTTTTTTGATAACATAGCTTATTAGAGGATTCACACTACCCCAACACTAACTTGTAATGATCTTTGAGTTATATACTGGCATTAATTCATGTACCATATAGGTTTTTGGCCCTTCAGCTCAGCAAAAAGATCTTTATGATCAAGCAGTTGTTCCTATTGTTAATGAAGTTCTGGAGGGTTTCAATTGTACCATTTTTGCCTATGGACAAACTGGCACAGGAAAAACTTACACCATGGAAGGAGAATGTAAGAGGTCGAAGGTACTTTGTTGTTTATGTGGTTAGTTCATGTTTAAGTTTGCTATACTTACTCATTTCAAGTACTGATGCCATGTCTATATTTTGTGACAGAGTGGACCTAATGGAGACTTGCCTCTGGAAGCAGGTGTCATACCTAGAGCCGTGAAGCAAATTTTTGACACATTGGAGAGTCAAAATGCAGAATACAGTGTTAAAGTTACTTTCTTAGAATTGTATAATGAGGAGATCACTGACTTGCTTGCCCCTGAGGAGATATCCAGAGTTGCGTTGGAGGATAGGCAGAAAAAACAGTTGCCTCTCATGGAAGATGGGAAAGGTGGTGTTCTTGTAAGAGGATTGGAGGAGGAAATTGTAACGAGTGCTAGTGAGATTTTTACGCTACTTGAAAGGGGGTCTGCAAAACGTCGCACCGCAGAAACTCTATTAAACAAACAATCAAGGTCATTATTCTTTCATTGCCTTTGTAGTCATAATCAGAATCCAATCTCCTTGTTTGTTAACATATTTTGTTTCTCAGTCGGTCACATTCCCTTTTTTCCATAACCATACACATCAAAGAAGCAACCCCAGAAGGTGAAGAGCTTATCAAATGTGGCAAACTGAATTTGGTTGATTTGGCTGGTTCAGAAAATATTTCTCGTTCCGGTGCTAGGGAGGTATTTTGACATCTACATTTACTGTAAAAGCTGAACACAAGAATTTGGTAATTAAATTAAGATAAATCATGTTATTTTCAAGTTACAGCAAGCTAATTAGCCCAGTGGAATTGCCTGCCAATCTTGTTCGGAGATTGCAGGCTACGTGCCCAGCCTATGGCCTGACTTTGGGGCTACAAATGACAGAAAAACATCTTTTTAGTTAATTTTGTTTTTCAGTCTTGTCTTTTTACTTTGGGTAAAATTCGGTAATGAATTTGTTATATTTGTCTTTTTTGTTTAATATGAGTGTATATTTCCTAGGGTCGTGCAAGAGAGGCAGGAGAGATAAACAAAAGCTTGCTAACTCTCGGACGAGTTATTAATGCTCTTGTGGAGCATCTTGTACATGTCCCCTACAGGTTAAAGTTGTTTTCATTAGATCTTTGGCTTGTTTTTATATCTTTTCCAGATTTTTTCCCCTTCCCAATTATGTACTTACTATGCTAAATCGGAATGTAGGGATAGCAAGCTCACCCGTCTGCTTCGTGATTCGTTGGGTGGAAGAACCAAGACATGCATTATTGCCACAGTATCGCCTGCAGTCCATTGTCTGGAGGAGACCTTGAGTACACTGGACTATGCACATAGGGCAAAACATATTAGAAATAAGCCTGAGGTTGATATTGGAATCTTATTGTTTTCAAGAATTTGAGTGCATTTCTAAGAAATAAGCCATAGGGTGGGGGAACAAAATCTTAATTTTTAAACTCATCAAGTGCTGGCATTATCTCTAAGTTGAAAATGTATGAGAATGTTGTACGTACCATGTTGCTAGTAATTCCTTGGATGAAAGTACTGTAAATGCTTTAATTTCACAAAGCACCAGTCTATGAAGAGCTCGTCATGGATGGGTGGAATGTACCTTTGTCATATTTCTGTTGGCATGGATTACCTTGTGTTGTTGATCTTGATGGTCTTAACGAATGGGCCTTTGCATTTAAGTATTTAAACATAATTTTGGTTTATTATTATTTTAATTTTTAATTTTTAAACGCTTTTTTGTTTTTGTAGGTCAACCAGAAAATGATGAAATCAACTCTTATAAAGGATCTTTATGGTGAAATTGAACGACTTAAGGCAGGTATAAACTTTTTGGATTCCTGTTTTTGATAAGAGATACTTCTACCTTCAATTACTTATTCCAGGTATATTTTTTTTAGTGAATTTCTTTATCTATTCTTTAATCCTTCCTCACTATCCAGAGGTTTATGCTGCACGTGAGAAAAATGGTGTCTACATACCAAAGGAACGATACTATCAGGAGGAGAGTGAAAAGAAGGTACTCCACTGGTCTCATCATTTGTGATTTTCTTTCACTGTTTAAGCATCACTCTACTTTGATACTTATACAATCATTCAATCTTACTATTGACCATTAATAGACTAAAAAATGTGCTAATCAGATCCATTCGCTGTTGTTATGGTTGACTATTCAGCAATTTTTTATTTTATTTTATTTTTTGGTAGCTTCTTAGTACAAGGGTTGAATCGTCCCTGATTTGACAAATCATTTTTGATATATGTATCCCTCATCGTTCTATCATTGATTTCTGAAGTCTATTCATCTAACATTCACCTCTAATCTTGTATATTCTTTCTTCATGTTTAGGCAATGGCGGATCAGATTGAACAAATGGAAGTTACAATAGAAACCCACCAGAAGGTCCATTTAATTTAAGCAACTGTAAAAACAATAGAATTTGGTCTGCTATGTGATTGTGTGATAATTTGTTTCACCTCACATACTTAATTTGCTATGACCAGCAACTTGAGGAATTACAAGATAAATTCGATGATCAGGTTAAAAAATGCTCTGATATAGACAACAAACTTGATGCTACCCAGGTAAGTTCTATCCGTATGTGGTTATGTATGGTTTTAGGATTCATCCTTAGGTTCTTATCATGTGATTGAAAGTTTTGTAGAAAAACTTGAACCAAACAAGCAAATCGTTGGCCAGCACTGAAGAAGAGTTAAGGAGATGCCAGTATGCTCTCAAGGAGTGTGATTTTATTATCTCTGAGCAGAAAAAAGCAGGTATGCTTGAATATTTCTGTTGTTAGAATTTCTTTGCTAGCTCCATCATAATGTTGGTGAATAATTGAAACAGAAAATGCATTGGCCCATCAAGCAAGTGTCTTGCGGTCTGACTTGGAGAAATCTCTGCAGGATAATGCTTCTTTATATTTGAAAATTGGTATGTAGTGTCGGTTTTAACCTATTAATGTTGTGTTTGGTTGGGGGATTTGAGGAGGGATTTGGAAAGGGAAATGAAAAAAATAGGTGAAATATGAATAAAATATACCTAAATTTCACCTAGTTTCACACACCTTTTCTCTTTCCCTTTCCAAATCCCTCAAATCCCCCAACCAAACACAACATAAGAGTATTGATTGCTGTCATAAATTCCTGACTGGTGCTATCTGGTGTGATTTTGTGTAGAAAGAGAAGACAAACTGAATGCTGATAACAGGTCAGTTGTGAATGGTTTCCGAACTGATCTTGCGCAGCAACTAGGCTCCCTTTGTAATACGGTAGCAAAGTCGATGTCTCGACAAAGTGAACACCTTCAGTGCATTGAGAAACATTGTCAATCCTTTTTGGACATACACAATAAGGTATTTCTGAATTTGTTGCAGATTTTGTTATTGTACACCCCTCCCTCCCCCCTCTACATATGTTAATCTTGCATTACTATATTTTAATTTGATACCAGCTTATAAGTACTTGTTTTGCACGAGATTGAGTTTCAACACAATTGATTTTAACAAAATTCCTTTCATAGGCTGTCATCGATTTAAAGAAAAAGATGACTGCTTCGAGGGCAGTATATATTTCTCACATGGAGGCTGTGCAAAATGTTGTTTGCTTGCACAATGCGAGCTCTAATGCAGCTGTAGAGGAGATTTCAGCTTCTGTTTCTTCTAATGTACATTCTATCGAAAAAGTAGGTGGCAGCAATTTCATTTTTTCTTTAATCTTATGATTTATAAAGCTGTTCATTATATTAGCATCATCGTTGTAGACAGTAATTTAATACATTTTAGTTTTTCTTTTTTTCTTTTATTATGTTATTCTGGATTCAGTTTTTAGCTGCAGAGGCCGTTAAAGCAAATTCAATTTTTGATGATCTTCAAGGCACTCTATCAACTCATCAAGGGGAAATGGCACATTTTGCCAGAGACCTTCGACAGGTTTGATTTAATTGTATATAATTTCATTTGAGCATATCTAGTTGCTTGCCATATATAAATTTTTGTGGCATCTTTTGACAAATGGAGCCTGCAATTTCAACTTTGATCACTAATTTACTTAAAAAACTTTCTGCAAATTCTGTAAATTGCATGTGGAGGTTACTTAATAAGTTGATTTATGATTGAATTTGCAAGATTGTTCGACATTTTTGTGTATTTTTCTTAAATGTCTTTTGCTGCTTGTGTTACTGTTATTAAAGCGAATGTATTTTTCAAATTTCTTATTATTCATCATGATTGTTGAATTGTACAGAGATTTCATGCAAGTATTGAGCAGTCCAAGAATATCTCGGAGTGCACTCACGGATTTCTCCATCAGCTTATTGAACAGTCAAAAAATCTTCAAAGTCATGCAACCCAAGTTGATGAAATTCAGACGACAAGTATCGAAGAATTCGAAAAGGCTTATGCGGTACATTTTTAGATCTTTTGTGTAGAGTTAAAATGTTAGGATTTATATTTTTAACAGCTTAAGCTTTACATATGCAGGAACAATCAACATCAGATGCAGAGAAGCTTATTGCTGACGTGACCAACTTAGTTTCTAGTCACATTCGTCGCCAAAAAGAGCTGGTTTGTTTGGTGTCTTAACTACTTTTTGTGCTTTTGTGCTTTTGTATTCTTCTCAGGAATGACTAACGGTTTGGCTAATAGGTGGATGCACGGCTCATTCATCTCAAAGACACTGTTATAGGAAATAAGACATTTTTGGATGGGCATGTTTCCTCAATGGAGGGTATAACAACAGATGCAAAACGAAAATGGCAGGAGTTCTCTGTGCAAGCAGAGAATGATGCGAAAGATTGTGCTGATTTCTCTGCTGCCAAACATTGCCGTATGGAGTTACTTTTCCAGCAATGGTAAGAAATGGCTGTTGCCGTGTTCTCTAATTTGATCCTATTGTATCTATATTGTTTGCATGTTGACCTTTACTTACCTCATTCCTTTTTGGTTGGTGACCTTGTACTAATTCTGCTTTGGACAGTGACATTTGTATTATATTCTACTACTGGTTAACTTTGTTGCTTGTTTCTGTTTTGTCTTGACAGTGTAAACACCGCTGAAACAGCTTCCAAGCATTGGAAAAGGACACATGAATCCGTCAATGAAATTGGCAGTCAAAATGTTTCGACATTAGTCTCCCTTGTCAGGTCAGTTGTGTTAGTTCTCACGTTCTTTGTCAAGAAACAGAAGAATATTAAAATGTCAGTGCTCTGGCTTCTAATATTTGTGTTTTGCTCTGCTGCTAATGGCAACTTTGACATATGTGGAAGTAATGAATATGTCTTTTTAGGTGAAAAGATTATAATTTGTTTAGTTTTGAATTATGGTTTTTGTGTTGGGTTTGCATAATGGCTGTGAAACTGTCACCATGTTATTGATTAATATGTAATTAAATTCCAAACCTTTTGGCTACAGTCCATGGCGTGAGTATTCAAATTGAGTGAATTCATCTTTTGTTCCAGGAATGTGTCTGATAGTAATGTGCAACATGATACTGAGATTGCTTTGGCAAGGGCGACAGTTGAAGAAGAAATGGCAAAGAATAGTGAAGATATCATTCAGCACTTTGATAGTGAGTGTTATTACAATCTTCACTTGTACAGTTTGTATGCTATTGTGCACGTTTAATTATTGCCCATTTGTTTCCAATTTTGTTGTAATCATTTTGAAATGTATCTTGTTATGTTACACATATATCCTGAGTTTGGCTTTTGTCAAATGAAATCATTAAGTCCTCGTGAACTCCATGACTTGGTTTACAATTGTGCATCATTTCAATGATTGATTTACCGCTATGTTCTCGTGTCAATATGATTCAAAATGCCATCTAGGTAAATAAGTTACAGACGAATCACACTACTGAGAATTTTTTAAAAGCCGAAGCCATGATTGCACTTTGTTTCTTTTTGAATTATTTTTTTCGTATAACCTATTTTTGAAAAATCTGTTTCTAGCTGGCTAGCTTTTAGGAAATTTTCAACAATTACCTGCTGTTGCACAATATTGGGGAATTTTTGTATCTCCATAGGAAATTGGTCGTTCGTTAGGGTTTAAGGTTTCATCTAGTTTGTTGGCTAAGAAGTCAATGTGGTCACACAGGGGACCTTGGATTGAATCTTACCTTTTCCCAGATTTGAAGGGAATTACGTTGTCTAGAAAGTTCTGAAGTATCGTAACAGTTTCTTCATAGTCCAGAGAAGGTGATTTTAATATAATCCTTTGCTATTTAGTGGTTCTAAGTGGTTTAGAAAAAGGGTAAACTAGATTTTTTTTTAAAGATTGGCTTATAAAGATTATTTTTGGTTTGGTAAGTTGTTATAGTTAAGCCTCGTTTGGGAATAGGCTATTTTAGTAACTTTTTTGATTTTGGCTAAAATATAAGGTAAAAAAAAACTTACATGTTTGGAATGATTTTTTGATTTTTTACGAAAAGATGTGCAAAAAGTAGAGAGAAAAGGGAATCTTTGACTTTTTGATATAGGTTATAGGCTTTTTAATTTTTTTTAGTAACTTTCTGACTTTTAGGCTAAAATTATTACTTCCCAAACGGGGCCTTAATCATCAACTTAAATTGATGCATTAAATTGAATGAAATGAGTTCAAATGTGTTCAGGTTTATCTATCAAAAAAAAAAAAAAAAAGAAAAAAAGAAAAGAAAAGAGTTCAGGTTGGAGGGACCCTATTATCAGTCATAGCAATATATTTCACCCTATAGTTTGGCTATTCTACTCATTTCGATGAATGAGCAATGCTTCCCTACATTCACCTTCTTTGGTTGAACAATTGAAAGTAGTTTGAATTGAAAAAGTAAGAGTTAATGCTTCACTTAAATCTTTCACAGACTCTGTTTTAACATGAAACGTGTTTGGGTTCAAATATATTGGACTTGATAAACATTTTCTGAATGAACCTGGTTGAAATAATGCTGTTAAGTCTGATGGCTAAAAAGAACTACAGAATGGGAAATTCAAATATGAAGATGGA
This sequence comes from Camellia japonica, assembly GCA_030407325.1. Classification (NCBI taxonomy): domain Eukaryota; kingdom Viridiplantae; phylum Streptophyta; class Magnoliopsida; order Ericales; family Theaceae; genus Camellia; species Camellia japonica. The sequence continues at coordinate 31,806,238 of JAPPVO010000016.1, forward strand.
ATTGAGCATTTAGTAATGATAAAATAGAGAATTTGAACAAAAAGTAATGACTTCTCTTTGAGGGCAGAATGTGAGGAATTGTTTTTTTTTATCTTTCGTGTATGATCCTAGAATTCTTGCCAGTCTGCCATGCCAAAGGGAGAAAATTATAGCTTTCTTTCTTTTGGTCTGGAGGGCAGCTTTTGTTTATGGTTGAAAATTTGGGGAAAAAACTACACATTCTCAAAGAAATGAGTGTGGCTGGCATTAGAATGTGTAGTTAGATTAGTGGCAATAGAGATAGATTAAGAAATTTATGCATCTATGGAAATAAGAAGAAATGAACACATCTATGGGAAGGAGATTTGCCAAGGATTATAGATGATGGAACTTGCAAGTCATGTGAAATGGTTCTGGCTGTCTAATCTTAGGTGCACATTTTTAAGTTTGTAAAGCAGCATTGGATACATGTTGACGTGGTTGTCCTGTGCAGAAGTATCAATGACTCTGATTTTAAGTAGAACAGACTTATACATAAAAAAAGTGTCATGAATTACTAATGTCATTTAAATGAATTATGAGTGTTGTTTTATGTTTGGTGATTTGCTTTTGAAACTTTCTGCAGGTGTATCAGAGCAAGAACGTGGATCCATAAGTGGTATTTTGGCCACAGTCGAGGTTCATGCAAATATTCTTGAGGTTCTCCGGGTGGATCACTCTGTCCAATCAACTTCTATTGAACAAAAAGCAGTGGATACCTTCCAGCAGAAATATATGGTATGCTAATTTTTCATCTCACTCATCATGATCCCAAGACTATTGAATTGCATCAGAGATGTGTAGTTGGCCTCCTTTCTTGAACGTGCACTAATGCACTTTTAACCAAAAACATTGGTCCAATGCCAACCAGAATTTATATTACTGTTAATGCATCATCATGAAATTTAAGGTTTAGCACTTTTACCTAAAAACCATTGCCTTCGCATCCCTACACTTCACTGCGGCTGCAGACTATGTCTTTGAAATGACAATAGTAAATGAAAGGATTGAGTTATCTTAAATAAAAGAACAATATGTTTGTCTCTCTCCATATATACACAATATCCAAACATATGTATTTTGACATGACAATATGTTTTTTGACCATCTATTGCAACCAAATTTCTTTTTGTTTTTAATTCTTGTGATGGGTCTGGCTGGCCTGACTATGCCTGCTTATTTTAACCAAGCATTACTGGCCGAAATGTTGAACTTAAAAAAACTAAGATATGCATTTAAGAACTAACATTATTATCTGGATTATTTCATTCATTTTCTTTTCTGGATAAGTTTGAGAATGTGCTTTTCTTTACAAGCAAAGAACTGTCCTCCCTGATTATTCTGTAAATGTAAACTTTTTTGTGAATTCATGTATATTTTCTGTTATCCTATTCAATAAATAGTTGGGTTTATATCCTGATTGCTTTAAAATAATAATGGCCAGGATTATGAGCCAACTGGCACAACACCAATCAGATGTGAGCGAGACATTCCATGTAAGGGGACAATTGAATCTCTTCGAGCCATGCCAATGGAGGCCCTGCTAGAGGAATTTAGAGAAAACCATTGTTACGAATCATTTGAAGTTAAGGAATCAAAGCCGTCTCTCATACCACGCTCACCCCTGATCCAACTCAATTGACAAGAGGCAGTGTTTGTCATTTGTGCACACGATGTTTATCGGATTTGTATTTGTAACTTTTCATGCACACTCTCATTATTGCTCTTTGAAAAATACGGGGAATGTAACATGTCAATGAAAACTAAATAAATCCTTTCTTGGGATTTAGCAAATTATAGGTTAATCAGAGTTGTATATGACGGAAAAGCTCTACATTATTCCTCCATAATACTTGTTCTTTTGTGGCATTTGTTATTGTAAGATTATTTCAGATTATTTGAGAGATACTCTTTTGTTTTTTTTGCCTTTGTCTTGTATCAGGTAAGATAACTTGCAGTTATTTATTTAACCCTGAGTAGTTTTTTTTTTTTATTTTTTTATTTTTTTTTATGGTTTGTATTTTAGTATTTTAATCTATTCTATTTATTGCAAGTCAGTGGTTAATACAGTGCAGTGAATAAAAAATGTTAATCCTTTATATTGCATGACTTGTGAGTTATATAGTTTTTGTTTGGTTGTGTTTTTGTTTTCCTCTTTTTGTTTTTATTTTTCTGCAAATGCAACTTATTTGGTGAATTTTTCTAAAAAAATTGTTTCTTGGATAAAACAACTCTATTTTTAGAAACACAATTTTGAATGTTTGAAAATTGTTTCACAATTAAAACAAGGAAAAAGATTTGGACCTCGAAAGTCTTTCCCCCGAATGCCCTGAAAATATGAAACGACGTCGTTTTGAGATTGAATTTTTTTTTTTTTTTTTCTTTTTCTTTCCCTTTATTCGACACTCCTGTTCGAGCCTTTTGCCTCTTCGAATCGCAAAACAAATCCTCTCATCTCTCTCTACTCACTCACTCTCTTCGAATCGCAAATCCTCTCATCTCTCTCTACTCACTCACTCTCTTCCTCTTCCAGAACCTCTCATCTCTCTCTACTCACTCACTCTCTTCCTCTTCTAGATCCTCTCTTTCAGATTTCTCTTCCAGATCTTCAGAGCTACGGGTGTTGAATCGCATACGGCAGTGTCGACTAGCAGGAAAAAAGGTAACACAACCAAGAACTAGGGTTTGTGTTTCTGTTTGATTGCTAAGAAAAAGAAATTTGAAATTTGTGTTAGGGTTTTGGTTTTCGCTTGAATCTGTAGAACATGTTTTTTCAGATTCCTTAATTATTGATTATTAGGGTTGTGATTGTTTGTTAGGGTTTGGGCATTGTGGGTTTTGCCTTGAATTTCTATAATGGCCTTGATTATGGACTTCATTATAGTTGATCTTGAATTTGATTTTGAATTTCTTGAATGGTCTTCTCTGTTATAAATAAAGCTGTGAGCTTTAAGGCAAAGGCTGTTTTCATTAATAATATTCCATTTTTCGGAACTGAGAATATCTTCTCTTTGTAGTGGATTCCAGTATTATTGGAGATTGATATTAGAATGAAAGGCAGTATCTTTTTTTCCCTTAAATTTTTAAACCCTTCCACCCTTTCTACTCTCCCCTCTACCAAATGGAGCTATAATTTATTTGAAGATCAACACCCCAACTAAAATTCATTTGAAGCTTAGCCACCCAACTAAAAGGAGAACCTTTATTCAGTTAACCAGTAAATTACACAATCTACACTTCCACTGAAGCCCTTCAAATAAGTTCCCAACAAAAGATAGGGATTCCTTAGAAGAAGATTACAATAGTCTCTCTCAAAGTCATGATGAAGACATGGATAATGAAAAAGCTTGCATGGTTGTTTATAATGCGTATTTTGTTTCTGGCTGATCAAAACTTCATATACTTTAAGTGCCCACTAAGAGAGGGAAAAAGAGACTTGAATTGGTTAGTGATTATAATTTATAAATGTTAGAATGCACATGGGTATAATCAATCCGACAAAAGCCAAAGGTGAGTTAATTTATAGAACTTTAGGATTTGATAAAATATGTAACAGAAGAAATATTTGATCATATCAGTAGTAGGTGAATGACAACAAACTGAGATGGTTTTCCATTTATAATCATGTTAAACAGTAAAAAAGAAGAAGAAAAATTATGTGAATCTCAGTCACCAGTAATCTCTGCAAGAACACAAATCCTCAGGTTCTTTTTTATCCTAATAGGAGCTCCAATAGAAGGGTCAGAAGTCCAAATGCAAGGCTAGTTTTTCACTATGATACCACAAGCTCTGCCCAGCATCTCATAAATCTCATTGGTCCTAGAATGTGATTTGTCATGTACTGTAAAAACATAAGTCTTGTTCTTGACATCAATTCAGCTGCACCCAGGCTCTTTTCTTGCCCCATTGACCCCCATTAATCTAGGTTTTGGACAGATTAGTACCTATGTTACTAATGTATGTATGTATATATATATATATATATATATATTTATCTTCTATTTTGTATGCAGATTACAAAATGGCTTCTTCCTCTAGTAACAATAGCTACTTAAGATTGATACCAAGATTTTGTGATTGTGGGAGAACAGCTGCCATACACATTGTGCGAACCAATCAGAATGGAAATAAAGGCCGTGTGTACTTTGTGTGTCCATCAAAATATGTAAGTACTATGGAAATTTTTTTGGAATTTTTTTTGCAAATTTATTAGCCTGATTTGATTAACTGATTGTCATGCATTGTAGATTAATGAGGAACATTGCAATTACTTCAAGTTCGTAGATGATGATGACTACGACGTGATCTCCAATGCTGCACCTCGTACATCTACAAGAAGCGAAGAATTTAACGATCCAACCACAAGGGTTTATGAGATGGATAATCAATTTCAGGAGCATGGTAGAAGGCTTCGAAGGATGGAGAAGAAATTGAATGTCGTGCTTTATCTCATTCTATTTGTATTGTTTTATATTTTATAATGTAAACTACTGAGTTCATAGCTTTGGGGAATTTGATGGATGTACTTATGGATTGAATGGACTTGATGTATGTACTTATGGATTGAATGGATGTACTTATGTATTAGTTGAATTTGTTGTTCAATTATGATGTCAGACATGTATGGATTGAATTATGAATTTCTTGTATGGATTGAATGGACTTGTTGAATTATGATGTCATATACCAGACATGTTGATTGAATGGACTTGAATGGACTTGTTGGATTATGGATTATGGATTGAATGGACATGTTGAATTTATGGATTGAATGGATTATGGATTATGGATTATGAATTGAATGGATTATGGATTATGGATTATTATGGATTATGGATTATTATGGATTATTGATTATGGATTATGGATTGTGGATTATTATGGATTATGGATTATGGATTATTATGGATTATGGTTTTGTTTCAGGTGTTATTATTAGAGCTATGTTAAAATCTACTCATCTTCATTATTGAATTGAATGGATTATCATTATAGATTATGAATTGAACATTCATGAAATCAAACTGTCATAAATTCAACTCCCCATCATCTTCATTCATGAAATCATTAAAACATTTGAAATCTGAAAACCAGATTAACATGTTCAAAATCTGAAAATCTGTTCAAAATCTGAAAATCTGAAAACCTGTTCAAAACCAGATTAATCTGTCCAAAACCAGATTAATCTGTCCAAATCTGAAAATCTGTTCAAAATCTGAAAATCTGAAAATGTCAAAATCTGAAAATCTGAAAATCTGAAAACCTGTTCAAAACCATATTAATCTGTCCAAAACCAGATTAATCTGTCCAAATCTGAAAATCTGTTCAAAATCTGAAAATGTCAAAATTTGAAAATCTGAAAACCTGTTCAAAACCAGATTAATTTGTCCAAAACCAGATTAAGCTGTTCAAAATCTGCAAATCTGAAAATGTCAAAATCTGAAAATCTGAAAACCTGTTGAAAACCAGATTAATCTGTCCAAATCTGAAAATCTGTCCAAAACCAGATTAATCTGTCCAAATCTTAAAATCTGTTCAAAATCTGAAAATCTGAAAATGTCAAAACCTGAAAATCTGAAAACCTCAAAACCTGTTCAAAACCAGATTAATCTGTCCAAATCTCAAAATCTCAAAACCTCTTCAGAACCTGTTCAAAACCAAATATAATCTGTCCCGAATCTGTTCAAAACCTATTCAGAATCAAAATATCATTAATCCGAATCTGTTCAAAACCTGTTCATAATAAAAAATACCATAGTTTTACAAACATTTGTAAAGCAAATTGGGGCTATTGGATCCGCATCTATATTGAAGTCAACAAAAGTAACAATCCCCAGCTTACAAACTAAAAAAAAAATGGAACGTTTGGGTCCACATCTATATTCAAGTCCACAAAAGTTGAACCATCTATATTCGCCATTCTGATTCACTGAAAGATGAGCTTCCAATTTTGTCCACCATTTGCAATGCGCTCTCTTGTGTCCCATCCATACACGGAAAATAATAGGATTGACCTTGCGGCACCTAAAAATACCATAATCACAAAATATCATTAATAAGTTCAAACATAATGTAATGAATACCATACAAAAAATTGCTGGAATACCATAATGTAATGAAACACATACCAACTCGTACGTATTGTCTTCCATCCCATCCGTACAACCGAAATTCAACTTACGAGGTTCACATTGACCCATCTTACGACCCTATAGTAACACACATTGGTGAAAAAGCTTGACAATAATAAATTCAAGTCTTTTACATACAAGCAGAAAATGAAATTTATACCTGGACTTTTGGTGCCTTTTTATTCTTTCCTTTCAACCGACTCAGTATTTCGTCCACCTTGCTCACCTTCCGTTTCGTACATGGACGGCCTCTTCGGCGAGCAATCAAAGGACTAAGAACCTTTCGAGTAGTACTAGAAGGTGGCACATTACTACTACAAGGTGGGACAGTACTACTACAAGGTGGGATATTACTCGCACAACCAGATTCATCTTTTCTTACTCTTTCCTTGATTTCTCTCAACCCAAGTTGAATGGCTTTGTGTTTACTATCATCGTTGGAAGCAATTTCTATAATTTCATCCAATGTCTTGTGGTAGTTATCATGTACCTTTGCATTGAGGGCAGCCCCGGATTTCGTGTATGTCGTTGGAATCATGTGTACCCTCTTTCCAAATCTTTTCTCCATCTTGGCATAATGTACTTATTTGGAACTTGATATATGCACCTCTCAATGAGCACACTAAGGGAATGGGCACACATGATCCCCTTAAATTCAAACCACCGACATACATATTGCATTTCAAATTCAATTGAATTAAAGTATACGACAAATTCAACTTTTTTCATTTTGTCACCCACAAGCACAGCTTCCTTGACATGATAAGTACAAATGGATCCGTCCTCCTTCACAAGAGTCGCATGAAAATACAGTAGTCGCTTCAATTGTACTTGAAGTTCTTTTAAATTTCGCATTTGTGTAGGCTGCACGAAATTGCTTCTCAAACTCATACACCGTTAAGCAATCATACAATTTGTTTCGAGATTTGAAGTCTGCTTTGGTCTCCTTCTCCACCTTACTTCTCAATGCATTGTCGTACTGTCAACAAATTGCTTTAAAGTCGTCTTTGAGTTTACATAGCCATCAAAAAATGCATTCATGCTCTCACTTCGCTGTGTAGTTGACATGCCAGCCCAAAATATATCTTTCACATAGGCAGGAATCCACCTATGTCGCTCACCATATAATACCCCCAACCACTCGTTGTCATGAAGGCTAAACTTTTCAATCATCATTTGCCATTCCATTTCAAATTCATCTTTTCTAAAACAATCATAGACTGCATTTTGTAAAGCGACTTTGATGGCTTCATATTGGGAATATCCTCTCAATTTCTCAGGTATTTTCTTCATTACATGCCATAAACACCAACGATGTCGAGCCTGTGGGAACACAATTTCTATGGCATTTTGCATGGCTTTGCACTGGTCAGTTATAATAGCTTTTGGAGAGTGGCTGACATGCAATTTAACCATTCTTTGAATAGCCAAACAAATGTGTCGGTGTTCTCATTAGATAATAGCCCACAACCAAACAAGATTGACTGTCCATGGTGATTAACTCCTACAAATGGAGCAAACGGCATATCATACTTGTTTGTGAGATAGGTGGTATCAAATGAGACAACATCCCCAAATGCTTTATAAGCCGCCCTACTCCTTGCGTCCGCCCAAAATAAGTTTCGTATGCGACCATCTACATCAAAGTCAATTGCAGAATAGAAGTTTGAATTTTCTTTGTTGCATCCTATGAAAATAAATGCAACTGATTTGGCATCTCCTACCCCAAGCCTCAATCTTCTAGCATTTTGAATTTGGTTCCTTGCATCTCGTTCATCAAATGTTAATGCCTCATATCCCCCGCTTCAACAACTATAGAATGAAAATTCCTAGACACCCCTATTCCGGCTTCGTCGTTTATTTCTAATCTTCTCTTCACAGGAGTACAAATCCTCTTATTCATTGGAAAATGGCGTGAGTCGCTAGGAATTAAATCATGCGCATGCTCAAGCACAACTGTAGTTAACTTATATCTTCCATCCGGTTGTAAAGTCGCTCTAACCTTAGCTTTACAATCAATTTTTGATGACATAGATGGTTTCAGGGGTTTTCTTCTGGTTTGTTTTTCCTCTTATACGCCCGAGTACATTCAATTCCAAAGTATTTCACCTTTCCATCCACTCCAACATTCTGTGTTCTGTAAGCTATTGAAAATCCCAGATTTTTAGCATATTTTGCATACCACTCGTGCACTTCTTCCTTTGATGTAAAACACATCCCCTTCTTAGGTTCTTCAATTTCAGCACTCTCATTTAATGAAGGATTGTTCTCTGCTTCCTCAACTTCCTCACCCGCACTCAATGTTGGATTGTTTGAATCAATGTCCATTGTGTGAATAAGTGAATCTGTGAATCTGTAAATAAGGTTAGAGACATCATAAATCCACAGAATTTGAATCTGTGAATAAGGATTTTAACCACACAATTCCATTGCATTGTCTTAAAAAATAGATAGTAAGTATAATTTTATGTGAACAGATTCAGAAATTATTAAAAAAATAATTTAGATTCAGAAATTTATTTATCAAAACCTATGTCGTGATGGCGCCAAGTGGGTGTGTGCCAGGTGATCTCTGCTTAAGTGAACCTACATCCCCAAAACCATGGTTCCTTCATTTTCTCTGGTTCAACAGTATGAACCAAAACCATGCATTTCCTTCCTTTTCTTTCCGAAACAACCCAATGCAAATGGACCGTGAATGTGAAACAAGGATGTGAATTCAATAAAATGGCCAAGTATTATTGGCCAAGAACAAGCAGCGCAAAATAAGAATTGTTTTACCTAAAAATAAAACTAGGCCAAGAATCATCACAAAAAGTTCTACTTTTAACATATTCCTCATGCATTATTCTTTGTCCAACTCCTTAACAGATTACCCAACCACAGTTTGTCACATAAATAAGGTTCAAGTGGATTTAAACAAAACTTAGAGATTCAGACAGATTCAGCAAATTTAGCTTTCACTTCAACATTCAGATTCTTCCAATCCCCGACATTCAGATTCAGGTGAGTAAAATCAAAAAAATTTATAACTTGACAGACCAGATTCAGATTCAGGTGAGTGAAATATTGACGGACTGAGTAACTTGACAGACCAGATTCAGATTCAGGTGAGTAACCATTCTTCCAACAAGAAAATATAAATTTATAAGAAGAAAAAAAAACAAAAAAACGCACCAGGTGGGCAGAGTTTTTCGCTGGTCGTCGATGGTGACCCAGGTCGGTAGTGTCAACACGGGTCGACCTCGGCGGTGGTCGCTCTCGCCTATTCGTCTTCGACTGGTTCCTCTCCTCCTCTCTTCTCTCTTTTCTTCTTCTATTTCTCGCGCGTGTGTTGTTGCAACTGAGCTGAGGCAAACATTCATTCAAAACTCATCTTTTTCATTTTCGGGGAATTCGGGGGACCCATTTTCGAGGTCCAAATCGGAACTGGTTTTTGAACTTATGCTTTGTGTTTTGTTTTCTCTTTCCAAAAAAAAGGAAGGAATTCTTTTTATTTTGTTGTTTATTTATTTATTTTTTGTGCATTCGATATATTTATGAATTTCAAGGGTTTTGATATCTTTGCAGGGATCCTCCCTCATTCCTCAGACAATTTTAGTTTTATCAAGTCCAAATTCTGAAAGTTAGATTCACCTGAATCTACTTGGATTATTTTGGGAAGTAGGTTAAAAATTAATTAATTTTTTTTTTGAAATATACAAAAAAAGTAGAGAGAAGATATGATACAAAAAAAAGTCAAAAAGTTTTTTTTTAACCTCTTTGGTTTAGTTTTTGAAAAATATTTTAGTGTTTTTGTTATGTTTTGTTTTGTTTTTTTTTTTCCTTTGGTGAAGTTTTTGATAGTTTAGTCAAAATTTCCTTTTTCTTGTTTAGATGCACTTAAAAATTGAAATATCTGGAAATTTTAAAAAATTTACTAAAGATGAAAAACATTTCGTTTTTTTCTTTGTTTTGTTTTTGTCTTCACACAGTTGAGGTAAATAAATAAAACAAAAAATATTAGTTAGCTTTTCAAAATTTGCTTTTTTATTTTGTTTCCTCTGTGGTGGTGTTTGTTTGGAAGGATTGAGAGGTGAGATTGAACTATTAGTTTATTTGGACTAAGGCCTCGTTTGGGAACATACTTTTTTAGTAATTTTTTGATTTTTTGGCTAAAATGTGATGTAAAAAAAATTAGTATGTTTGGGATGATTTTTTGACTTTTTACAAAAAGATGTGCAAAAAGTAGAGAGAAAAGGGAATTTTTGACTTTTTGGTATGGGTTGTTGGCTTTTTTATTTTTTAGTGACTTTTTGACTTTTTGGCTAAAAAAGTCACTTGCCAAACGAGGCCTAATAGTCCATTATTTGGTTCAAAATTTTTGCACCAGACTATTAGTCTCAAATCCATTGGACTATTGTGTCTCATAGGGGGTGGGACACAAATAGAGAGATAAGGGGATATGAGATTAGATGGTGAAATGACTATCTTGAGCATCTATTATTTAATTATATATTATATTTAGTAAAATTCAATAAAATTTAAATGTCTCAATTTAAAAATAGAATAATTTTATTTAATTTTTATTGATGTTTTATTTATTTAATTTTTTAAAATAAATTTTTTATAGATATTTTATTGATGTTTTATTTTAAAATTTTGTTTATATTTTATTTAATTTCATTATTTAAATTTTAATAGATGTTTTTATTTAATTTCATTATTTAATTATTATTTTTTTTTCAAATAAATTTATTTAAAATTTTAATTAAAAAAATAACATATATTTTTATTGATATTTTATTTATTTAATTTTTTAAAAATAAATTTATTTAATTGTGTAAAAAATAAAATAAAATAAATTTTTATTTAATCTGGTTAAAAATAATTAAAATATTAAAGATATGTTAAATATTGCTATTACTTAGTAAATAATTGAAAAGGGTAAAATAGTCATTTGAACATTTATTCTTCTCCATAACATCCCAAACAATATAGGATTTATATCTTATCCAACCAAATAGTCATTTCTAGACATTTAATCTCATGACTAAACAAACATGGGATACAAATTCAGTCCAACCAAATAGTTCGGGAACAATGTATCCTAAGACTAATCGTCCGGTGGATTCCAATCCCCCCTTATCCAATCCGTCCAAACAAAATTGTATATTAACCAGAGTAGTAATGTACAAATAAAAAAGTTTTTTGTTTTTCTTGGGCAAATTGCCTACACATCCTTTAAGGTTTAACAAAATTACAGATTTTCCCTTAAGGTTTCAAAAATTAAATCCCGCCCATCGCAATTAACGCCGTTAATGGATATCATAAATTGACTAAAATGCCCTTTTAACAAATAAGGGCAAATTACCTACACCCCCTTGAGGTTTAGCTAAATTATAGATTCCCCTGAAGTTTAGCTAAATTACAGATTCTTTCTGAGGTTTAGCTAAATTATCATTTTTAAATAAGTTATGAAATGCAAAATTAAAATGGAAACACTTATCACACTACAAAAAATTAAGGTTTTAGAGACCAAAATTTAGGACAAAATTATTTTTAGGGGATCAAATATTTTTGTTACGAAAAATGTCGCTGTTATATTTTTAGCGACAAAAATTGAATATTAGTGATTAATTATTATCTTTTTGGTATCAAATTTTTTGTCGAAAAAAATAAATCATTTTGAGGCTAAATTATTTTGTCCCTAAAAGCCTAGTTATTATAGTCATTTTCAAAATTTTATCGCTAAAAGCCTTATTTTTGACTTTTCAGGGTGACCTTTTAGCGACCACTGTCACGACGATAGAAATTAGTTCCTAAATGTCTTTTGCAACAAAATTTTCACTCATAGAGATCAAAAAATTGGTCTCTAAAACTCTTATATGTTGTAGTGTCAGATTGTAAAAATATCATAAAATTAACAAATAATTAAATAAGTTAAAAATACAAGAAATGACTTGTCAAAAAATTCTTATAATATGTTTGGTTTGATTTTTAGAAATTTATTTTTAAAAAAATTAAAAATTAATTTGGTTAAGAAATAAAAAATAAAAAATAATTCAGTGTGTTTGGTTTCAGTTTTCTAAATTCAGTTTTTTGAAAACTGAGTTTTCTGTTTTATGTTTTTTGTATTTTTATTTTTTATTTTTAGTGAATATTTTATAAATTTTAATCAATTTTTTTACCTTTTCAGATGCACCTTACTTACATGTATCTAAATAGTAAAATATTTGTGAAAAAATATTTTAAAAAACTAATAAATACACAAAAATACGAAAAATGTACTGAATTTTTATATTTTTTAAAAATAATTTTTGGTATTTAATGATTTTTTTAAAGATTTTTTTTCCACAAATATTATAATTTTTAAGTGTATTTATGTTGGGTGTGTGTAAAAATTAAAAAAAAATTGCTTAAAATATTAAAAAAAATTCATTGAAATACAGAAATAAAAAAGTAGAATTTTCTGAAAACTATTTTCTGAAAATCAAAACTAAACAGGTAGATTATTATTTTATATAATTATATCTTTTGAGTGTTTAGAAATAATTTTAACAAAGATAATTTTTCATATTTATTTTTATTAGTTTTTATTTATTTTTTAAAAATTCTAATTTTTTTTTTTCAAATATGGTTTCAAAAACTTAATTTTTTCTATTTAATTCTTTTGTAAATTTTGTTAATTTATCAAAAGATTTCAGCAGGGGCAATATCGTCCATCAATTTATATTTTGGTGATGTCAGCTGATCAATCTTAATGTTTAGTTAACAGTAGGGGTTAAATTGTTATGCGAATATAAATCTCGAGGGGCGGAATATTATTTATGAACCTGAAGGGAAAATTTGTAATTTAGTTAAACTTCGAAGGAGGTGTAGGTAATTTGCCCTTTTTTCTTTAGTGAATTTTTCATAATTCAGTTAAAATTTCCTCTTTCTTGTTTAGATACACTTAAAAATTGAAATATGTAGAAATTTTAAAAAATTCACTAAAGATTAACGTTTAGTTAACAGTAGGGGTTAAATTGTTATGCGAATATAAATCTCGAGGGACGGAATATAATTTATGAAACCTGAAGGGAAAATTTGTAATTTAGTTAAACCTCAAAGGAGGTGTAGGTAATTTGCCCTTTTTTCTTTAGTGAAGTTTTTCATAGTTCAGTTAAAATTTCCTCTTTCGTGTTTAGATACACTTAAAAATTGAAATATGTAGAAATTTTAAAAAATTCACTAAAGATTAAAAACATTTTTTGTTTTGTTTTGTTTTTTCCCACATTTGATGTAAAATGAATAAAACAAAAAAAAGGTAAATTACATTGACACTTCCGAGATTTTTATTTAATCACATTTGAAAAATTATATTTCACTCTCTGAGATTTGTAATCTCATTATAAATTGCCTCCTAGATTGCTAATGTCATGCCTTAAAATTTTGGATAAATTACAAACACACCTCTTGAGGTTTACTTAAATTACAAATTATCCCTATGATTTTAGAAATTACATTATGCCTCTAAAGTTTCTAATTTCATAACAAATATGTCATTTTATTAATAAATCATCAAGTTAATTAATAATTTTAATAATGTTAAAATTTTATTTCAATTAATAATTCAGATAATTTTATTTTGTATAGGTAAATAGTTAGAAATTTCACATTTTCAATTAATTCTGTTAAATAAAAAATTATGACAATGAGGTATTTGTAATTTTTCAAATCACAGAGGGACAATTCGTATTTTAAGCAAACCTCAAGGGGCGTGTTTGTAATTTATCTTAAATTTTTTTAAACAACTATTTTGCCATTTTTCCTATTATTTCTTCTTCTTATTATCATGATTTCATTCTATAACTTTCCATCATTAAATTCTACCTGAACATATTTTTATTGAGTGATGATATACAAAAATAAATTTTATATGAAATTTTCAAACATAATGATATAGCTTAACGATGATATTTCATTTTAAAACAAAACACCCATAAATATGATTTATATTTACAACAATATCACAATTACAACATTTTTATGATATTTTTTGTATAAATTTTTATATATGAATATAATTTTTTATTTTTAGTTCGACCATTATATCTAGATTAGATTAATTTAATCTAGATATATTTAAAAAGTATAAAATTTATACCAAAAACTTAAAAAGAAGCCATTGAATACAACAAAGTAAGATAATGTATTGAATTTTTATATTTTTTAATTTTTTTGTATTTGGTGAATTTAAAAAAAAAAAATCACAAAATGTGATACTTTTTAAGTATATCTAGATTTGGTGTATCTAAAAAATAAAAAAATTGCTTAAAATATTAAAAAATTCAGTAAAAATTAAAAAAACACCAAAAATAAAAAATTCAATTTTTTGTGTGAGTTAAACCAAAAAAGATGATTGTTATTTCTTTTGAAATGACATGAACAAAATATCTGTATTATTTTATATGTATAAAGGTTAAGGGACAAATATATCATTTTAATTTGACAAGGGGTAAGTGTAATTTTTTAAATGTGAGGAAAGATCTATATTAAAGAGAAATCTCAAAGGGTGTCAGTGTAATTTACCCAACAAAAAATATTAGTTAGCTTTTCAAAATTTCCCTTTTTATTTTGTTTCCTCTTTGAGTTGGATATTAACCAGAGTAATAATATACAAATAAAAAAATTGTATATAAAATCTAAATATATTGATATTAATAATTCATTTCAATAAAAAAAACCCATAACAGTGTTTTTTTTTTTTCTCAAAATTTCCATTGACAAATTCATTTCAATCAAAAAAAACATCAAAGTGATTTTTATTTTATTTGTACATAAATGAGTTTTTTTGGCAAGGCATTAGCTCTCTATTAGATAAGGATTTTAGATATCTAATTTGCCAAGCCTGATTGTTTTGCCATTAAAGTTGCTCGTGAGCAATGATCCTAGCCTGGTCGAGGTTACACCTTTGATACACTTTTCCACCTATTAGCTTTTTTAGTTTTATTTTTATTTTTTGGGGAAATAAAATATTTCTTTGTAAGTCGAAGGTAGGAATTGGTAAAGGCCATATCTAAACAACTTGCTTGTGAAAGGAAAATTAAGATCTACTCTAACAATTAGTCAGTGCTGTAAGATTGCATAATGATGCAATTTTTTTTTTTTTTTCGGTAGTATTACATGCACCAATTAGTGTCTCAACACTAATTATGATATTATTATTGATCTCCCTCATTATACAAATTACAAATAAAAAAAACTTCTTAAATTATGTCACATCATCAATTAATACACTAATTAATACATACAACATTATTCTTTTTCTTTTCAAATCCGTTTGACTAGTTTCAGTAAATGCTATAGATTCTCTTCTTTTTTGGCCGAGGGTAGGAATGGGTAAAAGATCATATTTGATAATTAGGTGAATATCAAATCATATTTTACATATGTAACATTTTTTTGAACAGTGAAATTTTTATTAATGTAATCAAAGAGTAAACACATCATACATATAGTGTAAAAAAAATAATGTGAGTTTGGAAAAAAAAAATTGGATACATACTTAACTTTTGGTATATTGCACAAAATGATTGTCCCATAACTTGCATCCATAACCTCAAGATTATTAGATTAAGATTTTACCATTTAATCAACAGTCACCCATCATACTTATAGTGTACTATATTAAAAATAAAAATCTAAGCCTGTGTTTGGTTCTCTTTCTAAATTATGATTCCAATAAAAAAATTTTAAAATTTAAAACTCATAACCAAACACACAACTCAAAAACATATCAAACTTAATTCCAAAACTATTTTCAAAATTCATAACCAAACAAATAACTCAAAACTCTTTTCAAAACTTAAAACCAAACTCTTTTCAAAACTCTATTTTTAAAAAAAATTCAAAATTTTTATTTTATTTTGTTTTTTAAAATTATTTTTAAAATCATGATTTGAGTGTGGAGTCATGTTTTGAGTTATGAGTTTTGAAAAAAGAAAATTTGTTTGGTATGAGTTTTGAAAAGAGTTTTGAGTTGTATTTTGAAATTTTTTGGAATATTTAAAAAATTTCTTTATTTTATTTTTTTATGGCAAATACTTTATATTTTAAATGTTTATTTTTTTACTTTAATGTGCACCATATTTCATACATTTATATGTTGTATTTTTTAAAAATATTTAAAAATTTTAAAAAATTATTTTTTTATTTTAAATAAATAATTTTTATTTTAAGTATTTTTATTTTTATTTATTTTAATTATATTTTTTTATTTCATGAATATATTTTTAAATATTTTAATAGTTTTTAAAAATATTTTTTACTTTTTTTAAATATTTAATTTTTTAAAAAATTAAAAAAAAAACTGGATTGCCATATATTTAAAATAAGAACAAAAAATATTTTTTGAAAAAATAAAAAAACATTTTTCTTCAAAAATAAAAATAAACAAAATATTTTTTCATAAAAATAGAAAATAAAAAATAATTTTAAAAGAAAAAATAAAAAATATTTTTTTGAATTTTTTTTAATAGAATTTTTAAAAGAGTTTGATTATGAGTTTTGAAAAAACTTTTTGAATTGAGTTTTGAGTTATGTGTTTGGTTATTATGAGTATTGGAAATAGTTTTTGAATTGAGTTTCGAGTTATGTGTTTGGTTACGATTTGAGTGTGGAGTTGCGTTTTGAGTTTAAAATATTAAATAAATTAAAATATTTACAAAATAAAATAAAATAAAAATTTAAATAAAAATTATATATTTAAAATAAAAATAATAAAATTTTTTTAAACATTTTAAAATATTTAAAAAAAATAAATCTAAAAAAGTTCAAAATAAATTCAAAATTCAAAAACTCAAAACTCAAATTACAACTCAAATCAAAACTCTACTTTTTTCAAAATTTAAAATTTAAATGTTTTCAAAACTCATAACCAAACAAATTTTTCTTTTTAAAACTCAACTCACAACTCCATACTTAAATCATAACTACACATTCAAATTGTAATTTTAAAACTAAACCAAACGATGCTTAAAAGTTATTGGCATTTTCGTTCACTGCATTTGTTACTCGTGTTAATTTACTAATTCAATCATAAAGTTCAAAACTTGGAGTGAGAAAAACTAGATCCGAACGCTGAGTTTGAGCAGTTGGTGCCTTTATTTTCTTCTATTTGTTTTCCTTGCAAATGCTACCATTTATTGGTTGAAAAGCTTGGTACTTAAATCAAGTTTTGCATCTAACAATTTAACGAGTAATGCAAGACCAACTTTGCTAGAGACACAAAAATCTGAGAAAGAAATATTACAAAATACTCGCATAAATGTGGGCCTCACAATTAAGTTCTTCGATGCAAGGCAACTCTATGTTCGGTACAATTATTACAAATGCATCTTATTAGTCAGTGGATCATAAAGTTGGGATGTTTGTGGCAAAAAAATCTTCGTATTGGATACTGAAGTTGCACACTTGATGCATTTTTTTCCATCAATTAATGTGATTTTTTTCTACAACTGCATCGTGTAACATATTCTTTCTGGCAATATCTCAAAATGTGTAAGAATATTATGCTTTCAATTTCTTTCACCATCTTAGCTAGTGGGGAAGACAATAGTACGAAAATCATGTTCATATATGTTTGTTCCTTTATGATGTGTACTTCATAGAAAAGGAAATCACCTTTAGTGACAAGCCTACAACATTGCCTCTAGCATACTAAACATTATACAAACTAAATAAAGTTATTTTTTGTTTGATTTTGGAAAATTGAGTTGACAAAGTTTGGCACAAACATTTTAAGAGATAAGGAGAGGGTATTTGGTGGTCCAAGGAGTAATGCCCTATGTTAGTTCCTTTAGAACGTGTATTTCAGAAAAGGAAAGTGACAAGCCTTGCAAGTTCCATACAACATTGCCTCTAGCATACTAAACATTATACAAACTAAATAAAGTTATTTTTTGGTTGATTTTGGAAAATTGAGTTGACAAAGTTTGGCACAAAACTTGTAAGAGATAAGGAGAGGATATTTGGTGGTCCAGGAGTAAATGTTCTACACCAATTGACACTTGTTAAGTTGTTTTTTAATATCTTAACAAAAAGTATCGAGTTCCATATTTTCAATTAATAATATCAAATTAAGAGTACTATGTGGCCTTTTCCTAAGATCACCACATAATTTTTCAAAGCTAAGAATCAATTTTTATACACTTGTGGCCACCAACTTTTTTTTTTTTGGATCAGATGAAAACAAACAGGGAACACAACCAAAAAACAACAAACTAGGCCAACCTTAATAAAGCAGTAAGAGCCAAAGGAGGAAAAGATATCCAGTCTAGGGAGAGAGCATTCCTGAGAGAAGCTTGGTCTACCCAATGCACTGCTTTGTTTGCTGCTCTAGGACTTCAAGAAAACAGCAAGTTCAAACGATCAACAATCTGTTTGATGTTGAAAAAAATAGCACCACAGTCCCATGGAGGATCAAGTTCAACTTATGACATATGAAAATGGACATTCTTGTCAACACCTATAACCTTCTAAAATTTAGTGGAAATTTTTTTTGTAGCATCTTTGAAATTTGATTCTTTATCTTTAGAAAAAAGAAAGAAAGTTGCATATTCATAAATATCCACATGCTTTTTGAGTAGAGCATTTGAAACAATATCTTGTATTCTCTTTCCTTTCGATAATAACCATTTGAAAATTAAAATAAAGATAGGAAAGTATCAAGTTTGTCATAGAATCCTTTCATTCAACTTCAAATTAATAAAATTCAAAAGTTTTGGATTGTAATGAGTTACTTCAGATTGTGCAAACGTCAAACAAAGCATATTGTGATTCTACTAATTTTATGTTTCAAAAGAATAGGGTAGTAAATTTAAATTTTTAGTAAAATTTGTAAATTTGTGTTGTATGATTTTTATAGCCAAATACATTTAATGATCTAACTTGTGATATCACTCAGTGACGGAGCTAGGAGTTTTTTCAGAGTGTTAACAGTAAGTAGTCTAGAATTTATTTATTTATTTTTTCAGAATAGACATTTAAAAATTTAATTTTTTTAGACTTTTCAAATCACATGCCAATAAATAATTAAAATAAAATTCTAGTATATTGATATCACTGTTTCAAAAAATGAAATGTAGATACAAAAATTTATATAAATATATTTTGTATTTATTACTAGCATGATAAAAAAAGAGAGGTAAACTCCTTTAATTAAAATTGAGATAAGCTATAAAACTATTGATTGACATTAACATTCAAGTGATACACTTGTTAGAAATTACAAAATCATACAATTTTGTCAACGAGGTATTTTGCATAGGCTGAGGAAGCAAAGCTTCAAAACACGCTTGTGTCACCAAGCATATATATTGATTAAGGGGTTATAAGTTGGGCCGGGTTGGGTTGGGTTAGGTGTTTAAGAAAGTGAGTTGGGTGGGTGTTAAACTATGATGGGTGTTTAGGAAAGTGGGTTAAAGTGTTCAACATAAATTTTTGGAACGAATGACATATATAATAAAATAGAATAAAAAATTTAGGGCGTTCAATTGACATTGGCGGTAGAGTCGCCCTTCATGTCACTTATGTGTGCTCGTGAAAATTTACATAATTTTATGCTAAGAATGTATACAGTGTGCAATGTATACCAAATTTTTTTCCATAAAGGGGTAAATTACAAATACATTTTCTAAAGTTTATATTCATACGATTTCTCCCTCCCCACAATCCCACGAATGAGGTGGCAAGCTAGAACGTATATAAGGAGATTTTTCAGAGAACATTGGAATGTGAGTCAACTTTTTAAATTTTGCTTGGGACAAATTACTTACATCTCCCTTGAGATTTAGCTAAATTACAGATTCTCTCCCGAGGTTTCAAAAATTACATCCCGCCTCCCGAGGTTTATATTCACATAACAATTTAATCCCTACCGTTAACTAAACGTTAAGAATTGTTAGCTGACATCATCAAAATATAAATTGATGGACGATATTGCCCCTGCTAAAATCCCTTGGATAAATTAACAAAATTTACAAAAGAATTACGTTAGATGGAAAAAAAAAATTAAGTTTTTTGAACCATCTTTGATTTGTTGTTTAGAAAAAAATTTCAAAATTTTAAAAAATAAAATAAAAACTAATTTAATAAAAATAAATATGAAAAAATATATTTAATTTGTAAAAATTATTTCTAACCACTCAAAAGATAAAATTATATAAAAATAATAATCTACTTGTTTGGTTTTGATTTTCAGAAAACAGTTTTCAGAAAATTCTACTTTTTTATTTTTTGTATTTTAATGTTTTCAATGAATTTTTTAAATATTTTAAGCAATTTTTATTTTTATTTTTTTGACACACCTAACATAAATACACTTAAAAAGTATAATATTTGTGAAAAAAATCTTTAAAAAATTCACTAAATACCAAAAAATATGAAAATTCAGTACATTTTTCATATTTTTGTGTATTTATTAATTTTTTAAAATATATTTTTTACAAATATTTTACTATTTAGATACATTTAAGTAAGATGCATCTAAAAAAATAAAAAAATAGCTTAAAATTTTAAAAATATTCACTAAAAAGAAAAAATACGAAAAACAAAAAACTTAGTTTTCAGAAAACTAAAACCAAACACATTGAATTATTTTTTATTTTTTATTTCTTAACCAAATTAAATTTTAATTTTTTTAAAAATAAATTTCTAAAAATCAAGCCAAACATATTGTAAAATTTTTTTGACAAGCCATTTCTTGTGTTTTTAACTTATTTAATTATTTGCTAATTTTATGATATTTTTACTATCTGATACTACAACATATAAGAGTTTTAGAGACTAATTTTTTTGATCTCTAAAAGTGAAAATTTTGTTGCAAAAGACATTAGGGACTAATTTCTATCGTCATGAGACTAGTCACTAACGACCCCGCTACGTAGCTCGAAATTCTTTGACACGAATTTGGCTCGACACCAAAACGACGTCGTTTTGGTGTCGGGTTTTTTTTTTTTTTTTTTCTGGTCTGAAACTGAGACGATGGTCTGAAGCTGAGACAATGAAGAAGAAGAAGAAAGAAGAGGAGGGGGGAGGGGAGGGGAGAGAGAGAGAGATCAACCCAAATCAAACCCGAGTTCATCTTTCAAATTTCTACTGAAACACTTAGTCAAATTTCTTAGTCAGCCATTTTCAATTTTCAATTTCTTATTCAATGGAGGGTCCCTGACTTTTCTCTAAGAATTTGAGTATAGTCAGCCAAAATAAATCAATGGAGAGAGATGAAGTGAAGTTGCGAATCTGTTGATGAATGGAGAGAAATGGAGAGAGATGAACAAATTTGAACAAATCTGTTGATCAACAGTTAACAAAATAAATCAACAAAATAAATATATTTATTCTTCTAACAAATCAAAATCAAAATCAAAATCAACAAAACAAAATAAATCAACAGCCTCAGATTCAGATTTTCAAAATCAACAGCTTCAGATTTTTTTTCAACAGCTTCAGATTTTGAACATCTTCAGTTTTTTTTTTTTTTGAACATCATCAAAATAATTTTTTTGAGCTCCTAATTTTTTCTGAAGCTGATGATGTTCATCATCTGAAGATTATTTTGAGCTCCTAATTATTTTTTTTTAACATACAAAATCTGAATCTCAAAAAATTATTTTTTTTGAACATCTTCAGATTTTCAAAATCATCAAAATCTGAAGCAGAGAGAAGATGATGATGATGTTCAAAATCAACAAAGCTGTTGAAGATGATCGACGGTGATCGAGCTCGCCGACACCATCACCGACCGTCGACCCTCTTCATCTTTAGATCTCTCTCTCTACAGATCCGAACAAGGCATGGTGTTGATCAACATCGTCAATCTCTCTCTCTCTCTCTTCAGATCTCTCTCTTCGATCAACAAGGCATGGTGTTGATCGACGGTGAACAAGGCTGGGAATGCTGATTACAGATATGGAATCAAGGAGATAGAGATGGGTCAAAAGAAACAGAGGGTCATAATCTATAGAGCCAAATTCTTCTTCCTCCTCTCTTCTCTCTCTCTCCTCCTCCCTTCCCTTCCCTTCCCTCTGTATTCGAAAGAGAAGCAAAAAGAACCAAAAAAAAAAAAAAAAGGAATAGCCAAAACGACGTCGTTTTTGGCTATTCGAGCCACTATTCGAGCCATCCATTTCGAGCACTGAAACATTTTCCAGTCACTAAAAGGTCGTCATGAAAAGTAAAAAATAAGGCTTTTAGCGATAAAATTTTGAAGATGTCAATAATAACTAGACTTTTGGGGACAAAATAATTTGGTCTCAAAATGGTTTATTTTTTTAGACAAAAAATTTGATACCAAAAAGATAATAATTAATTACTAATGTTCAATTTTCGTTGTTAAAAATATAATGACGATACTTTTCGCAAGAAAAATATTTGGCCCCCTAAAAATAATTTTGTCCATAAATTTTGGTCTCTAAAGTCTTAATTTTTTTTTGTAGTGTGATAAATGTTTTTCCTTTTTAATTTTGTATTTCATAACTTATTTAAAAATGATAATTTAGCTAAACCTCGTGAGGGAATCTGTAATTTAACTAAACTTCAGGGGAATCTGTAATTTAACTAAATCTCAATAGGGTGTAAGTAATTTGCCCTTATTTGTCAAAAGGGCATTTTAGTTATTTTATTAATAAATTATTAAGAATTTTTAATGATGTAATATACTTCAATTAATAATTCAGATAACTTTATAGTTATATAAGAGAACAGTTAGAAAATTTATTTTTTTGATTAATCCTGCTAAATAAAAAATTCTAACAAAGAAATATTTGTAAAATTTAAAATTATATAAGATATTTCATATTTTAAACAAATTACAACGACTGTATTTGTAATTTATCCATAATAATAATATGAATTTTGTCCAGTTGTAATCCTATGCTATGCTACCTTCTCTATATATAACCCAATCCTCATATTCTTTCAATCTCAAAACCCTCTCACTCTCTCTCTCTCCCCATAAATAAGATCTATCTATGTTTTGTTTCATTCCAATGGTGGCCTCTTCTAGGTTTCTTTGGGTTTTGGTGGATTTGATATTGTGCGGTATAGTTTTACTTAACAATGGTGGGGTTGACGGATCACACAAAGTGTACATGGAGTACCAATCTGTTGTTGCTGCTGTTGAAGTGAAGCAACTCCACAGAACTGGCTTTCACTTCCAACCCAAAAAGCATTGGATCAATGGTACGTCCAGTTCCCAAATCAATAATGTTTTTGGTTTTGTTTTCTCTGCATTTATTTGAGGAGAATATTTTTAGCCTTGACTTTTTTTTTCGCAACTATTTTAACTTAGTTAAAAAAGTTTTGTTTAGAATAAATTTTTAATTTTTTTTTGTAATTTTATGAGAGAAAAAGTGAAATAATTATAATTTAGATATAATATTTTAATTTATATTGTTTTTTTAATGAATTAAATTAATCCTTATCATCATACCAAATAGGCGTCTATCTATTGTTGTCTTTCTTTTTAAAATTTGGACAAGTGATAGAGAGTTCTAAATATAAAGTTTTAAATAGTGCTCTATACAATTGGGAGTGTCCAAAAAAAAAAAAAAAATAACAAGAGGAAAAAGGCAAATCATAATAAGAAAAAAAAAAAATTAAAACCCTTTTAAAACTTGGCTCTGCAGTGTCAAAAAAAAAAAAAAAAAAAAAAAAAAAAAAAAAAAAGAGAAAAAAGACAAATCATAATAAGAAAAAAGAAAAATTAAAACCCTTTTAAAATTCTTATTTTAGAATCTAAAAGATTTTCCTTTAAATTTTTGTGTGTGGTCTCTGTCTCCATTGCTGGTCCGTGGTACTTTCTAAATTGCAGGTAGGACCTTGATTGTTTTTCACCATTCACATATCCTAGGAATATAATCTCATTTTCACCGTGTGTGCTATATTTCTCCTCCGTCTCAAAATATTAACATTTTATTTTATTTTAAAATATTAATTTTTTTAGAAAAATCAAACACTAAAGTATTATAAATTTTTTATTTTGCCGTTCTTCAAAATTCATAAACATTAATATACACAAAAAGTATAATTATGACAGTTATACTGTTTAATTTTAAATTCATAAACATTAATATACACATAAATTTCATAAACATTAATGTTCTCCAAAAAAATTATACTATTTTAATTTTAAATCAAAGGATAGTTTTAGAAATTTAATATTTTTGAAATGTAATAATTATACCATTAGAAAAAAGTTGAATTTTCCCAATATTTTTGAATTATTGAATAATTCTACTGTTTACAAATTTTTATTTTTCTAAGTACATGGTCAATGTTATTGAGAGTATGGAAGCAAGTAATCTAATCATTGTGCAAGGGCTACAGAGGTTTCAAGTGCTTAAGAGATAAACACATAAGTATTATAAACTAGAGCTGAGTGCGAAATTTGTATAATTAGTAATTTGATCTGATTTAGTCTTATTCGTTAAGTTTGAATTGGTTTTTTAAATCTTTGGTTCAGTTCTGAATTAGAAATTTAAAATTCGTAAGCCACGGATTTGTTTTGAATTGAACCCCACGATTATGAATTGGAACCGTTTCGGACCGTATATAAATAGTCTATATTTATATTATAGACTCTCCCACATAATATCATTTTTTATTTCATATAAAAGTTAAACCAATTTTCTTATTGCTTTTGTTTGATGGTATGCTTAGTTTTAATATAGAGGAGAATGCTGCTGTATGTAATATGTATCCAGTTTTATTGCATTTGTTTGTTATTTTTGTTTATTGCTTTTGTTTGATGCTATATTTATGTTTTTATAAAATTAAAATATTCTATATATTTTTATTATTTAATTATGTGAATCCGTGGTCCTCAACCGATCCAATCCGTGTTTAAATAGATTGATTCGGATTGGTTTCACTATTTAAACGGATTGGATTGGTTCTAATTTTTCAAGAACGACAAATAACGGATTGATCTTGATTTTATCTCAATTCGAATCAATCCGAACCTTGCTCACCTGTATAAAACCAAAGTTGAAACCTTTCCAGGAGAGAGTAGAAGTAGAGAGGGCACAAAAATTCTGTTCTTATTTCTTTTTATTCTTTTTTTTTATAATTGAGTGTTTGAGCCAACTTACGATACCATATATTTCACAAATAGTAAAGTGTGTATTTTTTTTTTTTTTTGCTCTGCAGTAAAGTGTGTGGTTAAAATTTGACCTTGGTACATTAGAACTCTGTTTGGAAATATATATATATATATATTTTGTTTTAATGATTTTTTTTTAAAAAAAAGTTGGGTCAATATATATATATTTTTACTTTTCAAGTCTTTTGAATCTAGAATATCTAAAATGTAATAAAAAAAAAAATTCATTGAATACACAAAAAAAAAAAAAAACAAAAACAAAACAAAACCCAAAGATCATTCATGAAAGATTATGTTTGGTTTAGATTTTAGAAAATGTTTTGTGGAACCTTTTTTTATTAAAAAAATAAAAAAAAAACTAAGATTAATTTAGTGAAAAATAATACTCCCTTCGACCTAGTTTTTTGGTCCACTTTTTATTTTGTTAGGGCTGGTTTGGCAATTCAAAAATAATTTAAAAAGTCAAAAAGTTACATAAAAAGCAAAAAAGACATTACTATTCACAAATAAAAAATATTAAAAAAATATTTTATATATTACAATACTACAAATGGACTGAGCAGCTGTTCTCAGCCGTACTTGTGATAGTGACAAGCATTACACACTTTGTTTGGGCAAAAAAAAAAATTATATATGTAAAGTCACAAAAATGTTGGGGTTATGAGGGCCCACTAAGGACTCTCTTTTGATAATCCAAACCGCAACATGTAGAACTTGTCGATTAATATATTCTTGGTAAAAATCACGTTGATTGGATATCGTTAACTATATGATCAAATCAGTTTTGTATAAACAAAACAAATTGTGTGATAGTTAACTGTTGAAAAAAAACTAATTGGATCATATAACTATCGATATCCGATCAATGTGATTTTTTACAAGCATATAATACTCGACAAGTTGTACATATTGAACGGTTCAGATTATTAAAATGGGACCCATGGTGGCCCCCACGGACCGACCATTACTGTCCAAACACTTTACCCCGAAGGAGGCATTTATTTTCTTTGTAAAACCTGCTGCGCACAGCTGGGCAGCCGTACTGTCCAATCACCTTTCTTCCACTATACACTTTATTTATATATTTTTTATTACATATTTTTTTATAAAAAGACAAAAAGTTAACCCAAACATCCATATTTTTTTTCTCAATTTTTTAGTTCAAAAAGTGCACTTATTTAGAATACCCCAAACAACCCCTAAATTTTGTTAAATTTTCAAAATTGCCCATTATAAATCATTATAATCACATTATAGAAGGGCAATGGAGGGAGAAATATTTTAAAATTTGAATTATACTGTAATGATTGCATGCCTCTCTAATAAGTTGGATTTTCTAGAATGAACAAATAAATTGGGACCGAAGGAGTAATAAATAAAAAATCATTCACCATTTTTATATGCTCTTACTTTTTTGAGGACAAATAATTTTTAAAATATATTTTTGATTTTTATTTTTATTAAAACTAATTTCTACTTAAAAAAAATTAAAATGAAATTAAAACCAAATATTTGTTTATTGGTAATGAATATTTTTTTTTAGAACAAATATTTTTAAGAATTGTCGAGTTGAGCCGAACTTTTGAATGCTCAAGCTTGTTTGTCAAGAATTATTTGAGCTCGAGAGTTCAATTTGCCAAATATTTGATAAACTTGAGTTTGGCTCGAGTTGACCTTGCTCAATTATATAAACGAGTCCAGTTTGAGTTCGAGTTTGGGCTTGAAAAAAAAACTTAAATTAATTTACTTATTAAGATAAAAAATAAAAATTATGAGCAAAAAAATATAATAATGTAATAATGCTTATAATAATAATAAATTTCATCAATCAAATATGTAAATTTACACAGATACCAACACAAATAGAAAAATAAAATAAATTATTATAACTTTATTTGATATATTATTAAAAGTGATTATATATTTATTTTCTTTATATTCACAAGTTTTATCTACTCGAGTTTAGAACTACTCGAGCTCAGCTTGATTAATAAATAAGCCTAAAAATCGAGCTTGAGCTTGATCACGTAATAAACGAGTCAAACTTAAACGAGTCAAACTCGAGTTGTTCAACAGCTTGGTTAGTTTGCAGCATTAGGTAGGACTAATCTAAACCTAATAGCCCATTTAATGTTAATGTATATATGGTATATATTTCAACATATATTAGTTATTGATTTCCTAGATATATTAGGTATTACCATATTATAGGATACTCTTTTTCATAGTTAGATTTCTAATAAGATACTCTTTCTCAGCCTATATATACAGGCCTTCTATCATTCAATACAATACATATTATTTCCTTTCTCTCTACTATTCTAACATGGTATCAGAGCTAGGTTAAATATTTGGTAATTTCGCTTCACCGGCGGGTGGTAACCTCGCATTGGCTGCCCGCCGGACCTCAACCTATTCCGCTATTATATTTTCTTGTCAGTATCGCTTCGTGGTGATCTCTTCCTTTTGTCCGCTGTTTATTCCTACCCCAAATATCTTTATTATATATATATATATATTTTTAAATTTTTTTTTACTCGCAATACATTTTTTTCTCCACTCTATCTTTTCCTCTACTTCAACCTTAAATTGGTTTCTCTCTTCCAACCTATTTGAGTTTGAGGGGAGGTATTATACCTTTATCATGGTGAGTATGGTTATACACCATGCAAACCACCTAAGCCGTCTCTTATAGCGCACAACTTAAATCGCCCCTTGTGGCGCACCACCTAAGTCGCCTCTTGGCGCACCACACAAGCTGTTTCCTTTGGTGCACAATCCAAGTCGTACTCTCTAGGATCTGGAGCACAACCCAAGCCGCCCCTCTTTAGGGCATAATCCAAGCCGCTTTCTCTGGCACACCACCAAACTCGCTTCTTGGAGCACCATTCAAGCCGCCTTCTGGTGCACTCAGTCATCTGTTGTCATCATTGTTTAGTACCACGTCTTAAGTTATGTGTGTGCCATGCTTGCTGGTTCAACATCCAGTCTCTACAATGGTTCGGCGTGGCCCCGTAAATTGTCCCGACATTGATTCTGGTTAGCTCTTATATCGGTCCGGTATGACCCCTTTAAACTGTCCCGACATTGATTTCAATTAGTTCCCACATTGGTTCAGCATGACCCCTTTAAACTGTTCGACATTGATTCTGGTTAGCTTCTACATCGGTCCGGCATAATCCCTTTAAACTGTCCTGGCATTAGTTCCAACCAATTCCTATAATGGTCCGACACAATCATAAACTGTCTCTCGGCATTAATTCCAGCTAGTTTCTATATCGGTCTGACACGACCTTAAATTGTCCTGGTATTAGTTTCAACCAATTCCTACAATGGTCCAAAATGACCATAAACTGTCTCCCCGCTTTAGTTCCAGCCTCTGATCTATTTCAAGTGCCCTTGCGCTCCCGTTCAGATTTTGCAATCTATTTGCCTTTTATTTTATTTAGTTTTATTTCATGTTTTAGTTTCTCTCTCTAAACTCAAGATGTTTATCTTCCTTGAGTTTGAGAGGGGTGTTAATGTATATATAGTATATATTTCAACATATATTAGGTATTGATTTCCTAGATATATTAGGTATTACCATAGTTAGGTTTCTTATAGGATGCTCTTTCTCATAGTTAGATTTCTAATAAGATATTCTTTCTTAGCCTATATATACATGCCTTCTATCATTCAATACAATACATATTATTTCTTCTCTCTCTCTACTATTCTAACAAGTTCAATTTATCAGGTCCGATTATAAATTTTTATTCTAAAAATTCGTGTCAAATTAAAAGGACTGATAAATTGTTTTGGTTGATTCAACTAAAATATTACAATAAGACCCAATAAATTACAATTGAAAGATGAGAATTGAAAAAACACATAATTAATACAACGTAAATTTTTCCATCTAAAAAAAAAGAAGATGCAAAGTCAATTTTAAAACAGGAGAGATAAATCCAATAAATACAGAGAATAACGTCCACATTTGGCAGAGTGTTTTGGCACTTCTCACAAGCTAACTTTTAAAATTGTTTGGGATTAAAAAGAACTCTTGGTTAAAAAAGGTCAACTTTAGTCACTTAAGAAATTATTAATTTTTTTAATTAATTTTTTTGGGTACATTTCTTATTATTTTAAAAAATCATTCAAAAATAAAAAAATCAACAAAATAGTCACTATAAAAATCCAATCACAAACACAGTCCAACTCCTAAAAGAAGCTTAATTATTCATATCTCATACTTCTCAGCTAATTTCATAGTTAAAAATAGGGTAAATTACACCAAACATCTTGAGATTTAAAAAAAAAACAAAAAAATTAGTGAAATATCCCTCTTCAAATTTATGTAGTAGGAGAGGTTTAAGATTTTTTTTATTAGCTAAGATTCCTCAATATCAAAGAAATTTTGAAATTTCTCTATGAAAATTAAAATTTATTTGTGTCGCGCAAAATTTCTCTGAATCAAATTTTTTCTGTGAAAATGTTGAAGGACCTTAACTACTACGAAAATATTATATATTATTTATCTTATAAAATCTTAATATAAAGGACTTTCAAAAAAAATTCCACAAAAAATACTCCCTCCATCCCAAAATACTTTCTTATTCTATTTTTTTATTATCTCAAAATATTAGTCTATTTAAAAAAATTAGGACTAAACTAATACAAATTTCTTATTTTACATTTCCTTTAAATTCATTAATTATAACAATTGAGGTTCTAAAAAAAAAAACCATATTTAAGGTAATATTAAAAAATTAATATTTGTGAAATGTAATAATTATACTATCAAAAAGGGTTTCCCAAGAGGGATTAATATTTTGAAACGGAAGGAGTGCAATTAATTTATTACTTTTGACATAATTACATTTACCTCATTTTTAGTAAGTTAAAAGTGACCGAAATTAATACAGATGGTGCGTAAATAATAAAATAAATAAAGATAAATACACATTATTTATCAATTTTCGGGTAATTAATACACATGTTATTATAGGAGAGATAAACAATAGTATTCAGTGTGTATTTGGTTTCAGCTTTTTGGAAATTAAGTTTTTTATTTTTTATTTTTTGTGTTTTTTATTTTTATTTTTAGTGAACATTTTTATAGTTTTAAGTAATTTTTTTAATTTTATTTTTCTAGATATACTTTACCTAGATGTATCTAAATAATAAAATGTTTGTGAAAAAATATTTTAAAAAATTAATAAATACATGAAAATATAAAAAATATATTGAATTTTTGTATTTTTTTTATTTTTATATTTTTGGTATCTAATGAATTTTTTTAAAAAATATTATACTTTTTAAGTGTATTTATGTTAGGTGTGTCTAAAAATTAAAAAAATTAATTAAAATAATAAAAAAATTCAGTAAAAATAAAAAAATATGAAAAACAAAAAATTAGAATTTCTAGAAAGTAAATTTTGAAAACTGAAACAAAAAAAAGTGATTATTTTTTTTATTTATATAACTAAAAATTACTGATAAAAATGATTTAATTATTATACGAATTAAAATTTTAGAAAAACTAGTTGGACTAATTTCGAAAAGATCATTCAAATTTTAAATAATATGAGACAAAATTTTCATTAATTTAATAATTAAAAATATTTTAAAATAATAATAAGAAGAGACAAAATGTTTTTTTTTTTTTTGAGATAAGGACAGATTTTATTACAACAATGATAGAGACCACTAATTTTGGAGCTCTAAAAGGATCATATGGCACTCAATAAAAAAAGAAAAAAATATAACACCAAAGCCAAAATATTAAATCATTCAGGGTAGGATCCACTATCACATAATTAGTGATAGCACTAATTA
This sequence comes from Camellia japonica, assembly GCA_030407325.1. Lineage (NCBI taxonomy): Eukaryota > Viridiplantae > Streptophyta > Magnoliopsida > Ericales > Theaceae > Camellia > Camellia japonica. The sequence continues at coordinate 31,837,333 of JAPPVO010000016.1, forward strand.
GTGCTCTCACTCATTTTTCTTTTATTTAGGAGCATTCATGTCATGTCAGCTGGATATTGAACATTGTACGGTCAAATCTACATTTTCATGGACATTTGTGCCCAAGCGTGCGTCAAATTAATCATTCTACTGCGATGTCAGACAGTATTTTTTCAATATAGTAATATTTTAAACTTAAAAGTTTTATTTCTAAATATTAATTTATAATTCAAATTTATTTCATATTTAAATTTACCCTTCCTGAATTCAATTTTTACTTTACAAACTCATTACTTAAAATATAATTTTTAATATTAAAATATATCAAAAACCCAAAGAATATTTATAATATTTATATAATTAATCCCTTTACTAAAATATATTATAAATAAATATAAATTTTTTTAATTCTCACTCTTACAATTTTAATCAACTTAAAAATAAAACGGGCTATATTTCTTGGCAGTTGCTATCAATCTCCGCAAAGTTGGAACATGACAAGATGGTGATGACAGGAGTTTTTTTTTTTTTTTTTTCAAATTTGAAGTATTATAAAATTCATATTTTTAAATTGTATTATAAAATATGACTTCAAACTCCAAATCGTGTTTGTTAAGGTCTCTTTTGAAAAGTAATTTATAGGTTAGTTTGTTGACCTATTTGAATTATATCATCTTTTTATAATAAAATAAAAAATCAATTTATTTAATACTTTTCAAAACAATCCTAATCATATTTTAATTTTTATAATGATAAAATAATTGAAATTTTATTATAGAAAAGTAAGTTTTATTTTTAAAATACAACTTCTTCAAATTTGAAATCGTGTTATCAGAACACAATTTATAAAACAAGAAGAGTTCAGAAAAATAAGTTCAAAACTGTTTGAGTTACCCCAAAAAATAAAATAATAATAATAATAATAATAATAATAATAATCATGAATGGGTAATTCATTTCTTTTATGTGTCTCTTTCAAAAAGAGTTGTGGCAACATTAGTTCCATTTGGAAAGTCATGGATAAGTTTTGGCCCCCTAGTATTTAGGACAATACAAAATTTAGATTTCAAAAATTGACTTCAAAAAAAAATTCCAAATTGTGAATGACATCCCTCTATTATATATCTTTTATATTTTATTTCGTGAGCCTTTTTCTGAATGGTTTACTTTGTAAATTTAACAATAAAGATAAGCTGTATAAAAAATTAATTTCATCAAATATCACTTAACATGTGAATAAATAACACTTGTATAAAAAATTAATTTCATTAGATATCACTAAACACATGAATAAATTGATATTATATTTTTTTTAAATGAATGACAACTATAATTTAAATTTTAAGTGTCCACATAGAAGATGATGGTACGTAGGAGGGGAAATTATTCTTGAGCAGGGGCGGAGGGAAAAAGCGTTAGGCGGGTCACGTGTCCCCTTAGGTTTGAAATTTATTTTTTTTTTGAGGCAAGCATAAAGAAAATATTTTAAATAAAAAAATTTATAAAAATATTATTTAAAGTGAAATGTCAATGACATTTTTAAAATTATAAGAATAATAATGATTGTTTTGATTAAAAATAAAGAGATTACGATATTATTATCTATGAAAATTTCAATAAATGATGGTGATGTCTATCATTATTGTTAGTTACATTTGACATGTAGGGTTCATCCTCCATGTATTTTTTTACTATTAGTTGGTGATATCACATGTCAATAATGACGTGGTATAACTATATATTGAATTTTTAACACATATTTTATATAAAAAATTACTTTATCATTATATAATTTATTTTAAAACTTTATATCCATGATGTTTTTTTAATATTGTTCATGATACACAATTACAAATAACATCACTTTGTTTGGTTGAGTTTTCTAAAAACACTTTTTAGAAAATTATACTTTTTTTATTTTTTGTATTTTACTGAATTTTTTTAATATTTAAGCAATTTTTTCAATTTTTAGACACACCTAACATAAATACACTTAAAAAGTACAATATTTGTGAAAAAAATCTTTAAAAAAATACTAAATACCAAAAATACAAAAAAATATAAAAAATAGTACCTTCTTCGTATTTTTATATATTTATTAATTTTTAAAATATTTTTTCACAAATATTTTATTTTTTTAAGATGCATCTAAAAAAGTAAAAAAAAAATTCTTAAAATTTTAAAAATATTCACTAAAAACAAAAAAATACAAAATATAAAAAAACTCAATTTTCAAAAAAATTAATTCAAAAAACTTCAAACCAAACACATTGATTACTTTTTTTATTATTTTATTTTATTTTATCTTTCTTGATGTCAATCGTGAAAATTTATGTGAAATATTTTTGCAAACATTTTTAATATTGTAATCAATAAGTGCCCCATCTGATTTAATTTCTTGGCTCCGCCACTACTTTTGAGTAATGTCAGGGATACCAAAATTTTTACCAAATATTTTACCAAATGTCTCACATGAATATGAGAAATATTTGATAAAAATTTTGAGACCTCTAACATTTTTCATTATTCTTTTTGCCCTTGGGACAAGATGATGTGATACTCTACCTTAACTGTCATTGGTTGAATCGATGAGACTCATTATTTATTTATTTATTTTATCTATTTTTAAGAGATAATTAAACACTCATCTTTAGATGAATATTGTAAAACAATGCTCTTAGACCACCGAATAGTAGGAGAGCTATTGGACATTGGATATCACAATCACAATTTAGCTCGCTCTTATTTATTTTAGAATTTTTGGTGATATTATCCTAGCCACTTCTTATGCATCATTGAATTTTTTCTGTTCAGACATTCAGGCTCTGCTTGGTTGTGATTTGTAAATGTGTTTCTACACGTGTGTTTCAGTATGATGTTTGGTTATGGTTTTGAAATCAATTTTCACGAGCTCTGCAGAGAACTTTGTGCATTAGGCCGCGTTTTTTGTGAAAATTTTGCCTGAGGAAGTCCACCCGGATGTCCTCTGAATTCCAGAATTTTTTTTTTTTTTTGATTTACATAATCGAGAAAATATTTTCTGAAATTTTTAAAATTTTTTATGTGCTTTAAAATAATTTTGAGTTGTATGTTTAGTTATGAGTTGTAAATTTTTGTATCACAATATTAAATGTCACATCAACAATTCCCCACTCAAATCAAACCTCTTTTCCAAAACAATTTTCAAAACTCTTTACCAAACAAATTTTCTACACTCAAATCAAAATTCTACAACACACAAACTCAAAATACAACTCATACTCTCAAATCACATTTACAAAACATAACCAGACGCAGGCTCATTTTCTCATGATTATATTTTGGAGCCTACCTACTGTCTTGGGGAAAAAAAGGCTAGAAAAAGACATTTGATAACATCCATTTAACAACGTTTGTAATTTGTAATGCTAAAACTCAATGTGATTAAAGGGTTTTTTTTGGACTAGTCCTTTTTTCACAAGGTAAAAGCGAAAGCCCATCAACTTTGAGGTGAAAACTCGACTTATCGATCTTGAGGTTATAGGTTTAAACGTGCGGTTACGGTATATACATTATACAAATTCTGTTGCGATTTGAGAATCCCGCTCAGAATCTCCATAGTATACATTCATGCACCAAACCAAACCCCCCCCCCCCCTCTCACTCAACTCACACTCACTCATCATCTCACACTGATAGAGTACCCTCTCTCACACAGAGGGCCAATCTCTCTTACCCTCTCTCTTAGTTTTCCCCTTCTATCATTTGCTCTCTCTTCCTCTATTTATACACAAATTGGAGAGCCTATAGAGCCACCGACAACATTGACGGCAGCCACAAACACAATCACCCTATAATAAGATAGCTCGACTGAATCTTCAGCCCAAATCTGCAGTTGTATTTTTTTTTTTTTTTTTCATTTTGCTGCTTTCTTTGACTTTCATGGCTTCCATTCACATGTGCACAGCTCTTCACATGGAGGAGAAACCCAACAAATTTTCCAACCAATTCATCCCACCCAGATCTTATCTAATCGGGACTAGTGTATCTTTTTATATGAAAGCCAAAGTATTACGTTCTTAATTATGAAGACATATCAAGGACTATTTCAAGAAAAATTATCCTTTTGGAAACAACAATGCTAGGTATTAGGAAAACTTTTCATGAAAATAATCATGAAAATTTTATGATTCTTGAATTACACTTAGAATAAAGTACCACACACTAATCAAGGTAATCTAAGTATCATAACTCTTTCATGATCATTTTCATAAAATTTTTTTCATGATCCCTAACTTATCTCTTTTGGAAATCTATTTGCATTTAAAGTTCAGTTGATCTAATTAATGGACTACATGACGACTTTATTATCGTCAAGCTTCTTTTTGTTTTCCTTCCCATGTCATTATCAGGAAAATTTACCTTTTATTTCGTTGTTTTTACATCGAAAATTTATTGTTTCTTTTCAGCATTCATTACCAATTAATTGACTCTTTTTGTTTTGCTTTTGTTTGCCTTCATGTTCAACTTGGGGCTACAAACAAACAAAAGATCCAAACGGTAAGTTTCTACGCCATACTAGGTAACTATTCATTTCAAAGAACAAATTACAGATATCCTATTTATATTTGTTTGTTCCATTTAACTTCTAATATTTTTTGTTTTTGTTGTGACTTAAATGTGAATAGGACCAATGTACTACAAAGGAATATACCATTTCTTTTACCAGTACAATCCCAAAGGTGCAGTTTGGGGCAATATTGTGTGGGCTCATTCAGTATCGACAGACATGATCAATTGGAAGCCACTTGATCTAGCAATCTACCCTTCAAAGCCGTTCGATCAATACGGTGCTTGGTCCGGGTCGGCCACAATTCTTCCAGGTAACAAGCCCATCATACTCTACACTGGGGTAATTGACAAAAATTACACACAAGTCCAAAACTATGCTGTACCAGCTAACTATTCGGATCCATTCCTGAATGAATGGATAAAGCCCGACAACAACCCATTAGTTTTACCTGTCGGTGTGAATAAAACCGCATTCCGTGACCCGACAACCGCGTGGTTGGGCCAAGATGGGCATTGGAGGATTTTGGTGGGAGGTAAGAGAAAACATAGAGGGATGGCCCATTTGTATCGGAGTAGGGATTTCATGAAATGGACCAAGGCCCAACACCCATTGCATTCTTCGGCCATGACGGGTATGTGGGAATGCCCGGATTTCTACCCTGTATCTCTGGATTGTGAAAACGGGTTGGAAACATCAGTGATGACAGGAAATATTAAACATGTCTTAAAAGTGAGCCTTGATGAAACTAGATATGAGTACTATACAGTTGGAACATATTTTCCTAAGAAGGATAGTTATGTACCAGATAATACTTCTGTTGATGGTCGAGCCGGGTTGAGATATGATTATGGAAATTTTTATGCCTCGAAGACATTTTTTGATGCTAGTAGGAATCGGAGGATCTTGTGGGGGTGGGTCAATGAGTCGGATGCCTCTAATGAGGATGTCAAAAAGGGTTGGGCTGGAATGCAGGTAATATAATATACATAGTAATATTAAATAAAATTAGAAGCACATATTGAATCACAAGTGCTCTATGATTTATTATGTGGTTCGTTTTGTGTTTGCACAAGAACATTGATATTAGAGAGACTCTATTCTTTTTTTTAGACAATTCCGCGAAAGATTTGGCTTGATCCAAGTGGAAAACAATTGGTACAATGGCCAATTGAAGAATTGGAAACTCTAAGAGGGAAAAAGATTCACATTTGCAATCATCAACTCAATTTGGGAGATCATATTGAAATCAAAGGAATTACAGCTGCACAGGTTTATTTATCTGTTTTACACTGAAATATATAATTTATCTTAATTTATTCATGTTCTTTCAAACTATATGCAATAAGTGTATTTTGCCATACCTTATTTGAATAGGAATAGAATTCGTTTACATGGTTGATCATGCCTAACCATGCATTGTTTGGCAACATATATAAATTATTTGGAAAATACTATGGACCTCAAATGAATTATTAAATTTTTTACTAAACTTCTCACATGAGTGTCATGCGTGTGGGACTCACACAAATCACATGTGTGTGAATCCCACAGCCATACAAGAGGTTTGGTAAAAAAATTGGTAATTTATTTAGGGCCCCTAACATGACTCAAATTATTTTACAACTTATGCAATAGCATTATTGAAAGTTTTTTTTTTTGGCACTGATAATTTTGCAGGCTGATGTTGAAGTTACATTCTCGTTCCCAAGTTTAGACAAAGCTGAGTCATTTGACCCTTCTTGGGTAGATATGGATGCCCAACAACTTTGTAGCCGCAAGGGTACAAATGTTCAAGGTGGGGTTGGACCATTTGGGCTCTGACATTAGCTTCAAAACACCTTGAAGAATATACACCTATATTCTTTAGGATTTTTAAGGCAAAAAATAAGCACGTGGTTCTCATGTGCTCTGATGCAACAAGGTTTGTTTGTTTATTGAAAAATATTAGGCTAAATTACACTAACTTTCATTAAATTTAAAAGATACAATAAATTTTATAGTTTTCATATAATTATTTTTAATAATATTAAAGAAACCAAAATTAATGTAAATAGAGTAAAAATATACTGATAAATAAAGTAAAATAAATATTGAATGTAAAATAGATGACAATATTAATTTTTTTTTAAGTCTGTATCACTGATGAATTACTAATAAAAATAGGGATACATGTTATGTGAATTAAAATTAAAAAAAAGAGCCTAATTTAATTATGTCAAAACTTGTGATCAAACTTACTTGATTTTCTCCAAATTTCAGTGGCGTAATTTACCCAAGATGCTACATATAATTATATTTCCTACTGTATTTTGTCACCTTTAGGCATAATTGAGCTGGTCCTATGTGCATATGTTGACAAAGGTACCGTTGTCTCGCTTAAGAAATGCAATTGTGTAGCACTACTCTGATTGATTTGCTTGTCTATTATTAGCTTTTGTACACAATTACATAATTATTTGAACTTAAATCAGTTGATCTAACTTGGTTTACAATTTGACAGTTCCTCTTTGGAGAAAAACAAACTTTGGTATAAGCCATCATTTGCAGGTTTTGTTGACGTGGATTTAGCTGATAACAAACTTTCTCTTAGGAGTTTGGTATGATTTTTGATGTTTTCGTATCTTACTCTCTCCAAAGGTTTTTAAATATCGACTAATACTAATCAATTGATACAAATTAGGATTTTGAACTTTCAATACTGATATTTATCGATATATTGACTAATTCTATCCAATATTAACTAATTTATGATTGTATTGCTAATTTTGAACTTTTTTGCATGCAGATTGATCATTCTATAGTGGAAAGTTTTGGAGCAAGAGGAAGAACATGCATAACATCTAGGGTTTATCCTACTCTAGCAGTATTGAAGAATGCTCATTTATATGCATTTAACAACGGCAGTGAGACTATTATAATTGAGAGTTTAAATGCATGGAGCATGGGCAATCCTCTAATGAACTAAATGGAGATGCTGAAGAAAAGAAAAATAATTTGGGGTTTTTTCTTATGGGAAATTTATTATGATTTTATGTGGACCTAAAAAGTAATTATTGTACCTCGTGGTTGTTTTTATAAGTTATGAAAAATTACCCGTAAGTGGTAATTATTGTACCTCGTGGCTTTTATAAGTTAGACAAAATTGCCCGTTAGTGATAATTTTTTAAAATTATTACAAATTAATGAAAAAATTTGTAGTTTTAATTATTAATATTTATCACTTATTGATAGTTTTTTTACTGACAGGGACTAGTGTGTTATTTCCCTTGGTGCAAACTGTTGGGGAAATTTATTGAAAAATAATATAAATTATATTTATTATCTATTCATCTTCCTAATTCAATCAAAAAAGAAGAAAAATTAATTTTTTCACTTTATTTTCTTATTAATTTTTTCTCTTATCTAATCCAAAATCCAAACAAAGAGAATGATTTATGCTCTTAGTTGAGTCCAACTTCTCTCCAAAGAATATTGGACCATCCAGTCAGGATCATGTGGACCTATCACAAAGTTCACTATGATAATTTTATATGTTCGTATTTTAGACATAGCTTTGGAAAGGAAAAAGGAAAATATGAGAATAAAAAAATTTAACATATATTTTATTGAAAGAAAAAGGAAAGTAGGAAAATATGCGAATGAAATATAAGTTTTTTTTTTTTTCTCTATTTCTTTCATATTTTTCTTTTCAAAGCTCTATATAAATTTATGATTTAAATATAGATTAAGAGAACCTAATATAATTATATCAAAATTATAAAATTTATAATGTTTTTACAAACTCTTTTAAGTGTAATTTATCCAAAAAGAAAATGTATACGTGGATAGGCTTCCCTCTAAGACCATCTCCAATGGTTACTTAAACTTATAATCAAATTTGAATTTGATAAAAAAATTATGCATTTTTTAGCTCCAACGGTTTAATCAAATTGGTATCAAATTGAGAATATCAAAAATGTTTCACCAAATAGAAGACGTCTGGGAGTTTTTAGCATTTCACTGTTTGGAGCCGTTGTTTTATGGAATCGGACGATCGGTTAGACGTCTGGCCAGATGTCCTCCTGATCATCTGCTTAGTTGAAAAATTCCCACAACAAAGTATACTCTCGAACGAAAAAGAATTTCCGGAATTGATGGATTACACTTGCCGGTCGACCGGTTGGACTCCCGCCCGGTCGTCCTTCTGGTCGACTGGTGTGTTGATGACAGCCAAAAATGTTCCGTTGGAGTGCTGCATATTAGATGGAATTTTGACTCAAATTTAATAAAATAAATGATATATCGTTGGAGATGCTCTAACTGAACTAGAGGGTCAGATTATTTGAATTTATCTTAATGATATGTAATCATTAACCTTTTAGTGTAGCGAGCAAATTATGTATGGAAGGGGCACTTACATGTTTCATATATAAAGTTTAAAATTTATTTAATTTTAAAATAAAATATTTGTATTAATTACTTTTATATATTTTAATTGTTATAATTTTTTTTTTATAAAAATTTAAAGATGCTGCTACATCTCATCACTGTTGGACTTTCGTTAGACGATCACTGGAGGCTCGCCGAAATATTCAACATCACCGGAAGTCATCAGAGTACTGCCAAAAATTTGTCGAAGTGTTCTGAACGCCAGTAGAAGTTGCCGAAATGTCCAAAACGTTCGTTGGACATTAAGACTATCGTCGGAGACTCACCGGAAAGTCCAGGGCTATGTTTGGTACAGCTTTGGAAAGTTAGTTCCAGAGCTTATTTTGCACATGATGTTTGTTTATAATTTTTAAAAGTTTTTTGAAAACTTGGTCGAAAGCGGGAAAATTTGGGCTAACCGGTCGTCCCACCGGTCATCCGACCAGTTGAGCGGAACAGTGCAAAATTTTTTTTTTTTAATTCACTCATGTTAATTTTTATATATTCGAAAAAAATATTTTTCGAATTTTTAAAAAATTTTTATGAGCTTTAATAGAATTTTGAGTTGTGTGTTTGGTTATAAGTTGTAAGTTTTTATATCAAATATCATATGTCACATCAAAAATTCCCCACTCAATTCAAAACTCTTTCACCAAATAAATTTTTCACACTTAAATTATAATTCCAAAACCCACAAACTCAAAATACAACTCCTATTCTCAAATCATATTTAAAAAGTTCTACCAAACGCAACCTAGAATATTGTTAAAAAAGAGAATAAATGGAGAAATTAGAACGAAAAATATAGTAAATGTACTAAATATTGATAAACTGAAAGAAGAAAAAAATGTAACAACAATAAATAGAAACAATGGGAAAAAACATATGAATTTATCAATTTTTATAGGGTTTAAGTAAATAATCTCCAATATTGATCAAATTGAAAAACAAGTTTTCAAACTATAAAATTGTTATAGTTTCAAAGTATGATTCTATTAAGTATTTATTCTTATTAATCAAACTGAAAAACATGTTATGAAATTATAAAATTTTACAGTAAAAACATGTTATAAAATTGTAAAATTTTATAGTTCGAAAGCATGTTTTGAAACTGTAAAATTTTATAGTTTTAAAACATGATTCATTTTAGCACAAAAAAAAAAAAAAAAAAAACTAGAAAATATTACAATTTTCATTGCCTGTAACTAAAATTCGAAAACAATTTGTTTAGAATTTGATTTTTTTTTCCCATTAAAATAAGAAAAAAGAAGTTTGTAGCAGATAAAAAGTAGAAAAAACGAGAGATCGAAGGAGAAAGACAGATATAGGGAGAGGATTATACTCCCGCAACTATTTTTGGTTTAGATCTAACTGGATTTGATTAGATCTACTCATCTCCTTTGCTGGAAAACTCATCTCCTTCGGCGTCGGTGAAGGCGAAGTAAGAGTCGATGGTGGTCACTAGTGATTGTATATCAAAAAGAGAAAGAGAAGAAAGAAGGCATGGTCTTCGATCACCAGATATCAAAAAGAGAGATACAGAGAAGAAGGAAGACGCGCAGGAGATTTGTATCTACCCAAAAGGTTTTGGGATTAAATAGAGTACACCTCTTTCAAAGAGGACTTGCAGGTAATTTGCTCTTTACATAATCGGTAGCCATATGATTAGATTATATTTGTCATAAAAATAGTCTCTAAGTATGATTTTGAGAACAAACTGTCCCCTTATTTAAGACAAATGTGATTTAATAATAATTGTAGATGTTCAGTTAATTTAATTTTTTTTGATTGATAATTTACTTAGAGAATACTAGAAGATAAATAGTTTAGTTCATTGAGATAGGCCTAAAGTATATCTGCAACTCTCAACTGATCATCCAGTTCGATCACTGGATTGGAGAAAAGAATCTATGAGAAATGTATGTGAAAAAAATATAGAAGAAGAAGAATAGTTGGGATGAATATATGAATTTAGTTGGATTCATTACTTTTGGGTAAATATATATGTGGTGTTCTAATACTAGGGCTGGGTACAGGGTTATCCGAACCGCACAACCTGTTCAACCTGAACCAATCCGCATATAAATGGGCGGTTTCGCAGATATAATGCGAGCTGATACGGTTTGGAATATGGCATGATTGCGGGTTGCGGGTTTAACCTGCACCCTCAAGAACCTGCTTGCACTTAGACTTTAATTGTGTTGTTGGGTGTTTTTGGATAAATGTAAAAATTAATGAAAAATTACTTTTAGGTAAACTTAGGATTTTGAATGATTTTACTTTAATTGTATTGTTGGGTAGTAGATAGTGAATGAGATTGATGATCTAGTTTAGGATTTTGAAAGATGTGCTGGTGTTAGTTTATGATTGATTTAAAAGTTTAGGATTTTGAATGATTTGTTTGTGTTAGAATTGATTTTGTTGTGTTTTTAATTTTATAAGTTTTAATTCATTAATTATTAATCTTGGAGCATTTTAGAAAATGGGGGAAAAAGACCCAAAATAAATATTTATAAAATGGGAAAAAAATGCTCCAAATAAATTTTTAAAGAAAAAAGTTCAATTCGCAAACTGCTGCAAATCTGCGAATTTTATCTGCACAAACCGCAACCCGCACTGTGGGCGGTTGCAGGTTGAATTTTTTTCAAACCGCATACATACGGGCGCATCCAAACTGATCCGCAAATCGTCCAAAACCGAATCGCGACCATCCCTACCTAATACTATAGTTATTGGTCTAAATAGAGCTTACCGTTTTTGTATTAATGTTTAAACGACAATATGAAAAGTGTTAATTGATAAACAACATGGAGCATTACTCCAGGAATACATAATAATTTTATTTATTTATTTTGGTCATTTTTCCGGTGCAAAATTTTGTGAAATTTTTTTTTGAAATATATTTTGTGGAAAAGCTTATCCTAGTGAGAAAAAAAAAATTAAAACATGTGTGTTCCTCAATATTCTTGTTACCAACTAAATCTTTTATGTTAGGTTTGAATTTTATATTTATCAAAAGAAAAGAAAATAGGAGGGAAACATAAATACTTATTTTTTATGGGTAACTAAAAACGAGTTATTTAAAAAAAAATATAATAACTTTCTTTTCATCTTCCTTATTCAAGAAAAAAAGAGAAAAATTTAGATTCTTTCATTTTATTTATTCATTTTTTATAATTTTTTTTTCACAATTCAAAATTCAATCATGACTTTAATTATTTATTCTCATAATTTTGGTAAAATATGCAAATTGAAGTTGTCATCGACAAATTTTTAATCAATGAGTGGTTCCTTGTACAGGGTAACCTCAGGTTGTGGATGTTGAGGGTCCATAGCATAAGATTCACATGGTTTATTGTTTTGAATAAAGCTTGAGACCCCACCCCAGTTACCCTCTAGTGCCATGTGGCACCATGTGATTGGAAGGAAAAAAAAAAAAATTGTTTTTGGCCTACTGGGGGTGCTGGGGTGCCCCCACTGGGGGTCCTTAGCACCACTGTATTGTTTTTAATGTAATTTGGTAGATGGGAAAGTTCAAACTAAAAAACAAACAAACAAATAAATAAATTTAGGGTTAGTTTGACAAGTGATTTTTTAGTGACTTTTTAGTTAAATATGAGGCACAAAAATTAAAATGTTTGAAATGATTTTTTTGACTTTTTATGAAAATAAGTCTAAAAAAGTAAAGAGAAGAGAATGAATATTTGCTTTTTTCTTTTAATATGAATTTTTAGTTTTTTAGTGATTTTTTGAATTTTTGACTAAAATCCTAACTTGCCAAACATCCCCTTAGAAACAAACCATGAGTCTGTTTTGTTGTATTTTTATTTTTATTTTTTTGTTTTCAATTTTTTAGAAACACAAAAAACTCGTATGATGACCTATTTCTGAAATATGTTCTCGGAATTCTTTTTTTTTTTTTCCTGAAAACACCCAAAAGTTATTTTTCAATTTTTGAAAACTATTTTTACAAAAAAAAAATATGAAAATCAATAAAGAGTCGAGTATTTTCAAACTTTTTATTATTTTATTTTGGAAGACATGAAAAACAAAAATAAATAAAAAATATAATTAAAATTTGATTGGTCATTCAGAGTTAATTATTGCGTACTTCCGAAATATCGTGTAACTAGATGCTTACTACCCAATAAACATAGTGTAACGTTCATATGCTAGACAACACTTTTGTTAGTTGAAAGATAAAGAATTATTTACTTAGCCTTCGTTTGGTATGTGACTTAATTTTTTTAATTTTTTGACTATCTTAATTTGGGATTAAAAAATCTTATTTGAGGTTAACTTTTTGATTTTTTTGACTTTTGTGAGAGAAAAAATGAAATGATTATGGTTTAGATATGATATATTGTCTTATTGACTTTTTAACTTATTTTGTTTTTTTGTGACTATTTTAACCCAAAAAATTTATGCAAAACATAGCCTTAATATATTTTGCGATTTTTTATTTGTCGAAAACACTATAGACAATGTTACATTCTACTTGAGGACTACATAATTTTTTCAATAATGTTAGAATGACCCTAGTAGGCATCTTATACCAAAGTATAACTTTTACTACCAAAAAAAAATATATATATATAACTTTGCTATTCATAATTTTTTTTTTTTTCCTGTTCAATTTTTTTTTTTGCTATTCATAACCTTAGGTATCCGCACTATAACTTCGCTATTTGTAACTTGCATTATAACTTTTATTACGATTTGGATATTTTTAGGACATACATTGTAGCATTTCCCCATTTTTTTTAAACCTTATTTCTAAAGACATTTGTTTAACTTTTTACTTACCCAAAAAAATTTGTTTAACTTTTTATGTGTTAATATTGTTTTGGGATTCACTCAATTATTATTATTATTATTATTATTATTATTATTATTATTATTTTCCAATTCAACATTGGCACATTATATAATTTATGTTGACCATATTTGATAGGGTCTGGACGGTCTCCAGTCCAAATCTGGGACAGTCCAGTCCAGTCCGGCCCATTGGGCCTATTTTTGGGCCCCTTTTCGATAATCCAAACTGTTCATATTTTAGGATTCGTTGAGTATATTATCCCTGTAAAAAATCACGTCGATCAGATAACATATACTATGTATTCGGATTACTTTTGTTTGGAAAAAAATGGACGGTTAGAAATTAACGGTTCATAAAAAAGTGATTCGAATACATAGTATCTGTTATCCGATCGACGTGATTTTTTACAAGGATAATGTACTCAACGAACCCTAAAATATGAACGGTTTGGATTATTGAAAAGGGGCCCAAAAATAGGCCCAATGGGCCGGACTGGACCCTCCAGTCCAGATCTGGACTGGAGGCAAGCCACTGCCTATTTGATATCGTGCTTTAAATAACATTATTTATATCTACCCGTGATATGCACGGTCTCAAATAAATAATTAACAATTAATTTTAATAATTTATGCTGGTCATATTTGATATTGTGCTTTAGATAACACTATTCATATGTGTTATGTGGAGCTTGTCAAATGATGTAATTAGTGTTATGTAAGATGTCACATCATAAAATATCAAAATATGATAATTCTAACATTACTTAGTTTAAAAGTGCATAGTGCTTTGTAGCTCGAAATCGAGTGGCTCGAATGGCTCGAAATTTGAGTTATATTCTCTCTCCTCTCCTTAGACTCCAAACCAAACCATTTCGCTGATCCAGGTCCCTCTCTACTCATATGGTAACGACGATGCCCGGATCCCTCTCATCCCTGCACAGATGAACAACCAAATTTTTCTGAACCAGTTTAAGTTCATTGAAATTATTTCAGCATTTTTCTGAACAAATGAACAAGAAGTTCAATTTTCTGAACAACAGATGAACAACAAGTTTAATTTTTTGAACAACAGATGAACAATAAGTTTAATTTTCTGGACAACAGTTGAACAAGTTCAGCATTTTCTGTTCTTTGAAATTAGTTTATCTTCTTTGATTGATATTATGGAAATTTCAAACATGAAGATTGAAATTAGTTCATCTTGTTGATTGCAACAAAACATGAATTTCAGAACATGAAATTAGTATATAAATTTTCCAAAATACCGAAACCAAATTTTAATCACCCAATCTGAAAATCAGTCCAATAGTTGCAATCACACCCACCAGCAGCAGCACCGACAGCACTCTTGCGCCATACATAGCAACAACGGCACACACAATAGCAGCGGCAGAGGACGCAGCCTGGTCGGCGACACACAGGATAGTTCCTCTCTCTACGTTGTCGTCGTCTCTGTCTCCTTTCTCTCTATGCTCTGTTCTTTCTTTCTTTCTTTTTTTTCCCTCCAAATGAAAGGTGTGGCTGAGCTGAGCATTATACGAGATGTGGGTGTACAAAGAAATTAGAGGTGTATAAAAAAATCGGGCCATTCGAGCCGTTGAAGTTTCGAGCTACAAAGCGGTACTCTTTAAAAATATAAATGATCCAAATTCAATTTTTATAGACAAATATAAGTAAGTGAGTTTAGAGGTTTAGCAAAAAGGTGATGACAAGTCAAGGGCAACTGACAAAGAAAAGTTAAGATGTCTAGCAGGAGAAAGGTTGAATGATTGGGGTCATGAAAGTTACAAGGTGGGTAAAAGAGAAAAACAAGGAAATGACCAAACGTGAGTTGCCAAAACTAGCGAGTGTGAGAAAATCTAGAAGTTGTACTTGGTAGGTAAACAGTGGTAGAGCCACATGGGGATTAGGGGGGTCACGTGCCCGCCTTAGATTTTTCAAATTTGTTTTTTTACCATATGTATATAAATAAAATTTTAAACAAAAATAATATATAGAACACAATATCAAGGGCATTTTTAAATTTATGAAAACAATAGTGATTGTTTTATTGAAAATGAAGTGAGTACAACAAATTATATTTTTATGTATGAAAATTTTGTGAAAAAAATCTCAATATAAAGGTAATATCCATCATTATTGATATGCAAATATAATTAATCTCACTACATATCTGTAAAAATTACTAGATTGTTAGTTATATTTGCATGTGGAGTTCATCCTTCATATGTTGTTTTACTATTGGTTGGTGACATCATATGTAATAATGACGTGATATCACTATTATATGAATTTTTACTCAAATTTTGTAAAAAATTTGATTTATCTTACCATTATATAATTTATTTTACGACTTAAATATATGACTTTTTTATATTGTCCATGATACACTAGTTACACGCCATACTTTCTTTTCGATTTTACTCGAAGTTAATTGTAAAATTTTATGTGAAATACTTTTATAACAATTTTTTTAATTTTTTGTACTTAATATTAATTCAAAAATTATTATTATCTTCTTTTTGTTGGTTATGAAAAAAAAGAAGAAGCTGTAATTAATAAATGTCCTTCCTGATTTAATTTCCTGACTTCGCCACTGTAGGTAAATGCTGATTTCAGAAAGGATAAGATGATAAGGATCACTGGTAGGTCATTGTTGGTCATTTTTATTATGTTATTCAATTTTTTTTTTAATTTAAACAAATTTTGTTAGATTGAGTTTCACAAAAAAAAAAAAAAAGAAGAAAAAAAAAGAAGAAGTAATTATTATATATATACACATAGTTTACGGGTCGGCCTTGGGCTAAGGCCACTAAGGCTTGTGTCTTATGCCCAAAATTTGGCCAAAAAATAGGGCCTTCAAATTCATTAGTAGTATATTCAAAATTTAAATAGGCCTAATTTGTTTTTGTTGATTTAGGGCCAGTCTAAAGGGATCCAAAAAATTCTATTAGGCCCAATTAAGAAAAATATTCAATAACAAATGTTGTTAGGTCCAATTGAAAAAAATACTTAAAACATATGCAAGTATAGTTGGCCCAAATAATGGAATAAATAATTTTGCTATAATTTTTCTCTCATAAACTATCAAATTTTAATGGAATAAATAATTTTACCCTAATTTTTTACCCTATGTCTTTATCATATTTTAATTGAATAAAGTTTCCCTAATTTTTTTGCCCTAATTTTGTTTCATTAAATTGTGTTCTATAATTTTTTTGCTATCAGATATCAGATAGTGAGTGGATTTTGTGTTTTGTGTGGAAAATTAATTATATAATCATGTTTCCTTTTCATTTATATTTGCTTCACACTGCTAGTGAAGAAAAAGAAAAATTATTATCCCACTCTTCAATTTAACACAATGTGAAATCATTTATGTTTGCTTCACATTGTTAGAACATTTCATTAATTAGATTTATTGATTAATTAGTTGTTTTGTTGATTTGAACTATACCTTTTTGTAACTTCATTTTTTTTTTAATTTTATTTACTTTGGAATGAATACATTTTGATATCTATTTTAATATCCATCGGCGGTAGCGGTGTCAAATAGGGTGATTTTTATTTTTATTTTTATGAATATAGGTCTCTTTTTTGGTTTCGCCTTAGGCCCTAACAACTTAGAGCCGGCCCTGTACTATATCATCATATGAATCTAATATATGACAAACTAAAATTATGAAACCCTTAGAAAAATAATAAGGTATTTATATTTTATCATAGGTGTACTTTTTGTTCCTAAAAATTAAAATAAAAAGTACAATTTATAATTTACCATATTTTTTATTTAATTTTTACTAATTACATTAAGATGCATGTATTATTTTATTTTATTTTATTTAGAATTTATAACCATCATAATCTTTCACGTTTCAGGGTTGAAATTCTTTTTTGGTAGCAGTGTTTTTCTTTCGGCCCCAAATTTTAAAATTTTAGTCTATAATTTCTGAAATTTCAATTCTTGAAAACAGAGAACTTGCTTTATTTCTCAATTTGCCATCAGTTTCGGAAATTTTAATCCTTAACTTGAAATTTTGGTGAAGTTTAATTACTCAAAGATATTGAAATTTTGGAATTCATATGCATTATAAATCAACTCGATGATATAATTAAAAAAATATAAACTTTACAAAAACTAAAAATTAAAAATAAAATAGAAAATGAAGACCTGAAGTGTCGGGGTATTTTGGTTGGAAATTTGTCTTCTAAATTTTACGGAAAGGAAGTTCTGAAAAAAGTTTTGATTTATATTAGGAGAAAATTTTACTATTACCCAATGTGCATCCTATGATTGGCCGTTACAAAATTCAAAATTCACATTATTTTTTTATATATTTGTTTGAACATATAAAATAAACTAAAATTCTTATTCGATTTTGCTATGCCAACTAGCAATAAAGTCCTTTCTAAAAAAAAAAAAAAAACTAGCAATAAAGCCCATGCTATGCACATAATGAAAATTTATATTTTTTAATTTATCGTATATATTTGAACTTTAGAAAGCAATTTTTATTAAAATAAAAAGGGTAAATTACACTGATCTCCCCTGAGGTTTACCTTAATTACAAGGACCTCCCCTGTAGTTTAAAAAATAATATTGACCTCCACTACTTTTGAAAATAATATACAGATTCCCCCTTCCCGTTAAAAGAGTCTTAACGACGTTAACTTGATAGTAAAATTGACCATAATACCCCTCTCATTCATTCTTATATATATAGAGAGAATATATATATAAACACATACATATCCTATACATATATATATCACTGTACCCATTCTATCTCTCTTCCCTCTCATTCTCTGTGTGCTCTCCCTCTCTCTCTCTCTCTCTCTGCATGTGCAGGTTAGCGATTTGGGTTGAGAGTGGTCCAGCAAGCTGGAGGTGAGGGAGGCGGAGCTCGCTGACTCGGCTATTGTAACAAGCAATACTGCGTTAGTCGTTAAGAGCTGAGGGCGTGGAGGAGTCCCAATCGTTGAGGGAGCCGAGAGGGTCGTGGAAGTTGAGCTTGAAGGAAGTCAGGGCTCCGATTTCAGCTAGGATTCTAGGACTGGGCTTGAAGAAGTCAGGGCTTTGATCTCTACCTCTTTATCTCTCTCACTCACACTTTCTCTCTCTAACTATTTATTTTTGTTGGGAACAATGTAATAGTAGATGTACGAAGAACTTAGAAGAATAGAGTGAGTGGGATTATAGAAACCCTAAAATGAGAGAAAAAACAGAGAGGGCCAGATTTGAAAATGCTGCAATGAGGAAAAGTCTTCTTTCAGAGGCTTCTGGGGAAGGGAAAAAAACAGAAAGGGCCAAATTTGAAAATGTTGCAATGAGAAAAACCCCCTTTGGGTTTTTTTATGGAAACAGAGGAAAGTCCTAAATATAATAATGAGTAAAACCTAGATGAAGAATTTTGTAAATTTTTGTTGGAAACAATGTAAAGGGAGATGTGTGAAGAACTTAGAAGAACAGAGTGGCCCAGATTATAAAAACCCTAAAATGAGAGAAAAACAGAGAGGGCCTGATTTGAAAATGCTGCAATGAGCAAACCTAGATTGGGATTTTGTTTGCAAACAGAGGGGGCAAGTACTTAAATGTAACAATGAGTAAAACCCAAATGAAGAATTTTGTAAATTTGCCTCCTCCTTAATCTCCATCTCTCTCTAAATGTCTCTCTCCATCTCTCTTTCTCTCTCTCTCTCTCTCTCTCTATATATATATATATATATATATTTGTTGTGTTTGTGTTTGGTATTTATATGAGATCTTGGTTTTTGATCGGTTTGTTCTTTGATATGTTGAATCTATTTGTTCTTTGTTGATGGTCAACATAAACCCTACAATGGCTAAATCATTTTGCTTGGTTACAACTTTTCAAAAACACTTTTCAGAAAATTCTACTTTCTTGTTTTCAGTGTTTTTTTGTTTTTACTGAATTTTTTTAATATTTTAAGCAATTTTTTATTTATTTATACTTTTTAGACATATCTAACATAAATATACCTAAAAAATAAAAAATTTGTGAAAAAAAACCTTTAAAAATTCACTAAATACCAAAAATACAAAAAAAAAAAAAAAAATTATGAGAATTCAGTACATTTTTTGTATTTTTATGTATTATTAATTTTTTAAAATAATTTTTCACAAATTTTTTACTTTTTAGATACATCTAAGTAAAGTGCATCTAAAAAAAAATGTTTAAAATTTTAAAAATATTCACTAAAAACAAAAAAACACGAAAACTAAAAAACTCAGTTTTCAAAAAATTTAATCCAAAAAACTCAAACCAAACACACTGATTGGAATTTGCAAAATAGTTATGGATGACATCAGCAAAATCTACTTAATTTTGGACGAATGGGTAACAGAATGGGGAATCTGTATATTATTTTCAAAAGTACGAGAGGTCAGTGTTATTTTTGAAACTACAGGGGAGGTCCCTGTAATTAAGGTAAACCTCAGGAGAGGTCAGTGTAATTTACCCAAATAAAAATAGTTCAATAATTGTAAATTAACTATTAAAATTTAATTGTTAAAAGAATGTCAAACTTTATTAAGGATTATTATATTCTATTTTGATTAGGTGAATTGTCTATTAAATATATTTGGTATAGGGGTATTAACTGAGTTAGGTTAGATTGAGCTGAACTACATAGAAAGATTATCTGTTAACTCAACTCCAACACAACATAAATGATTAATATAGTTATCCTAAACCTGACCCTAAAAAATTCATAAATTTCAAGTCCGCTTAATTAATCCATTATACATGGACTATTATTATTATTATTATTATTATTATTATTTTGGATATTTTGGACTGCTTTTAAATGAATTTATCATTTTTAATAATAATTTCAATTTGGACCATTAGCAAAAGTCAATTGAAAATGATTTTTTCACTTTTAACAAATTTTTAAGTGTAAGCTCTAAAAAAAAAAACACACACACACATTTTTTTATAAATGTTTTGAAAAAAATATAAACAGGCAGAATGTTAAAAATAAATCATTTCAAAAAATATTGTTTAGTTTTTTGATCAAAGAAAACTAAAATGAATGAAAATAATAATTTTGTAACATCTGTACTTAAAAGAATTAATGTTAAGATAATCATTAACCTCATTACACATGTACTTGTTAAATTCATATATTTGATTTGTTTATTTATTTTATAAAGAAAGTATAACTAAGTTCATTAATAAATATAATTTAATTTGGCTATAGAAAAGGAAAAAAAAAATGACAAAGTCATAATATTTTCAAACTCAAATACATTTTTAAATTTTTTTATTTTTATATATTTTAAATCTTTAGTAAATTTTTTTCATGTTTCACTATTTTTATTTTAAATTTTTAGATACACTTTTTTCGTAATGAAATGGTCAAAAAAATAAAATAAAATAAAAATGACACATTGTTTGTAATTTTGTTGCCTTTAGTATATATTTTTTAAAAAAATTTCTTTCATAAATATCTTAATTTGTAGGTGTATTTCACTGAAATATGAAAAAATAAAAAGAGTTTATTGAAGACAAAAAAAAAAAAAACTCATTTTTTTTAAAGAAATTAAATCAAACAAATCTAATAAAGTGTATTTTTAATAAAAATAATTAAATAATTATTGTTACACATGTACTTTCTATGTAAGAATTGAAATACAATTTTGAAAATCTTTCCATATAGTTTTTCTTAAATTAGGTTACCAAAATTGCAAAATATTATTTGAAAATAATTATTTTTTGTATTATTTGCAAATAGTTCTGAATTTGGAAAAAGAAACCCTACACCAAGAAAGTCAATTTGAAAATAAAACTAATTTTAAATTAATCTATTGATAATGACTTTACAAAATTTCTTTAATTATGTGTTGCTTCCAAATATGGAAAGATTTTCAAAATTGTATTTTAAATACTGAAAAGATTAATATAGAAAGATAGAGTGTAGAGTTTCCTTTTTCAAATTAAGAATTATTTGCAAATAATAAAAAAAAAGAGTTATTTTCAAATAATATTACATTGTAAGCATGACAGTACATTTTAAGAAAAACATTATAATAACAATTTTCATATCTTTAGAGAGTTTAAAATCTAAAATTAAATTTATATAAATCTCGCTTTGGACAATCATTTCAAGACATAAAATTAAAAAAAAAATATATATATATATATATATTAGAATGTAAAAGTAAAAAAACATTCATCTCTTTGTTTTTAATTTATTTAAAATAATTTTATCTTATAAAATATAAGTTACACCAAATATTTTGACACAAATTCTTAAATGTATATATAAAACCGAATAAATCACGCCGAATATGAGCTATATTTAACACATGCAAAATTAAATTATTTAAAAAAAATATTTGGAAACTGTGTAATCCTAAATATAAAGAAAATTACTTTGACTTATTAATTTTGTACAATTTTGTTATACGTAAACTTAATTATAATTGATTTTTAAAAGCTGTTAGAGTATTTTTTACCCCTCATGTATAATTTGCTCCTAGTAAGTAAATTTAAAGCATTTAAAAGTATCCATAAATGCGGTTATAACCTCAAAAAAAAAAGAGAGAAAGTAACAGCATGTTATAATAAGAACAATTAAAATACTTATTATTAAAAAAATATTTATAGACACAAATTTTTTTAAAAAAATATGAATACGGAGGTATCTTCTTACATACTTAATTGTCACAAACCCACCACCATATTTCTCCAAAAAATTTAGAAACAACCAAAACATTAACTTTTTTAATCACTACAAGAAAAAATACATTTGGCGACTAAATTTTTAGTCGCCAAAAGTCAATTTTTAGTCGCCAAAAGTCGGTTTTTAAGTTTCCCCGACTAAATTTTTTAGTCGCCGGTTTGGTCGCTGGAAAACGGTCGGGAAAGGTATTGGCGACTAAAAAACTTTTAGTCGCCAAAAAGCAAGTCTGTAGCGACTAAAACTTTGATCGCCAATAGTCAATTATATTTTTTAAATTATACATTTGGCGACTAAATTTTTAGTCGCCAATGCTCAAGGAATTGGCGACCAAACAGATTCAGTGGCCAAAAGCTCATTCCGAAAAAAAAAAAAATTACCCCCTGCTCTGTTGGAGATTTGAACCTTCAACCTTCTATACTATAAACCTTATACAACACACTCTTTCCACTGCACCTCCATAACATCATATGATTATATATGCAACATATATTATTTATATAGTACTTAGACCCGTATTAATATAAAAGTATATATATAAACATAATTATTTTTTATTGAACATAATTTATTTAAAAATAAATTATTTAGTAGAAAAAAAAGGACACCACTTTTGGCGACTAAACATAATTTTAGTCGCCAATTCTATACTTTTGGCTACTAATTATTTTTTAGTCGTTAAAAAAAAATTTTCCGCGCTAAAATTACCACTTTTGGCGACTAAACTTTTTTTAGTCGCCAAAATGCCTCACTTTTGGCTACTAAACATGTTTTTAGTCGCCGAATGCTTCACTTTTGGCTACTAATTTTTTTTAGTCGCCAAAGGGCCTTACTTTTGCCTACTAAACTTTTTTTAGTCGCTAAAAGCCGCACTTTTGCCGACCAAACAGATTTTTAGCCGCCGAATGCCTCACTTTTGGCTACTAAATTTTGTTTAGTCGCCAAAAGGCCTTACTTTTGGCTACTAAAATTTTTTTAGTCGCTAAAAGCCATATATCGGCGACCAAATAGATTTTTAGTCACCAAAACTTATACTTTTGGCTACTAAATTTTTTTAGTCGCCAAAAATCAATTGTTTTGGCTACTAATGCATTTTTAGTTGTCAAATGCCATACTTTCAACGACGAAATGTTATCTTTTAGTCGCCAATAGTGCTTTTTCTTGTAGTGAATAGAGTACTTTAATCAATAGAAAATATTCTAGCAGAGACCATACTTTGTTAACAGAAATTTATCAAATAATAAATGATTTTGGAGCCAATTTACACTTTAGATTTGTTGATGCCACCCTTCTTCTCCACCCTATAGCTATTACCTCCTCCTTGATATACCACACTTAGACATGATTTTGGAGCTCATCTACACTTTAGAAAATAATTAACATTAACTAACATTTAATATTTCTAGCAAAAGAGT
This sequence comes from Camellia japonica, assembly GCA_030407325.1. Taxonomy (NCBI): domain Eukaryota; kingdom Viridiplantae; phylum Streptophyta; class Magnoliopsida; order Ericales; family Theaceae; genus Camellia; species Camellia japonica. The sequence goes on from JAPPVO010000016.1 coordinate 31,861,210, forward strand.
TAAAAAGTGTTGTGGTGATCTATTGCATGAAAATATTTTGAGTGATAAGCAAGTTTTATATAATGTGAAAAAAATATTCGTGATTGCATAACAGCTAGGGTTTTGTGTAGAGAGAATAAATTGGAGAAAAAAGAGAAGGAAGAATGAATTTTTGTAACTCCAAAATAATTAACATATAATAATCTGGACTTAATTTTATACCGGTGATTAATCATGAACACCAGTCAACATTAAGCAATTCAAATATATGTGGTTGTATTTCTTAATATATGAGAGATTTACAAAAAGGGTCCCACATGCAATACAAATTCAATTTTCTTAAAGTATGAATCCATACCATGTGAGATGAATAATAGAAAAGAATACCCCATGGGCTACAATTTCAAAGGCTTACGCTAGGTTATACAAAAATGATTATCAAAACCTATACATTTAAAGATATTGGCTTGTCAAAAATAAATAACAAAAGAAAAAGAGCCTCGTGCTCTTAAAAACACTTTCCACGCCTTTAGCTAGGCGGGATCACTGCATCCTTACCTGTACAAATCCACTAGAAGTGAGTACGAAACCTAGTAGAAAGATTCTTCACAAAGTATATATGTTTAAGCCGTCATAAATATGGAGCGATGCCATGCTATGCTCCAACATAGTAAATTTTATTCTTTTGATAATCACATGCAATGCTCATTTCAAAAACTCATTATCTTAATGAGTTTCAAATACAAAAATATGGGGTGGTAAATATGGCTCAAGTAATCTCTAGGCTGGTATCTGCAAATAACTATATCAAGCATTACCAATCCCTGCTTTACTGGCTCCTAACCGGAAGGCATATAGAACGTACTCCGCACGTGTTTTCGGTCTTTCACCCTGAACACTTAGGCCAACTTAAATAATATCAGACTATACCCCTTATCTGGGTTTACTAACGTATTTACTCCAAAATATTTCAAGATCATCAATTGTTTTCTCAAAATAATAACTCAATTTCCAAATCATAGTCGCAATAAGCAACGTTCAAAAGTTATGCAAATGAATGAAATGAAACATAATTAAATAATGTCATTGTACATTTTCCACAATTCTCAACATTTACCCAATGTGAAATACAATATTCAATATTTCTCAATTTCCCAAATAATATTCAACATCCATATACATGTGACATATGACACAATTACATATTCACAATTTATATAACTATCAAATTTCTGTGATCCAAGTATCTTTAATATACTATCCATGACAAATTTCTCAACAAAGGTCCATCCATTACATAGATGATTCAACAATACAACAAACACATGATTTTTCCTCATTTTTCTCAACAAACTCTCATGATCACATGAGTTTTCCTCAAAATCAACCCTTTCCCCAATTTCCAAAAATGTAGGATTTCCATCCAAAATGATTTTATTTAATTTTCAAAAGGTAATATTATCAATGGACTTTCAAGAGTCACACATTTCATAAATTAAAATTAATTTCATGAGAAGGACGGGAAAATACCACTTTTTACACACATTCAAAACCCACACTCAATCCCAACTCATGATCTAATGATTTCATACTATGACATGCCAATATTATATATATAACTCAAAGAAACTCCCTATCTTAAGTTATGGAGAAGAGAAGAGAAGAAACCTCCAAAATCAACAGTGTCGGATTTTGAACTCCACCACACAAAACGTAACCCTTGATGAGATCTCCAAATTTGATAAAGGCATTACGGTCAAATCGCTAATGGTTTAGGAGAAATTAAGGATTAAATGAAGTTTGGTGAGAGTGAATGAAGAGAGAAGGGAGAGAAATGAGTCTAGAGAGAGAGAGAAGTGATAGAAATGAGATGGGTACTCAACCAAAGGAAAGAAAAGGAAAAAACAAAAAATTGGACTTCCACCTGTTCCTGCACGTGCAACACCTTTCCCGCTCGTGCGGCCTGTACCTTTTCGCACGTGCAACACTCACTCCCGCACGTGCCCTCTGCACCTACAAGTATTTCAGTTGCCAACCCTCAAAATTGCCCCCTCACTGCATGCGGCACCCATTCCCGCACGTGCGACACCTTTCCCACACGTGTGGCTCGAACCCTCGCATGTGCGGTTTTTGATACCGCTCCAAAATTTTCAAGTTTGCCAAGCTTACACCAACTCTGACTCCAACTATGCCCCTGAAACAAGAGAAACTCAACTCTGGAAACAATATGGAGACGTTAATTCAAGAAAGATTTCAAGAGTGTTGAACTTATACGGTTGTCGAGGCCTTGAATTGGTTTTGAAATCCCGAAAACGAGGAATTAAACACGATTAAGAGGGTAATAAAACGGGTTATATACTCGGGACATCCAATTTTAATCTCTCCTTTTGAATTTTTGTAAGAGATAATTGGTTTGGACAAATCAAGAATTTTTTTTTTAATTTTATAATTATTACGTTAATGTGTTAGCCAATAGCATTTTTTAATCAAAAATTAAAAAATTAAGTTGGAAGTTTTGGAACTCCCTCAAGGCTCCTTACGAAAAGTCACTTTAGCGTATATAGATAGATATTGCAGTCAATGATAATTGATGTTTTGGAAAACATATATTGTGAAATCCTATATGCTTTTGGTAATATGTGTATCCTTTGGTAATTACATCTTTATTTTAAAAAATATATATTTTTTTCAACTTTCCAAATATATAGAGATCGTGGAAGTTTGTGGGTGTTTTTTTCTTTTTTCTTTTTCCTGAGAAGTCAAAAATTTTAAGCACAACAAAAAATAGATTAATAGTTTGACATAATGTTTTTGTTTCTCCATGTAAGACCAAACCATTGATAAATATTGTTGAACATTGTGCGTACCGGATTTCGCACTAGATGAAAGTGGATCGGGGCTCCGCACTCGGTTGGACTATCCAGGGACTGAGGTTCCTGCCACAAGAAGCACCGTTAGAGCTGCCCGGCCGGGGTTTGCCGGATAACCCCTCCGGTGTGGGAATTAGCGATCGGAGAAGGAGTGTGTAGAGGGTTGAATTTGTATGTAAGTGTGGTTTAGCTTGGGATAGTTCAATTACCTTCAATGTGAAGTTCATGTTGTATATATAGTGTTCCTTGCTTGCTTCTCAAGGTGAGTTCATGGAGCTTGGATGCTGCCAGGTGTCCTTTTAGCATTGCTCAAGGTGGGGGATCACCTGGTAGTTGTCATTGAATGCATATACTCATTGTAATCATGTTGATAACAAACCACATTCCTTTGATTCAACAACTTCCGTGATTCTAGGTGTAGGGGACCAGCTGAGGTGGCAACTCGCACATGCACACACTCACAACTTCCACGTTTCCTTGCGAGGTTTCCTCAGCTCGGTACCAACGTGACTCAGCTCGGTATCATTATGCCTTGTCTCGGCCTTTCACAGGATCATTCCTTGAGATGGGCTGATCCATTCGAATATCTTTGTATGGGCTCGGCCTATTTTCTGTTCGGTCCAAAGGTTCAGTCTCGCAGCTCGGCCCAGCCCAGCACCACGGCTGGACTAGCCTTTCCACTACGGGTTGGGCCCAAGTGCTTGAGGACTTGGGTGGACTGTTGATCGTGAGGCTGGGCTCAATTGGCTTGCCCATATACTCATCCAACCCACTTGGATCTGGACTTCAATGGATTGGGCCGGCCCAAGGCTTGGACCCGACCCATTTCACGTTTAGCCCTTCAAACATTATTCCTACAACGTGTTTTTGTTGAAAAAATATATTTGGCAAGTTGAATAAATATACTTTTAGCCAGAGATTTAATTACAAAAAAAAAAAACCAGTTACTTAAAATATATAGGATTCTTAAGATAACGTCTTGCGTTCTTGCAGAATGGAATAATATTTAGAGGATGTTGAATTGTAGGTCACCAATCATAATCTACCATGCTGTTTGGACAATAAAAGTTTCTCTATAAATTATACTAACCTCTATTACCTGTGCCATGCATTGGTTAAAATAAGAAAGATATACGTGTAAGTCTTAATAAGTAAATTTATTGTTAACAAGTCCTGTAAGAATTAATGGCATTTTTTTTATCAAACACTATTAAAAAACGTCATTAATTATTAATTTTCAGAGATAGTTTGAAAATTGTCAAAAAAATATTACTAATTATAAGTTTTAGTGACAGTTTAAAAAAATTATCACAAAGAAATAAAATTAATTTTTAATTTTTAGTGACAGTTTAAAAAATTCGTCACAGAAAAATTGTAAGTTTTAGAGACAATTCATGAAAATTATGACAAAAAAAGTCACTAATTGTCAATTTTTAGCGACATGTGTAAAAAATTATTTTTAGAAACAATTTTAGGAAGACTTATTTTTAATAGGACTTTGATGTGAATTAAGTCTAACTATAAGGACCTATTGGTAGTTTACCCTTAAAATAATTAATTAAAAACTATTTTGAAATTAAATAACAATAAATCTTTGTTTATAATATAAAATTAAAATAATTTGACATTAATGAATTTCCATGCAAAAATTATGTTTACGATAAAATATATCTACATTTCTTCTTGATGAATTTTGTAATTTTATTTTGTCAATTAACCAATTACCTCATTATCCATTTTGTAAAATTCACTCAGCATATTTGTTTTGTAAAATTCAATCAATTAAAATTAGTTTAAATAAAAAAATTGAAAAAATATAAAAAAAAGGGAATATTAGTAAATGACCCCCTTCGAGTCACTCCCCAAAGAAGACTTGAGGCCAATTCAACATTTTACTGACCCTAAATTTATTTTGTTGATTTAGCTTGAAGAGTTAGAGTTGGGATATAGATATAAAAAACGGCCTAAAAGCTAATCGATTAAACTTTTAGCTAGCTTGACCATGATCTAATCATTAAAAAATTATCTTAGTTTATGCCTAACTTATGAATCGCTTGATCGACCTTTTATTAAATTGATAAGTAGCAAGTATTTTCATAATTAAAATAAGAAATATGCATATGTTTATGAATATTTATTAACAATTTTGAATTTGGGTAAAAAAAATATATAGTTATGTTTAAAAGTATTAAATGAATAGTTAGGCATATTTATATATTAAAAAAACTATCTAAATTGAGTCGCCCGAAATTTTGGGCCATATTCTGGCCTTAGCCTTACACTTAATCTAAAAAATTCATTGGTCATTATATCATAATTTCTTAAATTGTGACGGATATGAGTTAGTTTGGGAGGTTCTAGTACAGGACCGACTGAACCCTTAAGCCATCAAAGCCAATGCTTTAGTCCACAAGTATTACTAATTTTTTTTTTTTTTGATCAGCAAAAACTTTATTGATATCCTCAAAACATACATACATATGGATTACATCAATAAAGAAAAGGCCAAGAGCAAGAAGCATCACAGTGTATCCCATGATCCCAATTAGGTTGGCACCAAGAGAAAGACCAAATCATTTGGCTAACTCAAAGCCGAAGGGTTAGAGAGAGACCAAGCCCAACAATACAAAACAAATACTAAAGCCAACTGTAACAACCCTCACCACTGTTTACCGAATAACCACCGATTACTGTCAAACCGAGACTGATTATGATTGATAATTGAACTGATTGAGTTACTGAACTGACTGACTGAAATCTGAACTGAATTGATTGAATATATATCTGTTTGAATTGCATTTTATCTGTCTGACTGTTTAATTATCTGTTCATGTTTATATGTTTAAACTGTTAATTGAAGGCCTTATCGGCGGCCGAACCCAAAATTGATTGATGTTCCGTGATTAGTAGGATTTATGTGATTTTATGGTATAATTATCTGAAAATTGATTTAGTATGATTAAATTAGATTAAATGGTACCAAATCACATGAATTGGACTTATTTACAATTAGACCACTTAGTGGCCACTACCTTTGCACATTTTGAGACTTGTATACATTCAACTAAAACTTTTGATCAGCCATATTTGAGAAGCTATAGCGACCTAGAGAGAGAGAGGAGAGAGAAATTGAGTTCATCTTGTGTTTTGCTTGGAGACTTGAAGAAATTGTAGGAGACTTGCCTAATCGAACTTCTACACTTGAAATTGAAGAACTAGGTAAGGAATTGAACCCCTCATTGTTGTATTTAAGTGATTCTTGCATGATTTATGCCAAATGGTAGAGCTAAGACATGATGTTAGCCTTGGATTGTTGAGTTATAGCTTAATTCATGCATGCATGTTGAATTGTAGCTTGAATCTTACATGCATGTGTATATTGGAGAGTTTTGAGGTTGTAATCCATCATTTCTCACATGCATGTTCATAATGTTGCAATGGTCCATGTTTTCAACTTGTTTTTGGAACAATTGGCTCACTAAAGCATCAAATTGAAGCTTTGAAATGATTTGAATCCATGCATGTTGCATGTTCTTCATGTTTATGAAAATTGGTTTGAAATTGAGTTTGAATTAAACACCCTTGGGCTTTGATTTCCCAAATTGAGCTTTGAATCATGTTGTTTTAAGTGTTTACAAGTGTTTTCCAGGTTTTCAGCCCAAGAGGATCAAAAATTTTGCATTTAAACTTGATTTTGAGCTTGGGACTCAAATCTGGAATTTCCAGATTTTGGTCGTCCGCTCGAGCGGGGAAGTGCCGCTCGAGCGGGAAATCGGGCTCCCAGCATCTTGCATTGTGCATCAGTCCGCTCGAGCGGAGGACTGGACGCTCGAGCGGAGGATTGGGTGACACGCTCGAGCGGGCGTCGAGCGTGAATTTCACCTATCTAGTACTTTTTGGTCCGCTCAAGCGGGGAAGTTGACGCTCGAGTGGGGACCTTTATTGCATGTCCGCTCGAGCGGGGAAACCTGCGCTCGAGCGGGAATCTGTTTTTCTGAAAATTCTAAAAATGTTTTCTGAGTGCATCTTTGCATCCTTGCATCCTCTTTCCATCTTAGGCATTCCTAGGGCATATTTTAGGCATCTTAAAGAGGATATAGATGTAGAACCACACCGAGGCAAATTAGGGATTAAGTTATTATCTTTCCCAACTGTGAAACTTAGTGTGTGTTCAATCTGTTAACTGTATAGGGTTGGCTTTCCGAGGAGACGCTCTAGCTTACCGTAGCCCAGAACTCTGTGAGTAACAATTGTGTAAAGATATGTTCAAATGATTATCTTTTGAATACTGAACTGAACTGTTTGCCGAACTGGTATTGTTTACTGAATGAATGTATATCCTATATTCTGAACCATACTGTGGCATCCTTAGCACCTACTGTTTACTGTTACTGTTACAGAGATCTCTGTCGGTTCCCTCGTGGAACCACTACTGTTTACTGACTGATGGCCATCATTATTGTTCGGTCTTTTAAGACCTACTGTTTACTGTTATGCTAATGGATGTACCATATATGACTGTTTACTGTACTGAACAACTGTTGTACTGATTGAAATGAACTGTTTTCGTTACTGCAAGGACATTCATTCTAAACCTCTTTACGCTTTATGTTATTCACTGGGCTTTAGCTCACTGCTCATATATATATGTAGGTGTACAGGCACCGGACCAATGCTAAAGACGTCGGGGTAAACTCCAGTTTTGTCAAGCCAACCAATGTGCCTCACTGCGAGGTTCCGAGCCTGCCAAGCTTAGGCTATGGGGTGTTTTAGTTTTTCCCCCCTCCTGTACTGTTTTGTTTACTGTATAGACTGTTTAGACCGCACTGTACTGGTTAATAGGGACTTGATCCCTGTCCTGAATGTTTGTAAATGTTTTGCATACTGTTCTGTATATATGTGAATGTATGAAAAATCTTTTTGGCATACAGACTGTCACAGCTCATTGGACATTGTTTATTTATTGTATTGGCTTCCGCTAAGCCCCTGTACTCTGTTTTACTGTATTACTGTTAAGTAGGCCTTCGGTAATCTAGGATTACTAGCCGGTTACGGTGCTAAACCCATAGGGGCGGGTTTGGGTCGTGACACCAACTAACAACAATGAACAAACAAAAACCAAGAAAAAAAAACACCCGCAGCAATTCCACAATAGCAGCTCATCAGCATAGAACATGCAACCAATGCTCCCCCATACCAGAATGAGCTCATGAAGATCCTAAACTACACCTGACTTGTGGAAAATTAAACACGACATCATTGACTGAAAATGAAGCACCCCCGAACTGAGATCTCATCCAAATTGCTAACCTCACATTGATACACTTGCACAAAACATGAAATTGGGTTGAACTGCCTTAAACAGACACTCATTTTCATATCTCCACACAGACCCCAACACTGCTGCTGGTAGAGTCTTCAACACTAGATTAACTTTCTTCCTAAACTTCCAACCCATCCACTAAAGTAATAGGCCATCAATGGATCTAGGAATAGCCCACTGAAAACCCCACCAATCAGCAATAGCGGACCAAATTTTCCAAACAAAAAGACAATGAAGCATAACATGGTTAATTGATTCTCTAGCCTCATGAAAGAATAAACAATTTAGGACATCTTCCCCCTCTAGAATTCCAAACCTTTGTAACAACTCTTTAGTTTTCAGTCTTCCTCTCCAAGCTAACCACGAGAAATTTTTTGCTTTAGGTGGTGAAAAATTATTCCAAATAAGATCAACTGATCTATGAATAGGACCATCATTAAGCACACCCCAAGCATAAACAAAATTAACCTTGAATATACCTGACTCTAAAGACTTCCATCCCAATCTGTCAGCAAAATCACTTCTGAAAACAGGGCCTGACCCCAAAACAGTGATTAATCTGTCCAACTCACTTTCTTCCCAAGCCTGAAGTGTTCTTCTGAAATTGAAAAACCACCCAGATTGACTATCTATTCTAGCTACTTGTATACTCAATGAAATCTCTTTATCATTAACCAACTGGAATAAAAGGTTTGTTAAACCCAGCCAAATATCTCTCCAGAAACTGATTCTTTGTCCATTACCTATTAAGATTTCCACATTATCCTTGTAAAATTGGAGAATACTACCATTCCTTTGGGCCACTGACAAGATATCTTTCCAAATCTGAGATATAGGACCATGAACATCCTTATCAGGGAACCACCTTCCCCCAACTGAACCATACTTCTCGCAAATAACCAGCTTCCACAGTGCCTCATTTTCTTGCCTATGTCTCCACCACCACTTCAAGAGCAAACTATCATTGGCTAGCCTGATGTTTTTGATCCCCAACTCTCCTTGTTTCAAACTCATACAAACTTCATTCCACCTAACTAGATGCAACTTCCTACTATGCTCTGAATCACTCCATAAAAATGATGCTTGAATCCTATCAATCTCTTTTGCAACACACTCAGGTATTTTAAAAAGAGACATGTAATACACAGGTAAAGCAGACAACATAGACTTAATGAGAGCGACTCTACCAGCAAATGACAACACTCTTCTCTTCCACCCCGGATAACTTTTTATTGAAATTCTCCATAATTGGCCTCCAAGTCAATCTCCTGCTAGGGCTGGCTCCCAATGGTAGTCCTAGATACTTTACTGGTAATTTCTTTCTTAAACAATTCAATTTTGCAGCAAACTCATCAATCAACATCTGCCACAACCACCCCACACACAACACTTTTGGCAAAATTAATTCTTAGACCTGAGATTACTTCAAAACATCTAAGGATTCTTTTTATAGCTAATATTTCCGATCCTTTAGCCTCACAGAACAACACTGTGTTATCAGCAAATTGTAAGTGAAATATATTCAACCCATTAGCACTTACTAATATACCTCTAAAAAGACCCATATCTTTAACTCTTGATATGAGTATGTTTAGACCCTCAGCTACAACATTAAACAAGAAAGGGGATAAAGGATCACCTTGCCTTAAACCTTTTTGAGGGCAAAACTCTGGTGATGGTAACCCATTGACAAGAATTGACACTCTTGCAGAAGCAATGCATCCCTTTATCCATTTGGTCCAGGTAGTACCAAAACCAAAATTCTCCAACATTTGAAAGAGGAAATTTCAGTTAACAATGTCATAAGCTTTTTCAAAATCAAGCTTAATGATTAGCCCTTTTCTGTTAGTCTTCTTTCACCAGTCCACAACCGCATTTGCTACAAGAACACTATCCATAATATTCCTTCCACTTAGGAATGCTAATTGGACTCAATCAATAATTTTTGGCAACACTAATTTCAACCTGTTGGCCAGAACTTTAGCCACCACTTTATAGACTGAACTAATAAGGCTGATAGGTCTAAAGTCTTTAATTGAGTCTGGACTATCTACTTTGGGAAAAAAGGTCACAAAAGAACAATTAATTCCATTACCCAATACACCATTATCATGAAACTCTTGCATGAATTTCATGATATCGTCCTTCATAAATTTCCATCCCTTTTGGAAGCAAGTGAGATTAAATCTATCTGGCCCCGGAGCTTTATTACCATCGCATTCCTTGATTGCTGCCCAGCCCTCTACTTCTGAAAACTCCTTCACCAAACAAGTTTGAATTTGACTTTGATCAATGCTTCTAAACTCACCGCTTAATCTTGGTCTAATCTTTCAAACTTCAGTGAACAAGTTTTTAAAGTGAGCTGCCACTGCCTGTTTCAACTCTGTAGGGTCCTCATATAGAGTATCATTAATCTTCAATGAATCAAAGAGGTTCTTACTTTGCCTTCTAGATGCCATTATATGAACATACCTGGTGTTTTTATCCCCTTTTAAGGCCCAGTTCAGTCTGGACTTTTGCAACCAGATCCACTCTAGCCTTTTTCCAAGCTTCCACACTTTATTTCTGATCTCATTTCTTTGTCTAACTTCATCTTCTATATGATCTCTCTCTTCAGCAATTAGATCCCACGAATGTAACTCAGCTTCAGCAGCTTTGAGCTTGGACTCCACATGACCAAATACCTCCACATTCCAAATTTTCAAAGCTTGTTTAAGTGATCTCAATTTGACCATAAGTCTGAACCCAGCCCACCCTTCCACTTGTGTACCAACCCAAACCTTTTTAACTTCTTTTAGAATGCTGGGATGTAACACCCAAGCATTTAAGAATTTGAATGGTTTGGGACCCCAATCCCTATAATCTTTCTTCAATAAAATTGGACAATGATCAGACAGTATTTTAGGCATGTCCTACAACTTAAAATTAAACCACACAAGCCACTCCGGATTTAATAGGAATCTATCAATCCTACTCCAACATACACCTATCTGTGAGTTACTCCGCGTATATTTCCTACCAAGTAGAGGAACATCAACTAATTCAATATTATTTGAAAATTCATTGAACTCCTGCATCTCCCTATCTTTTTTCACACAGCCTTTCCTTTCACCAATAGCTTTAATTTCATTAAAATCTCCCCCTAAATACCAAGGTTTTGGAAAGGATGCTTTTAAATTAGTAAGGACCTTCCATAGTTGACTTCTGTCTCTACAATTATTAGGAGCATAGACATTACCAATAACATAATCAAGACTATGATAAACCAAACCTGATAGCAAAATGAAATTCCTTGAACTACAACAATTCTTCACCTGAAACACATGAGGTTTCCACAGGCATAACAAACCCCCTGCACTCCCTTCTGCATCCACCTCCATATACCCTAATTCAGCTTTTGGCCATAGAGATCTGACAAAACTCTCATCAATACTTGATTTTTTAGTTTCTTGAATCAACACCATATCCACATCTTTTGCCTTTATGAAATTTCTGATCCTCCTTGTTTTCTCAAGCTTACCTAAGCCTCTAACATTCCACGAAAGAACTTTCATTATGGAACAACTTTAACTGCAAAATCCCCTTTAGGTGCAGACTTAAGCACCACCATTCGCCCCCCTTTTTGGCTAGTCTTTCCTTATCTTGCCTGTCCATCTCCATAATTTTCTGAATAACACTATCTTTATTATCCCCAAATTCAATACCAAATCTTTCCCTACCTTCACGGTTGCTTGAGCTTCATTTCGGCTCAAAATCTGTTTATAACCACCACTACTAACTGACATAGATAAATACATCACAGATGTCGCAGCTCTGAATATTGCTCCTCTGTGAAATCCTTTGCAAAAATGATGAGAAGATCGCAACTTCTTTTTTCTTCTTTGTCTTGGCCCCTTTACTTTACTACCCGAAGCTTGGCTACACTCCTGAACTCTTGCTCTTTTTTCTAGAAATAAATGATCCGCAGTTGAGCTAACAAAAGCCTCAGCTACTTTGTTTCCTTTGTCTCTTCCATTTGCTGGTGATTGCGCAGGAACTGAGAGAACATGGCTTTAAGGATCCTTCTTCTCTTTGTCTGAACCAATACGAAAAGGCTGTTCCAATCCTGGGTCATCTACAGCTTCAAGAGTAACCTTTGGTTGGGCTTCATCCACAAGATTAATAGGATGTACTAGCTTAAATGCGCCATGATTTACCATATTTTGGTATTCCAGACTCGAGCCTAGCCCATTACACCTCCCATTATATTGGGCTTGGTTTAAAACCACCTCCAAATTAATACTGGGCCTAATAATTTCAATTTCACTAATACTTCTCATCAAGCCCGCAGACCCAATATTTCCCACGACTCTACAGTTACCCACCTGATGCCTCTATAATGATGTACTTTGCATGCTTGTCTTGGAACACGAAAAACCTTCCGCAGCAATTTGGTTTTCCAATTCTCTTGACGTTTCATTGACAACTGAGACTGTGAGGGAGTTACAGATGCCACATTGCATGAACCCCTTCTGGTCCATGTCAACTCGTTGATGCTTTGCCACCTCATCTTGATCATCTGAGTCATTATTTCGATCATCCTTGTTAGCATCATCTTCCTCATTGTCCCTCTATTTGAGCACAGAACTTTGATCACCGCTCTCATCGTTACCTCCATTCACCCAGGACTTACTTCCATCCGCAACCCTTATGGAATGGAGCCCATGACTCTGCTCAATATACTTCACCACTCTTATTGGATACGAAATACCCCTGCTCTTCATGGTAACTACATTATTAATAACTTCCATCTGTGATGTGAGAATTTCCACCTTATCGCATTTTAGTGATGCCATACTCAACGTTTTATCGCGAATACCCACTACTTCACCCCACATCTCACCAATCTTTTGGAAATTTTTTGTATTCTACAGATTTGGTGGAATTCCATAACAATACAACCAAATCAAACGTTCATAATCAACTACCCTCTCTCTCTCTCTCTCTCATTTTGTTGCCGACTCACACCAGTCCTCAATCTATTTGGTGATGAAGTTACTTTTGTTCTTCATTGCTTGAACTGATGGAAAGGTTACATATGCTACTCTACCCCCACCTTCCTTAACTTCAATGTTTTGTAAACCTCTGTTTTACAGATCCGCCTTAAAATCTTTGCATGAAAGTTGAGATTTCACCTTAACCACCAAACTGTTGAGCAACCATCCATTCCCATACTCTTCTGCATGTATACGTAGATCATTTTCCTTCTTTATCGCTCCACCTCTCACCACTTCAGCATACGTACTTCTTCCCCTTGGATCCCTAGCTACTCCACTTAGATCCTTTATTGGTTCATGATATTCCTTTGACAATTTCTCCTTGCCAAAATCAGCTCTCTTTACTTTTAGAATTTTGTTACCATACCAAACGCTATCTGTTTTCTGTATTGCTACCCTTGCTGCTACTGGGCAATCAAACTTGACAAAGCCGAATCTCGATCTTGTTGCCTTTCTTCTTTTGTTTGAAATGAACACATCCTTTACAACCCCAAAATTCGAAAACAGCAAGAACAACCCTTTTGGATTCATTGCTTCAGGTAAATCGTCCACAAAACACTTTGTGAATTCCAGAATTTGACCCATGATTTCAACTTCGTCTCTTGAACACTGGTTGCCAACCTCCTCTGTTAATAGCCGCACCTCCTTCTCGACCACCAGCCATTCTTGGTGCACCCAGCTTCTTGAGCAAGTTCCCTCCTCTATTGTGATCTGCCAGATTCACGTCTCCACAAGTATTACTAATTAAGGCCCCAAATTTTTGAAAATTATAATTAAGGCCTATATAATTTTATCATTCTTTTGTTAAAAAAAAAGGCTCCACCCATTAAGAAAGAATGTGTAAAATTGTTATTTAAAAGGAGTAATATTATACAAATAAATATTTTTTTAGTAATTTCTTTTACTAACTGAAATAAATATATAATATGAGTAATGACATATAAATTAACAATTTTTATAAACATTTCTTACTTTTGGACGTAATATCTTTCTTACAAATTGTATAGCATTTTCTCTATAATATTATTGTAGTAGATCTCATTTCAAGTTCTAAAATTTTATTACTTAATGATCAATTAATAATAAAAAAATACTAATAAAAATTATAAGTTTGTATAGTGTTTTTCTTTCCAAATATGTTGTTGTGTGTAACAATAGAAAATATTACATTTCATCTTTCTCAATGTTTTGGGATTGATGAAAAAGTTCGAAAAAATTAAAAACTCCCGAAATATTAATTTGTGATTATGATTCAATTTTAAACAATGAATATCAATCTCAATCAAACAATCAATAACAAATCGGCACAACGATTTAACGTGAAAAAAATCACAATTGAATATCTCCAATTATGATAAAAAATCATGGGCCAAGCCTACAAAACAATCAACTAAGAAGATAAAAAAAAATTACGTACGAGAACTCTCAATTATTTAACGAATCCACGTCCGAATTGAACCAAATTCGATGTGTCTTTTCCATCACCGTCTTCACCTCGAAATTACTTTGTCCAACATTGAATCCAAAATGCCGATGTCGAATCCATGTCGATGAGCCACTCTAGAATCTACCAAAACTTCACGCCCAAGTTCCATGGAATTTATCGATGAACATCTCTATCTTTTTATGAATAAAAGAACAAAAATAACGCTTGATGTTTGTTAATATGCAATTCGTTGATCAATTGATCACCTTCTATACATAGAAACTCATATAAAAATATCCTCCAATATAGAACATTTTGTATTTTACTTATCTCTGAGAATCTAGACGGGTTAAATCGTAAAACGAGCAAACGTTGCACTTTATACTAAACAGAGTCACGAAAACTGCTTGAAGCACCATTTCACCACTCGAGCAGTGTGAGTAAAGGCAGTGCAAACATATAGGCCAACCGCTCGAACGTAACATCTACCGTTTGAGTGGTAAAACTCGTCTTCGAGAAGCTTAGAACACAGGCAGAGATACTGGATGAACCACTTCACAAACACATTTGACTGCTCGAGCAGTCAAACAGCTCGATTCCCATACATAGTCAGCGAAATGGCAAACAAGAAATGCTCAAGAGCGGAATGTCAGCACAAACTCCTTCACACAGACACAATTCGGATTGGATTCGCATCTAAATACTCACAGTTTCACTGCAATAAAAAAGCGAATAAAAATACAACTGAATAGAGTTTTGTCCAACAGAATTGCCAGTTACAAAAATCTAACAAAGTTGATAAAAGTTGATAATGAGACAATACAACTTCTCAAGAATTTTTAGAATTAATTGAAGTATAAAACTATGTAAAAAAAAAAAAAAAGTTTGGTCCTTTCCAAATGCTTGTATTTTAATAAATTGGCATAAAAGAGACTAAGTGGATTAACTATACTATTAATTCAAAAAAAATATATCAACAAAACTTGATATGAAGATTTAATTAGTAATTTCGTATATCAAAATCTTAGAAAAATAATTTTTACATAATAATTTTACATAACATTAAAAATTTGTAAAAAGCTTCATTATAACTTATTGCTTTAGGCCTCAATTTGTCTTGAGTTGGCCTGTTCCAGTATTGGATTAAACACTAAAATTAGTTTAAAAACCGAGTTTGAATAGATTTTTATACTAATAATTTTTAACTCAAGCCTAGTCTTTAGAAATTTCTTTTATTTTTTGTCCAATTCATGAGTTACTTGGCCCACTTATTTATTTATTTATGTATTTTTGAATTAGAAAATTGTTGGCTACATATTTTGTAAAGCCAAATCATAGTTTGACACGTGGCAGATTAAGGGTATTATGGGAAGAAAATTCAAGTCCTCGATCCTGATCGAACACGTGGCAACGAACATTGGTTCTTACGTGATCTGAGTAGCACTAGATCAGTAAAGAGATACAAAGTGACGTGGCTTCAACGGTTACTCATATTCAAATTCAAATACAGGAGGGAAGCTCAACTGCAAGAAATGGCGTAGTGGGACTACTTCTAAGGCAGCATGATTAGCGATCATGGAGGAGCAGTTCGACAGTCTGAAGTGCAGTTCGAAGGTCATCTTTGACAAGTATAAATAGCAGGGAAGCCCTCAGAAAAGGCCCCCAGACTCAGATCATACAAACCAGTTTTACTTCATATTTTCCTTTCCAGTTTTACATTTCTTGTTCTTTAAATACCTGCACTTTAATACCAGCACTGCACTTCGATTCATAGGAGTAGTTTCAAGTAGATTCAAGTAGACTGTTGCTGTAAACCTCTTCGAGGCTGAGTTTGAACTATTGTAAGTGTTCATTTTAATGAAATACTTCGATTGTTCTTCATATTAACTGTTATTTCTCTTAAATTCTCCTAAGTCAAGCCACCAGTAAAAGTCCTCTTCATTGAGGCTGAAAGAACTAAAACACAATCGTCTGATAATTGGTTGGCAATTATAATTTCTGTAAGGACTGATTGATCCTTGCTGGCACGCTCGCATTTACAAAATTACCCTTCGAAAAGCCAAAAAGCCAACATATATTTTTGGCACGCCCAGTGGGACTTGTTAAAATGGCTAGACGAAGACGACAAGGAGAAAATGAACGCCTGGAAGAAGGCGTAGAAGGAGAGGTAGAGATACCTAATCCAGAGGAGAATGTGGTAACACATCCTATGGAGACTCCTATGCTATCAGAACCTTTGGTCGAACAGACCAGTACTTCTGGACAAGAACCATATGTTCATAATATTGGACGAAACCAAGGAATTGGACCATCCACCGTTCCATCTACCCAGCCAACAAACCCATGGGATGGCTTGGTAGATGCTATGGGACAACAATTAATGAACACGATGGAAAGGTGGGCAACATCCTTTTTGGATCGAATGAATAATCACCAACCAACAAATACAAGACACACAGAGGAAATTTTAAATGTCCCTCAGCAAAGATTGGCTAGAGAAAAACAGCCTATGCAAGTTAATGGACAATTTAATGGTCAGACTAGTACTCAGAACTATGAAAGACCATCGCCTCAGTCTTGGTATGAACCCATTTCAAGGCCTGTAGTAGGCCAAAATGCCTCAGTACTCAACAGTGAAGCCACACAAGGTGGTGGATCTGGCCAAGTACAAGAAAATGGCATAAGAATGGTGGCAAATCCCATGTTCGAAGCCATACCTGGCACTAGGGGGTACAATAACCCTTATTCGAATTTATACCCGGGGGGTTGGAAGGTTTTCCCACAAATGGAAGGGACACAATACCTGTTCCAGCACCTTTCACAGGTCCTTTCGCAGGACAGGCTCAAAGGGGTTACCCATACCCTCAACAGCAACCTGCACCACAGGGGCAACCAGTCCCAAATATACCACTTTTTGGACCAAGAGGACCACAGGCACAAGTTTGTCCACCAAACCCTGTGTTTGTCCCTCCAGTAGTGGTCAGCAAGCCCAAAATATGGTCCCTAGGGACCAAATTGCTGATATTGTTAGGGAGATGTGTGGACCGATGGCTCGGGGGGTCCAGACTCCTGTATACAGAAAACCATACCCAGAGTGGGTAGATAGGGTACATGAATACCCAAGAGGATTCAGAATACCAGACTTTACCCTATTCTATGGAACTGGAAATCAATCGACAGTAGAGCATATTGCCAGATTCGCTGCTCAATGTGGTGAATTCACTAATCATGACTACATAAAACTGAGATTATTTCCAAACTCTTTAACTGGGGGAGCATTTGTATGGTATATCAACCTTACACCTGGCTCCATTCAAAATTGGCAACAAATGGAAGAGGCATTTCATGCCCAATTCTTCCAATCGGAGCCAGAGGTGTCCATGGCAGACTTGGCAAGATTGAGTCAAAGGCCTGAAGAAAAGGCTACTCAGTTCATTGCCAGATTTAAAAGGGCTCGAAATAAATGTAGAGTCATCCTTCCAGAGCCAGAATTTGTAAGATTGGCTCAAAACGGTTTAGAGTTCAGGCTTCGAAAGAAGTTTGATTCAACTGAATTCAGGGATTTGGTCGAACTAACCTATAAGGTGTCTCGATATGAAGCATTACTAGAAGAAGAACAAGATCGAAACAATGCTTCGTATAAGACATATTATAGAGATCCCAATTATGAGATCGATGCAGCAGAGATTGTGGGCAAAGAACCCGTAATCTGTGAAGCATTAATTCATAAGGATACAACCATCGACCAGCAGTTTAAAAAGAAAGACTTTCACAGAAAGTATTCTTTCGATTTAACAAAAGCAGATGACATTTTTGATCATTTGCTTGCAGCCAATTTCCTTAAGTTACCAAAAGGGGTAAAACTGCCGTCTCTTGATGAACTTAAAGGAAAAGTATACTGTAAATGGCATAATTCTTGGTCTCACTCGACTAAAAACTGCATTGTTTTTCGAGACAGGATCCAAGAGCAAATCCGGAAAGGAAGTCTGAAGTTCCCAGCCAAAACAGAGAAAGCCATGGGAATTGACAGTAACCCGTTTCCAGAAGTTGGAGAAAGCGCGGCTAATGTGGTTGTACCAAACTTTCAGAATCTATCTCTGCAGGAATTGGGAGAGGTCAATGTGCAAATGCATATTGCCAACCAGACAGCTGCCAAGAAGGAGACTAGAAACCCGCCAGTTGTTGGACAAGGTTTCTCACATCAGAAGGAACACTCTGATGAAGAAGTACTGGATGACGATTCCTTGGAAGCAGCTGTAATGCAAAGGATGTGTCCCAGATGCAGACTAAGCTACAAATGGTTGAAGGGGCTTCCAATTGATGGGAAGCAATACTATAGGGATGTTCAGAGACGCCCTAAGTCAACCAATGCTTACAACAAAAGGCCGTATCCGGCTAGTGATAGGCAGCGACCTTTAGTGGTTGAGCCTGCAGTAGACAGAATGCGTGATAAAGGCAAGAGGCCCTTGCATGAATCTAGGCCACCTAACTACTACAGAATGGAGAGCAGCCATTCCGAAAGAAGATTGGAGAGGAGTTCAGGTTATGGGACTAAAGCCAGAGATTGGCCCCCCAGACCAACCTCACACAGAACAGAAAATGGCCACCTCCATCAAAGGCCAGAATCAAGCTCAAAGCATGCGATCAGAACCAAGCACTTACCTCCACGGCCAGTTTCGAAGATGGCTTCGAAGGTGGAAAAGGGTGATTCGACATCTGAATCAGTAAGCTCTTGGGTACCTGGAGTTCCAGATTGGTTTGTAATGCAAAACAAACCTAGGGAATTGTCTGCCAGGAGAGAAGTTGGAATCACAGGAAGGATGGTCAAACCTCCTTTGGTGGCTCCGAATAACTGGGTATTGCTGAAACACCCAAAGACAAAGGAACCAAATATGGTTCCAGTTATTTCCAGATCACAAAGGAGGAAGATTCAGCGTAGGTACACCCAGTACCAGCAAGATCTGAAAAGAAGTGGAGAGAGTTCTTCACAGGACAAGACAGAAGAAAAGAAAACTTCGAAGTCAGACCATGCTCCAAAACCGACTCTACAAAGTAAAGTGGTTTGTAGCAGAGAACAATTGGCCCAAGTTCATTCTGAATTAAGGGCCAGGGAGAAGTCTAGTTTGGCAGGGCTGGAGAAGGCTCTGATGGAAAGTGATAGTGAAACGGAAGAAGAGATTGGCATGAGCCAAGAGAAGGAAATAGCAGAAGAAGAAATGTTCGAAGCCTTCATGGCTGAACAAACATTTTTGACTGAAGAACCAGTTGAGAAGGATCCTTCGAAGGGATCAGTTATCAATGAAATACCAGAATGCAGCATGGAGGATGCTGCTGAAGACACTGAGCAAGGTAGCCAAGAGGGAAAGAAGGTACAGCCAGCCATCCAGTTTGGCTCATTTCCCCCTGTATCAGTCAACATGGTACACATACTACCTCATGAATTCCAGGCTGAAAATGAGGATCAGGGTGACCAAGACATGGATCCAATTCCTGTCTCTAGCGAGGAGTCACAAGTGAGTATGGTACAGGATGCTCCTGAAATGGCTACTCCAATGGAAACTGAGTATGAAAGCGAGGAAGAGGTGAGCATCAACCTCTCATATCCTTTTGAATACCCCTCAAACTCCATGACCCAACATGTCAAGCCTTTGTACATCAAGGCTTTCTTTGATGGGATACAGCTAAACCGAGTCCTAATAGACAATGGGGCAGCGGTAAACTTATTACCGAAATCTTCTTTGAAGAAACTAGGGAAGAAGAATCCCAGGTTGATCCCAACCAGCACAACCATTGCTGGCTTTGCTGGAGATAAGCAGATGGCTCAAGGGATTCTGCCTATTAATTTGAGTGTGGGGACCAGGGATTGTATGACAGCTTTCTTCGTCATCGACAGCAATGCCAAATATAATGCCTTACTTGGGAGAGATTGGATCCACACCAACAAATGTGTGCCTTCCTCTTTGCATCAGAAGATCATGATGGCCCTGGGCAATGGAGAGACAGAGGAGATTGATGCAGATCCTCAACCCTTCATAGCCTGTGCAGACTTTGCAGAGGCCAAATTGTATATTGAGGGAGTGACACCACTCAGTATACTGAGGAAAGCTGATGGCTCAGCCGAAGTGACGGCTGATGAGGAAGTAACACACCTGAAGCACTTAGTCCAAGAAAGTGCTGATGAAGAGGTTGTCGTGAAAGATGACAATGATGCCTGGTTATAGGCAAAAAGTGAAGAACGAGAAGCCAAGTCCTTGGCTTTGATTAAATTCTCATCATTGGACGTAAAAGCAATAGTCCAGAAAGTACAGAAGCAAGAGAGAGAGGCCATGATAATTGGCTGTAAACAAGAACAGCAACAGGTCAGAAGTTTGACCCTTGAGAAATACTGTGCATTGGACATTGAAACAAAAGTCCAGGAGATACAGGAAGAAGACGCCTTATGGACAGATTTTGTCTATGAGGAAGAGGGCAGAGATGTCGAATTAAAGAACCTAGGAGCAAAACAAGGCGAACAGCTTGCTTCGAAGGTTGAAGAAACCAGAGAAGAAGCTTCGATAAGTCCTCAGACGCAAGACCCCTTAGAAGAGGTGAATTTAGGGGAGGGTTCTGTGCAGCAGCCCACTTATATAAGTACTTGCTTGAATGTTCTGGACAGAGACCAGTTATTGGTTGTTTTAAAGAAATACAAAGATTGCTTTGCATGGTCTTATAATGAACTACCAGGATTGGATAGATCTTTGGTGGAACATAGGCTCCCTATGAAGCCCAATTTCAAGCCATACAAGCAGAAACCAAGAAGGATGAGTCCAGAAGTAATTCAGAAGGTCAAGGAAGAAATTCTTAGACTACTCAAGGCAGACTTTATTAGGACAGCCAGGTATGTTGAATGGCTATCTAATATTGTGCCTGTAGTTAAGAAGAATGGCAAAATGAGGGTATGCATCGATTTCAGAAACTTAAACCTAGCAACTCCTAAAGATGAGTACCCTATGCCTATAGTGGATCTGCTGGTAGACAGTTCAGCAGGACATCAAGTTTTATCGATGATGGATGGCCACTCTGGTTATAACCAAATATGCATTGCAGAGGAAGATATCCACAAGACAGCATTCAGATGTCCTGGAAATATTGGCACCTTCGAATGGGTTAAAATGCCATTTGGTCTGAAGAATGCTGGAGCTACATATCAGAGGGCTATGAACACTATCTTTCATGATCTCATTGGAGGGTATCTAGAATGCTACATTGATGACATTGTAGTGAAATCCCAGTCCATGGAGGAGCATTTGTTTCATTTAGAAGCAGCTTTCGAAAGAATGAGGAAGTTCAAGTTGAAACTTAATCCTCTTAAGTGTGCTTTTGGTGTATCATCTGGAAACTTCTTGGGTTATGTAGTGCACAAGAAAGGAATACAGATTGATCAGAATAAAGCTAAAGCCATCATTGAAGCTAGGCCTCCATCAAGTAAGAAAGAATTACAAAGGTTCCTGGGGCAGGTTAACTTTCTTCGAAGGTTTATTTCTAACACTGCAGGGAAAACTAAAGTATTTTCTTCCTTGTTAAGGCTGAAAGATGAAGAGGAATTTGTGTGGACAGCAGAGCATCAAAGTGCTTTCGAAGGTATTAAAGCCTACTTGGCCAACCCTCCAGTGCTGATGCCACCAAAGGGAAACAAGCCCTTGAAGTTGTACATAGCTGCAGCAGAAGATTCATTGGGAGCTTTTTTGGCCCAAGACAATGAAGAAGGCAAGGAGCAAGCTATTTATTACCTTAGTAGGTTTTTAAATTCTTGTGAATGTAAATATTCAGCTGTTGAAAAGCTGTGTCTTGCTTTGTATTTTGCTGCAATGAAATTAAGATATTATCTTTTACCTACAACTGTCTTGGTAATTGCAACCACAGATTTGGTTAAGTACATGTTATCCAGACCTATGTTGAGGGGAAGAATTGGCAAGTGGATACTAGCCTTATCAGAATTTCATCTAGAATATGTCCCTCAAAGGGCAGTAAAAGGACAAGTCTTAGCCAATTTTCTGGCAGACCATCCATCTCAAACAGAGAGCCAAGAGATAATGGAGCTTGGTATGGCTAGTGTTGAGCCATGGCAGATGTGGTTCGATGGATCGAAAGCCAATGGTTTAGTTGGAATTGGTATTGTGATTAAATCTCCACAAGGGATAGAAACCACACATGGTTTCAGAGTGGATGAAGCCACTTGTTCCAATAATCAGGCTGAATATGAAGCCTTAATAGTAGGGCTAGAAATCCTTATTGGATTACAAGTGCATGCAGTTGACATATTTGGGGACTCTCAATTGGTGGTTAACCAAGTAAAAGGGATTTTCAAGTGTCAAAGCATAAGCATTCTACCATATTATGTCGTTGCATTACATCTGCTTTCTCAGTTTCAAATAGCAAATGTAACCCATGTTCCAAGATTCTTGAATAATAGAGCTAATGATGTGGCTCAGAAAGCTTCGAACTTCAAGAGAAGGGATAATACCCAAAGGAACATAAGCCAAACAACATATCAGAGATTAATACAACCTTTGAATAAAAGGAATATGGTCTTGGAAGTTAATCATAATGACTTACAAGAACAAGATTGGAGGCATCCAATAATGCAGTACTTGGCTGGTCCATCTTCGAAGGCCAGCAGGAAAATCAAATTGCAGTCTATGCAATATATGATATATGGCAACGCTCTCTACAAAAGGGGAGGAGATGGCTTATTGCTGGAATGTTTAGGCCCAAAAGAAGCATTAACAGCTATGGCTGAGGTTCATGAAGGCATCTGTGGTGCTCATCAGCCTGGTGTAAAGATGAGATGGTTGCTTCGAAGGCATTCCTATTATTGGCCAACTATCCTTAAAGACTGCATAGAATATGCAAAGGGTTGCCAGGCATGTCAAAACATGGTACAATAAGGCATGTGCCCATAACTGACCTACATGCAGTAGTGAAACCTTGGCCATTCAGAGGGTGGGCCATGGATATGATGGGAAAAATACACCCACCTTCTTCGAAACATCATTGTTTCATTCTAGTGGCCACTGACTACTTCACTAAATGGGTCGAAGCCAAACCATATAAGGCTGTAGACCAAACAGAGGTCATTGGGTTCATTAAAGACTTGATCCATAGATTTGGCATCCCACAAACCATTACTGTAGATAATGGGACTGTGTTCGATGGGAAAATGGTGAAGTCCTTTGTAGCAGAATTTGGAATTAGCCTTGTTAATTCCACACCCTATTATGCACAAGCCAATGGTCAAGCTGAATCATCCAATAAATCCTTGAAAAAAGGTATACAAAAGGTTGTGGAGGATAATCCTAGGGATTGGCATAACCTTCTGTTGGATGTTTTGTGGGCTTACAGAACTTCCCCAAGGTCAAGCACAGGAGTTACTCCTTATGCCTTAGTATATGGGCATGATGCAGTTCTACCTGTGGAAATTAATGTTAAATCCTTGAGGGTAAGATGTCAAGATCAGTTAGATCCTGAGCAATACCATCAAAGTATGTGCTTGGAGTTAGAGGGTATAGATGAAGCCAGGATATTGGCCTTAAATAGCATTCTTTTCCAAAAGAAGAAAGCAGCTAAGAATTACAACAAGAGGGTCAAACACATTGGCTTTGATGAAGGTGATTTGGTATGGAAGACAATACTCCCAATAGGAATTAAAAGCCATAAGTTTGGCAAATGGTCACCTAACTGGGAAGGACCATATCAAATTCATAGAGTTCTGCCTTTTGGGGCCTACCATTTAAGAAATTTGAATGGGTATGTACATCCCAAAAAGATCAATGGCAGATATTTGAAGCCTTATTTTCCAACCATTTGGGAAACACAAGGGGTAACATAAACATACAAAAACACAAGACTGCTCGAAAGATAAGACAAAATTTGTTCTTCTATAAAGAATCAAGTACATTGCGCCACAAATTGGCCCAGAAATCATTACAATGTCTTAATTGTTTTTGTACAATAGATTTCCTACTGCTAAGTGCTGGAAACAGTTGGATAGCTGCAGCCATGTCCTCTTTTCGATCAGCCAGCTCTTGGTTGGTGATGTGCAGTTTAGTGTCAGTTCGAACCAAGGCCGGTTTACTGCAGCTAGCTCCTCCTCAAGTTGAGCTTTCTTCTCCAGCAACTGAATTCGAAACTGGGAGGCAGAGGAGTGTTGTTCCTTGAGATCTGATACTTCAGTATGCACTTGAGAAACAAAACTCTGATCCCTAGCCAATTTCTCATTCGCAGCATTGGCAGCATGACAAATGCTAATGTAGAAATCAATAGTAGCTGCAGCCTGGGATAGATGACTTGAGACATCCATGCCGAACTGCTCCGCGATTTTACAGCACTGAAGAAACCCATTTCTGATGATAGGCCTTTGTAGAGCCTCGAAGGGGATCCTCGAAAAGGAGATCAGCAGTTCCAAGCAAGTGTCTAAGTCTATAGAAGGGGCAAAAGGCTTGCTGCTGGTGGAAGAAGAGCTCTCAAAGATTTTCAGCAAGGAGTCAGCCAAGATTAATGGTTCAGCTTCAGCACTGAAAGTTGGGGAGGTAGAGGATGTGTCAAATAGACTAGCTAGTCTTCCTTCGAAGATGTCTACCTCATCCCTAGACATAAAGGGCATAGAGAGTGCTGTGGTGGAGGACACCAGAGACTGCATGGGGATGGGAGAAATAGAAGGAGCATCTTTGGCAGCCTCTATGGTTTTTGCCACCAACGAATCAAGTGAAGAGGGGCTGGAAGTAGGCACAGGTAATGAACCATGAATTGGAGAATTACCAGCACCCTCTGTGGAAGAGTCAACTGCCATTGGGAAGGAAGCAGCAGTTGGAATTTCTGAGAAGGAAGGAGGAAGAGCAAGGTTCGAAGAAGAGGTAAACTGAGGCAGATCAAAAGTCAAAAAAGGGAGAAATGGCTCTAAGCCAAGGAAAAGGGATGCAGGGATGCTTGGACTCAAAGAAGGTGTGTCGAATATAGGCTTGGAGAGTGGGAGCATGATTTGGATGGTTCTTCACATGTTGCAACTGGTCAACTTCAACTGAAATTGGAATAGGCCTCCTGGGGAAGATAATTGTTGCTGCAAAAGGAAGAAATGCAAAGCAATGTCAAACTTCAATACAAAGGCTGACGAAGGGAAAACAGTAGAAATACGAAAGAAATTACTTGTTTCAGAAGTATTGGCACTGATGGGAGAACTGCGAAGGGTAGGATGCTCGATAGTTTGTTGTCTTCGTGCAGCTTCTCTTTGTAATGCATCAGCAGCAGCAGCTTCATCTCTCAAAAACTGTTGCTGCCGTTTCTTCTCGGCCCTTTCAAAGACAATTATTGCCTTGGGATGTTCCTGCTCTACTGTCTTGGTAACTGTTTCGTGAATGGGATCCTCAACCAAGACAGCAGTTGAAACAGTCACCTTCCTTCTCCTTTCTATTGCTTGGGCGATTGTTTCGGAATCAGAGTCCTCAGCAAAGTCAGAAGGAGAGACAGTAGTCTTTCTTCTCCTCTTCCCCCTTGGTGGGGATACTACTGGTTCCTTTTCGATCCCCTTCTCTTCAATCTGGGGTTCAGATTTTTCTAAGGTTAGTTCTTTCTCCACTACTATAATGTCTGCCTCGAGAGAAGGATGTTCAAAGGTATCAGAAGGAGAGGTAGCCACCTTTTGTCTCTTTGTTCTTTGTAAGGGCACTTCTTGCTCTTGTTCGACTGCTTCTTCTCCCAAAGTTTCAGATTCCTCAGAGGGGAGGATCAGCTTCCTTTTTTGTTTCTGTTGCTGTTCCTTTTTGAGAATAGCTGAAGTCTCAGCTCTCTTAGGAGATTCTTCTTGCAGAGACCCTGCACCAAAGAACATAAGTATAAAGGAAACAAACAAGAGATTCAAAAGGAAAAAGAGAAGTTGAAAGTATATACCTTTTCTTGAAGCAGCCCGAGTGGCTTTCGAAGGAGTTGAGGTAGCAGGGATGGACTGAGCTGTAGGAGGCACAGTAGAGGAAGGGACAGTTTCAGCTCCTTTGGGCTTGGACACATCCAATACCTCCAATAGGTTTTTAGGTGAAATGGCTAAATAGAATTCCATATTACTTTCCCACCACTGTTGGTATCTCTTCAATGCAGTTCCCGCAGGAATGAAAGGAGTGTATTCAAAATTAGCCAAGTCATCCATGAATTTGAAAGTTGCCTCCTCCAGCCTTGATTTCCTAACTTTCAGATCTCTCCTGGTAAGGCTCAGGTTGGTGTTGCTGCAGAGAGGTATTGGGACCCCTTGTGTGAAACCAAATTGTCTAGCAAATTGAGCAGGACAATAAGGTTCAGCTATACATTTATAAGCCCTGGGGTTTGTAGTCCCAATAAACAGCTCCCTAGGAAGCAGAAGGGAGGCCCATATATCTTTATGAATAGGCGAAGCACAGAGCCTGTCACTCAAAAAGTGACTCAACCAAGGTGGACCTATGTTGGTCTCGAAAGGACGGAAGCGGTGAAAGGAAGTTCGGCTGGTAGTTGATGGAAAAAAGAGAAATAAAAGGCAAAAGAAGAAGGATAGAGGGAAGCATTGGCTAGTCTTATGCCATGGGTAAGAGAATGTAACCCAGAAAATTTAAGGCATTTGGATTGTAGTTCAGTGAAATAGGCAAAAAGCCAAAGCTGAAGGATCCAGAATGGCCCCCCTTGATTAGCATCTAAGGGCTTCTCACAAAAAAGGGAACAAACTCTGTATACATGACCAAGAATATATGGGGCTAAGGCTACTCTTTTTTGCAAAACAAAGGCTTTGGCAAGTGGAGCAAATTCAGGCATAATTCTTTGTGAAGAGGTGCAGAAGAGGAATTTGCAAAGCCAGTATAACAAGAAGGAAAAGAACTCCCTATCGGTTACTGGGCCCTCTTTTTTATTTTCAGCTTTAACAAAATCGCTGTAAGATAAGTTAAGAGAGGGGAGGGAGAAAGAGACTGTTAAATCGGGGAAATCTGGTGTAATAATGGTACCAATGGGGGATACTCCTAGTAAATGGCAAATATCAAGAACAGTAGGAGCCATCATCCCACATTTAAATTGAAAGAAATTAAAGATAGGGTTCCAAAAGCATAAAGCAGCAGGGACTAAGAAAGGGTCCTCTGTGATAGTTACCCTAGATAGTCGAAGAGCGTCGAGAAGGCAGAGCTCTTGAAGGTCCAGTGTCCTCGCAGGGATGACCCGATCATACCACTCTTGCCACTCCGGTCTCATCGTGGGCCAACATCGGTGGGGGCGATTGATTCTCCAGCTCCTCCAATCAAGACCACCTTCATATAGGAGACATTGGTTTTCCAGACGAGGGTACAGAGCTGGGAGCTCAATAGGGATTTCCTTGAAGATTGGCCCAAGCACGTAGTCTTGTCGCTCATGACGACGAGGGACAAAGACACGCCCATCAATGGCGCTTTTTCCCCCAGCCTTGTACTTCTCGCACTCCACATCAATGAGCCTTTTCAAGGCTACGGATGAGCTCACACGTTCTATGATTGGTACTTCTGGTGAAGAAGAAGCCATGGATGGTACGATGTTCGAAAAGGAAAGGGGGAAGTAAAGAGAAGTGAAAGATATGAGGGTTTGAATGTTAAAAGAGCAAGTGACTTCAGAAACACGAAGCAAAAAGGGTTTTAAAGAAAAGCTTTTGTGTCTGGAAATATATTGCATAAGTCGTTAAGTACTAAAAGTACGAATACGAGGAGCCTCTTCCAATATTGATAGTTTTGGAGGGAAAAAGCACATTCCGGATATTGACGCCAGCTTCGAAGCAAGATATTTGGCTTCGAAATGAGATTTTGGCGCCAAAAAATCAAATAACAACGGCTTCGAAATACATAAGTCGGCTTCGAAGCGTACTACATAATTGCTAGAATGCTCGAATATTGGTCCACTTCAAAGGGTTTAAAGACCTGTTTGAGGGTTATTAATCGAAGTAACGACCTTTGAAGCAACTCCTTGGATCCTTTAAGGATGAGCACTGTTCGAAGCATTAAAACCAATTGTTGGTTTCCATATATACAAGAAGGAATTGCTTTTTGAACCTAAAACAGTGTGGATTACTCTTCGAAGCAAAATAGTCAATTTGAAATTGATTGGCTATATTAACCATGACCATATATATTGGTTATAGTTAGTTTTGAGGAGTAATGTTGTTAAAATTCAAAGCATTAATTCCAGATGATATCAGCCAGAATTGTCAACTATACTCCATAAATTGGAAAAAGACATGTTGGTTTTTTCAGCGTTTCATTGAACAATTGAGTCTAGATTCGAAGGGTGAGATTGTTCAATTCGAAGCTATAAGTTGGCTTTTGAAGACAAAAAGGAAACAGAGGCAAACAATGTCAAATACAGAAAGACTTTGTTTGTGTTAAAGCCAAGACAATTACATTGAGTAACCTTATTTGGGTACAAATTCAAGCTCATAAAAATAAGGAATAGAATAAATAACAAGATCATGGAACTTTGTCCAACAATGATCAATGAATATTTGTTCTTTCTTTATTATATCTTCTATCTCCTCTAATGTTGGCTGCATAAGTTGATGTGCTCTCACTTCATAGTAGAGCTCCTCAGCCTTTGTCTCGAAAGCCTCTTCCCTCAAATTTTGTTCCAATTCATCTATAACCAAATCATCCCAATACGCAGAATCTTTATTTTTGAAGTCATCGAAGTCTTCGATGAAGTTTTCTGCTTCGTACTGGGCATGAATTCGGAGAGATGAAAGTTGATCCAAAGATTGGATGGTGGCCTTGGAATTCTGATGCCAGTGGAGGAGTAACGGAAGTTGGTCCAAGAACATGTGAAGTTCTGCTTGGGCAATGGGATTGAGGACATGGCCCCTAGTCAGAATATCACAAGCCCATCGAAAGTTCTTGAGAGGGATGTCATCCTCAAGAACATTGAAGGGCAAGTGAGAGAAAGCCGCAAGCAGAAGTTGAGCTTGTTTCCGCTCAGCTGGAGTGGGAGATGATGGAGGTTTGTAAGGTGGAAAAATTTTGTCCATGGGAAGGGCAAGCCTTAATTTCTCTGTCCAGGAAAGAGTGGGAGGAGAAGAAGGAGTAGATGGTTCTGCTTCAGAAGATGGAGAAGGTGTGGATGCTTCTATTCCAGAAGGTGAAGAAGGAGGATATGGCACAGGAGCGGAAGGAACAAAGGCATTAATATAGTCGAGCCAGTCAGAAGAGCAAATTTTTGCCTTCTTGGCCAAAAATGAAGGAGTATACCCTTGTGATTCTTCCAGATGCCGGGCAGTGTGCATTGTCCTTGTGGGCATAGAGGATGTGTACCAGGCCACAAGCAGATTCTCCTCCAAACTACGTCGAAGGTCAATAGGCACATAAGGATAGACCACAGAGCTTCGAGCGTAAGAAGGAAAATGTAAAGGGTCAGTGAACTCAACAAAATGGTGATTAATTCGTTCCCTCAAGTCCCAGGACTCAGGTGCTGACCAGTTTGTCCATCCGGAAACCCCAGAAGATGAAGAAGTTGTAGCTTCATCCCAAGTAGAGGTTTGTGAAGAAGAACTTCCTAAGTCCATATTTGCAACTTGTTGAAGCAAAGGCTTGAGAGTAGTTCGTTCAAAGTACAAGGGGAGTTTAGAGGAAGAACTTCTTGTATCTGTAAATTTGTAAATCAAAGGATTAAGGGCAATGTGTTCGTAGTCCAAAGGTTGATAATCTGCAAAAGCCTCCATGACCTGCATATAGAAGGGCGGGTAAAGGTGGCTAATGAATGCGTGGAGATTCTTTCGAGGGGAAACAGCATTACTCAATGGCTCTTCGTATGCTTGATCAGTAGAGTGAGAAGTTGATTGAGCCATAGTCCGTTCGAATGCTGAAGGTATTGGGATGTTCGATAAATTGAGAGTTAATAATGATCATCAAATAGGTGACGGTTGTGTTTCCTGAAGATAGATTCCATGCACA